>OW569416.2:86496440-87186440 GCA_937662695.2 Halyzia sedecimguttata
ATAGAAACAAAACTAGAATATTGGCCAGGTTTCAATTGATATAATATAATTTTCAGAGTGGATTTGAGGAATAAATATCTCGGATAAGTTCGTGGTTTCGGATTAATAATTTTTGTTTTTTTTTAATTACACTTTTTGGGCGCATGTTCTAGGGGAACATCGTCCTATCATTTCGTCCAAATGTCTGTAATTTTCGAATTTCGAGCTGAAAATTGGCTAATAGACTAATTCGGACTCCCTGATCACGAATCCGGTGCCAGATTTTTGGGTGCCGTACGGCCGGAAGGCCGGCCGGCCGGACGGCACCCAAAAATCTGACACCGGATTCGTGATCAGGGAGTCCGAATTAGTCTATTAGCCAATTTTCAGCTCGAAATTCGAAAATTACAGACATTTGGACGAAATGATAGGACGATGTTCCCCTAGAACATGCGCCCAAAAACATAGAAGTACGATTCATTATTGAAATTTAGAACTTCATCTTAGCAGAAATTGAATTCAAACATCATAGAAGAATTTAAATTCAACAAGAGTGCCAAAAATTATCAATCCAAAACCAATAGACGAATTCTACCCAACAACGAACTCATCCGAGATATTCATTCCTCAATTCCAGTTTTGTTTTTAGTGGAGATATTCTGAGCTCAATATTATTAACTTACCATTACCATTCCCATCATCATATGGATTGACCATCGGCATGAAAATATCAACCAACAACAAGTATGATATTATAATTCTCATATTGATACCATTACTGGAATGAATGACAATGAGACAACGTCAAAGTTGACATTATAACAATTCATAGAATAGCCACAGAATAATTCTATCATTGAAATTTTGAAAAATCATATCTCCGAAAGTATTAGTTTGTTAGAGTTTAAAATGATATGAATGGATTCTTATGGTAGAATTGCTTATTGAAAAAAATTTAATTCGGAATTTGTTCTGTAAAAAAAAAAATTTTTTTTGTTACTCCGAAACCATCTGTCCGATTTTGCCCAATAACGAACTTAGCCGAGATATTTATCCCCCAAACCTACTCTGAAAATTTCAACTGTCTAGCTCATTCCGTTCGAGAGTTATCGTGCCTACGGCCGGACCGGCCGGACAGAATGAATTTCGACCACGGATTCTTGATCAGTGAGTCGAACCAAATCGTTTAAGACCATTTTCATCGAAAAATTCGAAAATTACAGACATTTGGGCAAATTGATAAGCACTCAGTTCCGAGGAACTAGAGCGCCAAAAATTGTTTTCTTCATTACACCGGGAACTTATCAGCTGATATGTTAGAGAGTAAGTGAAATAACAGCTGATATTGCTTGCTTGAATAAGTTCACATGGTCATTTCTAGAATGCCATTTCACGGGCCGCTAACCTTGCTTCCTCTCACCTGTCTCACCGTACCATACGTGACAGGACGTAGGGAGTGACTCTGGACTATTTCACCCCTAAAATTAATCGGTGATATATTGTTCATTCATATACGATCAAAAATTTGAATTTTACGGAACGAATTGGCCTCGTGATCTCAGTATCAATGGATTAAACTATTTTATGTTAGGAGCTGGAATAAAGAGACTTATGGTTGGTTCACGAAACTTATATTTGCTTGATTGTGGATTAAATTCGATGGTTATATAAAAATGGGTTCAAGCCCTGTAGACAGGAGCTTTCTAGCGCTCTAGTTCAAACAGACAAATTATATCTCCGAAAGTATTGGTTTCTCAGAGTTGGGAATTATATCAAAGGATTCATATGATATAACCGCATCATAAAGGAAATTCAATTCAAATAATAGTTTATTTATCAAGATTAAATGAGCAATCATGAGAATGAGAACTGTACCATGGAAGAAATCGAATTAAATCTGGCCAATTTTGCCCAATAACGAACTTAACCGAGATATTCATCTCCCTAAACTACTCTGAAAATTTCAACTACCTACCTCATTCCGTTCGAGAGTTATATCTATGTCTATGGATGAAAAGTAGTCTCACTACTCTCAGATCTCTTACTAACTTCATGTTCCGTTCCGAAATGTAAGACTTTTCTGAGAAAAACTAATTTCGGAGCAAACAACTGAGATTTTTCTCACTTCGCTCACAATTCTTCGATTGATTAGATAATGTAATGTCACAGGAACATAAGTTGACATTAGGACAATTCATACATAGAATTATATCATTCTGTGACAACGTTGAAATACGATTTATTTTTGAAATTTTGAAAAATCATATCTCCGAAAGTATTAGCTTGTTAGAGTTAAAAATTATATGAATGGATTCCTTAGATAAGACTGCTTATTAAAAAAAAATAATTTGGAATTTGTTTTGCAAAAAAAAATTTTTTTTTTTACTGCGAAACCATCCGTCCGATTTTGCCCAATAACAAACTTAGCCGAGATATTTATCCCCCAAACCTACTCTGAAAATTTCAACTTTCTAGCTCATTCCGTTCGAGAGTTATCGTGCCTACGGCCGGCCGGCCGGACAGAATGAATTTCGACCACGGTTTCTTGATCAGTGAGTCGAACCAAATCGTTTAAGATCATTTTCATCGAAAAATTCGAAAATTACAGACATTTGGGCAAATTGATAAGCACTCTGTTCCGAGGAACTAGAGCGCCTAAAATAAACTGGGAATTGACATAGAATCAACTGATTTGGCAATTAAGCGCAGTCAAAGCTTTGTGAAACCCTCGATATATGGTTTAAAACATTGACTTCTCACATAAATTCACTTATATATAAAATTGGTTCAGAAGCTTTTGCGCGTATGTTCGATTTTCCATTCTCGTTTATTGGACACTCCATGGTAAATTCGATTAAGGGAGTCCAATACAGGAGAACATACAATAGAATTCACTATGGTAAATTCGATTAAGAGTGTCCAATACAGGAGAACAGACAATAGAATTCACCATGGTAAATTCGATTAAGAGTGTCCAATAAAGGAGAATGGACAAGGGAACATACGCGCAAAAGCGAATAACCATATTTGGATTTCTATTTTTTGAGTTATTGAGGAAAAAATAACCAAATTTCAGATTGATATAACTCCCAAACCATTTGGCCGATTATGCTAGTTAACGAACTCAAATGTCGTTTTCAGAAGCGCAATCTACCCTGAAAACTGCAAGTCGCTATTTCTTTCCGTTCTCAAGGAATCATGAGATACATAATATTATTTCGTAATTTTTTAAAAATTTACGATTGGTACAATCCTCACAAAATTTTACAGACGTCTTCATGTCGATATTCTACAACTGGTTACCAAGCTTCAATTCGATCGAGTCTATATTTTTAGAGTTATCGAGTAAATAATATTTCAGATTGGTATAACCGAAACCGTTGGGTCGATTATGGCCAACAGCGAACTTAACTCTACCATTTGGATGTGCAACCTATCCTGAAAAATCCCCATCTCCTTTCGTTCGAGAGTTATCGAGGTAACGATCACCCATCCAGCTACTGAACTCACACAAAGCAGCTCGGATCTCCAACAATATTAGATCCGATCATGTTCAAACTTGGAACTTGGTAGTAGAGTTAGGATCTGAAGGCTCTCGCAAAGTTTCAGCGATATCGGACGAATAGTTTCTGATGTATAGAATTTTTTTCAATAATATTCTATGATTTTTTCAAAATTTTCTAGTTATACGATCCTCACAAAATTTTGCAAGAATTTTCGCGTTGCCATTCTACAAGTAATTCTCTCCTCGTATTCTTGATCAGGGAGTCAAACCCAATCGTTTGAGACCATTTTCGGCGAAAAATTTGAAAATTACAGACATTTGGGCAAAATGATAACGCGATGTTCCTCAGAACATACGCGCAAAAATGAATTGCTGTTCGTTAGTTTCGCTAAAAATCGAAAACGGCTGGACTGATTTGGCTAATTTTGGTCTTGAATTATTTGTGGAAGTCCAGGGAAGATTTAAAAGGTGAATAAATATGAAAATGGCTACAGGGTGTTTTTCTTTTAACGTCAATGGCAACTTGCTCTATTTCACGCCATAGTCGTACAATTTAATTCAATTGTGTTAAAAAATATACTTTCGGGGCATACATCATTGAACATAAATCATTACTATATAGAGTGTTCCTTTTATCAAGGCACAATTGTACTCGATTGGAGTGATTTGTGCCACATACATATCCCCATAATTGACATAATGTCCATATGTACATATGTCCCCAAATTTTGATAGGTTTGTAGAGTAATACGAACAATGAAATATATGTCAAAAATCATCGTCTCATGAGCACCAATTTTCCCGAAAAACCACATTTCAAAAAACTATGCAGTCGAGAAAATTTTCTCTTAGTGCGTACTTTTTTAAACGCACTGTATAAGTACATATATGAATCTATAATAATTGCTGTCTTTAAATGAATAATAGATTATTTATCACTTTTTCAGAAGACCTGAAATGTATAACATGTAGGTATAACGAATATAAACAGTTCAATAAAATCTTACAGGAATTGAGGTTCAAATCAATGATGTTACATTTGTGTTTGAGAATATAAATCACAAATAGCCGAATAAATATACCAAAATGCCTTGAAATCATCAAGAGATGAAAGTTTCGATTTAAATGATATATAGATGGAAATTCTCAGAGAGAACTCAAACTAGAATATTTATGTAGGAAATCTTAAATAGTGTTACCAAGGAATAAGTACCAATACATTAGTTGGAAATGCCGTTCTAAATCTTCCATAATTAGAGAATGACTCGTAAATTATACTCGACATCCTTGTATCATTCATTTTCTACTCACTAACCATAAAACTCTGCCTATGAACTTAGCGAATCCAAATTTCAAATTGTTTACATGCTTACATCAACGAAATTCGCCAGAAATTCACTTTCAGTTTCATTTGACATTAATGACGTTTATCTTTAAAACTGGACCTACCGCAAACAGATAGAATACAGACAGATAGAATTGACATTCTGTGAAATGTATACAAGTACGATGTATTATTGAAATTTTGAAAAATCATATCTCCGAAAGTATTAGCTTGTTTAAGTTAAGAATAATATCAATGGATTCTTATGATGAAAATGCATCTTAAATAAAATTGAATTCAAAAATGAATAATGTAAAAAAAAATTTTTTTTGTTACTCCGAAACCATCTGGTCCATTTCACCCAATAACAAACTTAACCGAGATATTTAGGTCCTAAATCTACCCTGAAAATTTCAACTGTCTAGCTCATTTCGTTCAAGAGTTATCGTGTCAATGGACGGCCGGACAGAATCGATTTCGACCACGGATTCTTGGTCAGTGAGTCGAACCAAATCGTTTAAGACCATTTTCAGCCAAAAATTCAAAAATTACAGAATTTTGGGAAAATTGATAAGCACTCTGTTCCGAGGAACAAGAGCGCCAAAAACTGAATTCTGTTGAGAGTCAGACATTGAGGGTCTTTGAACCGACGTCTAAAATCTGCATAGTCTGGTTCGATGGCTATTAAGGGACTTTAAAAGTGGTATCACGAAATTGGATGACGTAATTTATTGGAGATGACCAAATGGGAATTCTTTAGTAGCTACTCCTCAACTTTTCATGCACCAATCTGCATCAGAATCACATAATATAATCAAGGTGATAGCTCGTGGGAAAAAAACAACCAATGTCATGCTATTTTCCACCAAAATTCTCGCAATTCCTATCTCATGACAATTAAATGAATCACTCAACAACCCCACCTGTCAAATCGTAGCTTGGTAACGATAAATATTTAAGTACCCTTCTATCGTTTCCCTCGCCGGACCCTCTTTGATCGTAAAAAGATTAGCATTTGAGATGGAGCGACGTTCGGTATGACGAGACATAGCCTCCTGTGATCCTGGAAAATTATTGATCTGCCATAGTCGCGGTGGTCACTGATGACGTCAGACCGGTCGAATAAGCAGACTGTCGACGTTGCCACGCATATGGATAGTGAAGAAATTGGTGGTGAAAAAAAATCCTATCCTAAAAGCTATTTAGCAATCCACGTATAGGGTGGGACAAATTCTGCGAAACTTAAACTTTAACATTGAGATTTGAAGGAATATTGGTTAAACGACGACTCCCAAAGTTAATGTACCTAACTCTAGGGTTTCAGTCGGTTAGTTATCCAGTTGGATTTTCCGACAGATATCACCAGAGAAAGCAGTTACAAGGCTTCAAGTTTGAATAGGCCATTAGAGCTCAGCCTTGATATAGGAATCCACTCTGACAGTCGAGCAGGGACTCCTTGGTCTGGGTTCCTGGCCACGCGGGAATTAAAGGATACGAAGAGGCCAACACACTTGCCAAGAAAGGAGCACAAACCCCATTTATTGGCCCAGAACCCTACTGTGGAGTAGGTGGAAACATCTATAAAAGTGTATTTTGGATGAAAGAAGAAACTGAAAGAGGTATATATACTCTGTAAATCTCTCCCAGTAATGTATCACCCTAAAAAGTTGTTCCGGAACTCAAAATTTTTCCGGAAGTTTGACAATGTCAGATAGAAGAAATATATGGACCTCAGTAAAAACACGCTGCACCTCCTCACTGGTTTCCTCACAGGGCAATGCAGCCTTAGAAATCATTTGATGAGATTAGGCCAGCAGAAACTGTGGGCAGGAGGATGAAACTCCTAATCACCTGATTCACCTGATGTAATAACGGAATGCCTCGCCATCTCAAACCAACGCAAAGAATGCTTTGGGCAAGAAATCTGCAGGAGCGAAGACGTAGCCTCCTTGAAGCCATCCCAGATACTGGAGTTCATCAGAACTCTGGAACTGGAAGGCGAGCTATAGATGGTGAAGACATCGAGAGCTCTGATAGACCTTAAGGTAGTAGTGCAACGTAGCCTCCAACAACAATATACTGCATGTATACATACAAAACTCAGCCTTCTCTGAAATTGATACATCTGACTCGAGACTTCTATTGATTTCTGAGTCATATGAGCAGTCGCTATATCTGGCTGATAGCACATAGGGGCTAGGTCAAGGTTTTTCATGTTTGATTCCACAAGAACTTGAGAACTGTATTGTTAAAGCTCCGTTATTATTCAAAATATGTTGGATATGGTATGAACAAAGAGAGACCGGCCGAGAGAGAGTTCTAGAACATGTAATACTCTTTCTTCGTTGCCAATCAATAAACATTTATAGCAATTCTGTGACTCCAGCAAAGTAGTAACTCCTATCGCAATCCGCCATATTCACAAAGCATTCAATCTCCTAACTGAGGTCCTCAGTTAAGGATAAATAAGAATCGCAACCTCAGTTAACGTGAAAATTAACGTGGAACAGTCCTTTTAGACCCACCGTTACATACGTTAACTGAGGTTGCGATTCAAATGTATCCTTAACTGAGGACTTCAGTTAGGAGTTAACGGAGATTGAATGCTTTGTGAATACGGCAATAATTACAATAAATTCCTAATACCAATGACACTGACGATGGGTTTCACAAAACTTTGACAGCTCTTAATTGACAAATCAGTTCTATGTCGACTCCCAGTTAATTTTCGATGCAACCATCGATTTAAATCCACAATTAAGTTAATTGATGCTTCGTGAATCCCACTGATAGTGGTAGATTGATAAGTCGCGGTATTTATCCTTTGGACCACTTGAAAGAAACTTTCTGTATATATAAACATACATCTGTTATAAACAGGCTTCGAAGGAGATAAGTAAGCGACTGGCACCTTCGCCAATTTGCACCCATTTAGATTTTACACTAGGAATTTGTACATAAGGGGTCCGATTAGAGCTTTCATTTTGATTCAAAAGAAACAGGAGGTATTTTTGGAAAAGATTCTAATTCTTGTTCCATTTAATAGATGAAAGTCGTTTTTTTTGAGTTCTTGAAATGACTAAGTAGCATGAAAATAAACCTCATCTTTCATGTAACCTTAAAGAAAAGATTCCAAAGGTGTTAGATCGCATTATCTAGCCGGACAATTGTGATAGTTTCAAGGAATCACTCGGCCTGAAAACGCAATGCAATCTTTCCAAATATCCCTATGAATATTTTGCAGATTCACTGCACTCGTATCTCTATCATAGATTTCAGTAAATATCTATACTCGAGATAATTCTCACTCATTTTATTTACTTACAGATATCTATATAGATTTAAATTACACAGTAAGGTAAATTTTTCATTTTCGAAATTCTCGAAACTTGAGTGAGCTGATCACAAATGAATCATGAATAAATGCGGATTTCAAAGTGTGTACGAATTGCTAGTTTAAGATCGAAACGGTTGCAAATTGGCGAAGGCGCTGGTAACTTACTTATCTACCCTAATCTACATGGTTGTTCAGCTGGAGATTTCATTCTGAATAGCGAACAATTACATTTTATTATACTTATACTCCTTTTCAAAAATATATTTTTATTTATAATTTAATCAAACAGGCATTCAGAATGATTATCATTCCAACTGGGATATACCTACCATTCCAAAGGCTATTTTTGGGGCACTTGTGCGTAATATACATTATTTTATTGGACGTATTCTAATGAATTGAAAAGAATATTGTCGGAATTCAGTATGTGAAATATGATATCCGATTAGTTGGATTCCTTCGATCCCTTATTTTACAGCCAAGTTTCAGATATTAACTCGATCAGAGAGACGGAGACTCCAGGGCTAATCTGCCATCAATCTCGCATCAGTTCAGTCCGTGACATTCATCACTATGATACTGATGTGGATTGATGGACTGATGAAGCACATTAATATGCATTAATATTCCATCAATTTCCCGTCAATCTGATATCAATCCATGATTGATGTGATGCGAGACTGATACCAGATTGACTGTGTAACCTCCGTATTACGACTCGATTTAAGCTTTGTTGAGGAGTGTCCAATAAAGGTGAATCAAACATTATTAACAGTGAATTTGTCTGCTGAAATTCCGCACATAATTTCGAGCCACCATTTTACAATCGAGAACCAAATATCAGCTCGATTGACATCGCATGAGGTGTGAATAGACACCAGAATATTATTATGAGGCGTCATTAATATAGGCAGAATTGTTGCATTTGAGTTTCGGAAATTATGATTATTACGAAGTATCCACAACATTTAACTGTTAGGTGTTCTTATGGATATAATAATCGATTGCAATAATAAAAAAAATTCATGCAAGAGACATATTGCAACATGTCACCGCTACGTGCCATACAAGGGACGACACCATGGTTCTTTTGCATGCAAGTTTTCAGGTCGAGCGATGCCTTGGAACTATTACAATTGGCCGGCGAGATGAAGCGATTTAACACCTTTGGACCCTTTTCTTCAAGGTTACGTGAAATATGAGGATTATTTTCATGCTACATGGTCAATTTAAGAGCTCAAAAAAAAGACTTTTCTCTATTGAATGGAACAAGAATTAAAATATTTTTCTCAAAAATACCCCTTTTTCCTTTAAATCTAAATCAAACAGTTCTAAATCGAAATGGGTGCAAATTGGCGAAGGCGCCAGTCGGTTACTTATCTCCTTCGAAGCCGGCTTACAGATGTTTGTATATTTATCGAAAGCCAATCAACATATTTACATAAATGCTGGAATGAGTATCATCATCATTACGCTCAATATATTGATCATAATGTCCTACAATCTTTAAATCTGTTCTCTGGAGTTATGTTCAATGGAATAGTGGATCCGTAAAAAATACAATAGGTGTAGTCTTCGCAAACCAAATTATCTTCCAAATTTAGACATGACATGTTTCTGTCCCATTGAAGAATTTTCCGGAACAATGACAACCTCGCACTCTCTTCATTCCTTGTCCAATTTCTAGATCTGAATCTAGTAGACTATGGATCCCTGTGGAATTCAGAGTGTTCGCGTGCATGCTGCGATTTTATGGATACTTCGTCAAAAGGTAAATTGAGGCTTAAATTTGATGAGAAATTGAAACACGCCCGTTAGGCACGTTGAGTCTTCTTGTCCGCTGGAAATTAACGAAAAACAAGTGAAGTTTTACCTGCGCTCGATGAGTGATGTGTACATACTTAGATTTGTAATTGTGCAATACTAAGAAATTTTTTAAAGTTTTAAAATCAGAAAAATATATATCTCTAGGTGCTAAAATTGTGATGATCACTAAGATCACTAAAAAATGTCTTTGCGTGATGATTTATCACTGATTACTATAGAAGAATCATCACATTTGTTTACTGTGTTAAATTGGAGTACCAGAACAAATCATTTTTTTTAACAAAATGTAATAATTCAGTAACATGAGAATCTATGTTGCTTGAAGTCTGCATGATCGTTAGTTTTAATTCAATTTAAACATAAAACTATTTGCATAATTTAACGCCACTTTATTCATAATTTTCTCGAAAGCATCGAAAGAAAACTACCTGAAATTCACAGAAGATCGTATAATAATTACAGATCTCCGTTTGAAAATGATCATTTGAATTTAGCAAGAATACTGTAAGATGATTGGAGAAAAAATGAATTGTTATTATTCAGTAGCGACTCCAAGAGATATTTTATATTGTTGGAGGGGGTAGTATTACACTGCGACCTTAAGGTCTATTGTACTTCCCCTGTCAGAGCTGTCGATGTCATCACCATCTGCGCAGCTCGCCTTCCAGAGTTCTGATGAACTCCAGTATTTGGGATGGCTTCAAGGAGGCTTCGTCTTCGCTCCCCCAAAGAATGCCTCGGTTTGAGAAGGCGAAACATTCCATAATCAGGTGATCAGGAGTTTCATCATCCTCCCAACAGAAACTGCACTCGTCAGTTTCTGCTAGCCCTAATCTCATCATATGCTTCCTAAGACAGCAGTGCCCTGTGAGGAAACCAGTGAGGAGGTGTAGCGTGTTTCTTTGTAGGTTCATTTCCACGCATCTTTCGATTGCAAGTATTTCTGCCTGAAAGACCATCGGATAGGAGCCTTATAGCGATTGTGAGTATTTGGTGCGTCCCCAATACAATACAACGCCAGCTCCTGTAGTGGTTTTTGAACCATCTGTGCCATCATTTAATGGCATTTTTTTTAAGAACTTGGGTGGTGGGTTCCCTGTCTCAGTCTTTCGTCCTACCGAGGATCGTAGTGAAATTCTATCAAATGCTTACTTTCTTAATGATTTCGTCACTAGGACGAGTGGCTGATGAAATGTGCCTAATAGTAAGACAGGACCAGGCTTTCTGGTTTTTAATACTTCCTTCCCTAGATATTCTGAGAATGGTTTCATGGGCCATTTTGTCTATCACTAGATGTGAGATTTGTAATAATCTCAAGTGCCCTTGTAAGGCGGTTTTCCATAGCTTCAGTGATACACACACAAGCCAGTCTTTACTTTGTCGAGGGTCTTCCTCGTATTATTTTGGCATATTTTTGTATACTGGATTACTGCCCCATGCGTGATTATGGGTCTCACAATCATGACGTACATCCATCGCAGTATCTTGGGTTTGCAGTCCCAAGTCTTACCGGCTAGGTTTCTGCATGCCATTAAAGCCTTTATCGATTTGCTAGTACGGATTTCAAGATGCCTATTCCACATAATATTATTATCTAGTGTTATCCCTAGATATTTAACTTCAGATTTCCATTCTATAATATCTCCGTTGAAAAAGAGGGATCTCACAGCTGGGTAAACAGAATAACTGTGGTCTTGTTCGGGTTTATGCTAGGCCCCACTGACAAGCACCACTACTCAATAATTCTAAGGCCCTCAGTAGTAAGTCAGGCATAAGGATAATATGCACAAGTACTGCGACAACGAATAAACTAAGATTTCCTAATACAAAAATAACCGGCGCATTCGTCATTTTGTAGATAAATACCCCCTAATGAACTGAAACACTGAACTCTCACTTTTCTTATATAAATCTACGTAGAAAAAAAATTCTATTAGGTATACAGTGACCGGAAATTCTTACTGGTAGAGTATATCTTTTCAGACAAGACTGAGAGAATATCCAGTGATTTCTTGACATAATACTCGTATAATGATTTCAAAAGGATGGTACACAGATTATACTGCTCGATATACATATAACTTTTGTATACGATTTCTTTCCCAACGAATTGATCACATCTCCTGGACACGAAGATAATCAGATCTCATATCAATGTATTATTTCACATTTTTGAAATAATAGTAGTTACGTAGAGTCCAATGAAAAATCTTTGAAATATATTTATTATTCAATGAACGTGCATACTAAAGCTACTGATGCCACGGCAGTGTTCTAATATTTTAAATTCTAATCAAGGTGTTGTGTACATTTATATGAATTCAAAATCGGATATTTTTCCTTGGATAAAGTATAATATATTATAATAAAATACAGATTAATGCTAATTTAAAGCGGAGAAAGTAGATAAAAAAAACAGACAAATTATCCGCCGTATTCACAAAGCATTCAATCTCCGTTAAGTCCTAACTGAGGGCCTCAGTTAAGGATAAATTGGGGATAAAAAGCGACAATAAGGGATAAAGGTGGTGAAACAGGCCTGTTTCACCACCGTTAAATACGTTACCTGAGGTTGCGATTCTTATTTATCCTTAACTGAGGACCTCAGTTAGGACTTAACGGAGATTCAAACACTTAACAATGCTTTATGAATACGGCGGTATATCTCCTAAAGTATTGGTTTCTCAGAGTTGGGAATTATATCAATGTATTCATATAATAGAACTGCATCCTAAAGGAAATTCAATTCAAATAATAGTTTATTTATCAAGATTAAATGAGCAATCATGAGAATGAGAAAAGCACCATGGAAGAAATCAAATTAAATCTGGCCAATTTTGCCCAATAACGAACTTAACCGAGATATTCATCTCCCTAAACTACTCTGAAAATTTCAACTACCTACCTCATTCCGTTCGAGAGTTATATCTGTCTATGGATGAAAAGCAGTCTCACTACTCTCAGATCTCTTACTTCATGTTCAGTTCCGAAATGTAAGAATTTTCTGAGAAAAACTAATATCGGAGCAAACAACTGAGATTTAACTCACTTCGCTCACAATTCTTCGATTGATAAGTCTCAGGAACATCATTTGACATTATGACAATTCATATTCATTCATAGAATAATATAATTCTGTGACAACGTTGAAATACGATTTATTATTGAAATTTTGAAAAATCATATCTGAGATTTTTCTCACTTCGCTCACAATTCTTCGATTGATTATTCTCAGGAACATCATTTGACATTATGACAATTCATATTCATACATAGAATAATATTATTCTGTGACAACGTTGAAATACGATTTATTATTGAAATTTTGAAGAATCATATCTCCGAAAGTATTAGCTTGTTAGAGTTAAAAATGATATGATTGGATTCTCATGATAAAACTTTTTATTAAAAAAAATTTAATTTGGAATTTGTTTCGTAAAAAAAAAATTTTTTTTTGTTACTCCGTAACCATATGTCCGATTTTGCCCAATAACGAACTTAGCCGAGATATTTATCCCCCAAACCTACTCTGAAAATTTCAACTCTCTAGCTCATTCCGTTCGAGAGTTATCGTGCCTACGGCCGGCCGGACCGGCCGGACAGAATGAATTTCGACCACGGATTCTTGATCAGTGAGTCGAACCAAATCGTTTAAGACCATTTTCATCGAAATATTCGAAAATTACAGACTCAGTTCCGAGGAACTAGAGCGCCAAAAATGTAAAATGTTCACTCTGAATCAAGTCTGGTCCTGTCGGAAATTATCAAATAGTTCCTTTATTCAAAACGTCATGATTTATACCGGGTGGCCCACCACAGACGCTGAGCTCGTTTTGAGGGAGCAAATGAAGATATTTTGAGAATGTTTTCTTGTGATGTATGAAGGGTGTTCAAAAGCACAATTTAAAATTATTGTCATATATACAGGGTGTTCTAAATTAAAGATATAGGCCAAAGTGACATTTTTTCAAATGTAACTGTCTGTATTTGACCTAAAAAATGGAATGACAAGCTCAAATTATGATGAGTTTCTTCATATCACTTTTCACCTTAGAATCACCATTTACGAGAAAATGGCGAAAAATGGAGTTTTTTTAAATAGCAATTAATGAAGAAACCAGTTACTCCAGCAATACAAACAGTATTTTTTCGAGTAGACATATTGGCTACTCCTATACAGAAAAAAAAATTAACTCTGGAATATACAGAGTGATCATAATTAATTTTCAAACATCAACTACAAATAATGGTCGAAAAATGCTGACAAACTATCAGGTTTAGGTGAAGGAGAACCTTATGAAGATAGTTTCGATATTAATTTTTACGTTCAGCGAGATATAGAAATACCAGGTGTGTCAGTTGAAATAACAAAGTTTTTGACATTATTGAAGTTACCTAATGTTTGAAAATTAATTATGATCACCCTGTATATTCCAGAGTAAATATTTTTTATGTATAGGAGTAGCTAACATGTCTACTCGAAAAAATACTGTATGTATCGCTGGCGTAGCTGGTTTCTTCATTAATTGCTTGTTGAATAAACTCCATATTTTCAATTTTTCGCCATTTTCTCGTAAATGGTGCTTCTAAGGTATAAATTGATCTGAAAATCATAACTTTAGCTTGCCATTCCATTTTTAAGGTCAAATATAGAGTGTTACATTTGATAAAATGTTACTTTGGTGTATATCTTTGTTTTAGAACACCCTGTTTACATGAAAATAATTTTATATTGTGCTTTCGAACACACTACGCACATCACAAAAAAAAAAAAACATTCTGAAAATATCTTCATCTACTCCCTCATAACGAGCTCCGCGTCTTTGGCGGGCCACCCGGTATAGGTATAGTTTCCTCCAACATCGGACTTCGGGAAGATCTCGTGGTAAACTTGCTAGAATACGCTACAGGAGGTCACGTATTCGAAACTCAAAGCAGTGTAATGATTTTCCCATGTCTTGTCCACTCATGACATAGAAATATTTTTAAGTCTATGTTCACTAGTGAGCTTTCAAGTTTTGCATCATAGTAAAACATTCATAGACGATGATACTTTGACTGATCCATAAAATTGGATTAAAAATCCATAGAATTGCTTATAAAATTTGTGTACCAATGGGTTTGTGGCGAACAAGATGCATAGAATAGCATTCATCAATGTGGCGAATTAATTGAATGACGTTTATCATTAATAGTAAAGATGGAATTGAATTATCCTTAAGAAATTCCTGTACTTAGTAAAATGAGTATTTAATTTTATTCTTTATTTCGCTATTAATACCTTTTATTTTTCCAGATGCATCCTGAAGGCGAAGAAATGTAAAATTTGCTCCAAAATTCCGTCCAATTGTGCTCAGTGAAATGCTCAAAATGAAAAGTATAAAAAAATGGAATCAGAAACGAATTGTGATATAATTTCAGACTATCCGTCCAAAATGAGTGTAGAGATATCAAACAGAGATTTAATAACTATAGATAAAAATTTATTTTACGATTTAGAAGGCGGTTGCCGCAATGCCTCGGAAGAAGGTAGCGACTTGTCCGAGGGCACCTCCTTGGAAACCCTACAGAATATACCGATTTTAGATGCTCAAAATATAGAATACTTACCGCATGGCGTTCAGAATTGCGTCGAGATCAACAGTAGCAACGTGATGAACATACCGGAGAATCAGATCTTGCAGATCCACTATCAGACGGAGAATGGGATCGTGAACGCTGAGTATATTGTCGAGGACGATCTGCTGCAGATGCAGATAACGCCGGAAAATTCCAATTTTATCGAGATGAACCAGGAGAATATTTTCAATGGAACGGGATTTTCATCTGAAGTGAGTATCTATACCTATATTAGCCTCACTTTCATTCAACTAACTGTTTGTAACATAGACATAGAATAACATGTTATTTTATGTCTATGGTTTGTAAGTGGTTGCTGTCATTTGCTATAGTTTGACAGATAAACCATGTTGTTGGTGTCAAACAGAAGCAAACAGTTAGCAAGTGTTTGCAATAGAAAGTTTGCCTATTTTCAAAGGTGTCGCAAATCAGACAGACATAGAAGAGTGAGGGTTTTTTAGATGAAACCAGATATTTGATCAAGGGCATAGCCAGGGGGGTCAGGTGGGTTCAAACCCCCACCAAAATGCAATTTTATTCTTAAAAACAAAAAAATACTGGCCACCACTAAATGCGACCTTTACGTCCCCTGCCCTTATAAAGTCAATTGCCAAAATTTCAAAAAGCCCCCCCGAAATTAATTCGTATTTCAAACCCCTGGCTACGCCCTTGTTATTAGATCCTTTATATTTGAGTGTGGAAGAAAGTCTGCCTAATCGAATTTACCATGGTACAAATGGTACAAATAATTTTGAAAAATCATATCTCCGAAAGTATTAGCTTGTTAGAGTTGAAAATTATACCAATGGATTATCATGATGAATCTGCATTCTATAAAAAATTGAATTTGAAATTTTAATGCAAATTTTTTTTTGTTAGTCCGCATAACGAACTTAAATGAGATATTTATCTCCCACACCTTCCATGAAAATTTAAACGATCTAGCTCATTCCATTCGAGAGTTATCGTGTCTACGGCCGGTTCGGCCGGGCAGAATCGATTTTGACCTCGAATTCTTCATCAGCGAGCCGAACCCAATCGTTTGAGACCATTTTCATCAAAAAATTCGAAAATTACAGACATTTGGGCAAATTGATAATAGGGCTTCATACGGGACGATAGTATGCGAGAGTATAAAAAATCTCGTCTCGCTCTCGCCAATTCCCAAAAAATTAAGTTTCATTTAAGTCTCGTTCTCGTCTCGTTATCAGTTATCTCGTCTCGTCTCGCTTAATTCTGAAAAACGATAATAAATATTATAATATATAAACGAAATGGTATACAGTAATGAATATTTTTGTAAAGCTATATTTATTACGCTCTTATACAAAAATATTTGTACATGTACATATTATTTTTAATTTTAAACACTGATAATTTGAACTTGTAAATTACTCGATGACCAAGAATTCAAACATAATCACGCTTGCATCACAAAATTTTTTAAAGATATACGTGTTTTTGCCATGATCATACCTGCTGTGGAACATACCGCCGTATTCACAAAGCATTCAATCTCCGTTAAGTCCTAACTGAGGTCCTCATTTAAGGATAAATAAGAATCGCAACCTCTGTACTCATGTAATGTTGATGAAACAGGTCTGTTTGATGTTAATTTTCACGTTAACTGAGGTTGCAATTCTTATTTATCCTTAACTGAGGACCTCAGTTAAGACTTAACGGAGATTGAATGCTTTGTGAATACGGCGGATAATCTTTCAACAGGTACGGATGTAGCCATTAATAAATCATTGGCCATCTTGGAAAGGGAAGGAAGAACTTTTTCATCACTCTCCACCACTGTAAAATATTTTGATTCCTATTTGCTCTTTCTAACAGCAAATATTCTTCAAACTCAGCTTTCCAATATTTCGAAAGTTTTGTTGATGTTTTAAATAGGTTATCGATGTCGATACATTTGTTAATAGAATTGAAAATTTTGGTATAGTTTTCAAAGAATGCCTTCCCAGTGGGCAGATCATTGAGGGTGTTCTTGGCGTATTCCTCATAACACTTTTCGAAACATTGAATAGCTTCATTTCTTTACCAGTTTTATTGTACGTAGTTCCACAGATGTATACAATAATTGTTCACATCTTCACTACAAGGAGCACAAGAGAATAAATTTCTCCAGATGTTCAGATAGAAACGAAATTTTCAAAGCATTGGGATTTAGGGGCAATAAAAGTTGTCCGTTAAGTATTGAATTCATAATGGCATCCGTTTTTATGTTTGTGAATTCTATTTTTTCTTGAAAAATAATCTCAATTATCGAAAGCTCATAACGAACTAATAATCTTCTAAAAAATCTTGTATTTCTAGAACGATCGATGCATAATACCTATACACAAAATATATTGGTAATTATAGTGGAAACTCTTCATATTCGTATTCGTTATATTCTTCTCGTCTCGTGTCGCTTTCACGAGACGAGACGAGAAAAATCTCGCTCTCGCGTAAAGCCCTAATTGATAAGCACTCTGTTCTGAGGAAAAGCGCACTTTATAACCTGAATAAGGATTATCAGTAGTAATACCTCTAGGGCCTCGATAATACCAAGATAATTTTGTCATAGAGAATGTTGAAAGCGTGTTGCTTGATAATTTAGCCCGAGGCCGCAGGCCCAGAGCAAAACGCTTGAAGGATTCTCTATTAGAAAATTTTGAGTTTTTATCAAGGCCCAAGGGGTTTTCGAAGAGATAATTTTTTACTTTGTAGATTTCAAAAAATTTATTGTCAATCTGACGTTCAATAATCACTAGTAATATCACAAGTGAATCTTCGCGATAAGTCTGTCTGCTTATTTCTTAACGAAACTGAGTTGCTTGAAAACTGCACCAGTCCGAAAGACGAGTGGTGTTTTCTCTAAGCAGCTCAGTTGAGTTAAGATAGAAGCCGACAGACTTATGAGATTAATTTAGTCACGAGAGATATTTCATTAGACATAAGACAAAATGACTCATGTTGACGTCTGTAATTTATATTTATCATTTGTCAATCAGTCCGTATCCATAGTTGAGTCGTTGAAAACGCCAAAGTTGTAAGACCAATCATAATTCGAAGACAGTTGGTGTTTTCGCGATAATACGAGCTGTCTTTGGCCTGTGGTTGGTCAGATTTTGATATGAGTGAAATAGTCAATACAATAATTGATTGTCAATCTGAAAACACCCTATGTAGGTTATAATCGGGTCAATCCAGAGGTGATTGGATGAAATTTGACACATGACACAAAATGAAGTAATTTGATTTGTTACTACATTTAGTAAAAAAGTATCATAATAATTATTCGCAGGTATTATTCGAAGAGCACGTCGAAGGCACGAACACAGCCCCTCCGGACTTCAACGGAGACGATTCGAAAATTCAAGTTGGCAACAACGATCATGTCGAGACGACAGTGTTGCTCAGCCCGAAGAGTGAAAATGAGGACTGCCCCGAAACGGACCTCACTAGTCTGAACTGGCTCCATAATATCACGAATATTATGTCAGTTCCAAACCTACCCACACCCCCCGTCTCCCCCAAACCCAAAAAGAAGAACAATTCTAGTCAAGAAGATTTAACTATTAATATAAATTATTATAAGAGGAATGGTGATAAGAAGCCGCCCTTCAGCTACGCAACGCTCATCTGTATGGCAATGGGAAAGAATGGAAATAAGATGACATTGTCAGCGATATATCAATGGATTAGAGAACATTTTCTGTATTATAGGAAAGCTCATCCTAGTTGGCAGGTAAATAGCTCTTTAATTTTTGTCTATTTTACGGGTTCCTTCATAGCTGAACAGAAGAGTCTGTTAACAACTATTTCACGAGTAACTCAGAGTTTTTCGTGAAGAGAAGGAGTCTTATAGTATATTATCAGAAAATATGTTCAATAATGTCTACGAAGTTCATAAGGAAAACGACAACTAAAGAAAAACATAAAAAAATGCTCCACAACACGTACTCACACGCTACCAAATGACCAAATAGTTTTTTCCTACGAACGTGCGCAATAAAGTAGAACTTTTCCGCATGCATTTAGGTTGCCAAAGTAACACTATTTCGTATCGTGCGGAAAAGATGGTTTGCGGCACGGAAATGTCAAAGTGATCAAAATCAATAATATTATTATTAATAATGGTTAATAAAATACAATCCTCTTTTCATCATTTAATAGTTCATACGACTAACAAGTTCATTCTGTATTATGAATTAATTCAAGAACGTATTTTGATACACAAATGTAGATCAATATAGCAGATATTTTTGCTAGCAACATTATGGTAATACTGTATATAGGAAAATGTCTCGCTACTTAAGGAAGTAAAAAGTAATATTTACCTCGGTAATCAACGAACAGTAATTTCTTTAGATGATTCCATTATGTTGTTCTTTCCTATTGCATTCATAAACTACATCATTCAAATGATCCAATTCATAATCTTCTGAAACATCATCTCCAATATTTATACATAAATTATTCAATATGCAACAAGTCAAAATTATTTTTGGCAACAAATCAGTCTTGTATATATTCAGAAATTCAAGATGCGGAACCTTCTTTTCCAACGCAAAAATTTTCAAAGTACGAATTATATAAACAAACTAGAACTGAAACAAGACAATAAATATGACGTCTTTTATAGGTAGATAAGATGACATGAATGAACAGTGAACATAGATAGAACACAGACAGATATAATTCGTGTTCTGTGAAAACATAGAAGTACGATGTACTAACTAACTGAATTTTTTGAAAAATTATATCTCCGAAAGTATTAGCTTGTAAGAGTTGAAAATGGCATCATTGGATTCTTATGATGGAACTGCATCTTGAAAAAAATTGGTTCAAACCCTGTGGACAAAAGCTTTCTGGAGCTCTTGTTCAAACAGACAAATTATATCCCCGAAAGTATTGGTTTCTCAGAGTTGAGAATTATATCAATGTATTCTTATGATAGAACTGCATCATAAAGGAAATTCAATTCAAATAATAGTTTATTTATCAAGATTAAATGAGCAATCTGAGAATGAGAACTGCACCATGGAAGAAATCAAATTAAAATAGCTGAAATGAATTTGACTCTCTCTTATAGAACAGGATGAAATTAACGAGTATGAACACAGATCATATAATAAAGCTTAGATAGAATAATTATAGCATTCTGTGAAAACATAGAAGTACGATTCACTATAGAAATTTCGAAAAATCATATCTCCGAAAGTATTAGCTTGTTGGAGTTGAAAATGATATCAATGGATTTTTATGGTGAAACTGCATCTTACAAAAAAATTATTTTGAAATGTGTACGTTAAAAAAAAAATTGTTTTTCGTTACTCTGAAACCATCTGGCCTATTTTGCCCAATAGCGAACTCAACCGAGATATTTATCTCCCAAACCTACTCTGAAAATTTCAACTGCCTAGCTCATTCCGTTCGAGAGTTATTGTAGGAACAAAATAAAAAAAATTGGTTCAAGCACTGACGTGAAGTCAGAAGCTTTTGCGCGTATGTTCTATTGTCCATACTTCTGTATTGGACACCCTTGATCGAATTTACCATGGTAAATTATGTTGTCCATTCTCCTGTATTGGACACTCTCAATTCGAATTTACCATGGTAAATTCGAATTAAGTGTCCAATACAGGAGAATGGACAACATAATTTACCATGGTAAATTCGATTAAGGGTGTCCAATACAGAAGTATGGACAATAGAACATACGCGCAAAAGCTTCTGACTTCACGTCAGTGCTTGAACCAATTTTTTTTTCGTGACTTTTTAAAAATTTTCTAGGGGTACGGTTCTTGAAATTTTTTTTTTCGTCATTTTTTTCAAATTTTCTAGGGATACGATTCTTACAAAATTTTAAACACGTCTTTATGTTGATTTTCTACTACTAGTTACCAAGCACCAATTCGATCGAATATTTATTTTTTGAGTTATCAAGGAAATAATATTCCAGGTGGGTATAACTCGGAAACCGTTAGACCGATTATGCCCAAAAACGAACTCAACACTCTCTTTCGGATACGCAACCTACCCTGAAAATTGCAAGGCCCTATCTCCTTTCGTTCGAAAGTTATCGAGGCAACGGTCACCCATCTACTGAACTCGCACAAGAATGCTCGAATCTCCAACAATATTTAACCGATCGTATTAAAACTTGAAACCTGGCAGTAGAGTTAGGTTATGAAGGCTCTTGCAAAATTTCTGCAATTTCAAACGAATAGTTACTGATATATAGAATTTTTTTTTTTTATTTTCAATGATTTATTAAAAATTTTCTACAAATGCTATCCTCACCAAATTTTGCAAACATTTCCGCGTTGGCATTCTACAACTAATAACCATGTTTGAATTCAATCGGTTCAGTACTTTTTGAGTTAATGAGGAACAAAAACAACGAAATTTCAGAAAATTTCAGATGGCTATAACTCTGAAACCGTTTGGCCGATTATGCTCATAAACAAACTGAAATGTCGCGTTCTGGTGTTCATCCTAACCTGAAAATTTCAAGCCGCTATCTCATTCAGTTCTCAAGTTATCGTGACAACAAAAATATTTTTTAATAATTTTTTAAAAATTTTCTAGCCATACGATTCGCACAAAATTCCACAAACGTGCTTAAGATCATATTCTACAACTACCCACCAAGTTTCAATTCGATCGGATTTATATTGGTTGAAAACAAAATTATTACTCGGAAACCACTGGGCCGATTATGCCCATTAACGAACTTGTCCGTCGTATTGAGATGCGCCACCTACCCTGAAAATTTCAAGTTGCTAGCTCTTCTCGTTCTCAAGTTATCGTGGCAACGGCCGGACGGCCGTACGGCCGGACGGCCGGACGGACCGAAATGAAATTTGACCTCGAATTCTTCATTGGGGAGTCGAACTTAATCGTTTGAGACCATTTTCGTCAAAAAATTCGAAAGTTACAGACATTTGGGCAAAACTATAACGCGATGTTCCCCAGAACATACGCGCAAAAATTTCAAAATTTTTTTTTACACTTTATGGTAACCCGATCAATATAAAACTTCGTATGCGTCTGAAGGTCATGATTCTACAATTTGATGCTAAAACTCAGATAGATCCAGTGATCGGTTTTGGAAATATCCATAAAAAATGTTTCTACTAAAAACGGCCATAACCCTGAAATTGCTCGATGGATTTTGCTGGTTAACGAACTCTTCCGAGATATTTACGCTCCAAACATACCCTGCAAATTTCAATCTTCCAACTCCTTTCGTTCGAGAGTTATCGTGTTAACGGACGGACAGAATCGATTTCGACCACAGATTCCTGATCAGTGAATCGAACCAAATCGATTGATACCATTTTTAGCCAAAAATTCGAAAATTACAGACATTTGGGCAAATTGATAAGCACTCTGTTCCGAGGAACAAGAGCGCCAAAAATGAATCCATAAGTTGTGATGTAAAAAAACTTTTTTTTTCCTTACTTCGAAACCATCAGGTGGATTTTGCCAATATTGCTATTCTCTAGCTCATTCCGTTCGATAGTTATCGTGTCTACGGTTGAACCGGCCGGACAGAAATTCTGACCACGTATTCTTGATCAGTATGAGTGGAACCAAATCGTTAGAGACCATTTTCTTCCACGAAAATTTAAGACATTTGAGCAGATTGAGAAGCACTCTGTTCCGAGGAATAAGAGCGCAAAAAAACATTGTTCCTAACACGTGCGCGAAGTGACTTTTCCGCACGTAAAAACTCATCCGAATTCCGCTTCGCGTATTTCGTCTAACTGTAAATGCGTACGGAAAAGTATCACTTTGCGCAGTTGTTATAGGAAAAGGAATGTAACTATTCTCAGCTCTCAGCTGATTGTGACGTTAGCAGACAGTGCTCTTCTATGCAGCTTATTTGCAGAGCCGGATTAACCTTTAGGCAGAGTAGGTGACTGCCTAGGGGCCCCGCAAAAGCTAGGGACCCAGTGCACGCACTTGAAAAAATATGATGATAGCTGAAAAGAGGAGTCCTTATATTGCACTGCTTAAGATTAATCCGGCCCTGCATATTTATATGGATTACATTTTACGATCTCTAATATTTTTAATCCCTTTATAGAACTCAATCCGGCACAATCTCTCGCTCAACAAGTGCTTCATGAAGGTAGCACGTTCGAAGGACGAACCGGGCAAAGGGGGATTCTGGAAACTCGATCTGGAACGTCTGGAAGAATCCAGAAGGGCCAAACGAAGATCCAGCCTCACCGTCAGATCGCCGAGAAACCGGCACCCAACCCTGCCAAAACCCGCGAAGAAAACCAAGAGATATCGACCGTACCACAACACCGGGGAACGTAAACACAACATCCTGTCGAACATATCGATCTGCGGGGAAACGGACATAGAAAACTCGGAAGATGGCAGCCCGATCAGAAGGATTAAGTGCGAGCCAGAAGAAACGAGGACCAAGGGCGATCTGCACAAAGTGTTCGTCCCTGCTTCGATGCCCAACGAGAGCGTCATCACGGAACCCGTCAACCAACCGGTTGCCGAAGACGTCCTGTCTGGACTCCTGATGAACATAAACGGTTGGGAGGACTGTCAATTGGAGATGTTGGATTCTCTGTTAGATTCTTTGTAAATACTGAAATTTTGGTGAGTTTTTGTCCGGGATGTACCTACAGGGTGAGAGTTGAATCGTCGTCTTGGAATGAAAAAAAAATTGCATTAATTGTTGGTAGGTACACTAGACATTGGCAGTTTCTGAATATGTGAAGATGTGCACGCGTTAATAAGTCTCATATTTAAAAAAATAATAGCAGGATAACATCCATTGGAAAAGGAAGAGAATATAACAAAAATGAAAGGAAAAATGATTTACTGGGGATCTGAGGTAGGGAAATGGAAGGAGGTGAGTTTTTGAGGGTAAAAAACGGTTTATCTCGACTTCAAGTCTTATGAAAAAAAGTTAAATCGCAAAGTTATAGGTAATAAAAAGATCTACAATTTTGTATTTACACGATTTTTACGTAACCCCAAAATTTTTTGTTTTAATCTTTCATCTTTTACAAAAAAAAAAATCTTTTTCACAAAATCAATGATAAAGGCCGCTTCATTTCGTGGGACGTACTTTCATTATCTCCAAACACCCCGGTTAAAATCGCAATAGAAAATTAGAAAGACTGGCTTTCTAGTTTAGATATTCCTCAGATAGAAATTAATGAGTACCTACTTGATGTTAACCCCGCTTTGCATGGAGCAAAATATCTTTTCTCTATTTCAGTAACGTAATGAGTTCATTACAGCACTAAGAACAGTGCTGTAATGAACTCATTCCCGCATTGTTTCTAGTTATATTTTTCGTTTTGTGGTTGTTAGCACTGAAATTCGATCCTATCAAATTTCAACACACGTCAATTATCAATACAATATAATAATGGATATCGTGAAATAATTGTTGAGAAGAAAAGTTATACTTTCATTAAAAAATAAGGTACTAGAGATTTCCTTCTTGCTAATTTTGAATTATTCATACTATTAGTAGGAAACTGGTTTAAATCTGATCTCCATGCCCTACGTCGATTCAAATTCCGTAATCTGTCAAATTTCGTAACAGTCACACCAACTACCAAGATACAATACAAAAGTCACTAGGATGTATAATCCGAATTTTTCATTAAATTTCAACAGTATTTTACAAAACTTGCCTGAAATAGAGAAAATATCGTCTAATACTCGTTGCAGAAGGCAATTCCAACACTCATGCGTTCGAAAACTCGCTCCTTCCTCACTCGTTTTGGAATTTCGCATTCGTGTTTGAATAGGAGCCCATTCTGCAACTTGTTTTAGAATATACTATTCTTTTAACGGTGAATCTTATAAAAAAACTTTCGGTACGACGATGGGTGACCCCCTTTCCCCCTTTTTAGCTAATTTGTTCCTCAGCAAATTAGAACTTGAAATTAAAAAAGAACACAAATATTTTCCAAAATTTTGGGATAGATACGTATATGACGTATTTGTAATTGAATATTATATTGTAAAAATTTTAATATTAACGAATATACCATGATCTTAAACAGTAAAAACCCATCTATTAAGTTTACCTACAAAATGAAAAAGGATGGCTACTTGCCATTCTCAAATTCAAAATTATCTAAAGATTACTTAAATTTAATCAGTTTCGACATTTTTAGAAAACCTAGCTATTCTGATATTTAAATTTCGTCTGATTCGGTAGCTCCCTGGTCACATAAAACAGCCAGCTTACATTTCCTCGTTAACCGGTTATTTAATATTCCGCTAAGCAATATAAATTTCAAGAAAAAAATAAAGATGATTTTCCAAATGGCCGAAAGAAACTGGTATAGTCATCAACTAGTTCAGAAAATTATCAACAAACAAAATACATTCGATGAAACTCCGGACATGTTAACATTGGGTATATATGAAATTTAATGTTTAGATTGTAACAAGTGCTACGTCCAGCAAACAACCAGACACACAGTATAATTAAAGAGCATACACTTGAAGGGATCGAAATGTATGAGAGAAAGAATATTTTACTCAATAACGATCTAACCCCTATTAACAACCCATTATTCTCACTAATCGGTTTACGACAAAGGTTATAATGTCAACCCATACTTGAGTGTAGAAATTGATTACATGCTTTTGTAACGCTTCATCTTTGAAGATGGAAACTTTGTCTCCGAAACATATGTCAAACGACAAAAACCGTAGTGGACCAGAGTGTACTTACTTTTGTAGTATTGGTGAAAACTTACCTTTTTATGTCCCAAACACACTGTAAGTTTTTTGATTGAAAATATTTATATTTTCACCTCATTTTGACTTAATATCGAAAGAGCACCCTAATTTTAAATCGAAAATTTTCACGTCAAAATGTTTGCTTTTTCAACAAAGTCGATGGGCTTTTTGTTCGTTGTTTTTCTGAAGGTGTAAACAGATATACATTACTATGGTAAATTTTCTCAGAAAATGCTTAGTTAATAAAGTAAATATTTAAAAAGACATCTACAATATTTTGCGAAAGTTGTAGAATCTTCTCTAAATTATATGCTTAGATGTCAATGTATTGCTATTTAGAGATAACTTAGCGTGACCTACGGAAAATTTCAGCCCATCAGAAGGTATTTTATAGAGAAGGGGGAAAGGGGTTAGGAGGGTCTAAGTCTTACTACTTCTTATTTCTATAGAACTTGTAGTTTTGCCGGCAATCAAGATAAACCGTTTTTTACCCTTAAAAACTCACCCCCTTCCACTTCCCGAACTCAGATCGCAAGTAAATTATTTCTCCTTTCATTTTTGTTATATTCTCTTCTTTTTCCAATGGGTTTCATCGTACTCTTATTTTTTTTGTTTCAAAAATTATCGACCCGAGTTTAAAGTTAATTCAATCAAACAATTATACCTACAAATACTAATTTTATTCCTGCCTGGGCGATTATTCAACTCTCATGTGGAAAATATCATAGATGAAAAGAATTTGATATGATTGTGAACTTTTCAGGAAATACCTAAATATAGATTGTCAGAAGAGAACTAATAGGGATTTGCTCATTTGTGTCAGTCACTAGAATGAATTGTATTTAATAAACTTCTTCTAGAACGAGTTAGCCCTGAACTCTTCTACATTTCCTTCAGGAAAATTCAAATCAATTTTGTAAAGATCAAAGGCAATAATTCATATGAAATATCTCCAAAATGAATGAATAATTTTTGGATTCAACTATTTTCAGCGTTATTGATGATTTATACTGATTTATAACTACTAACTAACTAATAAAATATTGATTTCAATTTTTTTGAATTACTGATGTAGTATCAATAGTCAGGATACCTACAATTCCTTTACTGATTAGAATTAAAAGATCTATTAACTATAATTATATATTTTAAAAAAATTATGAACAATGTGTTTGAAAATAAATAAAATCCCATTCTTTATCGAAGGAGAAAGTTGAATTATGTGAAAATTGAATGAAACAAAATAGTTGATTACCATACAATGCTCATTAATGCTGAAATTAGATTCGATATATCGAGATCATCAAGTTATTGAAAAAAAATCAAATGAACGGGAAAAAGTGATTGAAATTTTCCGATTTCAATTCGAATACGAAATAATTGAAAGATTGAATGACTAAAAAAAGATTTGAAATTTTTTCCCATAAAAATCAAGGATATTTTCAATAAAAATTCAGGTTATGAATCATGAATAAGTTTTCTTGAAATAAAAAAGATTTAAACTGACAAAAAGTAATTTAATTAGGTAATTGTTATCTTACAGCCCTGCTGAGAATCTTTCAGTTTAAATATTTTTAAGGATATGTATATGTATTTCATTTTAGTCAGTATATAGATCAGTATTGAAGCCTTTTGAAAATGAGGAAAAACGTGAGAAAAAAATAATAGTAGGATTAAACCTATTGGAAAATGAAGAGAATTTAACAAAAAATAAAGGAAAACTAATTTACGGGTGATCTGAGGTCAGATAGTGGAAGGGGGTGAGTTTTTAAGGGTAAAAAACGGTTTATCTCGATTTGCGGCAAAACTACAAGTCCTATGGAAAAAAGTTCAAGGCCAAAACTTCTCTATTAACACTTTTTTCACATAATTTCAAAATTTATGTGAAAACATCAAATAACCAATTTTTTGGTTTTTTATTTTTATCTTTTATAAAAAAAAATTTTTTTTTAACTAAATTTGGTAAAAACTTACCTTTTTATGTCCAAAACACACAGTATTTTTTTTAATTTTAAATACTCATTTTTTCACCATATTTTGATTTGATATCGAAAAAGCACCCTAATTTTCAATCGATAATTCTCAAATCAAAATATCCGCTTTTTTAAAAAAGTCGATGGGCATTTTGTTCGTCAAAATCTCTACTTTCTGATGGTGTATGAAAATATACCTACATCACTTCGGTAATTTTTTTCAGAAAATGCTACGAAATAAGAGGTAGAAGGCCTAGACCCTCCTAGCCCCTTCCCCAATTCTCTATGAAATACCTTTTGATGGGCTAAAATTTTCCATAGGTCGCTCAGATAATATATATAAGTTATCTCAAAATAGCAATAAATAGGCATCTACCCATATAATTTGGAGAAGATTCTATAACTTTTACAAAATATTGTAGATGTATTTAAATATTAATTTTATTAACTTAGCATTTTCTGAGAAAATTTACCATAATAACGTAATTTTATTTACACCATCAGAAAGTCGATATTTCAACGAAAAAGAAGCTCACCGACTTTTTTTAAAAAAGCAGGTATTTTGACTTGAGAATTTCCGATTGAAAATTAGGCTATTTGAAATAAAGAAAATTACAGTGTGTTTGGGACATCAAAATAAAGTTTTCACCAAATTATTTTTTCTTTCATTTTTATTATATTCTCCTCATTTTCTAGTAGGTTTCAACCTACTATTTTTTTTTTCTTTCAAAAATTATCTACCCTGATCTAGTATTAATATTGGATATAATATAGGCACCTACCTAGATATCTGATCAATAATCTCATGCCTGTACATAATTCAAAATATGAACAATTCAACTTTCCTTTCCTGAGTGAGAAGATCCACAAAGAAAAATAAGTACCTATATATTGCAATAACACCAAGTGGGTATATAATACATCAAAAAAATATTCAACAATTCAAACCAATAAGATTTCATCGAGCGATAATAATCATGATATTCAAAAGAACAAGTTATCAAGAAATTTCAGAACAAAAATAGCTTCTGTTTGATATCAAAATGTGACTTAAAATATTAATGTTTCAGTGCCTGTTTAATATAAGATCAATTATAGAATATTTACCATACAATTATATGTATATTCTGTGGAAATGCCTAGAATAATCTACCTATGGTTTTTTATTCTTTTGACTTTGGTATATTTTCCATACATTTTTTCTTGAATAAACATGAAATACCGAAAGTTTACAAAAAGATATCATAATAACATCACAATGTTTTTTATCGCAAATATTTTAAAATGTTCAAAATGGAAGATGTGGTTGAACAATTTCGGTATTTGATATTTTTGTAATATAGCATGTGTAGAGCGGAAACCCAACGTATTTTAGGTATTGAAATATGACAAAAATGGTAGATATCAGTAGTGGCTCCTGGGGAGGAACAATTCGAAATACTTTCACAAAATGTTTTGTACCTGTCAACCACATGAATGTTTTAAGATTATTCGCAAACCTCTATTTTGTAGTTTAGATATGGATGACGCAAGATTCCTTTTATTTTGATCATAGTACAGGATGGGCCAAATTAGATACCTTCGAAGGGAAAGTCCTATTTCTGTATTAGATAGACGAAAAATGGGGCCAATTTTCATGAGAAACTCCTAGGTGAAAACCGCATGTCGTTATGTTTCACCGCTACATAGTTACAGGATGTTTTTCGAAAATATACCGCATATTACTGTAACTTTTCTTCTGTTGAAAATTTTCCATTTCTGTAAAAACATTAATATAGCTACTTTTTACGTAGAATTCAATGAGGTTTTGGTTAAATTTTCAATAATATCCATTTCAAAAATATATTGCACTTGATATTTTTCTGAAGAAATCAAATTTCAACCTTTAGATAAGTAGGCTTAAGACGATGCCATGATTAATTAAATTATGCAAATTATAGTCAGACGTTTTTTCAAACAGTAAAAGTTCTATTTACTTGGTGACTTCTGTTCAACTTTCGAATCTGCAATGAAATTCGAAAATTATGCTATATTTTTGAAATTTTAATGTCAAGCCCTATCGAAATATGTAAAAATATATGGTGTGTCCCATTTGAAAAAGATAATTTCATGCCGATACTGATAAAATATCAGTTTCTAGAAAATTCTATGAACCTCATTGAATTCTACGTAAAAAGTAGTAACTGTAACTATCTAACGGTGATAGATAACGACATGTTTCTCATGAAAATTGGCACCCAGATACCAACATCAGTTTTCGTCTATCTAGTACAGAAATAGGACTTTCCCTTCAAAAGGGTCCAATTTGGTCCACCCTGTACAATCAATCACTACGAAATCGATTGAACTTTGCAAATATCTATATAAATATCTACATAATATGCTGATTGATATATTTTTGAAATAAAGTTCAATAAGGCGGTAACTTATAAGGGAGCACCTTTAGCAACGTGTTTTAGGTTGAATATCCAAATTATTGTATGTGTTGAGGGTAAATCTGGTTTTGAAATTCAACAACATCTAAAAAAAATATGATTTATTTGGAAATTGTTAATTTTACCATGGATAGCTCAAATTCTGCGTAAAAGTCACTACAGTGCTACCAACTTCAGGAACATATTCACTATTCAGATCGAAGTCTCACGACCTCTTTCTTAAACTTGTAAATGTACACTACCCTTTATATATATAGGGTATAATCTGGGTTGAGCCCATTCAAAATTCCTCCTACCACGAACCTCCACTGACTTTGAAACTGTAATCTTATCAAATGTACCTATAGGTACCGAATTAAGAAAAATCGAATCTGTTGAGAAAATTGTTTGTCTTATTTGTCCCTAGATCCGCCTCTGTATCACTACTTGAATTATACACAGAGTGGTTTGTGCCTTCTTTGTATAACACACCGTGTGACTAAAGATATATTAGATATAGAATAATTTTGAGAAGGTATTGTATACTGCTTATACTGTAATTTTTTATTAAATCAATCATTATGTAAATTGTAATATGAATGCTCGAATTTCTTCCGTCCATTTGCATTGTTGTGTATGATGTTAAGATCAAACTATACACATTCTTTGATATGTTACAAATTGTGTTTTATTTACTCTCTTCCTCGTTCGATTAATCATAAAATCCGAATGAAAGATTTGGAATAATTTTCGTTCCTTTTCCTCGTTTTCTCAATAAATGTAACGGAAACATTCTTAAAAAGCACCGACGTGAATTCGGGAGATTTTGCGCGCATGTTCTTCTATCTATTCACTCCTCACGAAATATATTTCATGAAATTTCAAGCGAACTTCTGGGGAACATCGCGTTATAAAAAAAAAATTCAATATATCAGAAACTATTCTTCCAACATCGCTGAATTTTTGCAAGAGCCTTCAAAACCTTAACTCTACTGGCAAGTTCCAAGTTCGAACATGATCGGATCTATATTGTTGATCCGAGCATAATTGGGTGAGTTCAGTAGCTGGATGGGTGACCATTATTGCCTCGATATCTTTCGATCGAAAAGAGATAGTGTCTTGAAATTTTCAGGGAAGGTTGCGCGGCATCCCAAATGGGAGGTTAAATTCGTTGTTGGGCATAATTCGGCCAAACGGTTTCGGAGTTACCTATACCCATCTGGAATATTATTTTCTCGATAACTCAAAAAATAAAGACACGATTGAATTGAAACTTGTTATCTAATTGTAGAATATCGACATAAAGACGTGTGTGAAATTTTGTGAGAATCTTACCACTAGAAAATTTTATAAAAATTACGAAAAAATATTATATGCATCTCACGATAACTTGGGAACGGAAAAAGGTAACGACTTGCAATTTTCAGGGTAGGTTGCGCGTCCGAATGCAACATATAAGTTCGTTGATTGGCATAATCGGCCAGATGGTGTTGGAGTTATACTGATCTGAAATTTTGTTGTTATTTCCTCTTTAACTGAAAATATACAAATCTGAACAAATTAAAACTCGGTGATTACTTGTAGAATGCTCGACCCACTAGTTTTCAATTCTTCATCAGTGAGTCCAACATACAAAGCCGATTGAACTGAAATTATATCCTTACATTCTTCTTCTAGACTTAGATAAAAATGAATAAATGTTTATTATCAGCCTGTACATTGAAATTTCATGTTTTATACTGAACTAGAGGTAGTGGATTTTATTTAGGCTTTCCCATGATTAGACCGACAAGCTTCTAGTGGATGTTCTAGACATTATTTTAGACACTTTCGAGCCAAATCATATAATGCAAAAATGCTTCGTTAAGGAGCTTGAGCCCTCTGCAACACTTTTTATGACATATCTCCAAAACGGCTTCACCCAAAAGTGTTTACACGTTGGCTAATATCACAAATACGCACCGAGAATGGTTCCAGTTCATTTTTTTTTCATGTCTAACTAAGCGCATCATTTTGGGCGGGATGAAGGTTAATTTTAGTAATAACTCTTTCTTTCATCTTTCATTAGTTTACAAGTTATACATCAAATTCATAAACTCTGATGCTTTTTCTTGAAAAAAGGTGTGATATCGCCCAGTTGCACCGGTTTTCAGAAAAATCATGATTTGAAATTTTCTCTCCTTTCACTACTCAATGCTCGTTTTCTAAAGAATCATAATAAAGTACGTGAAGTATCAATTTCTTGTACGCGATTACAATTATTTCATAAAAGCTTCACCTTATAAAACAATTAATACGAAATCAAAGAGTTTCCCGGAAGTCATCTTCAGAGGGCTCATGCTCCTTAACGAAGCATTTTTGCATTATATGATTTGGCTCAAAAGTGTCTAAAATAATGTCTAAACATCCACTAGAGGCTTGTCTAATTATTGGACGCCCTCTATAATTTTGTTTTTCATATTACTGCTAATAATTTAATATTATGTTGAATATGTAAAATTCTTCTCTATCAATTTTATCCAGGATTCTGCTTTATACAGGGTGTCCCAAAAATACCACGCGAAAGTGACACTGGAGATAGATTGGCATTAGGTCAATCAGATAGCATCAACATGACCTCAGTAAAAGTCCGCTGGTTTTCGAGATATCACCACTTTTTTGTATTTTTTATAAATCTCCAGTTTTCGGTCTTTTATCGCCTAGCATTGCTAGAAATTACTTCAAACTCATGTTTTTTTTTACCTAGGATATCCTGAATAGTTGCTTTAAACAATGAAGTAATAACTTCACCGACAACTAGAACAAAATCCTTCAAAAAATGTCTAACTTGTTGTATTTTATGCCTAAGTTAAAACGTTAACTTAAGTTTGACTGACTGCTGTGAAAAAAAATTATATCAGACTGAATTGACAAATAATCGCAAAAACTGGTCCATTTCATGCCCTTTTCAAAATGATACAACACTACCAATTTTTTTTAATCAGAACCAGAATTGCTACTTATTAAAAAAAACCAAAACCCTTATCGGCTATCTCGCTCCCACATTCATTGTTTTGTAACATGGAAACCGGTCCGACTTTCACAGACTAGGGGTCTTCGAATAGTCTAGACCAGGGCCAGAGACAACTGTCTCTGCCAGGGCCACCAAATGGCGGACCGCGGTCCGGATGCGGATCGCGAAACTTTTTTTTGCGGAACATTTTTCCAGAAAACATGTATTCTTGATTAAAAAAATTCAGATAACTTTTTGCGCGTATGTTCTGGGGAACATCGCGTTATCATTTTGCCCAAATGTCTGTGACTATCGAATTTTTTGACGAAAATGGTCTCAAACGATTTGGTTCGACTTCCCAATGAAGAATTCGAGGTCAAATTTGATTCTGTCCGGCCGGCCGTCTGGCCCTCGCCACGAGAACGGAAAGAGCTAGCGACTTGAAATTTTCAGGGTAGGTGGCGCATCCCAATACGACGGACAAGTTCGTTAATGGGCATATTCAGCCCAATGGTTTCCTAGTAATAATTTTGTTTTCAACCAATATAAATCCTATCGTATTTTGAAACTTGGTGAATATAAATCCAAGCACGTCTATGAAATTTAGTGGGAATCGTATCGCTAGAAAATTATTAAGAAATATTTTTGTTGTCACGATAACCTGAGAACGGAAAGAGATAGCGGCTTGAAGTTTTCAGGTTAGGTTGTGCATCTGAATGCGACATTTAAGTTTGTTTATAAGCATAATCAGCCAAACGGTTTTAGAGTTATAGCCATCTGAAATTTGGTTGTTTTTTTTTCTCGTTAACTCGAAAAATACAAAACCGATTGAATTCAAACATGGTTCTTAGTTGTAGAATGCCAACGCGAAAATTATTGCAAAATTTTGGAGGATAGTTTTTGTAGAAAGTTTTCAAGAAATCATCGAAAGTAAAAAAAATTCTATATATCACTAACTATTCGTCTGAAATTGCTGAAATTTTGCAAGAGCTTTTAGAACCTAACTCTACTGCCAAGTTTTGACACGATCGGATAAAATTTCGTTGGAGATGCGAGCAGCCTTGTGTGAGTTCAGTAGATGGGTGACCGTTGCCTCGATAACTTTCGAACGAAAGGAGATAGGGATTTTCAATCTTCAGGGTAGGTTGCGTATCCGAATGGGAGAGTTAAGTTCGTTTAAAGACATAATCGGTCTAACGGTTTCCGAGTTATACCCACCTGGAATATTATTTCCTCGATAACTCGAAAAATAAAGATTCGATCGAATTGAAGCTTGGTAACTAGTAGTAGAAAATCAACACAAAGACGTGTTTAAAATTTTGTAAGCACTGTACCCCTAAAAAATTTGAAAAAAATGACGAAAAAAAATATTGATTCAAGCACTGACGTGAAGTCAGAAGTCATTCCGACTGTTAGTCGAATTTACCATGGTGAATTGTATTGTCTGTTCTCCTGCATTGGACACTCCGAATTGAGCAAGGTAAATTCGATTATAAGTTCCCAATACAGGAGAATAGACAATAGAATTTACCATGGTAAATTCGATTAAGAGTGTCCAATAAAGGAGAATGGACAAGAGAACATATGCGCAAAAGCTTCTGACTTCACGTCAGTGCTGGAACCAATTTCGTTTTTAGATTAACTGCTAGTCTTCTTATGCCATCATAATGCTATCAACGACCCGCGACAGATATACAGATTTTGTGAACGGACCTCCAATGAAACTGATTGGTGACCCCTGGGTTAGATACTAGAGAAAACTTTTTGGCGTTTGACGGATTTACTCATTTCCTAATATTTTCCGAACGGATAGAGATACAGAGGAAATAAATACATAAATCTAAACGTCGTCCACCGACCAATCATTGGATATCGAGATGTGAAAATCATAGATTTCGGACGGGAAAGAAGAATTTTCCTTCGATTCCGGGTCAAAAATATTTCTAAGTGCCGACTCAAAAAATTTTTTCATGGTATATCGATACGGAGCTCGTGTCTAGTTAAATCGAGGTCGCTGATCACGAATATGCAATTAGTTTTTCCCTAAGTGGCGTACTTTGGGAAAATTTTCACTTAGAGTGAAAAAATGGACGAAAATAGGTCAATTTTGGAAGTTCACATCGCCCAAAAAAATCGGAGTAAGGTGTTGTTGATTTTTGCCCTCATATATGGATCCTTTATCTACTGAATAATCCAAACAGAAAATGTCCAGGCCGTACTATTCGGAAATTATGATTTTTTTTCCCAAGGGTCTGTTTTTCGGAAAATTCATTTCGCGGTATTTCCGCGGAAAATTCTCTAATGAAAAATCCGATCATATATTCGTAATCTACGGTCCCGAATTAGTAAATGACGTAATTTGAATCGAAATCGGAGACCGGTCGAATTTTGGCAATTTTTTAATACTATAGCCTTAAAAAAATCCCATTTTTCGAGAAAAAATTTTTGTCGCAAAACTATAAAACGGGTACTTATTCTTATAGATTCGGGGCCGTAGATTCCGAATCTACCATCAGATATTTATTACAAAAATTTTCCGAGGAAATATCGCGGAAAGAATTTTTCGAAAAATAGACCCTCGGGAAAAAAAATCATAATTTCCGAAGCGTACGACCTGGACATTTATTGTACGGATGATTCGATAGATAAAGGATCCAAATATGACGTAAAAAATCAGCAACACCCTACTCCGATTTTTTTGGGCGGTGGAAAGTTACAAAATTGACCTATTTTCGTCAATTTTTTCACTTTAAGTGAAAATTTTCCCAAAGTACGTCACATAGGGAAAAACTAACTACATATTCGTGATCAGCGACCTCGATTTAATTAGACACGAGCTCCGTATCGATATACCATGAAAAAAAATTTTTTGGGTCGGCACTTAGAAATATTTTTGACCCGGAATCGAAGGAAAATTCTTCTTTCCCGTCCGAAATCTATGATTTTCACATCTCGATATCCAAATTTTCCCCGATGATTGGTCGGTGGGCGACGTTTAGATTTATGTATCTATTTTTTCTGTATCTCTATCCGTTCGGAAAATATTAGGTAATGAGCGAATCCGTCAAACGCCAAAAAGTTTTCTCTAGTATCCAACACATACAAAAATCTACAATTTTCCGATTAGGTCGACGCGGCTTTGGTTATTCACTAAATCGGGTACGCAGATCACGAATCTGTAATTAGATTTTCCGTATCTCGATTAGTTTCGGAGCAATGACGAAGAAAGTCGCAATTTCTGGCTCTACCTCTGGAAAATGGACTAATAAGTCGGATTTTTCGCCATATTACCAAAATTAATCGAGATACGGAAAAACTAATTACAGATTCGGAATCTACGCTAGAGAATAGCCAAAGCCGTGGCGATCTAATCGGAAAATTATAGATTTTTGTATGGGTTAGAATCTAGACAAAGGACTCACAGCTTTGGCAATGTGTTAGTTGTTGTATGCATTTTATCAATATTTCACAGGAAATAGGTCATAAATACTTCTAAAAGGGTTGAAGTATTACAAGATATTTTACTTGCAATTATCTTTCCGTGGAAAATATTAATTGCAAGGGTGAGACCACCCATGCAAAAATAAACCAGTTAACCCAAAACATTTAAGTTTTACAGGCGAGCTGCTTTGTTTAGAAATACAAATGAGCGCTTCCCAACATGTGAAGTCATGGGACGCAACAGTGGTGATATCTCGAAAACCAGCGGACTTTTACTGAGGTCATGTTGATGCTATCTGATAGACCTAATGCCAATCTATCTCCAGTGTCACTTTCGCGTGGTATTTTTGGGACACCCTGTATGTACAGCAGAAATTTGTGTAAAACACTGGCAGATGAGGTATACAATATGGATACAGAGAAAAGAACAATATGGTGTAAATCAAAATTTAATTTCCATTTAAAAGAACTTTGTAATACATATATTTTACAAGCAAAACCAAATGTATGAATACTGAGGCCATCTCCATCACATATCACTCTCATAAGGACAATTTTAAAAAATATAATTGAAAATAACCTATTCTCATTAGTGACATTTCAAAAACCATCAATATTCTGAAATAATTAAATTTTTCCTTTTCAATTACTTGACCTGGATCTCGAACGACTCTTCGATCTTGAAGCACTCCTTGACCTCGACTTTGATCTGCTTTTAGACCTTGACTTACTCCTAGATCTCGATTTACTCCTAGACCTCGATTTACTTTTAGACCTAGACCTACTTCGGGATCCCGATCTGCTCCTTGATTTACTTTTAGATCTCGACCTACTTCTAGATCTTGATGGGCTTCTTGATCTACTTTTGGATCTCGACTTACTTTTAGATCTGGACCTACTTCTAGATGGACTTCTTGATCCTGATCGGCTTCTAGACCTAGAACGACTTGCAGATCTTGATTTTGAACCACTCCTTGAACGTGACTTGCTTCTAGAATTCGATCGTGACCTACTTCTAGATCTTGAGCTTCTTCTAGAACCAGAACGACTTCTCGACCTCGACTGGCTTCTTGACTGGGATCTTGATCGGGATTTGGATCTTGAACGAGATTTAGATCTTGAATTAGACCTTGACCTGGCACCTCCATCACTTTCATCATCACTGCTCGATATAGTAGCTTTAGAAACGATTCTAAGCTTTTGTTTCCCACTGAGACCATCATCTTTGGCTTTCTTTTTCGGTTCTTGCTTCTTCTTAGCCCTCTTAGCCTTCGGTCGGTCACTATCAGAACCTGAACCTTCCGCTTCCTTCTTCTTTCTTCGACCACCACCACCTGATTTTCTTGGTCTTTTCTCGCCTCTATCGGAACTTCGTGCTCGTTTCCTCGGCTTTTCTTTCTTTGCTTTTTTAGTAGCCGGTTCACCGTCCAACGGTTCAGCTTCACTACCGGAATCACTGGCGATATCGCGTCCTTTACCTTTGCCCTTTTTCCTCTCGCTGGGCATCTCCATGAACAACAGAGCGTTTTTTGTTTTCTCCTTGTACTCTTGACGTTTCTGCAACATCTGCTCTTTGGTGAGCCTCCGCTCCTCTTCGATCTTTTTCTGTTCTTCCTGCTGCTTGAGCTTGAAAGCGCTTCGTTCGTCTTCCTGTTTGCGTCTGAGTATCCGATCTTCTTCGTCGGCCCTTCTGGCACGGGCGACATGATGCTGAGCTTGGGATAGCAGATCCTTACACTGTCTGGCCTCCATCATGGCCATGTTGATGTTTATTTTTTGATCTTTGCATTCGGCAAGGTAAGTGAAGTATTTCATCGATAGTCCCAGTTCGTGTACGGCTTGTAAAACGATTTGAAGGGTAGATTTCTCGTCTTTCAAGATGACCATAGCCAATTTCTGAAGAACTAGAGCTATGTTGTAGAGGAGAACAGTATCGTGAGGCGCCACCCTTCGGGCTTTCAGCAGCACCATCTTTGCCTCCTTCAATTTCGCAGCTTTGTAATAAGCTCTGGATAAATATTGGAGTACTTCGACGTTGTTGTATTTGAAGAATTTTCTAAGGCAGTTCTCATACATCTGGATGGCTGAAACGTATTGTTTCTGCTCGACGTAGATGTGTGCTATGTTGAGCCAAACGTCGCAGAAATCTGCCGTAGCCTCTCTGACCTGAGCAAAAATATCTCTAGCTTCGTTAACGGCACTTTTATGGGCTAAAATGCAGCCAATGCCGTTCGCAGCCCAAATATTCTTCGGATCGATTTTCAACACTTGTTTAAACAAGCCCAGAGCTTTCTCTTGGTTTCTCTTCTCCCTTTCCTTATCTTTCGACGACTGGTGAAAGGTTTGAAGATAAACATTGCCTAAAGCTATCAAAGAATATGAATCTTGGGAGGTGGCAGGATTTTTCAAGATCCTCTCGTATTTTTTCTGTCCCGGCAAACATTCAGCTTTAGCCAAGTGAAGATTGGCCAAGAGAGACCAAGCGTCTGGATGTTCCTGGTTGATCTTAAGCGCTTCTTTGAGCCAATCAGATGCTTCATAAATATGGCCTTTATCTCTAGCCATGCAGCCGAGTCTCAAGTAACAATCGACATAGTTCGGATGTTCTTTTAATATATCCTTATATAGTTTTTCAGATTTGTCGAATAAAAATAATGCTTCGTTCAATCTGGCCAAATTGTAGTTTATGGTTACAGATATCGAGTTGTAATACTGCGGATCATGCTCTGCTTCAGTTTTCGCCCTTACCAGAGCTTCCTCCAAATTTTTCTTGGCCTCTTGAAGGTTATTCAACCTATAATATAGAGCGCCTACATTATTCAAAATTTCTGTGGGAATTTCAGCTTGAACATCTTTTTTCAGAATTTGAACAGCTGTTCCGTAAGCATTCAAAGACCCTTGCAAATCAGACTGTTCCAATATCTGCGCCAGCTCTATCCACGCTTCTATGTCGTCTGGGAACTGCTCCGTGACCTTCTTTAAGTGATTTTTGGCGATATCTCTCTTGGATTGCGATGAAGAGTTCGCATAAATTGATCCTAGAATTTTCATAGTTTCATAGTTGCCAGGCTGAGCTTTCAGTACTTTCTCAAAACATTGCGCTGCATTTTCTGTGTCACCCCTGTAGATGTACATCTGGCCGAGGCCGAAATGTGGGAGCACAAAAGCAGCGGGAGCGAACTGGGTGGCCTGGTAATAATACTGGAAGGCTTGGTCGTAATCGCCCTGTACGTGGAAAGCTCTGGCGAGTTGATAGCAACTTTCCGCCCTCATCGCCTCGTTTTCCGTGTTGTGAAATGCGTGTAATGCCAAGTGTTGAACCTTATTGTAATCTTTCTTGAAGAAGAAATGATTTGCCAAATGGTTCAATACCATGGGATTAGAAGAATCGATCGTATAAGCCTTGGAAAGCATTTGAACACCTGACCTTATAGAATCAGGATGTTGCATATTCAGTTTTAAAATGGCCAATCCAACTAAAGCGCCAACACACTGATTATCCAATTGCAGGGCTCGATCGAAAGCTAATCTTGCTTTTTCTTGATTTCCAAGTTTCATGAAACAGTGTCCCATACCTAAACGTACGGCAGCCGGACAATTTGGGTTGGTTCTCAACGCCTTTTTGTAGAATGCTAAAGCAGCTCGGAAATCTTTTTTGTTGTATGCTATACATGCTTTACCCAGCAAAGAGGGAATATTATTTGGCGACTGATTGAGCACAAAGTTGAATTGGGCATCGGCTTGTTCCATTTTATCCCCTTCCAGTAAGCAAAAATATGCGCGGCCAAGAAGATGGTTTTGATCGTACATGATGATCTTATCTGCTGTAGTATATAGTAGGGTAGCTTTCGTGAAAAATTCTCTTTTCTTATCCTTGTTCTTCTCTCTGTTTGCTTCTTGTACATAGTACGCGGCGAGCATATCAAGAGCTCGCATTTGATCTTTCTCATAGTCTCTGTATTCAATATTAGCATCTACCCGGGAAGCTTCTAGTATCTTTATGAAATCCTCAATTTTCCTTTGCTTGTAGTATTCCAGGGCTAAATTGACCCATATTGATAACTGCGTGTTTTCTTGTCTCAGAATGCCTAGAACTTCTTCACCATCAGGCAGCTGATCAGAATGCAATTCGATAACTTCGTCGGTATCGCGTAGAGGTATTTCAATGGCCCCAGACGCCATTTTGATAGGGGCCTTTTCAAGACCTTTGGTAGATATTGCACTCAAACAATGATTGATAATATGAAGCTTTTTCACTCACTATTTACGAAAATAACACCCATTGATGCTTTAACAAATTGACAATATAAATGACATTCACATTGACGTTGACGAAAGAGGTTATGCACTTGTCTATGCTCTTATTCATAGATTATTTGTTAAAATAAAATTTTTTCACAGTGTTGGACTCTTTCATTCAATTCAAAATTCAACCTCTATCTAGGACTTCATTGACTTGAAGTCAGGAACTTTTATGCCCATGTTCCATTGCCTATTCATGTCTCAGTCACCCACATACCCCATGAATCTTCAAGATGCCTTTGCATCGTTGCATTGAAAAATGTATTGGGCTTCAACTAAATTCAAGTTTTAAAATAAATAAAGTAGTGAAGTTACTAGGCGGAACCTCCTACGTGGCTCGCGAGCATGCTAACATTTCGACCATCGAGATGTTGTTACAATTCAATTTACATGATTTGATATTTCAGAAGTAGATACCAGTTTAAATTTTCATTTTCATAATAATTACTAAATTACAAAGCCGATCGAGCTGATATCAAGTACTCGGTTGTAAAAGAACAACTTCAACTAAAATAAGCTGTGTTAACGGTTAAGAAATCTATGCATTGATAAGGTTTGTCTATTGATGAATAGATACTATATATTGTTCTTATTCATATATTTCAAATAAATTATGTATAAAAATAAAAAATTAATCAAATAACAAACATAACATCATGACTGGTTCACAGTTAGTATTGAATGGGTTTCTAATTATTCAGTTCCTTTCACAGTTGGCTAAAACTGGTGTAGCATTGCATTCTGGTCCCCGACCTATAAATGAATAAATTAGTGATCTAGAGATTTCACATTAGTTTCCTTCGCCATCATATCCAGGGGAATGTCCCCCATAACAGAATTTGGTGACGGGATCCTTATAAGAGTTTTCGTGCTGTACACTTTTTGAACTTGTTCGGCATTTGGCAAGGCACAACTCAAAATGATCGGATACTGATGCATATATAACATTGTTTTCTTCAGCTGCTTTTTCAAGGAGGACTTCCAGTAAATCTTTCTGCAAATAAAATGTTAATTAATCATTATTCGAAATCTCCCAACACACTATTCAGAGTTCTATACACAAGAATTGGTGTAATGAAGTTCTATTAAAAATGGAAAAAACAAATAAGCAATGAATACACAATATACTTGACGAAATGCTGATAACCATAGGGAAACCAAAATACTCATTAGACTATTGAAGACCATTATCATTTACCTTATCAGGATCCAAACAACATGAAATACAATATTCGTAGATTTCACAGCAGTTATTAGGCTTGCAAGTTTCACAAGAGTATTGGATTACTGACGGTAGTACATCATTACAACAGCCATTGGTTAAAACTTCCTGACGAGGGCAAATGTAGCCTGGAATAAAAAGTCCACTAATTACATATTATATCTTATGGTGCTTACAATATTAGAAATCAAAAAATGCAGTTACAAACACAATTGCATAAGTTTGGTATCTTGTTTATAGTGATTGCACTTTTCTGAAGCGGCTTTACCTCTATCATCAACAATCAGAGCCATTCCTTGTACAGAGTTCCTACAAGTGATATCATCACCAGTTGTATTATGTTCTTGTAGTGTTCTCCATACAAAAGGTTGGGTCCTTCTAGTGAGTACCTCCTCATCTGTACCACTTAAAAATTCTCCCTGCGGCAAAAGGTAGGTAATGATAACATGTTTTATGATTCCTAATTAATTTACCTTTCCAGTGTAACTGAGCACACAGTAAATAAATGATACGGCCAAAATAATTCCTAGTATAATTCTTCTTCTGATGAATCTGATAAGGGCTGCATACCACATTTTAAAGTGTTGCAAGTTTAAAGTGTCGTCATTTTATTAGAATGACTGTCAGCAATGATAAACAATACATATTTCTATTGTATTGCAAATTTTAACGGAGTTTTGCTCGTTTTTCTGGTTTTCCTGATATTATTATATTAATATTTTATTAAGTTATTTAAAAGTAGGTTAATAAATGTAAACTACAGAAATATGAAAACACTGACCACAAAATGGCATTTTGATAAATGGTTATAAATTTAAAAAAATAGTTAGGTTTTCTATTGGCCATTCAAGGGACAGATTATATCAATTCATAAAATATGTATTATAAATTTTTCATCCTCCAAAAGACTTCTAAATTAAAAATATTTATCGTTTCCATACGTAATTTCAAATGTCAATTATTATCTTCTGTGTTATTTATTATTGTATGACTGACTGACATACCAGCTGTTTCTTTGTTGCTATTTGCTATTTCTCAAATTTAAAAAAATTGTAAGTCAAATTGTTAGTTGTTTTGTTACCCAGTTGAAATCTCAAGATGGAAAATTCTCTGGATAGAGTAATGGATGATACGTAAGTAGGTGGAGAATGTGGAGATATGATTTTTTCCATTATTATATTTGCGAGAGCTAGAATCTTTAGGATATCTTCATTTTAACTGAGTCCTAATAGTTAGAGGTAAATTCGAGTGCACCTTGTGCTTCTTAGTACAGGAGAGCCTGAGAACTATCGAGCAGTGACGCTTGTCAGTGGGGCTGAGCATAAATCCGAACAAGACCACACTGATTCTGTTTACTCGGAGAAGGAAACTTCTAGCTGTGAGATCCCTCTTTTTGAAAGGAGATATTATAGAATGGAAGTCTGAAGCATCTAAGATTCAGCACATAGAGGGTGTTCAATAAGGGGCCAAGAGCAGATATAATAATAATCAGCATATTGTAGCTATTGCAGTTTCTTGTCTTCTTAGCTTGCCTTTGTCGTAGATGATCACATTTGAAAAAATATATCTTATTATGTATCAAGTATAACCTTAATAAAATACATCTTTTTGTAGGTTGTCTCAACCTGGAGTATATGGATGCGTTTTCTCTGATAATCATGGTCTGGGTCTTGGAGGTATTTGACTCTTCAGAATAAATCTACACTCATTGACATTGTTAAATTTTCAGCTAAGGGACAGGCTTCTGTTGATAGTTCAGGAGTGGTAGCAGCTATAGCGATGCTTGCTGCGAAATTAGAACCTCAAAACGATAATCCAATTATAACATTTGAAAATGATAATAGAACATGTATAATTAAAAGGAGTGATAATTTGATTGGTGCAATATTCAAAACAACAGACAACGTGTAAATATTATATTTAAAAAATATGAAGCTTTTATTCTGCCAATTTTATTTTAATAAATATTTATATAATTTTTCTGAGTTTTATTGGAAAGTTTATTTCACTATCTTATGTACAGTATTAGGTTCATTATTTTAACATAAAGGATAGACAATATACCTTTTGAATCAAGAGAATAATTCTCTACACCCTAGTGAATTTTTCACCCTACGTTATGAAATACGTAGAATGTGTATTGTGTACTATACCGGGTTAGTCAAAAGTCATGGTGATTTATGAATGGGTGTAAAGGAGATGAAAGTCGGGCATTTTTGTGTCTGACTCACCATTAATTAGATAATTTATCCAATTAGAGAAGCACCTTAACGATACTACCGTAGAGCAGGTCAACTGATGTGTAGTTTTTTTTGGAAAAACACTGTCTTTTCCGAAAAATACAATTAATAGAATTTTTTAATTTTCATAAGATTTCTTTCGATAAAATTTCATGTTTATTAATTATTAAATTAATATCTAATATTCTTTTAGGTCAGGTTCAAAAATGTCCAAAGTCTTTTCATTTTTGAATTTCATCTCCTCCCTCCATGGTAACTTCGAGGGCACCTTGTGTGACTTACTACAGGAAGTCCTTAGAATTATCGAGCAGTGGGGCTGAGCATAAACCCGAACAAGACCACAGTTATTCTGTTTACTCGGAGAAGGAAACTTCCAGCAGTGAGATCCCTCTTTTTCAATGGAGGTATTATAGAATGGAAGTCTGAAGATAAATGTCTAGGGGTAACACTAGATACCGATTTTCTGTGGAATAGGCATGTTGAAATCACTGCTAGCAAAGCAATAAAGGCTTTAACGGTGTGCAGAAATCTAGCCGATAAGACTTGGGGCTGCAATCTCAATAATACTGCGATGGACGTACGTCATGATTGTGAGATTCATAATCACGTATGGGGCATTAGTCTGGTATACAAAAATGAGCCAGAATAGAACGAGGAAAGCCCTCGATAAAGTATAAAGGCTTGCCTCTGTGATTGTATCACTGGAGCTATGGGAACCTGTCCTACCAGGGCACTTGAGATTATCACAAATCTCACACCACTTCATCATAAAATGCTATTAAATGGTATACAGACGGTTCTAAATCAAATACAGGAGCTGGCGCTGGAGTATATGTGGCAGGCACCTTGCAAATGCTCACTGCTATCGCTAGGCTCCTATCCGTGCGTCTTTCAGGCAGAATTACTTGCAATTGAAAGATGCGTGGAAATCAAACTAGAAAGAAACTATCAGAGATGTGATATAGCAATCCACTCTGACAATCAAGCTGCTATTAAAGCTCTGGGCTCGCATGTTATCGAGTCTAAAGCTAACATATGTGAGTGCCGAAAAAAACTCACTGAAGTAGGCAAAAACAACAAGATCTCCTTGGTCTGGGTTCCTGGTTCCTGGTCACGCGCGAATCAAAGGAAAAGAGGTTGAGGAGCCCAACACACTTGCCAAGAAAGGAACATAAAACTCTTTTATGGACTCGGAACCTTACTGTGGGGTAGGTAGATTGTTGGCAACCCCTAATACAATGGTCTCGTTCATTAATCTATTTATGCTGACCAAAGCATTTATCAAACAACTAGCTGACCCAGCGAACTCTGTTCCGCCTTAGATATTATATATATTTATCGTATGCCTTAGAGGCAATAAATAACGTACAATTGTGCAATTAGAAAAAAAACACCCTGTACAGTAATGATTTATTTTCAATGATGTATCCCTCTAAAGTTTATTTTTTAACACAAATGAATGAAATTGTACGATTGTGGCATGGAAAACAGCAAGTTGCAATTGACGTTAAAAGAAGAACATCCTGTATGTAGATGTCGGACGAATACATTATGAGAATCCATCCAAGGTACCTATTTAGTTAATGCTTTGTTTGTGACACAAATCACTTCAATCACGTACAATTGTGCCATGAGAAAAAGGACATCCTGTATAGTAATGCTTTATTTTCAATGGTGTATGCCTCGAAAGTTTATTTTTAAACACACATGACTAAAATTGTACGATTATGACTGGAAAAACAGCAAGTTTTAATTGACGTTAAAAGAAAAACACCCTGTATAACACAAAAAAGTATCCTATGTCCGTCTCCTGGTTCTAAGCATACATTAATTCTTGGCGAGCACTCTCCAATCCCGTTGAAGCTGCTCCTGCTCATGCGCTCCGCTCTCCTTGTGTTGGAGATATTTTACCGCGAAATTGGCTGGAATACGATTTCTGATGCCATTCAGCTATTGTCAATCGACAACGAGTTGTCTTATTCAGAGTAATTCCTTAATATACAAGTTATTACTAATACTAACTATCCTGTTGACATCGATTGTATTTCAATCGTTTCGTTGGATTTATATTTATTATAGGTTGTGAATCGATTGGTTGTATTTCAGTGAAATAATTAAACCCAGGAATATGGAGGAGCAAAAGTAAGTTGCTTTTTAATTAATAGAAAGGAATTATAAGTATATTTACTTTTCAGCGATAACAAACTCAGTTGTCAAGTGTGTGGTAAAAATTTTGGCAGAGTATCGTCAAAGACTCGGCATTTAAAAGAATTCCACAATATTATTACCAATACCTTACGAAAACATTAAGTGCCCAATATGCTGCGAAAATAATAAAAAACCATTTCAATTTCGAAAAGAATTGATCCACCATTTGAAGCAATACCATACGTTGAATATAGTAGAGACTACCTTGGATTTCAAGACAATTGAAGAGTTTGAAGCTTGGAGGAATCTAGATAATAGAAATATTGATTATGTTTGTGAAAAAAATTGCAAGACTAATTATGGAGAACAACGGCACTATAATTGTAATCGTAGTAATACCACAGGTTGGTTACTTATTAATGTGTTCTAAATGATATATTAATTTCTATTCTATTTAGGATTTGTCAGCAATTGTTCTGAAAGAAGAATGAAAAGGGGAGGCAGCATCAAAATATCTGGAATCTGTCCCTCAAGAATTGAAGCTAAAATCAGCAGTACTGGTAGTTATTTGAATTATTTTACTTATCCAAGGCTCATTATTTATTTTTAGGAGTGATCATATGCTTTACTGAAACACATGTGGGGCATGAGAATGAATTAAGATCTAAACGGTTGACGAAAAGTGAGCAAGAAATGCTCGTCAACAAATTGAATGATGGAGTTACTACAGATAGAATCCTCAGAGATGCAAAAATTACAAGGAATACAGAACTGAGTAGATTAAATATACTAACTCGTGGAGATTTAGCATATCTCATGAGGAAATTTAATGTTGATAAAAGGCGACATGAAGATGACATGATCGCTACAATTTTGAAAGTTCAAGAGTGGAATATCCAAGAAGAAAATCAGGTGTTTCTATTCAAACAAATTGGTGAGTGGTTCTCAAATATGTGTGATTAGTATTTTATTCATCATGTGTTTAGGTGAAAACCACCCTGAGTTGGAAAACCAAGATTTTGCTCTGGGCTTCATGAATAATCTCATGGAGAAGAAGCTCAAAGAGTTCAGTAGAATCATTTGCATAGACGGAACTCATGGGACTAACAGGAAAAACTGGGATTTAACCATAGTGCTAGTTAAAGATGAAAGGAACATAGGATTTCCTGTCGCTTTCTTACTCTCCAATAGAAGGGATCAGAAGATCCAACAAACTTTTTTCCATGCACTAAAAACCAGAGTAGGAGGAAATATTGAAGCTAAATACATCATGTCAGATGATGATGTGAAATATTACAATGCATGGACCCAAGTGATGACTACAGAAAATAAACCCAGAAGATTATTATGCACATGGCATATAATAAAAAACTGGAACCAACAAGGAAGGAATAAATTAAAAAAAATTGAAAATAAGAAAGCTATGAAGAAGGAAATGAGAAGAATCTTGACTGAGATGGACGAGTCAACATTTAGGGAGTTGAAAATAAAATATTTCAAGCACTTGGAAGAAGAAGGGGAAACTGCATTTCTCAACTATTTACAGAGGTGAGTAACAATGTTGGGACTACATCTACATCGTCATTTTGATAAATGATTTTTTTCAGATATTATTTTCAGAGCGACGAAAGGATACACATGTGGGCTCATTGCTATAGGAAGAATTGTGGAATTAATACAAACATGGCAATCGAAAGTTTGAATAAAGTTTTAAAATATAATAAACTGAAAGCAAAACAGAATATTCGGTGAGTGGTGAAATTGTTTAATAATAATTACTAAAAGTGTATGTTGAACTTTCAGAGTGGAAAAGTTGCTGGATATATTGGAAGAATTGGTAAATGACAAAATGTGGAAAAAAATAATCGAAACTGAAAGACCATCTGCTAATTCGTATCAACATAGAGTCAATCTAGAAGCACATGATCGAGCTGAAAATGTTGTCCAGCATATGGTAACTCGGTTAGATTCAGGAGAATTCAAAGTTGAATCAAGTTCAACAGGAGACAAATATTACATAATTTCATATAGTGAACTTTGCGATGAGGGATGTAGAGCTTCGTACTGTGAGAAGTGTAAAATCTGCATACACAGATTCAAATGTGAGTGTTCAGAATACGCTGTGAAAACAGCTTTGTGCAAACATATACATGCAGTTGCTTTGATCGAAAAGAGAAGCGAGTCTGTTTCAGGTGGAGATTCTGATGACTTCAACTTATGTATAGATGAACCTTCTACTAGTAAGGTCCAATACCAATCCGAAGTTGATCGTTTCTTGGAGGAAAATGAAAAAAAAGTTAATTTAAATGTTCCTAATGATGAAAGTAGTAAACGTGAGGTACCCAAGTTGTTATTGAGTAGGAAGTTTGGTAGTATTTCCAATAGCTTGTATATTTATAGATTATGCATAAAAAATTATGTGAAGATCTCAAATTAGTAGATTTTGCAAGTTTCTCTAAATTTTACAATGCTTTCTATGAACATCAGAAAAGTGCAGAAAATGTTGGATGTAGAAAAAGGAAAATTGATAAGCAATTATATTATCCATGCAAAAAGTAGAGTTAATGCAAACGTGGAAAGTAAATAATCTTTTGGTAATTTTTTATGCATTTATGTATAGTTTTGAAAAGTTCTAGGGACCCAGAGAGGTGATTGGCCAATCTTTTAGTAATTAAACAATGCATGTAGGTGATAGCTATGCTTTAACATGGGGTGTTTGGATGACAGCATGTATTATATAATAGGAGTTTTTAACAACAAATTTCCATTTTTCCAGTAGCAGAATATTTCAAAATATGGGAGTAAAAGGTCACGTAGTAATATAACATGTTTGTATGTATTTGTTGTTTTCCCATAGAGTTTCAGGTACATGTTTCTTAAATTTCCAATGCTTGTTGCTTAGTACGCTTAACAATATAAATATGCATGAAGGCCCCGATGTTACTAATATTATACCTACTAGAATGGCATGATAATTCAACAATAACTTTTAAAATGATGATATACCTAGGACTATGGAGGAAAAACCAAGAAGCATATTTTCCAACGAAGAAGTAGTATATAAGACTTTTTTTCAATGGAAAAAGTTAGTAATCATGTTTCAATTATGATCCATATGTTTATCGTCTGTGTAGTGTTTCAGGAACCGTCCATGATTATATGGTGGGGTGGTATGGTGGGCCAAACACAAAAAAAAATATTATTGCATGCTGCTTGATGTACTAATGCTTGATGCATGTAATGTAAATTTCAAAATAAATGGTATTCTTGATCGCTCTTGAAGTTAAGAATGATGTTAATATATAGTTTTATTTGAAAGTATTTCCTGTGTTTGAATTACTACTTGAGTGGTATACAATTTTTTTATTCACTTGGTAGAAAGTATAAAATATATGTATATTGGTATCTAAATAAATGATTTTCATTTTTACAATTACTTTGTTTCCGTTACCTATGAAAACCAATTTTTTCATGCATTTAACATATATTCATATTCTTGGAATACAAATTAATAAGTGGAAATGTCTGTAAACTTTCAATATTCTGAGTTAATACATAATTTCAGATATCAAATGAGTTGACCTAAAATAATTACAAAATGAAAATGATATCTAACTATAAGAAATCATTATTTATCAAATGATTTGTTACAATATAACATTATTACCATATTCCATACCTAGAGAAATTCTTATAATAATATATGCAGGATCAAATCATCTGTTCGGTGGCAATATATATGGATGATATATGAATAAGCAATAATTCAGCTATTGAGGATGAAAGCAATATTCAAACCTGATTATGGTAAATCTAATTATTTGTTTCCCAAATGGTAAATAGCTTATATTTGTGTCCCTAGATTAGCTATATGATTTCCAGAATAATCATATGTCGTATAGTTGTTAGCATACAATACACTAATCGGTTTCTTTTCAATGGATGAGCCTTCTACAACATCTTAATACAATGAACTGTATGCTTATTGTCGCAATTTGATAGGAATTGTTCATCGTGGAAATAAAACTTACGCAAAAGGTAATGTTGATATTGATTTTTCCCTTAAAAATTATGCACTGAATTTTGAAGGAAAAGTTATTCAAGTGCACAAAATACTGCTTACAGCCGTCCATAACAGTAAGATCTCACATCCAACTAATCCATATTTCACGAGAATTTACAAATAATATCTTCGGTCCTGTCAAAATCGAAATTTGACTGAACAGTCTATTCAAATTTCGTCCAAGATATTTGTAAACACGCGTGGCGCATGAGCACGAGCAGCTTCTTCGGGATTGGAGGGTGCTTGCCAAGAATTAATGTATGCTCCTGGTTCTAAGCTACCTCCCCACCAATTTTGAGCCAAATCGGTATAGCCGTTCTTGATTTATAAGTGGTGTAACTAACACGACATTCTTTTATAAATATAGATATAAAAGAAGCAGCACACCGCCATTGATGCAGTTCAGACCTAGCCGCAGACCTTTATGTATCGTTACGTCATTATTCTTTTTCCGTCTTTTTCTCGAATTATAAATCGTACTTATAATAATAATCAATAAATCAGTGCTTTCTCCAAATAATTCAGTTATTAATCAAGTGTACCTCAATGCCAGTGATTAATCAATAATAAGTGAATGTGTTTGTGCTTTTAATCATAAGTGAATCTATCGTCAATCTCATCATCATCAACTTCATCCAAGGTTTACGGAGCTGGTGACAGCGTAAATACTGCTAAATAAATATCCTGTTTGGTGCTGTATTTCAACAAGGAATACAACAAGATATACACCTACATACAAACGTGAATGTATCACACCAAAAAGTTCCTCCGGAACTTAGACATTGTCAGATCCAAGAAATATATGGATCTCAGTAAAAACACACCTCCGCACTGGTTTTCTCACAAGCTGCGGTCTTAGGAAACATATGATGAGATTAGGGCTAGCAGAAACTGACGAGTGCAGATTCTGTTGGGAGGAGGATGAAACTCCTGATCACCTGATAACGGAATGCCTCGCCATCTGAAACCAACGCAAGGAATGCTTTGGACAAGAAATCTGCAGGAGCGAAGACGTAGCCTCCTTGAAGCCATCCCAGATACTGGAGTTCATCAGAACTCTGGAACTGAAAGGCGAGCTGTAGATGGTGATGACATCGACAGCTCTGACGGGGGGGCACAATAGACCTTTAAGATCGCAGTGCAACGTTACCCCCTACAATAATATAATAATATATATATTTCCTTCCTGCATGACTTTTGACTCATACTGTACTTATATGAAATAGATACCTCATGATATTATGATTTGCATAATCTATAGTCGAATTTAAGCGAATAACCAAAGCAGAGCGGTTAAAACCAATCCCTTCCGGTCTTAACCAATTCATTTAAGCGAAAACGGTTATTCGATCGGTTTAGGTCCGCAGACGTCATGAATCAGTTGTGAACAGATCACGAGAATAACCAAAATTTTGCGGTTTTAACCCAGCTCTGAGTTGTGTTCGAAAATTAACTCCACGGAGTAGAGTAGAGTTTTTGAAGGTTTGACAGATTTACTCTAGAGTTACTCTGACACTGACACTGACAGTGACAGAAGGTGCCAATATCGGAAAATAGGTTATGTTGGTTTAAGAAAGATCCTATTATTATTGTTTTCTTCACATATATGTAACTCTAATCATAAATATATATTGTGAGCAGTATAAAAACTATTAAATTACCTCACAAAACATTCATAAAACAGACAAAGACAAAGATACTAGATTTTCCTTCCCATGAGTTATGTCAATATTGACAGGAGTAAAATGAACTCCGAGTCGAATACTCCGACTTTTCGGACGACAGTCACAGAGTAAAATTTACTCAACTCTTCCGTTTTCGGACGCAATGAAGTAAATATTACTCTACTATTACTTCTTATTCTGGAGTTTATTGTTTTTCGCGGGCATTTCGTGGTATTTTTGTGTACAGTCGCCTCTCGATAAATTGACACTCGTTAATTTGAATCTCTCGATAATTCGAATTTTTTTTCCACTCCCTTGAAAAATACTCGATATATTGAAAAAAATTAATACTAATTGACCCCTCGGTAGTTTGAAGTTGAAGGAATGGTATCTTGCCCGCCAACATTCAATAATTTGAAGTCCGGGCTACCCCACACTCTATAATTTGAATTTTTATCATGCTCAGACCTGTCGTTTGTTTACATAAATGCAGTTCGCAATTCTCATTCCAGTTTACATTCAAAGTTCAAACGTTAATTTTTGATTTGTGTTATTAAAATGATTTCAAGAAAGCGTGTGATTGAAGCTGTGGAGGATGGACAAATATTTGAAATAATACATAAATCACTAATTTTGATCGAACTCTTGATTATTTGAATTTCATCAGAACACCCTCTTGATTATTTGAACCCTTATTATTTTGAACTCTCGATAATTTGAAATTTTTCGCTGGTCCCTAGAGTTTCAAGTTATCGAGAGTCGACTGTATAACGGTGTGAAATGTGAATTAATGCAAGGCAGTGATAAATATGGTCGGATATTTGATATTTATATGTTCTGTCATTAAACTGCAGTGTGGAAATAGTGAAATTTCCTTTGGATCATTTCCTTGGAAATCAGAACATTTCAGTTGAGACTAACGACAACAAAATGGACTAGAGATATGAGTGAAATAGAACTTTCATTTCTTCCGATTTTTTAAAACATTTAGATGATCTTTCTAATAATTTTTCAACAAAAATTTCAAAATTGATTTTTCTGGATGGAAGATGAGAAGCTCAAAGAATCTATTCATTTTTGGCGCTGTTGTTCCTCGGAACAGAGTGCTTATCAATTTGTCCAAATGTCTGTAATTTTCGAATTTTTGGCTGAAAATGGTATCAAACGATTTGGTTCGACGCACTGATCAAGAATCCGTGGTCGAAATCGAATCTGTCCGGCCGGCCGGCAGTCCCTTACCACGATAACTCTCGAACGAAAGGAGTTAGAGGATTGAAATTTGCAGGGTATTTTTGGAGCGTAAATTTCTCGCACGAGTTCGTTAACGGGCGAAATCCATCAAGCGGTTTCGGAGTTATGTCCGTTTTTAGTAAAAAAATTTTTTATGAATATTACCGAAACCGATCAATCGATCTATCTGAAATTTAGCATCAAATTTTAGAATCATGACCTTTAGACGCATGTGGAGTTTTGTATTGATTGGGTTACCGTAAAGTGTTAAAAAAAAAAATTTGAAAATTTTTAAATATTGTTTCTACAATAACTCTCGAACGGAATGAGCTAGTCAGTTGAAATTTTCAGAGTAGGTTAGGGAGATAAATATCTCGGTTAAGTTCGCTATAGGGCAAAATAGGCCAGATGGTTTCGGAGTTACGAAAAACTTTTTTCTAAGATGCTGTTTCACCATAAAAATCCATTGATATTATTTTCAACTCTAACAAGCTAATACTTTCGAAGATATGATATTTCGAAATTTTAATAATGAATCGTACTATTCGTACTTCTATGTTTTCACAGAATGCTATAATTATTCTATCTATGATTTATTATTTGATCTGTATTCATACTCGTACAAGTCATCCTGTTCTATAGGAGAGAGTCAAATTCATTTCAGCTATTTTAATTTGATTTCTTCCATGGTGCAGTTCTCATTCTCAGATTGCAGATTTAATCTTGATAAATAAACTATTATTTGAATTGAATTTCCTTTATGATGCAGTTCTATCATTGATATAATTCTCAACTCTGAGAAACCAATACTTTCGGAGATATAATTTGTCTGTTTGAACTAGAGCGCCAGAAAGCTCCTGTCCACAGGGCTTGAACCAATTTTTTTATATATGTATTCAATTTCCACAAGTCTGCATCTCTAGATGCTTCAGTTGAAATCAATAAGGACCTTATTCATCTTAAATTATTCGTTAAGAATGTTCAGATTTCCTGCAGTGATTTGAAATGGATTCTTCCTTTCGATCTAACCCTGAGCAGATGGTCTCAACTTACTAATCGGCTTAATTTGCTTCGAAATATAGGATATCCATTATCCAGCGCTACCGCATTTATGCAGTATGCATCTTAAGAGCAGGCGATAAACTGTGGCGTTGTCAGACTGTGGCGTTGACCAGGCTATCACTATGGTGAGCTCTGCCTGGAAGATGATAAAATGGCACCACCGCTCCAAGTCGTACGCCAGGCTATTCTCGGATTCAGTCGAACTTGGAACGTTTGTTTTTCGCGGGCATTTCGTGGTATTTTTGTGTATAACTGTGTGAAATGTGAATTAATGCAAGGCAGTGATAAATATGGTCGGATATTTGATATTTATATGTTCTGTCATTAAACTGCAGTCAGTGTGTAAATAGTGAAATTTCCTTTGGATCATTTCCTTGGAAATCAGAACATTTCAGTTGAGACTATAGACAACAAGATGGACTAGAAATATGAGTGAAATAGAACTTTCATTTCTTCCGATTTTTTAAAACATTTTTATGACCTTTCTAATAATTTTTCAACAAAAATTGATGCATCTGGATGGGAGATCAAGAAGCTCAAAGAATCTATTTATTTTTATACATATATGTATTCAATTTCCAAAGGTCTGTATCAGTCTAGATACCTACTTCAGTTGAAATCAATAAGGACCTTATTCATCTTAAATTATTCATTAAGAATGTTCAGATTTCCTGCAGTGTTTTGAAATGGATTCTTCCTTTCGATTTAACCCGCAGCAGATAGTGTCAACTTACTAATCTGCTTTCCCGCTATATAAATATAATTACATAATGGGGATTCAGATTAAGAATTAATTAATCAATTTGTTTTATCAACATTTTCACACAGTTCAGATCAAAAAATAATTTTATGTTTATTTACTCTTCGTAGCATTGAATTGATATTCTGAATTCACAGAGACTTGTAGTTTACATTAATAAATCATTCTAAATTCACTTTGTTCTGTTTTCGCCAATTTACTTTTGAAAAATTTCGTAGAAAATACGAATTACAATGTTATTGTCATTGTTTGATTATCACAATTTTCATCGGCCTACCTTATCAGTCTTGTATAATAGTTATGTTTGGGAATATATTTTTATTTTGAGAATTTCATTCGAGTTATAATTTTTTGCCAATAGTTAACCCTTCACCTTCTTGTTGTTCTTGCTGAACAATTAATTGTATAACAACTATAGGTACCTACCTAGCTAGGTTTCTATTTCAACTTGATCTCAATAATATTGTGTAGAATTAAATGTAGTTATTCAATTTATTGAAGAAGTAGGGTCTCATATTGTCTATTCATCCAGGGATTCCAGGAAAGTAAACCTATTCAAAGAGTTCACTTAGTTCACAAGAGTTTAAAATTTAAAAACGAAATATAGGATATCCATTATCCAGCGCTACCGCATTGAAGTTGAAGAAGTATGCATCTACGAGACGATAGGTTGCGGCGTTGTCGGACTGTTTTCCAGGCTATCTCTTTGGTGAGCTCTGCCTGGACGATGATAAAATGGCACCACCGCTCCAAGTCGTACGCCAGGCGATTCAGTTTCAGTCGAACGTGGAACATTTGTTATTTTGTATTGTGATGGACGATTACTTCTTATTCTGGAGTTTAGTGTTTTTCGCGGGCATTTCGTGGTATTTTTGTGTATAACGGTGTGAAATGTGAATTAATGCAAGGCAGTGATAAATATGGTCGGATATTTGATATTTAGATGTTCTGTGATTAAAATGCCGTGTGTAAAGAGTGAAATTTCCTTTGGATCATTTCCTTGGAAATCAGTACATTTCAGTTGAGACTATATAGACAACAAGATGGACTAGAAATATGAGTGAAATAGAACTTTCATTTCTTCCGATTTTATAAAACATTTTGATGACCTTTCTACCCAGTAAACATTGATGCATCTCAGTAATATAGCTGAAACATTTCACGTGTAACATGAAACATTTCATTCATAGGGGTAGAGATGTTTCAGAAACATCTACGAGACCGTTAATGTCCAAGGACATTTATGCTTCAGTGGAAACATATCTCAGAAAACGTCTCAGTAACATATCATTGAAACATATAATATATGTTTCAATGATATGTTACTGCTTCATATCATTGAAACATATAATATATGTTTCAATGATATGTTACTGAGACGTTTTCTGAGATATGTTTCCACTGAAGCATAAATGTCCTTGGACATTAACGATCTCGTAGATGTTTCTGAAACATCTCTACCCCTATGAATGAAATGTAACGTAGATATTATCTACGTTACTTTTAACGTTAATTTGGTCTCATTGCAATATACCAAGGATATGTTACAGACCAATTTTTCACTGGAACAAAAACATTCTTGATTCTACTTCAATCTTCAGGTGTTTCATTAGGTTTGTACCAAATCAAGAAATTATCGGAGAATGCATCGTCAGGATTCGGAGCAGTATAAAAAATGTGACTTTTCTACCTACTGCTCCGAATCATGACGCTGCATTGTACGATAATCTCTTGATTTGGAACAAACCTATCGTAAAGAGTAAATATACAACATTACACTTAAATCCTTGGTGTCAACAAGAATACTATCGAAGGTTCTAGTCAATATATTAAACAAATGTTATCAAATCGAGTTTTTATTCTTCATTTATGCAAAGGTGTACAACAAAACCTGAAATCGAAATATTAAATAAAAATATATTATATAGCACAAAAAATTTAATAAAATGAAAAAAACTTATTCTTTCGTCGTTGCTCCATGATATAATATAAATATATTATTAGAAAAGTTATCAAAAAAAAAAAATCAAGTAAGTATGATATTATAAAGAATTCACCTCCTTATCACCGCTGGATGAAACCATATATTTATTAATCACTTATTAGTTTCAAAGAGTATGAACTAATTTATCCTATCGCACAATGATGAATGAAACTTAAAAACTGCCAAAACTTCTACTTTCCACCAAATTAAATGATCATCAACAGACATAACCTCCACTCCTAACCACGCGTAATCTGTGATCCATGGGTCTGTCGCACAGAACACCAATATGGCTGCCCGCATCCGTCTACCGCCAACCAATCAGAATCAGCAATCAGCATTCATTATTTGACATTAGGCTTATTAAATCTTTCAGACAAGATTTATTCTTGAATATATATTCTTGAAGAGATAATGATATATTATATTTATACGTATCATTGTCGTTTGACGGAAAACTGAAAAAAAAAATGTTGGAAAGGCTAATGTACCTATACTTGAATAAATAATTTAATATACATATTTCACCGATATTGCTTTTTTTTAGAGGCCGTGTTACATTCAAACATTTCCGTTAGATTACTGGAATGTTTTCTAATGCCCACATAATATACCTATATTATATGTCTCATATTTCATGTCACTGTGATATATCACTGATGATGCGAAGCGATGTTCCATATAAACATTTGCGAGATGTTCATGAAACATAACTTTGCAATGTTTCAAAATGCTTCACCCATATCTCATATGAAATGTTTCTGTAATATATCATGTTTACTGGGTAATAATTTTTCAACAAAGATTTTAAAATTAATACATCTGGATGGGAGATCAAGAAGCTCAAAGAATCTATTTATTTTTATATATGTATTAAATTTCCAAAGGTCTGTATCAGTCTAGAATGTCTAGATACTTTAGTTGAAATCAATAAGGACCTTATTCATCTTAAATTATTCATTAAGAATGTTCAGATTTCCTGCAGTGTTTTGAAATGGATTCTTCCTTTCCATCTAACCCGCAGCCAAGGCCGTCTTAAACTATGCTGGGGCCCTTGGGCACACAATAATTTGGGGCCCTTTTGGAAAGGAAAGAAAGCGAATTATACCTTTTTCTACCCTGATAACTCTTGAACGGAATGAGCTAGACAGTTGAAATTTTCAGAGTTGGTTTTGGATATAAATATCTCGGTTAAGTTTGTTATTGGGCAAAATCGGTGGCTTAGGATTAACGAAAAAAAAATTTGTCTAACATTGCAAATTTCGAAATCAATTTTTTTTTAAGATACAGTTTCATCATAAGAATCCACTGATATCATCCTAAACTCTAACAAAATAATACTTTCGGAGATATGATTTTTCAATATTTATGATAGAGTCAAAGTTTGAAATTAATTACTAGTACTTTGACTAAAAAAAAAAAAGGGCCAAAGCCCCGGTCCAAAGAGCTTTCCCACTTTTTGCGCGTATGTTCTGCGGAACATCACCGTAGTCACGATAACTTGAGAACGGAAAGAGATAGCGAAATTTTCAGGGTAGGTGGCGCATCTCAATACGACGGACAAGTTCGTTAATGGGCATAATCGACCCAATTGTTACCGAGTAATAATTTTGTTTTCAACCAATATAAATCCCATCGAATTGAAACTTTGTGAATAGTTGTGGAATATAAACTCAAGCACGTTCGTGAAATTTTGTGAGAATCGTATTGCTAGAAAATTATTAAAAAATATTTTTGTTGTCACGATAACCTGAGAACGGAAAGAGATAGCGGCTTGAAGATTTCAGGTTAGGTTGTGGTTGTTCATCTGAATGCGACATTTGAGTTTGTTTATAAGCATAATCGGCCAAACGGTATTAGAGTTATAGCCATCTGTAATTTGGTTGTTTTTTGTTCCTCATTAACTCGAAAAATACTAAACCGATTTAATTCAAACATGGTTATTAGTTGAAGAATGCCAACGCGAAAATTCTTGCAAAATTTCGTGAGGATAGTATTTGTAGAAAAATTTTAAAAAATCATCGAAAATTTAAAAAAAAAATTCTATATATCAGTAACTATTCGTCTGAAATTGCTGAAATTTTGCAAGAGCCTTTAGAACATAACTCTACTGCCAAGTTTCAAGTTTTAAACGATCGGTTGAATATTGTTGTAGATTTGAGCAGCCTTGTGTGAGTTCAGTAGATGGGTGACCGTTGTCTCGATAACTTTCGAACGAAAGGAGATAGGGACTTGCAATTTTCAGGGTAGGTTGCGTATCCGAATGGGAGAATTAAGTTCATTTTTGGGCATAATCGGTCTAACGGTTTTCGAGTTATACCCACCTGGGATATTATTTCCTTGATAACTCAAAAAATAAAGATTCGATCGAATTGAAGCTTGGTAACTAGTAGTAGAAAATCAACATAAAGAAGTGTTCAAAATTTTGCAAGAACCGTAGCCCTAAAACATTTGAAAAAATGCCAAAAAAAAATTTTGTAAGAACCATACACCTAGAAAATTTTAAAAAAATCACAAATAAAAAATTGGTTCTAGCACTGACGTGAAGTCAGGAGCTTTTTCGCGTACGTTCTATTGTCCATTCTTCTGTATTAGACACCCTTAATCGAATTTACCATGGTAAATTATGTTGTCCATTCTCCTGATTGGACAGTCTTAATTCGAATTTTGCATGGTACATTCGAATTAAGAGTGTCCAATACAGAAGAATGGACAATAGAACGAACATACATTAAAAAGCTCCTGACTTCACGTCAGTGCTTGAACCAATTTTTTTGTCAATAGTTAACCCTACACCTTCTCGTGATTCTTGCTGAACAATGAATTGAATAATATCTATCTAGGTTTCTATTTCAACTTGATCTCAATTATATTGTGCAGAATGAAATATAGTTATTCAATTTATTGAAAAAGTAGGGTCTCATATTGTTTATTCATCTAGGGATTCCAAGCAAGAAAACCTATTCAATAAGTTCACTTATTGCGCGTATGTTCTGGGGAACATCGCGTTATAGTTTTGCCCAAATGTCTGTAACTTTCGAATTTTTTGACGAAAATGGTCTCAAACGATTAAGTTCGACTCCCCAATGAAGAATTCGATGTCAAATTTGATTCTGTCCGTCCGGCCGTCCGGCCGTCCGGCCGTCCGGCCGTTGCCACGATAACTTGAGAACGAAAAGAGCTAGCGACTTGAAATTTTCAGGGTGGGTGGCGCATCCCAATACGACGGACAAGTTCGTTAATGGGCATAATCGGCCCAGTGGTTTCCGAGTAATAATTTTGTTTTCAACCAATATGAATCCGATCGAATTGAAACTTGGTGAGTAGTTGTAGAATATGAACCTAAGCACGTTTGTGGAATTTTGTGCGAATCGTATGGCTACAAAATTATTAAAAAATTATTAAAAAATATTTTTGTTGTCACGATAACTTGAGAACTGAGAGAGATAGCGGCCTCAAGTTTTCAGGTTAGGATGTACACCACAACGCGACATTTCAGTTTGATTATGAGCCTAATCGGCCAAACGGTTTTAGAGTTGTAGCCATCTGAAATTTTATGAAATTTTGTGGTTTTTGTTCCTCATTAACTCGAAAAATACTGAACCGATTGAATTCAAACATGGTTATTAGTTGTAGAATGCCAATGCGGAAACGTTTGCAAAATTTGGTAAGGATAGCGTTTGTAGAAAATTTTAAATAAATCTTTGAAAATAAAAAAAAAAAAATCTATATATCAGTAACTAATCGTTCGAAATTGCTGAAATTTTGCAAGAACCTTCATAACCTAACTATACTGCCAATTTTCAAGTTTTAATACGATCGTTTAAATATTGTTGGAGATTCGAGCATTCTTGTGTGAGTTCAGTAGATGGGTGACCGTTGCCTCGATAACTTTCGAACGAAAGGAGATAGGGACTTGCAATTTTCAGGGAAGGTTGCGTATCCGAAAGGGAGAGTTGAGTTCAATTTTGGGCATAATCGGTCTAACGGTTTCCGAGTTATACCCATCTGGAATATTATTACCTTGATAACTCAAAAAATAAATATTCGATCGAATTGAAGTTTGGTAACTAGTAGTAGAAAATCAACATAAAGACGTGTTTAAAATTTTGTGAGAACCGTACCCCTAGAAAATTTGAAAAAAATGACGAGAAAAAAAATTTTAAGAACCGTACCCCTAGAAAATTTCAAAAAAATCACAAAAAAAAAATTGGTTCAAGCACTGACGTGAAGTCAGAAGCTTTTGCGCGTATGTTCTATTGTCCATTCTTTTGTATTGGACACCCTTAATCGAATTTACCATGGTAAATTCGATTAAGGGTGTCCAATACAAAAGAATGGACAATAGAACATACGCGCAAAAGCTTCTGACTTCACGTCAGTGCTTGAACCAATTTTTTCACTAGAGTTTTAATTTCGAAATATAGGATATCCATTATCCAGCGCTACCGCATTTATGCAGTATGCATCTAAGAGCAGGCGATAAACTGTGGCGTTGTCAGACTGTGTTCCAGGCTATCACTATGGTGAGCTCTGCCTGGAAGATGATAAAATGGCACCACCGCTCCAAGTCGTACGCCAGGCGATTCTCGGATTCAATCGAACTTCGAACGTTTGTTTTTCGCGGGCATTTCGAGGTATTTTTGTGTATAACGGTGTGAAATGTGAATTAATGCAAGGCAGTGATAAATATGGTCGGATATTTGATATTTATATGTTCTGTCATTAAACTGCAGTCAGTGTGTAAATAGTGAAATTTCCTTTGGATTATTTCGTTGGGGAAGAGTACATTTCAGTTGAGACTATAGACAACAAGATGGACTAGAAATATGAGTGAAATAGAACTTTCATTTCTTCCGATTTTTTAAAACATTTTTATGACCTTTCTAATAATTTTTCAACAAAAATTCATACATCTGGATGGGAGATCAAGAAGCTCAAAGAATCTATTTATTTTCATTTATGTATTCAATTTCCAAAGGTCTGTATCAGTCTAGATACTTCAGTTGAAATCAATAAGGACCTTTATTCATCCTTAATTTTTCACTAAGAATGTTCAGATTGCAGTGTTTTGAAATGGATTCTTCCTTTCGATAGATAGTCTCAACTTACTAATCTGCTTTCCCGCTGTATAAATTTAATTAATGGGGATTCAGATTAAGAATTAATCAATTTGTTTTATCACCATTTTCACACAGTTCAGATCAAAAAATAATTTTATGTATATTTACTCTTCGTAGCATTGAATTGATATTCTGAATTCACAGAGACTTGTAGTTGTAGTTTACATTAATAAATCATTCTAAATTCACTTTGTTCTGTTTTCGCAAATTTACTTTTGAAAAATTTCGTAGAAAATACGAATTACAATGTTATTGTCATTGTTTGATTATCACAATTTTCATCAGCCTACCTTATCAGTCTTATATAATAGTTATGTTTGGAAATATATTTTTATTTTGAGAATTTCATTCGGGTTATAATTTTTTGCCAATAGTTAACCCTTCACCTTCTTGTTGTTCTTGCTGAACAATGAATTGAAAAACAACTATCCAGGTTTCTATTTCAACTTGATCTCAATAATATTGAGCAGAATGAAATGTAGTTTTTCAATTTATTGAAAAAGTAGGATCTCATATTGTCTATTCATCCAGGGATTCCAGGAAAGAAAACCTATTCAAAGAGTTCACTTAGTTCACTAGAGTTTAAAATTCGAAACGAAATATAGGATATCCATTATCCAGCGCTACCGCATTGAAGTTGAAGAAGTATGCATCTACGAGACGATAGGTTGCGACGTTGTCAGACTGTTTTCCAGGCTATCTCTTTGGTGAGCTCTGCCTGGAAGATGATAAAATGGCACTACCGCTCCAAGTCGTACGCCAGGGCCAGGCGATTCAGTTTCAGTCGAACTTCGAACGTTTGTGATTGTATTGTGATGGACGATTACTTCTTATTCTGGAGTTTATTGTTTTTCGCGGGCATTTCGTGGTATTTTTGTGTACAGTCGCCTCTCGATAAATTGACACTCGTTAATTTGAATCTCTCGATAATTCGAATTTTTTTTCCACTCCCTTGAAAAATTCTCGATATATTGAAAAAAATTAATACTAATTGGTCCCCTCGGTAGTTTGAAGTTGAAGGAATGGTATCTTGCCCGCCAACATTCAATAATTTGAAGTCCGAGCATCGCATTTATATCACTTTGACATCGATAAAAAAGCTGCATCGTTTTTTACAGCGATAAAACACTCTCCAGCTCGAAATCAAGCCGTACTGGCTCGTTTCCTAGCAACATAACAATATGGCTACCATAAAATTAAATTCGTGAATTTATCTAGCTAAAAATCACTCGAGCATTTTTTTAAGATCGGATAAACTTCTATTTTGTAAACTCAAACTAGATTGCTTTCAAGCAATTTAAACTCGAACAAACGAAACTTATAAAAACTCTCCAGCTTCGCTGTCGAGTTTTTATCAGTTCGTTTGTTCTCGTTAAATTTCTAAGCAATCTAGTTTTCGTAAAAAATAAAAGTTTATCCGATAAAAAAAAAGCTCTTGTGCTTTTACGTATGATAAAACAAATTGATTAATTCTTAATCTGAATCCCCATTAATTAAATTTATATAGCGGGAAAGCAGATTAGTAAGTTGAGACTATCTGCTGCGGGTTAGATCGAAAGGAAGAATCCATTTCAAAACACTGCAATCTGAACATTCTTAATGAAAAATTAAGGATGAATAAAGGTCCTTATTGATTTCAACTGAAGTATCTAGACTGATACAGACCTTTGGAAATTGAATACATATATAAAAATAAATAGATTCTTTCAGCTTCTTGATCTCCCATCCAGATGTATGAATTTTTGTTGAAAAATTATTAGAAAGGTCATAAAAATGTTTTAAAAAATCGGAAGAAATGAAAGTTCTATTTCACTCATATTTCTAGTCCATCTTGTTGTCTATAGTCTCAACTGAAATGTACTCATCCCCAACGAAATAATCCAAAGGAAATTTCACTATTTACACACTGACTGCAGTTTAATGACAGAACATATAAATATCAAATATCCGACCATATTTATCACTGCCTTGCATTAATTCACATTTCACACAGTTATACACAAAAATACCACGAAATGCCCGCGAAAAACAAACGTTCCAAGTTCGACTGAATCCGAGAATCGCCTGGCGTACGACTTGGAGCGGTGGTGCCATTTTATCATCTTCCAGGCAGAGCTCACCATAGTGATAGCCTGGTCAACGCCACAGTCTGACAACGCCACAGTTTATCGCCTGCTCTTAGATGCATACTGCATAAATGCGGTAGCGCTGGATAATGGATATCCTATATTTCGAAATTAAAACTCTAGTGAAATAAGTGAACTTATTGAATAGGTTTTCTTGCTTGGAATCCCTGGATGAAAAGACAATATGAGTCCCTACTTTTTCAATAAATTGAATAACTATATTTCATTCTGCACAATATTATTGCGATCAAGTTGAAATAGAATCCTAGAGATAGATATTATTCAATTCATTGTTCAGCAAGAATCACGAGAAGGTGTAGGGTTAACTATTGGCAAAAAAATTATAAACTTGAATGAAATTCTGAAAATAAAAAAATATATTCCCAAACATAACTATTACCTATATGTATAAGGTAGGCTAATGAAAATGTTGATAATCATCTTAGAGTTTGTCTTGGTTTGGTTTTTACTTTAATGGTGAGTTTCTGCTATCTACAAATGTTTCGGTTTATTTTCCATTCGGTGGACAATGACATTGTAATTAGTATTTTCTACAAAATATTTCAAAAGTAAATTTGCGAAAACAGAACAATGTGAATTTAGAATGATTTACGAATGTAAACCGCAACTACAAGTCTCTGTGAATTCAGAATATATATTCAATGCTACAAAGAGTAAATTCACATGATTCACAAAATGTAGATAAAACAAATTGATAAATTCCGAATCTGAATCTCCATTAATTATATTTTTGTAGCGGGAAAGCAGATTAGTAAGTTGAGACCATCTGCTCAGGGTTAGATCGAAAGGAAGAATCCATTTCAAATCACTGCAGGAAATCTGAACATTCTTAACGAATAATTTAAGATGAATAAGGTCCTTATGGATTTCAACTGAAGCATCTAGAGATGCAGACTTGTGGAAATTGAATACATATATAAAAAAATTGGTTCAAGCCCTGTGGACAGGAGCTTTCTGGCGCTCTAGTTCAAACAGACAAATTATATCTTCGAAAGTATTGGTTTCTCAGAGTTGAGAATTATATCAATGATAGAACTGCATCATAAAGGAAATTCAATTCAAATAATAGTTTATTTATCAAGATTAAATCTGCAATCTGAGAATGAGAACTGCACCATGTAAGAAATCAAATTAAAATAGCTGAAATGAATTTGACTCTCTCGTATAGAACAGGATGACTTGTACGAGTATGAATACAGATCAAATAATAAATCATAGATAGACCAATTATAGCATTCTGTGAAAACATAGAAGTACGAATAGTACGATTCATTATTAAAATTTCGAAATATCAGATCTTCGAAAGTATTAGCTTGTTAGAGTTGAAAATAATATCAATGGATTTTTATGGTGAAACAGCATCTTAGAAAAAAGTTTTTCGTAACTCCGAAACCATCTGGCCTATTTTGCCCTATAGCGAACTTAACCGAGATATTTATCTCCCTAACCTACTCTGAAAATTTCAACTGACTAGCTCATTCCGTTCGAGAGTTATTGTAGAAACAAAATTTAAAATTTTCAAATTTTTTTTTTTTTTTAACACTTTACGGTAACCCAATCAATACAAAACTCCACATGCGTCTAAAGGTCATGATTCTAAAATTTGATGCTAAATTTCAGATAGATCGATTGATCGGTTTCGGTAATATTCATAAAAAATGTTTTTACTAAAAACGGACATAACTCCGAAACCGCTTGATGCATTTCGCCCGTTAACGAACTCGTGCGAGAAATTTATGCTCCAAACATACCCTGCAAATTTCAATCCTCTAACTCCTTTCGTTCGAGAGTTATCGTGGTAAGGGACGGCCGGCCGGCCGGACAGATTCGATTTCGACCACGGATTCTTGATCAGTGCGTCGAACCAAATCGTTTGATACCATTTTCAGCCAAAAATTCGAAAATTACAGACATTTGGGCAAATTGATAAGCACTCTGTTCCGAGGAACAACAGCGCCAAAAATGAATAGATTCTTTGAGCTTCTCGATCTTCCATCCAGAAAAATCAATTTTGAAATTTTTGTTGAAAAATTATTAGAAAGATCATCTAAATGTTTTAAAAAATCGGAAGAAATGAAAGTTCTATTTCACTCATATCTCTAGTCCATCTTGTTGTCTATAGTCTCAACTGAAATGTTCTGATTTCCAAGGAAATGATCCAAAGGAAATTTCACTATTTCCACACTGCAGTTTAATGACAGAACATATAAATATCAAATATCCGACCATATTTATCACTGCCTTGCATTAATTCACATTTCACACCGTTATACAGTCGACTCTCGATAACTTGAAACTCTAGGGACCAGCGAAAAATTTCAAATTATCGAGAGTTCAAAATAATAAGGGTTCAAATAATCAAGAGGGTGTTCTGATGAAATTCAAATAATCAAGAGTTCGATCAAAATTAGTGATTTATGTATTATTTCAAATATTTGTCCATCCTCCACAGCTTCAATCACACGCTTTCTTGAAATCATTTTAATAACACAAATCAAAAATTAACGTTTTAACTTTGAATGTAAACTGGAATGAGAATTGCGAACTGCATTTATGTAAACAAACGACAGGTCTGAGCATGATAAAAATTCAAATTATAGAGTGTGGGGTAGCCCGGACTTCAAATTATTGAATGTTGGCGGGCAAGATACCATTCCTTCAACTTCAAACTACCGAGGGGTCAATTAGTATTAATTTTTTTCAATATATCGAGTATTTTTCAAGGGAGTGGAAAAAAAATTCGAATTATCGAGAGATTCAAATTAAGGAGTGTCAATTTATCGAGAGGCGACTGTACACAAAAATACCACGAAATGCCCGCGAAAAACAATAAACTCCAGAATAAGAAGTAATGGTCCATCACAATACAATGACAAACGTTCGAAGTTCGACTGAAACTGAATCGCCTGGCGTACGACTTGGAGCGGTGGTGCCATTTTATCATCTTCCAGGCAGAGCTCACCAAAGAGATAGCCTGGAAAACAGTCTGACAACGTCGCAACCTATCGTCTCGTAGATGCATACTTCTTCAACTTCAATGCGGTAGCGCTGGATAATGGATATCCTATATTTCGTTTCGAATTTTAAACTCTAGTGAACTAAGTGAACTCTTTGAAATGGTTTTCTTTCCTGGAATCCCTGGATGAATAGACAATATGAGACCCTACTTTTTCAATAAATTGAAAAACTACATTTCATTCTGCACAATATTATTGAGATCAAGTTGAAATAGAAACCTGGATAGTTGTTTTTCAATTCATTGTTCAGCAAGAACAACAAGAAGGTGAAGGGTTAACTATTGGCAAAAAATTATAACCCGAATGAAATTCTCAAAATAAAAATATATTTCCAAACATAACTATTATATAAGACTGATAAGGTAGGCTGATGAAAATTGTGATAATCAAACAATGACAATAACATTGTAATTCGTATTTTCTACGAAATTTTTCAAAAGTAAATTTGCGAAAACAGAACAAAGTGAATTTAGAATGATTTATTAATGTAAACTACAACTACAAGTCTCTGTGAATTCAGAATATCAATTCAATGCTACGAAGAGTAAATAAACATAAAATTATTTTTTGATCTGAACTGTGTGAAAATGGTGATAAAACAAATTGATTAATTCTTAATCTGAATCCCTATTAATTAAATTTATACAGCGGGAAAGCAGATTAGTAAGTTGAGACTATCTATCGAAAGGAAGAATCCATTTCAAAACACTGCAATCTGAACATTCTTAGTGAAAAATTAAGGATGAATAAAGGTCCTTATTGATTTCAACTGAAGTATCTAGACTGATACAGACCTTTGGAAATTGAATACATAAATGAAAATAAATAGATTCTTTGAGCTTCTTGATCTCCCATCCAGATGTATGAATTTTTGTTGAAAAATTATTAGAAAGGTCATAAAAATGTTTTAAAAAATCGGAAGAAATGAAAGTTCTATTTCACTCATATTTCTAGTCCATCTTGTTGTCTATAGTCTCAACTGAAATGTACTCTTCCCCAACGAAATAATCCAAAGGAAATTTCACTATTTACACACTGACTGCAGTTTAATGACAGAACATATAAATATCAAATATCCGACCATATTTATCACTGCCTTGCATTAATTCACATTTCACACCGTTATACACAAAAATACCTCGAAATGCCCGCGAAAAACAAACGTTCGAAGTTCGACTGAATCCGAGAATCGCCTGGCGTACGACTTGGAGCGGTGGTGCCATTTTATCATCTTCCAGGCAGAGCTCACCATAGTGATAGCCTGGAACACAGTCTGACAACGCCACAGTTTATCGCCTGCTCTTAGATGCATACTGCATAAATGCGGTAGCGCTGGATAATGGATATCCTATATTTCGAAATTAAAACTCTAGTGAAATAAGTGAACTTATTGAATAGGTTTTCTTGCTTGGAATCCCTAGATGAATAAACAATATGAGACCCTACTTTTTCAATAAATTGAATAACTATATTTCATTCTGCACAATATAATTGAGATCAAGTTGAAATAGAAACCTAGATAGATATTATTCAATTCATTGTTCAGCAAGAATCACGAGAAGGTGTAGGGTTAACTATTGACAAAAAAATTGGTTCAAGCACTGACGTGAAGTCAGGAGCTTTTTAGCGTATGTTCGTTCTATTGTCCATTCTTCTGTATTGGACACTCTTAATTCGAATGTACCATGCAAAATTCGAATTAAGACTGTCCAATCAGGAGAATGGACAACATAATTTACCATGGTAAATTCGATTAAGGGTGTCTAATACAGAAGAATGGACAATAGAACGTACGCGAAAAAGCTCCTGTCAGTGCTAGAACCAATTTTTTTTTTGTGATTTTTTTAAAATTTTCTAGGTGTATGGTTCTTACAAAATTTTTTTTTGGCATTTTTTCAAATGTTTTAGGGCTACGGTTCTTGCAAAATTTTGAACACTTCTTTATGTTGATTTTCTACTACTAGTTACCAAGCTTCAATTCGATCGAATCTTTATTTTTTGAGTTATCAAGGAAATAATATCCCAGGTGGGTATAACTCGAAAACCGTTAGACCGATTATGCCCAATAATGAACTTAATTCTCCCATTCGGATACGCAACCTACCCTGAAAATTGCAAGTCCCTATCTCCTTTCGTTCGAAAGTTATCGAGACAACGGTCACCCATCTACTGAACTCACACAAGGCTGCTCAAATCTACAACAATATTCAACCGATCGTTTAAAACTTGAAACTTGGCAGTAGAGTTATGTTCTAAAGGCTCTTGCAAAATTTCAGCAATTTCAGACGAATAGTTACTGATATATAGAATTTTTTTTTTAAATTTTCGATGATTTTTTAAAATTTTTCTACAAATACTATCCTCACGAAATTTTGCAAGAATTTTCGCGTTGGCATTCTTCAACTAATAACCATGTTTGAATTAAATCGGTTTAGTATTTTTCGAGTTAATGAGGAACAAAAAACAACCAAATTACAGATGGCTATAACTCTAATACCGTTTGGCCGATTATGCTTATAAACAAACTCAAATGTCGCATTCAGATAAACAACCACAACCTAACCTGAAATCTTCAAGCCGCTATCTCTTTCCGTTCTCAGGTTATCGTGACAACAAAAATATTTTTGGCGCTCTAGTTCCTCGGAACTGAGTGCTTATCAATTTGCCCAAATGTCTGTAATTTTGGAATATTTCGATGAAAATGGTCTTAAACGATTTGGTTCGACTCACTGATCAAGAATCCGTGGTCGGAAATCATTCTGTCCGGCCCTCGGTCCGGCCGGCCGGCCGTAAGCACGATAACTCTCGAACGGAATGAGCTAGAGAGTTGAAATTTTCAGAGAAGGTTTGGGGGATGAATATCTCGGCTAAGTTCGTTATTGGGCAAAATCGGACAGATGGTTTCGGAGTAACAAAAAAAAAATTTTTTTTTTACGAAACAAATTCCAAATCAAATTTTTTTTAATAAGCAGTTTTATCATAAGAATCCATTCATATCATTTTCAACTCTAACAAGCTAATACTTTCGGAGATATGATTTTTCAAAATTTCAATAATAAATCGTATTTCAACGTTGTCACAGAATGATATTATTCTATGTATGAATATGAATTGTCATAATGTCAAATGATGTTCCTGAGACATTATCTAATCAGTCGAAGAATTGTGAGCGAAGTGAGAAAAATCTCAGTTGTTTGCTCCCAAATTAGTTTTTCTCAGAAAATTCTTACATTTCGGAACTGAACATGAAGTAAGAGATCTGAGAGTAGTGAGACTGCTTTTCATCCATAGACATAGATATAACTCTCGAACGGAATGAGGTAGGTAGTTGAAATTTTCAGAGTAGTTTAGGGAGATGAATATCTCGGTTAAGTTCGTTATTGGGCAAAATTGGCCAGATTTAATTTGATTTCTTCCATGGTGCTTTTCTCATTCTCATGATTGCTCATTTAATCTTGATAAATAAACTATTATTTGAATTGAATTTCCTTTAGGATGCAGTTCTATTATATGAATACATTGATATAATTCCCAACTCTGAGAAACCAATACTTTCGGAGATATAATTTGTCTGTTTGAACTAGAGCGCCAGAAAGCTCCTGTCCACAGGGCTTGAACCCATTTTTAATAATTTTCTAGCAATACGATTCTCACAAAATTTCACGAACGTGCTTGAGTTTATATTCCACAACTATTCACAAAGTTTCAATTCGATGGGATTTATATTGGTTGAAAACAAAATTATTACTCGGTAACAATTGGGTCGATTATGCCCATTAACGAACTTGTCCGTCGTATTGAGATGCGCCACCTACCCTGAAAATTTCGCTATCTCTTTCCGTTCTCAAGTTATCGTGACTACGGTGATGTTCCGCAGAACATACGCGCAAAAAGTGGGAAAGCTCTTTGGACCGGGGCTTTGGCCCTTTTTTTTTTTTAGTCAAAGTACTAGTAATTAATTTCAAACTTTGACTCTATCATAAATATTGAAAAATCATATCTCCGAAAGTATTATTTTGTTAGAGTTTAGGATGATATCAGTGGATTCTTATGATGAAACTGTATCTTAAAAAAAAATTGAATTCGAAATTTGCAATGTTAGACAAATTTTTTTTTCGTTAATCCTAAGCCACCGATTTTGCCCAATAACAAACTTAACCGAGATATTTATATCCAAAACCAACTCTGAAAATTTCAACTGTCTAGCTCATTCCGTTCAAGAGTTATCAGGGTAGAAAAAGGTATAATTCGCTTTCTTTACTTTCCAAAAGGGCCCCAAATTATTGTGTGCCCAAGGGCCCCAGCATAGTTTAAGACGGCCTTGGCTGCGGGTTAGATGGAAAGGAAGAATCCATTTCAAAACACTGCAGGAAATCTGAACATTCTTAATGAATAATTTAAGATGAATAAGGTCCTTATTGATTTCAACTAAAGTATCTAGACATTCTAGACTGATACAGACCTTTGGAAATTTAATACATATATAAAAATAAATAGATTCTTTGAGCTTCTTGATCTCCCATCCAGATGTATTAATTTTAAAATCTTTGTTGAAAAATTATTAGAAAGGTCATCAAAATGTTTTATAAAATCGGAAGAAATGAAAGTTCTATTTCACTCATATTTCTAGTCCATCTTGTTGTCTATATAGTCTCAACTGAAATGTACTGATTTCCAAGGAAATGATCCAAAGGAAATTTCACTCTTTACACACGGCAGTTTTATCACAGAACATCTAAATATCAAATATCCGACCATATTTATCACTGCCTTGCATTAATTCACATTTCACACCGTTATACACAAAAATACCACGAAATGCCCGCGAAAAACACTAAACTCCAGAATAAGAAGTAATCGTCCATCACAATACAAAATAACAAATGTTCCACGTTCGACTGAAACTGAATCGCCTGGCGTACGACTTGGAGCGGTGGTGCCATTTTATCATCGTCCAGGCAGAGCTCACCAAAGAGATAGCCTGGAAAACAGTCTGACAACGCCGCAACCTATCGTCTCGTAGATGCATACTTCTTCAACTTCAATGCGGTAGCGCTGGCTGGATAATGGATATCCTATATTTCGTTTCGAATTTTAAACTCTTGTGAACTAAGTGAACTCTTTGAATAGGTTTACTTTCCTGGAATCCCTGGATGAATAGACAATATGAGACCCTACTTCTTCAATAAATTGAATAACTACATTTAATTCTACACAATATTATTGAGATCAAGTTGAAATAGAAACCTAGCTAGGTAGGTACCTATAGTTGTTATACAATTAATTGTTCAGCAAGAACAACAAGAAGGTGAAGGGTTAACTATTGGCAAAAAATTATAACTCGAATGAAATTCTCAAAATAAAAATATATTCCCAAACATAACTATTATACAAGACTGATAAGGTAGGCCGATGAAAATTGTGATAATCAAACAATGACAATAACATTGTAATTCGTATTTTCTACGAAATTTTTCAAAAGTAAATTGGCGAAAACAGAACAAAGTGAATTTAGAATGATTTATTAATGTAAACTACAAGTCTCTGTGAATTCAGAATATCAATTCAATGCTACGAAGAGTAAATAAACATAAAATTATTTTTTGATCTGAACTGTGTGAAAATGTTGATAAAACAAATTGATTAATTAATTCTTAATCTGAATCCCCATTACATAATTATATTTATATAGCGGGAAAGCAGATTAGTAAGTTGACACTATCTGCTGCGGGTTAAATCGAAAGGAAAAATCCATTTCAAAACACTGCAGGAAATCTGAACATTCTTAATGAATAATTTAAGATGAATAAGGTCCTTATTGATTTCAACTGAAGTAGGTATCTAGACTGATACAGACCTTTGGAAATTGAATACATACAGGGTGTTAGTTAATAAGTGCGACAAATTTTAGGGGGTGATTCTGTGACGAAAATTAAGGTGGGTATTCGGTATACATTTTTTTGAAAAACCTCCTCCCGGAAAAATTACACTCCTCCAAAGATTAACAAAAAAAATTGTTTCTCTTTTTCAATTTCCCTGTATATTAAGCTAAGGATACGAAACTTGGTAAATATTATGTGTCAATAAAATTACACATTTTGGAATTTTTTCAACCCTGTAGTATGCTTAGAATGGGTTGAAATAGGCAACCCCTAAGATATTTTTTCTTACAACTTTTTTTTGGATGAAAATTTTCCTTCTAAAAAAATATGGCTGAAAAGCGCAAATAATTTACAGACTTTTCCATCTCTACAAGTTTTTTCGAAAACTTAATCATTTACGAGGAAAAAATTCAATGCATTTTCAAAAAGCACCAAGGTGGAATTTCCCTAACCTAATTTGTTTGTTTATGGTTCGTGTATGTTACAAGATTTGCTTTATTTTCTTCATCACCCATTCGAATATCTTTCTTGAAGACTTTTAATATACAGGGAAAATTAAAAAGAGAAACAATTGTTTTTGTTAATCTTCGGAGGGGTGTAACTTTTCCGGAGGCAGGTTTTTCAAAACATTTTATACCAAATAACCACCTTAATTTTCATCACAAAATCACCCCTTAAAATATGTCGCTGTTATTCACTAACACCCTGTATATGTATAAAAATAAATAGATTCTTTGAGCTTCTTGATCTCCCATCCAGATGCATCAATTTTTGTTGAAAAATTATTAGAAAGGTCATAAAAATGTTTTAAAAAATCGGAAGAAATGAAAGTTCTATTTCACTCATATTTCTAGTCCATCTTGTTGTCTATAGTCTCAACTGAAATGTTCTGATTTCCAAGGAAATGATCCAAAGGAAATTTCACTATTTACACACTGACTGCAGTTTAATGACAGAACATATAAATATCAAATATCCGACCATATTTATCACTGCCTTGCATTAATTCACATTTCACACAGTTATACACAAAAATACCACGAAATGCCCGCGAAAAACAAACGTTCCAAGTTCGACTGAATCCGAGAATAGCCTGGCGTACGACTTGGAGCGGTGGTGCCATTTTATCATCTTCCAGGCAGAGCTCACCATAGTGATAGCCTGGTCAACGCCACAGTCTGACAACGCCACAGTTTATCGCCTGCTCTTAGATGCATACTGCATAAATGCGGTAGCGCTGGATAATGGATATCCTATATTTCGAAGCAAATTAAGCAGATTAGTAAGTTGAGACCATCTGCTCAGGGTTAGATCGAAAGGAAGAATCCATTTCAAATCACTGCAGGAAATCTGAACATTCTTAACGAATAATTTAAGATGAATATGGTCCTTATTGATTTCAACTGAAGCATCTAGAGATGCAGACTTGTGGAAATTGAATACATAATATATAAAAAATTGGTTCAAGCACTGACGTGAAGTCAGAAGCTTTTGCGCGTATGTTCTATTGTCCATGCTTCTGTATTGGACACCCTTAATCGAATTTACCATGGTAAATTCGATTAAGGGTGTCCAATACAGAAGCATGGACAATAGAACATACGCGCAAAAGCTTCTGACTTCACGTCAGTGCTTGAACCAATTTTTTTTTTCGTGATTTTTTTAAAATTTTCTAGGGGTACGATTCTTAAAATTTTTTTTTCGTAATTTTTTTCGAATTTTCTAGGGGTACGGTTCTTACAAAATTTTAAACACGTCTTTATGTTGATTTTCTACTACTAGTTACAAAGCGCCATTTCGATCGAATATTTATGTTTTGAGTTATTAAGGAAATAATATTCCAGGTGGGTATAACTCGGAAACCGTTAGACCGATTATGCCCAAAAACGAACTCAACTCTCCCTTTCGGATACGCAACCTACCCTGAAAATTGCAAGTCCCTATCTCCTTTTGTTCGAAAGTTATCGAGGCAACGGTCACCCATCTACTGAACTCACACAAGAATGCTCGAATCTCCAACAATATTTAACCGATCGTATTAAAACTTGAAACTTGGCAGTAGAGTTACGTTATGTAGGCTCTTGCAAAATTTCAGCAATTTCGAACGAATAGTTACTGATATATAGAATTTTTTTTTTTTATTTTCTATGATTTATTAAAAATTTTCTACAAATGCTATCCTCACCAAACTTTGCAAACATTTTTGCGTTGGCATTCTACAACTAATAACCATGTTTGAATTCAATCGGTTCAGTGTTTTTCGAGTTAATGAGGAACAAAAAACCACCAAATTTCAGAAAATTTCAGATGGCTATAACTCTAAAACCGTTTGGCCGATTATGCTCATAAACAAACTGAAATGTCGCGTTCTGGTGCACATCCTAACCTGAAAATTTCAAGCCGCTATCTCATTCCGTTCTCAAGTTATCGTGACAACAAAAATATTTTTTAATAATTTTTTTAAAATTTTCTAGCCATACGATTTGCACTAAATTTCACGAACGTGCTTAGGGTCATATTCTACAACTACCCACCAAGTTTCAATTTGATCGGATTCATATTGGTTGAAAACAAAATTATTACTCGGAAACCACTGGGCCGATTATGCCCATTAACGAACTTGTCCGTCGTATTGGGATGCGCCACCTACCCTGAAAATTTCAAGTCGCTAGCTCTTTTCGTTCTCAAGTTATCGTGGCAACGGCCGGCCGGCCGGCCGGACAGAATCAAATTTGACCTCGAATTCTTCATTGGGGAGTCGAACTTAATCGTTTGAGACCATTTTTTTCAAAAAATTCGAAAGTTACAGACATTTGGGCAAAACTATAACGCGTATGTTCCCCAGAACATACGCGCAAAAATTGGTTCAAGCCCTGTGGACAGGAGCTTTCTGGCGCTCTAGTTCAAACAGACAAATTATATCTCCGAAAGTATTGGTTTCTCAGAGTTGAGAATTATATCAATGATAGAACTGCATCATAAAGGAAATTCAATTCAAATAATAGTTTATTTATCAAGATTAAATCTGCAATCTGAGAATGAGAACTGCACCATGGAAGAAATCAAATTAAAATAGCTGAAATGAATTTGACTCTCTCCTATAGAACAGGATGACTTGTACGAGTATGAATACAGATCAAATAATAAATCATAGATAGAATAATTATAGCATTCTGTGAAAACATAGAAGTACGAATAGTACGATTCATTATTAAAATTTCGAAATATCATATCTTCGAAAGTATTAGCTTGTTAGAGTTGAAAATAATATCAATGGATTTTTATGGTGAAACAGCATCTTAGAAAAAAGTTTTTCGTAACTCCGAAACCATCTGGCCTATTTTGCCCTATAGCGAACTTAACCGAGATATTTATCTCCCTAACCTACTCTGAAAATTTCAACTGACTAGCTCATTCCGTTCGAGAGTTATTGTAGAAACAAAATTTAAAAATTTTCAAATTTTTTTTTTTTTTAACACTTTACGGTAACCCAATCAATACAAAACTCCACATGCGTCTAAAGGTCATGATTCTAAAATTTGATGCTAAATTTCAGATAGATCGATTGATCGGTTTCGGTAATATTCATAAAAAATGTTTTTACTAAAAACGGACATAACTCCGAAACCGCTTGATGGATTTCGCCCGTTAACGAACTCGTGCGAGAAATTTACGCACCAAAAATACCCTGCAAATTTCAATCCTCTAACTCCTTTCGTTCGAGAGTTATCGTGGTAAGGGACTGCCGGCCGGCCGGACAGATTCGATTTCGACCACGGATTCTTGATCAGTGCGTCGAACCAAATCGTTTGATACCATTTTCAGCCAAAAATTCGAAAATTACAGACATTTGGACAAATTGATAAGCACTCTGTTCCGAGGAACAACAGCGCCAAAAATGAATAGATTCTTTGAGCTTCTTGATCTCCCATCCAGAAGAATCAATTTTGAAATTTTTGTTGAAAAATTATTAGAAAGATCATCTAAATGTTTTAAAAAATCGGAAGAAATGAAAGTTCTATTTCACTCATATCTCTAGTCCATTTTGTTGTCGTTAGTCTCAACTGAAATGTTCTGATTTCCAAGGAAATGATCCAAAGGAAATTTCACTATTTCCACACTGCAGTTTAATGACAGAACATATAAATATCAAATATCCGACCATATTTATCACTGCCTTGCATTAATTCACATTTCACACCGTTATACATACACAAAAATACCACGAAATGTCCGCGAAAAACAATAAACTCCAGAATAAGAAGTAATCGTCCATCACAATACAATGACAAACGTTCGAAGTTCGACTGAAACTGAATCGCCTGGCGTACGACTTGGAGCGGTGGTGCCATTTTATCATCTTCCAGGCAGAGCTCACCAAAGAGATAGCCTGGAAAACAGTCTGACAACGTCGCAACCTATCGTCTCGTAGATGCATACTTCTTCAACTTCAATGCGGTAGCGCTGGATAATGGATATCCTATATTTCGTTTCGAATTTTAAACTCTAGTGAACTAAGTGAACTCTTTGAAATGGTTTTCTTTCCTGGAATCCCTGGATGAATAGACAATATGAGACCCTACTTTTTCAATAAATTGAAAAACTACATTTCATTCTGCACAATATTATTGAGATCAAGTTGAAATAGAAACCTGGATAGTTGTTTTTCAATTCATTGTTCAGTAAGAACAACAAGAAGGTGAAGGGTTAACTATTGGCAAAAAATTATAACCCGAATGAAATTCTCAAAATAAAAATATATTCCCAAACATAACTATTTATATAAGACTGATAAGGTAGGCTGATGAAAATTGTGATAATCAAACAATGACAATAACATTGTAATTCGTATTTTCTACGAAATTTTTCAAAAGTAAATTTGCGAAAACAGAACAAAGTGAATTTAGAATGATTTATTAATGTAAACTACAACTACAAGTCTCTGTGAATTCAGAATATCAATTCAATGCTACGAAGAGTAAATAAACATAAAATTATTTTTGATCTGAACTGTGTGAAAATGGTGATAAAACAAATTGATTAATTCTTAATCTGAATCCCCATTAATTAAATTTATATAGCGGGAAAGCAGATTAGTAAGTTGAGACTATCTATCGAAAGGAAGAATCCATTTCAAAACACTGCAATCTGAACATTCTTAATGAAAAATTAAGGATGAATAATGGTCCTTATTGATTTCAACTGAAGTATCTAGACTGATACAGACCTTTGGAAATTGAATACATATATAAAAATAAATAGATTCTTTGAGCTTCTTGATCTCCCATCCAGATGTATGAATTTTTGTTGAAAAATTATTAGAAAGGTCATAAAAATGTTTTAAAAAATCGGAAGAAATGAAAGTTCTATTTCACTCATATTTCTAGTCCATCTTGTTGTCTATAGTCTCAACTGAAATGTAGGTACTCATCCCCAACGAAATAATCCAAAGGAAATTTCACTATTTACACACTGACTGCAGTTTAATGACAGAACATATAAATATCAAATATCCGACCATATTTATCACTGCCTTGCATTAATTCACATTTCACACAGTTATACACAAAAATACCACGAAATGCCCGCGAAAAACAAACGTTCCAAGTTCGACTGAATCCGAGAATAGCCTGGCCAAGATGCATAGAATAACAAGGTGTGGACACTCCCTACTAATTCCTGCTAAAATTTTCGGCCGAAAAACGGACCAAGAACTGTCAAATCACGTACTTTATGTACTACTTCACTTTATTAACGATGGTGCCGCTAGGGTCGATTTCGAAGATTCTGACAAGCGAATAAATGAAAACTGACAAGCGACAAAGTTCACTTTTCACCGTTGCTAGTTCGTAAATTCAAATTAAAAGAATATAATGAAGCAGTTTATTGAAAAATCAATCCATTTTTTGATTAATCAGATATCTGTTCGGAGATAATATGTAAACCACATTGGTTTGGAACAGAAATTTCATCTTGCCAAGACATAATGAGGTCAAATAAGGGATTTATCAGTAAAGGAGTTTCTTTGGAACATTTTGAATGGAACTGTAAATGAAGAAATCTGTGAAATCATTATTTTTCCATTACGAAAGATCACATCCAACGTCATTAGAGTACAAGCATTTAATTTATGTATTTTGAAATACATTGAATGATACAGAATTTTCTGTAATACCTCTACATACAATATCTTTCGATATCATATTATTATTCAAATGTAGTAATTCCTTTATCATGTAAGGCTCTTTTAAATTGAGCATTTTACTTATTATATTATCCGCCGTATTCACAAAGCATTGTTAAGTGTTTGAATCTCCGTTAAGTCCTAACTGAGCTCCTCAGTTAAGGATAAATTTGAATCGCAACCTCAGTTAACGTATTTAACGGTGGTGAAACAGGCCGATTTTACCACCTTTATTCCTTATTGTCCCTTATTATCCCCAATTTATTCTTAACTGAGGACCTCAGTTAGGACTTAACGGAGATTCAATGCTTTGTGAATACGGCGGTATATGTATAATTTGAAATTTCATCGAAACATTCTCATGTATACAGCATTTTTTCAGTCACCCAATACCCCTTGACAACTTTTCATGTTCTCAGCAATTAGATTGCTGAATATAGATATTTAATTCGATAGCTATTATTCAGAACTAAGTATATACTGATGAAATATCGAAAAATGATTCATTAAATTGATAAACTAACCAAATAGAGCGTAGTGTACTACGTTTCAATCTTTTATTCAATATACATATATTCGCTAGAAAAATATTTTGAACAAACAAATGTTCTAATTTTCGATACCCTACCTCTAGCACAAGCCAGTTGCCATTCTTGTCGTTTAACAATATCCTTGAAACAAATAATATTATAGTATAAGAGCGCCAAAAAGAATGACGCCTTAGGAAAGCTATTCAAATTGATGAAATCACACTGTGTGGTTGCTCTGAACTTTGTTCTCTGCTAGTCCTTTCATCGTTCACAAATAATATTGTTAGTTTTCATAACATGGCATTTCATTCCTTCTCAATATATAACTGAATTGTATAATGAATATAATTATTAATCAATAGAGTAATATCTTAATTTCAACTGTTAAAACAGTTTATGTTCATCAACCGGCAAGATTATAGTAAATCAACAAGTCTTACGTTCTCCTATATTGATTTATTAACAATTAACGGTATCAGCGATCTTTCAATATTATTAATATTAAAATTAATAACTATCTTGATACTAGAAATCTGCCCCTGATCCGGTAAGAATATACAATTGTTAAAAAAATATATTCGCATAAAAACGAAGTATTTTCGAAATGAAAATAGTATTTGATTATAAAATGGTTCTGGATACTCGTTCAGAGTTCACACAGCAAACATTTGACTTACTTTCGGCGCGGCAAACGACTTTCCACAAGAAACTGGAATAAGCAAAGATTCAAATTTAATTTGACATGTCGGTAATTTTGTCCATAAAATTTCTACTGCCGGCATCTATCGGCGAAAATTGAAGTAAAACAAAATCCTTGTATTTTGACAGTATTTGGACCGCAAATCGGCCGAAAATATGTCAAAGAGTGTCTTCACCATGTATTCTATGCATCTATAGCCTGGCGTACGACTTGGAGCGGTGGTGCCATTTTATCATCTTCCAGGCAGAGCTCACCATAGTGATAGCCTGGTCAACGCCACAGTCTGACAACGCCACAGTTTATCGCCTGCTCTTAGATGCATACTGCATAAATGCGGTAGCGCTGGATAATGGATATCCTATATTTCGAAATTAAAACTCTAGTGAAATAAGTGAACTTATTGAATAGGTTTTCTTGCTTGGAATCCCTGGATGAATAGACAATATGAGACCCTACTTTTTCAATAAATTGAATAACTATATTTCATTCTGCACAATATTATTACGATCAAGTTGAAATAGAATCCTAGAGATAGATATTATTCAATTCATTGTTCAGCAAGAATCACGAGAAGGTGTAGGGTTAACTATTGGCAAAAAAATTATAAACTTGAATGAAATTCTGAAAATAAAAAAATATATTCCCAAACATAACTATTACCTATATGTATAAGGTAGGCTAATGAAAATGTTGATAATCATCTTAGAGTTTGTCTTGGTTTGGTTTTTAATTTAATGGTGAGTTTCTGCTATCTACAAATGTTTCGGTTTATTTTCCATTTGGTGGAAAATGACATTGTAATTAGTATTTTCTACAAAATATTTCAAAAGTAAATTTGCGAAAACAGAACAATGTGAATTTAGAATGAGTTACGAATGTAAACCACAACTACAAGTCTCTGTGAATTCAGAATATATATTCAATGCTACAAAGAGTAAATTCACATGATTCACAAAATGTAGATAAAACAAATTGATAAATTCCGAATCTGAATCTCCAATAATTATATTTTTGTAGCGCATGAGAATACTCATCTCTACGAAAGTCGAATATACGGGCCGGAGTAGTTTTACGAACGGTCCATCGAATTTTTTTTAGAAAATTCAGTATTTCGGCAACTTTTCACCTTAATTCACTGGGATTTTTGATGTAGATACAGCTTTACCATAATGACAATGAGTTATTTGGAAAATCAGTTACCTATAAAGGTAGATTTTGTTATCATGACGTCACGTCAGTGCTTTTATAACATTTTTAATTTAATGAAGATTCTCAGGTTATAAAAAAGAGAACGTAAATATATTATTTTTGTTATGTTATTTGTTTCTCCCAATTGGTTCGGCATAATTGTATATTAATTGATATTGTCATTATACTCATTGATATAATAATTATAGTGACAGTCCTAAGTCTTCTGAAGAGCTAAGCTCTTAAGAGTTTGTGCGAGTTAGGAGAATCAGTTTTCTAGTTAGGCCTTGTTACTGCACCCTTACGTCCCCTTAGGCATAGGACAGTTAATTTTGGTTCTAACAGTGAATGGTGGCCGCGATCGTAGGAACAGAATTGATTTTTCCTAGCCCGTATTTAACTCGGGACCTCACCAGTCACGACTCCTAGTCGAATGCTCTACCACTGAGCTAGAAAAACTATTGCTGTTATATTGATATAATATTGATTTATCATGCAGAGAATCTTAGAATTTTTATTTAGATTCTCCGATTTGTTTTCGGAAAATTAAAAAGAAAATCTATGAAAACCAAAATGAGATAATATTAAATGCCTTAATTTCGCTGTTGATGAATTCTACAAGTATAAACGAAACAATATGTCTCTTACATGTAACAGGAAACACCAATGTTTATGTTTTTCTGAATCTACTTCAATATCAGATCATCATGTATGCCCTTATCCACTTTCAAAATTTATGAAATTTGAATATTTCGGTATTGAGAATCGGAATATCAGGAAGCAAATTCAAATGAGGTGAAACGCTTCTGATAGGTTCAATCGTTGCTATGACGGCTGACATTCGAATATAAAATGGCGGAAAACGATCAAATTTATTGTATTTCTATCAATTATGAGGGCACCGATTATAATGTGCAAGTGGAGAATATTGAGACAGCCAATTTGCTTTTTTTATTCAAAACTACATAAAAGGCATTTACACATTTGTTTATATCATCATCATTCAAAATGTTTTTCCAAGGAATGGAAGACAACTCTATATAATTAATTCATAATTAGCATTGAAAAATATGCATACAGATCTAGACTTATGCCGATTCTTGTTTCTTTCGGAATTATTTTGGTTCAGATTTTTATTGGCATCATCTTTTAAATGTGAACTGTTACTCAAATTTAATTCCTTAGACAACAGTTCCCGATCAGCTAGCTCCCCTTCTTCAGGTACTTCCCCAATAATATAAACTCGTATTTCACCAGTATTAGACCAATTGTGTGTTATATATTATTTTGAATAAACTCAAAAAGTGATTGAGCATGTACGTATGAAGAAACAACAGAAAATATATATCCGAATATATTCAAATATGTCCAAATATATACAAGCATATCTACTACTGATACAATAATATGCTAGAGTGATTTCCTCGGAATTTACTTCTTCCGAAATTACTTTTACTTTTTCTGAAATTGGTTTGACTTTTCCCAAAATTGAACTTGAAAAGATATATTTATAGATGGAGTAAACCTGTCTCTGGAGAAAAGAAAATAAAATAGGTTAGTTTTCGCACTGAAAGATTGCGGTTAAAACCCATATACGTATATGTTAGGCTTGTTTTGGTTCGCAGTAGGGACCGTTCCGAATCGGTTCTAAAGAGTGGGCCAAACGTAGCGTGTGAAAGATTTCTCCCATTCGCGCAAGTCCAATTACAATAAATGACTGTGTGACTACTTTGAACTGTTCTAGGACAGTCCGAATTGCGAACCAAAACAAGCCTATTAAAACCAATGCATTCAAGCGACAGAGATTTTGGTTATATGGTTATAAAATGTGACGTCAGATTGACATTTGTCTTATAACCAGTACGATAACCGCAGGTTGGACCAAAACCTTTCGGTCCATCGCTTAAATTCGACTTATATCTTTTAAATTGAAAGAGTTAGGACAGTAGTAGACTGTTCTATCACCTTCTATCAACAATCTTTTAAATTAAAAGATTGAGAACAGTAGTAGACTCAGGGGGGTGAAGCGACAGTGGGAAATGCGGCAACAAACAAGACATACGTTTCCACTTATTTTGACATTTATTTTGAAGTATGTCGTATGTCGTAGATAGGTTCAAATGGATGAATGACATGACAATTGACAATGAGAAATAAAAGTGGCAAAGCTGTTTGTTCTGTTGACAAGATGTACGTGAGATTTTCTAGTTTGTGCGTTTGTTTTTGTTGGAAATGGCAATAATTTTCGTTTTAGCAGAACACGAATGTATTGTTATACTAAGAATAAATATAACGCCCATGTGAAGATAAGTTTCAGTTTCAGCTGCTCATTGTTCCGTAAAGATGGTAAGTATTCTTGTTAATATCTTTCTTGCAAAAATTCATAGATCAGCAATTGAGCTCCTGTTTGCAAAAAATCTTCCACAAAAACCTCTCCATCCAGAAAACTTGGAATGATATTCGTAAAATATTTCCTAGCCAACATATTACTATTTTCGCTTATGTGTTGATCATTTTTCAGTATCGGATTTCAAATATAACGCTCTCTGTCTATAGGATCATCTGAACACAAAGGCAGTGCCTCAATCATCTCAAGTGATTCATTCATACAATGAGCATGACTATGTCAGGAAATTCCAGCTTTAAAATCAACCATCACCATCTAATAATTCTCAGATGATGAACTCACACAATGACGATGTCTGGCGATTCCAGCCTAAAATTCACTGTGATATTAATTATAGCACACAATAGTCGAATTTAAGCGAGCAATTGGAACAGAGCGTGTAGGACCAATCCCTTGCTATTATAACCGATCGGTTATGTTTAGGAAGAGATATGTCTCAACCGCTCTGCTCCAGTTACTCGCTTAAATTCGACTATTCTAAATAATGTGAATAGTTTACTGAGGAGCATTTTTTTAGGAACGATAAGGGATATACCAGGATTATACATTAACTTAATTCTGATAGAACCAACCTATTAAGATCTTCCTGACCAAATTGATCAGAAATATTTATATTTCAAAACTCATCTTCTATTACTTGATATGTAAAAATGATACTTGTTTCTTTTTTCAGTAAAGTGTGATATTGACATTCATATCCTGCATTGATGGATTCTACCTGATTTTGACTGTCTATTGTGACCGTGGATGCCTCTTCCCCTCCTTAGATGAATCAGTGTTATTGTGATATAGTGAAGTGACAATTCTGATCATAATGATATTTGAAAGACCGTTGTGAATGAGTGTTGACACACGAATATTTTTTTATCTTTAATTCATAAACATCAAACTGTAATAGACATTTGATTCAGATAATTGTTGGGGAATTTGGTAGTTATATCTCCAAGAACTTGAAATAACGTAAATCAAATTCCAATTTGTATTCTAATTTTGGAATAATCTAAGACTTGTGGTTGGTCAAAAATTTTGTTTGTTTCATTGCATTGTGTCATGGATTTTAGTTTCTCTATAAGCAAATTGTACTTACAGTAGAAACCAGTTATAACGACTAAAGGGTAAGGTCCTGGTGAGATCCCTACACCTACATAGTACATTGCTTATAACGACTATCGGATATAGCGTCCTAAACATGCAGTACTTTCGATGTCGCTATAACTGATTTCTACTGAATTTGTTCTAGAAAACTGCTACCTAAATTATATTCACATTCGCATTTATGTGCTTGTTTTATTCTTTAATGGAATATTTAATACATATGCAATTGTAAAAATTATTTTAATAAAGAAATTATTGTTTATAAAGCTTTGTTTCATTTTGAAGAATATTTCTTTTCGAACACAGAATAATATAAATTCCGAAAATTCAAAAATCGAACCACAGAGCACCATTCTAATTCTTTTGTAAAATGACATATACTTCAACAAGCGGACACCCCCTAGAACCATAATGGAATAACTTCCACTTATTTTGTCTCTCTCTAACCTATTGTATAAATGTCACTACTGTTGCGCACAGTTTACAAGGCAGGTAGCACTTCTTATATTAGGTTTGTTCCAAGAGCGGCCGAAACCGTACAGTGAACGGTCCACCAACTGCGCAGTGATGTAAAAGCGTTCCAACAGTGTTTCTGTACGATTCACTGTACGATTTCTTGATCGGGTCTTGTGTTCCAAGAACTTTGTGGATCGTTCACTGTACCGTACAGTGTACGGTCAAATCGATACTTGGTCGGAGGCAGGGATCGTTTGGGCTGGTTTTGTACCGACCTGCGCAATTTCTATTTCTTCCTATTTTGACAGTTGTCTGTTTGTTATTGGTTTCGATATTCGTTGATTTGATGCTGTTGATGTATGATTATTTACTTTCGGAAAAACAACACTGTTGCATTTACTACATACTATCAAAATAATTACAAATATTCGTGTTACTCTGCAATTCAGAACTTTCGTTCATTTTGAAAAGTGAATAAAAAGTACAACTATTCTTACAATCTGATAGTAGTTGGGAATTAAACAGGTACAAAAGGTTTCTATGATATTTAAGAATCAGACTGATTTATATAGATCACCAATATTCGAAATCTTTGAATAGTAGTTTTCAATCCTTATAAAATTCAAAAATGCAATAATCCCTTTGCAATTGAGATGTACTTCCTCGATACCAGCATATAAAACCTTTTCTACTTGTTTCAATACCACCTACCGTCATATTGGAAGGATAATTATTGTACTTTTTATTCACTTTTTAACTCTATCTGATGATGAAAGAAAGTTCAAAACTACAGTAGCAATAATATTTGTAATTATTTTAATAGAAAAAACGTAGTAAATTTAACAGTGTTGTTTTTTCATTATGATCAATTACCATATAGTAAAGGCTGAATCACTGCAATATTTACTTTTGAGACTTCTAGGTTGTAAAAATTTTATTGAACATTGTTTTCAAACACTCAAACAAAAATTCAGTTAACCGTATCTGTTAAATTGAGAAATATTTTTTTTAATTTAATTGTCCATTTTGTAATGACTTCTTGCGTGCCTCATAATTTGGCTAGAAGTAAAGACCTACCTACCTACTATTTAATGTCGTTAGAGTTGAAACCCATATCGATGGGGATCAAAATGACAAAAATTATTCTGAAATAGAAAATGTGTAGGCCAGGTTTGTAAGGAATAGATAGAATAGCAAATAATTTATGTGTAAGACAGGTATAACCGGTAAATACCATAGCATCAAATAAGCTTTCTTCCGATGATATGCGTGATCATCAAATTTCAAGAAAGCGTCATTCGTCGGTGCACAAAAGCGTTCCAAGAACATCAAATTATGAACCAGTCCTTCGTACCGTACATAACACTGACCTGCGCATAAACACGATTCAAACCGTCCCTTGTACGCTGAACGGTCCAAATTTTGTTCTTGGAACAAACCTATTATATGTTCTGTGAGTAGACTTATGTTATGACATGATATGACACATGCTGAGTGTCAACTAAATATTTGAAAAATGTCAAAGGATTCTTCTAAAGATAAAAAAGCACCCAAACTTATCCCTGCAAACTCAAACAAAGTTAAAGGTTCCTTCAAGAAGGACGAGGGCAATGTGTTGATTGGGAGTGGAATGAGCCAAGATTTGTCGAAAATAAATTATCTAAAAACCCTATCCGTCGTATCATCAGATGTAGTCATCAGTAATAAGGATCAGACAAGTCCGTCTTGTATCAGCGAGGATGCCAGCCATGCTTTGTACGATAGGTTGGCTGATAAATTCTACGGTGTCCCAAACTTTAATAAAGATCTACATTGGACGAATGTTCATTTGGCCGGTAAGTGTTTAAAGCCCAGCAGTGATGCTTACAATGGAATAATTTCTTGCTGAATTAAAGAACTAGAAGACTATTTCAATCCACATACAAATTCAGGTTGTTGGGGCAGTCACGCTTACGAATATTTCGGATGGCACGATTCTGAAAGGTTTACCAAGAAACTGATTACATACAAAGATCTTGAGCTGACGGAAGATGAAGAGAATGGTATTCTGAGCGATAGGATTATAGCAGCTTGTTCTAGCTATCTAGACAGAGCTCCGGAAACTGAAGAATACGCGATGTGCAAGTGTGTGATGTCAGACAAGGTACGTCCTTTACACATGCATTATACAGAGGGTCTTAACTGAAACACGAAACTCTATAGTCCCCAAAATCCGATGAAATTATTAACTAATATATGCAACCAACTAAAAGGGATCTACTCCGGATGATATCCTCTTTCAGCCATTACTATATTTTATATTGTTGTAGGGGGTAGCGTTGCACTGTGCCCTTAAGATCTATTGTGCCCCCTCGTCAGAGCTGTCGATGTCACACAGCTCGCCTTCCAGTTCCAGAGTTCTGATGAACTCCAGTATCTGGGATGGCTTCAAAGAGCCTACGTCTTCGCTCCATAGATAAGATATATATGCTTCGCTCCTGCAGATTTCTTGCCCAAAGCATTCCTTGCGTTGGTTTGAGATGGCGAGATTTCGTTATCAGGTGATCAGGAGTTTTATCCTCCTCCTCACAGAATCTGCACTCGTCAGTTTCTGCTAGCCCTAATCTCATCATATGTTTCCTAAGACCGCAGTGCCCTGTGAGAAAACCAGTGCGGAGGTGTAGCGTGTTTTTACTGAGATCCATATATTTCTTGGATCTGAGAATGTCAAAGTTCCGGAGGAACTTTTTGGAGAGATCTCCGGAATGGGGAGATATCTCCGGAGTATACCTCTTTCAGTTTTTTCTTTCATTTGAAATTCACTTTTAGGTGTCTACCAAACCCACAGCAGGGTTCCGGGCCAATAGTTCAGTCAATCTGGCATTTCGACGGTACAGAAAATAACCAGTGGCTGAATCTTTGTTAATAATAGGTTGTCAAATATCTCCCTTCCGCTTTTTTGCTCTTTATTCAATGCTTTATAAAAAGTGTTACAGTGATCGGATTTAGTTCAAATATGCGCCGTTTTGTTCGATAATCTGTTTCTATCTAGACGGCAACTTCATAATACCTCCCTCGTAGAAGCCCCCCTCCTTATTTGCAAAGAACTCGGACAGCCACTTTTTACAATCCTCTTTTGAGTTCAACTTTACATCACCAAGGGCGTTCGCCATGGACAGGAACAGGTGGTAATCACTTGGCGCTATGTCCGGGCTATATGGTGGATGCGATAAAACCTCCCATCCGAGCTCCCGCAGCTTCTGACGAGTCATCAACAAAGTGTGTGGTCTGGCGTTGTCCTGGTGGAACACTACACCCTTCCTTTTGGCCAATTCTGGACACCTCTGGTCGATCGCCTGCTTCAAACGGTCCAATTGTTCGCAGTAGATGGTAGAATTAAGCGTCTGGCCATATGGGAGCAGCTCATAGTGGATGATTCCCTTCCAATCCCACCAAACACACAGCAAAACCTTCCTGGCCGTCAATCCCGACTTGGCCACTGTTTGGGACGATTCACCTGCCTTCGACCACGACCGTTTTCGCTTGATATTGTCGTATGTGATCCATTTTTCGTCGCCAGTCACCATCCGCTTCAAGAATGGGTCGAGTTCGTTCCGTTTCAGCAGCATATCGCAGGCGTTGATTCGGTCCAGAAGGTTTTTTTGCGTCAAATCATGCGGCACCCAAACATCAAGCTTTTTTTTGTATCCAGCCTTCTGCAGATGGTTTAAAATGGTTTGGTGACTAACTCCCATCTCCTGGGCGAAGTCACGAGATGCCACATGCCGGTCTAACTCGATGTATTCCATGATTTGATCGGTATTTGTCGTCTCAGGTCTTCCGCCGGCTGGCTTATCCATGGTGTCGTTTTCACCGGCTCTGAATCATCGAAACCATTCCTCCGCGGTTCGAACTGATAGAGTACCATCCCCCAAAACACCATTAATCTCACGGAACGTCTCTCTAGCAGATTTGCCTTTAACGAAGGAAAACTTTAAAATAGCGCGAATTTCGGCGTTAGTGATCTCCATGTTTACACGTCTATAACTGTTGAACGCAATATCCAAACTAATCATGCATAGCGTCGTTTTATAGGTTATGTCAAGACCTTTCAAATTATGTATAGTATTGCCAGTACGAGCTCTGTAGCGCTTTGTACATAGCCGCGAAATTCAAAAGACAAAAAGGTGGAAGGGAGATATTTGGCAACCTATTAGTTGGAGAATGATGTTAGAAAAGGGTTTATTGGGTCGGCCACGTTGGACCGTGATGCGTGTTTTGAAAAACTCAAAAAAATTTTGAAATGCATTTATCTCGTGATCTATGCATTTCACAGAAAAATTTATTCAAGAAAAAATGTAGAGGACATCGATATCTACAATTAATCTCATTGGTGCTATGCCGTACAACAAAAAATGCACGCAGTAGGTGGCGCTAAAGTTCCAAAATAAGAGTTTTTCCACTTTTTTGCTATTAAATTTTCTTTTTTCAACTATATTGTAAATGTAAAAGTTGTTCCTTTTAATATTACGAACAACTTTTATTTAAACATTTTTTACATACAACTTACCGTTTTGAAGCTACAGCTTGCTGAAGTTTGAAAATTCCATTACAACGATTTCACAAAGTATGAGGACAGTTGTGGTGCATATAACTGACGTATCCGTTAGCAGCACTGCGATGTTAACGCAGCGCAGTATTACACTATAACTTTCGAACGGTAAGTTGTATGTAAAAAATGTTTAAATAAAAGTTGTTCGTAATATTAAAAGGAACAACATTTACATTTACAATATAGTTGAAAAAAGAAAATTTAATAGCAAAAACGTGGAAAAACTCTTATTTTGGAACCTTAGCGCCACCTACTGCGTGCATTTTTTGTTGTACGGCATAGCACCAATGAGATTAATTGTAGATATCGATGTCCTCTACATTTTTTCTTGAATACATTTTTCTGTGAAATGCATAGATCACGAGATAAATGTATTTCAAAATTTTTTTGAGTTTTTCAAAACACGCATCACGGTCCAACGTGGCCGACCCAATAAACCCTTTTCTAACATCATTCTCCAACTATTAACAAATATTCAGCCACTGGTTATTTTCTGTATCGGAAGGATTTAATTTTTGCCAGATTGACTGAACTACAATAAAAGGGGTCCGTGCTCCTTTCTTGGCAAGTCTGTTGGCCTCCTCATTTCCTTTAATTCCCGCGTGACCAGGAACCCAGACCAAGGAGATCCTGTTGTTCTTGCCTACTTCATATATTAAGTTTTTTTTCAGCACTCCCATATTAGCTTAGACTCGATAACATGTGAGCCAGAGCTTTAATAGCAGCTTGACTATCAGAGTGGATTGCTATATCACATCTCTGATAGTTTCTTTGTAGGTTCATTTCCACGCATTTTTCGATAGCCAGTATTTCTGCCTGAAAAGACGCTCGGATAGGAGCCTATAGCAATGGTGACTGGTCCATATATTCCAGCGCCATCTCCTGTAGTGGTTTTCGAACCGTCTGTGTACCATGCATTTCTTTTAAGACATTGGGTGGTGGGTTCCCTGTCCCAGTTTTTTTCCTACCTAGCATCGTAGTGAAGTTCTTTTCGATGCTTATTACTTTCTTAATCATTTCGTCAAGCCATATCTAAAAATTGGTTCAAGCACTGACGTGAAGTCAGGAGCTTTTGCGCGCATGTTCTATTGTCCATTCACCTCTACTGGACACTCTTAATCGAATTTACCATCGATATAGACCGTTTTCTCAACTTGGTTGAAGAACGTTAGTTTCCGAAAAAATTATGGATTTATTTTTTCCCAACCCATAATTGTGTATTGTATATTATTATACTGATCCTCCAAGGTCTTCCCCAAGAAATCCCTTATAAGCTCTCGAAGAGCTTGAGCGATATACGCACTTATTGAAATTCACCCTTATGATTAATGTTTTTAGGGTCTATATCAAATATCCGCCTTGAGGACCTTCCACTACATCCAGTACTTGGATATATCTAAGAATCGCATAACCACATTGGAATCTTTGGGCCAACTGCCATTTTTGATGTATCTGGACGCTTCCTCGAATATGCTGACGGAAGTGCTCGATTTCAAGGCACCTTTTAATCTGATGTTCGCCAACCTCTCTTCGAATGAGATAAGGACCATAAGAGACTTATCAGAATTTTGGTCTCTCATTGTCTTGGATTTGTCTCACAATGAAATAGAGGTGATTTCTGGTTTGAAAAATTTAAAGTAAGTTTTTTGACCAACTTCAAAAATATGGTTTGTTAATTGTACCTGATCCTCTATACTTTAATGCGTTTGAGTAACATTTTTTATGATTTTCCGATGGGAAGAACCCGGTCTTCTTCATAATCTCAGCATTTAATTGATTGGAACAATTTCTTCTTGATTTGTTTCCAGGCATTTGAGGGGACTGAATTTGTCTTATAATTGGATAATGAAACTAGAAGGATTGAGTCATCTGGATCGCGTTCAATGCATGACTCTATACAATAATATCATCAGTGAATTCGAAGTTGGTCCCGATGTTGGCTTGAAAACAATGACAAGACTGAAGAAGATAAGTTTAGCAAAAAATATGATCGATTCTTTGCAGATTGTGGAGAATGCGAGATATTTGCAGATGTTGGACATTTCTGAGAACAAGATAGGTAACTACCTACTGAATATTAGCGTAGTAAAGTTAGTGCTGAAAAGAGGTCTAGTCCCTTAAATTGCTCCAGAGCTGGAAATCATTTTAACCCCTTTTGGGGGTCCTGAATAACGGGCATCTGAGTCTGCGACGGTTTCTAGATTGTGCTTCAGATTTGAGAGCGTAAAAATCTCATTGCCGCTAGGGCACGAAACTTCCTCTGAACTCAAAACTTCTCACTTTCATGAATTTTTTTTGAGAAACATTCAATTTAGTCAACTAATATAACAATTTAGACTTAAGAAGTCATTATATCAAAATCTGATTACAAGGAAACCATCAATCATTAATAACTTTCCAGACGATCCCAGGAAATAGAACAGGGATGAAAAAATTAGATAGTTGCTCATATATCAAAGTATTTATTTATAACTAATAACAAAAAAGTCAATGAAAAATTATATACGATTTACACTTATTTATTCAATATTGTGACGCGTTTCGTCGACACTGCGACTTCATCAGACTACATCATACTAAATTCTTAACAAGTTATTATCTCCCTATACCTAGATGACATGGACACAGAATCATTTAAAACTAATTACATGAGAAACTTATTTAAAACAAATTACATAATAGACTTATTTAAAACTAATTACATGAGATTTCACTGCTGGTTTCTTTGTACACATTAACAATAATCCATTCCTAATGCTTTTATTTATAAATTGATTCTCTATTTGAATAGATTGAGTAACGGTGAAAAATTTAGATCTAATTGTTCATTAACTAAATTACCCGTATGTTTTTCCCTATTTATTTCGCCCATTTCCCAGTAATTAAGTTGCGCACCTTTATTCAAATTGTGTAAAATTTTGAAATCCGGGTTAAACTTATGTCCTTCTGCTAATAAATGATTCGAATAATTTGAATTAATTTTGTTGTTTTTGAAGCTGTGATGATGTTCCTTTATTCTTATGCCAAAATTTCTACCAGTTTTTCCTATATATGATTTGTCACAACTCCTGCAATTTAATTGATAAACACCGGATTTATCTTCTTTATTCCTTTTCGATTTATTGTTTTTTATGAATTTGGCAAGGTTATTATTTGTCCGGAATGAGATATTCACCTGTTGGTTTTGAAGAAACCTTTTAAGTTGTTGACTCGTTGTACCAAAATATGTTAAGCTATTGAATATTTTATTTTTATCCTTAATTTCTGGAAATACTAAACTAATTGTTTTTCTAAATTGGTTAGTTTAGTATTTCCAGAAATTAAGGATAAAAATAAAATATTCAATAGCTTAACATATTTTGGTACAACGAGTCAACAACTTAAGAGGTTTCTTCAAAACCAACAGGTGAATATCTCATTCCGGACAAATAATAACCATGCCAAATTCATAACCAGTAAAGAAAAAAAGCAGTATCATGTTGAATACCTTAATATTATTCTGGAACACAAATTTTCCATTACAATAATCTTCATCTAGCTTCTATTTAGTATCAATTCCTGTAGAACGTGATCATAATAAGTGTTTTCCATATAATAAAATGTGTTTGAACTTGGTATGTAGGAAATCTGACATCAATTATTGGAATTAATTGATTTGACAAACAGCCGTCAAATGAGGTAAATAGATTTTTGTGACGATTTTCTGTGACCATAGAACGTCAAAACACGCTGGAATGTGAATTTTAAGCAATATCTTCTGGAATTGAGATCGTATCGAACTGAAATTTTGCACACTCGTGTAGAATGCTTGATTTAACGTCGGTACAAATTTTTTTATTAAAAAATTTTCCAACTGCCCGATCCCAACAATACTTAGATAATATTATATCCATAAATTAAGCATTTCATTATTGCATTTCTTGAAATAGGTACCTTTTCAAGTCGATCAACATCGTCCTTCTTTCGACGTCTAAACTATGACTTGATTCTTTATGTTTATGTCTTTGAATTTGTTTTCGGTGGAATTCAAAGAGTTCATAGAATAATCGATGAAAATACTGAGAGAGACCCAGGAAATTTGACACATTTTGTCTTATATCTCCAGAAATTGGAATCGTATAGAGCCAAAATTTTGCACAATGTTGCAAAATACTACAATTGACGTTAGTACAAGTTTTTGTTGCAATCTGATGAATAGTTCACGAAAAAAAAATTTTTTTTTCGAAAAAATTTAAAGAAATATTTTTTTAAAAATTACCAACATTTCGATCATAACAGAATTTTGCCAAAAGTTGCGCGTTTATATCCTCGAACTGACTACCAAGTTTCGATTCAACATCTTCTTTAGTTCCTGAAATATCAGGGAAATAACCTCAAAATTTGAAATGTCTATAACTTCTAAACCGTCCGGCCGATTTTGCCCGTTAACGAAATTCGAAAATTACAGACATTTGGACGAAATGATAGGACGATGTTCCCCTAGAACATGCGCCCAAAAAACAATAAATCGAAAAGGAATAAAGAAGATAAATCCGGTGTTTATCAATTAAATTGCGGGAGTTGTGACAAATCATATATAGGAAAAACTGGTAGAAATTTTGGCATAAGAATAAAGGAACATCATCACAGCTTCAAAAACAACAAAATTAATTCAAATTATTCGAATCATTTATTAGCAGAAGGACATAAGTTTAACCCGGATTTCAAAATTAATGAACAATTAGATCTAAATTTTTCACCGTTACTCAATCTATTCAAATAGAGAATCAATTTATAAATAAAAGCATTAGGAATGAATTATTGTTAATGTGTACAAAGAAACCAGCAGTGAAATCTCATGTAATTAGTTTTAAATAAGTCTATTATGTAATTTGTTTAAAATAAGTTTCTCATGTAATTAGTTTTAAATGATTCTGTGTCCATGTCATCTAGGTATAGGGAGATAATAACTTGTTAAGAATTTAGTATGATGTAGTCTGATGAAGTCGCTGTGTCGACGAAACGCGTCACAATATTGAATAAATAAGTGTAAATCGTATATAATTTTTCATTGAGTTAATATGGATTTGCATCAAGTAAAAGCCACAAGCATTAAATTAAAAAAAAAATAACAAAAAAGTCTTTACAATTTACAATTAACAAGGAGTTAGTTACATAGGTCATACAATCATGAGGGAATTGTGGCAGCCATCTTCTTCTTTTGGTCAGTACTTCGTCTCAGTAGATTATGTAGGCATAACAAAAGTTTTATGTTATACTGATTATCAGGAATTGTTATACTATGAATTGTTAATTGCAATCATTTACCATATCTGATGTGTCGCCGGTTCACCTTGTTTTAAAGGGTCTGGGTTGTTCAGGGAATTCTTCTTCATACTCCAGTTCTTACTGCTCTTCTTCCTCTTCCACGGCTGATCCTTATTCTGTCTCCAGATCGTCTTCGTCTTCGGAAGTACGCGGGAGTTCAGAGGAGTCCATAGTTATGATATGCGGCTCACCTACTGAATTCAGCCCCTTGCAGTGGGCGCAAATGGCTGAGCACTTTTGAGCCCGACTTTTCGGCAGGAGCATACATTCTTGCACCCCGTTTGGCATGCGTAGGAAATTGGGTTTAATAATGCATCGGGTGCTGGAGGCCGAGTGGTTTGGACAGGCATCAAACCATCTGGGGCGGATTTCCATCCTCATTACTCTGCATTCATCACTCAGTCCCTCCAGAGTTGCACCTAAAAAAACGCCCTGAAGGAAGGTTGGTTAGCGGCCAGTTCAGTGGGGGGCAACGACGCTAAGTTGAAAGTGTTTTTACAGACGGCCCTCTGGAAGAGCTGAAATCTCAGTTGGTTGAGAGACTGCCCTCTGTTGCCTGATTAATTGTTGCAGTGAATTTCCCTCCAGCATCAGCAACCTGGTCAGGAGTGGCTTTCTAGTCGAGGAATATTAAGATAACACTTAGGATGCCAGGATTTCTGGCAAGAGTTTCGAAGAATTTGACCTTGCCTTGTCGGAAAAACGAAGGGATCGTGTCACAGTCGCTGAAGACATGGAGAAACAAGATGGGTCGTTTTACATCTAAGAATAGCTTGCTATTGTTAGGACTATGGATCACGGTTTACTGATTGCCTTCTTGCAGATCTCTGTCCTAGAATTAGGTACGTAGTCTAGATTTAGCGAACAAACGACAGAAAAATTAAGAACTAGGTAATTTCACCCTCCAACCAACAAGATGTAGGATTAGTCGAATTGGGAGTTTTGGGACTTGTAGAAAAATGTCTTGTACAGTTAGGGGCTTGGCTCTGTGATAAATGTTTAAATGTGAAAGCTAAGGGTGAGTCTTGTCAACCAATTTCACATGAAAGTTGTCTGGTGTGATTACATTTCCTTGACTAGGTTATGGCTTTTTTGCGAATTTGGGAATATCCCAATTTATAACTAACCGCTATTTCTAATACTGGATTGGTGTTAACCCCTTTGCAGAGGATGCGGTAGAGTTGGTCTACCTTCAGGACCTGAATCGACTATACGAATTAGATTTGCGCGAAAACCCCATCAGATTTCATAACAGATACTTCGATACAACAGTGAATTTTTGCAAGAGCCTGTTCATACTCGACGATGAAGAAATAACGGCGGAGATGAAGGTGTTGAGCAGGAAGAAGTTCGAGATGAGTACGTATGAGCGCGTGAAATCCGGCACCCAGCACGTGCTGTTGAACTCTTACAATTTCCCCAACATTACGAAGTCGGTGATACCTTACTCCGATCCCCCGATGCCGATGATTGTTCTGGTGGGGCCTCCATCTTGTCTGAAGGGTCTGTTAGTCGATCTGTGTTGTGAGATATTTCCACAGTAAGTAAAAAATATTACATCGGCTGACAGCTTTCCGGTCTGACACACAGATGGCGCTACAAATACAGAATTAATGGTCGCATTCAGCGGACGAAACAGTTGCGCAACCGTTACCAAAACGTTCGGTGGCACATGCCCTACGAACTCAACACGTTGTCGAGCGGAGGCTATTTTATGGAGCACATCATTATAGATACTAGCACATTTGATTTGCGCTAGGTAGCGGTAGCGTAAATTGGCTGAGCGCTTCGTCAGGCGAATGCGACCAATGTTTTCGCTACTACTAAGGCCCAGTTCCATAATCGAACTTAAAGTCTACTTTTTCGACAAAGTCTCCTTTTACTCTCATTTTACTTAGTACAAGGAGACTTTGTCGAAAAAGTAGACTTTAAGTTCGATTATGGAACTGGGCCTAACTGCTGTCAACATGTTATTACAATCAGACGTTTGGTTCAAAAGTTGCAGTGGTTTTCGTTGAACAACAAATAAACAAGAATTTCGTGTGTTAATGAAACATTTCTTATTGATATGAAAAATGTCGTTGCAACGAAATCTTCTCTTGATAAGTGTTATATACAGTGCGCGTCAAAATTATGGAACAAATTCATTTTCTCAGAAGAAAAATATATTTGGCAACAAAATCCTGAAACAGGGCAATTTTGTTTCACTTTTACCAAATTTTATGCATTTTTGAAGGATTTTTGTTGCACCCTGTGCCATCCCCACCAACCCTCTAAATTTTTTGAATAGGGAAAGTGGGTCCTGTGGTACTTTTTTGGCAAGGTCTTTGTATCTTCTTTATAGGCGTGCAGAAATTTTCAAGAAAAAATTTTTCTTTTTTGAAAAATAGTTAGTTCAAAGAGGTTTTCAGTATGTGCACTTTGTCATGGCTCATTTACTTTGAGACGATGGTACCTGATGAAATTTGTCACCGAATGGAAGTCGACCATTACAGTTTTGTTCATGCACAACTTTCAACCCCCATGAACCCTTTAATGGAGAAAAAAATGAGGGGAGAGGCGGGTTGAAATTTGTGCATGAACAAAATTGTAATGCTCGACTTTCATTCGGTGACAAATTTCATCAGGTACCATCGGCTCAAAGTAAATGAGCCATGACAAAAAAGTGCACATACTGAAAACCTCTTTGAACTAACTAAATTTCAAAAAAGGATTTTTTTTCTTGAAAATTTCTGCACGCCTGTAAAGAAGATATAAAGACCTTGCCAAAAAAGTAGCACAGGACCCACTTTCCCTATTCAAAAAATTTAGAGGGTTGATGGGGATGGCATAGGGTGCAACAAAAATCCTTCAAAAATGCATAAAACTTTAGTGAAAGTGAAACAAAAATTGACCTATTTCAGGATTTTGTTGCCAAATATTTTTCTTCTGAGAAAATGAATTTGTTCCATAATTTCGACGCGCACTGTATAACAGTAAATTCTTGATTAGATGTTGGTTAACGAAAACCACTGCAACTTTTGATCTTCTAGATTTTCTGGTGCAGAATACGGATATCCGGAGGAAATTTCCCAGGAAAAGTACCAAATCCTGGAACTGTAGGACCAATATTTTTTTTTAGATCAATGAACAATAATCCGTGGTCCAAAAATATTTATCACGATTTTTCAATTATTAATACTCCGTTAGTTGATTAACAATTTTTGTAGCACGAACATTAACATTGCAAGTGCGATAATTGTTAAACTATTAATCTGAGAATGTTTTCCTTTCGTGGAGCTAATTTTCAAAGGCGTTAGAGTTGGAAAAATTGTTAATTTTCACTTTGCTATTAGCAATTTACTTAGGTTAAAAATTATATGGCTTAATTTAACCTTGAAAAAACATTTTTTTATTATATCACTGTTGAAACATATAAATATGCGGAAACAGACTTCAAATGGAACAAGATTTTTGTATTCTCTTCCGATAGATACGTAACTAGAGGTGTTAATCATACGACGAGATCAAGATCGGAAGCGGAAATAGATGGTGAGCAGTACCATTTTGTCACTTACGATACCTTCAAAGATATGATGAGGAGAGGAATGTTTTATACCACGTCGGAATACTTCGGTCATCTTTATGGTTTCGGTATGTATTGCTATCATATAATTATGTATTTCGAATATTATGTAAATTTAAATGTGTGTTGAAAGTGTGTTATAGAATATTTGAAGGTCCATGGGTACAATTGGAAGCAGTTTGAAAAGATTTGAGTCGTTATTGGAAGTTTTTGCGCGTATGTTCTGGAAAACATCGCGTCATCAATTTGCCCAAATGTCTGTAATTTACGAATTTTTTGCCGAAATTGGTCTCAAACGATTGGGTTCAACTCACTGATGAATAATTCGAGGTTACATTTAATTCTATTTGTCCGGCCGTTGCCACGATAACTTGAGAACGGAAAGAGATAGAGACTTGAAATTTTCAGGATAAGTGGCGCATCCCAATCTTAGACTATAGTCTAAGATCCCAATACGACGTTAATTGGCATAATCGGCCCAACGGTTTCCAAGCAATAATTTTGTTTTCAACCAATAATACAAATCCGACCGAATTGAAACTTGGTGAGTAGTTTTTGGCGCTCTAGTTCCTCGGAACTGAGTGCTTATCAATTTGCCCAAATGTCTGTAATTTTCGAATTTTCCGATGAAAATGGTCTTAAACGATTCGGTTCGACTCACTGATCAAGAATCCAAGGTCGAAATTCATTCTGTCCGGCCGTTAACACGATAACTCTCGAACGGAATGAGCTAGAGAGTTGAAATTTTCAGAGTGGGTTTGGGCGATAAATATCTCGGCTAAGTTCGTTATTGGGCAAAATCGGACAAATGGTTTCGGAGTAACAAAAAAAAATTTTATTTTTACTGAACAAATTCCAAATTAATTTTTTTTTAATAATCAGTTTTATCATAAGCCTCCATTCATATAATTTTTAACTCTAACAAGCTAATACTTTCGGAGATATGATTTTTCAAAATTTCAATGTAAATCGTATTTCTACGTTTTCACAGAATGTAGAATTATTATGTGGGTATTCTATGAATTGTTATAATGTCAACTTATTCTCTTCAGACATGACGTTGTTTCATTCGAGCAATCGTATAAATATGAAAATTATATTATAATATCATACTTTGGTTGGTTGATATTTTCATGCCGATGGTCAATCCATATGATGATGGGAATGGTAATGGTAAGTTAATAATATTGAGTTCAGAATATCTCCACTAAAAACAAAACTGGAATATTGTAGATTTGAGGAAAGATATACAGGGTGTTAGTTAATAAGTGCGACAAATTTTAGGGGGTGATTCTGTGACGAAAATTAAGGTGGGTATTCGGTATACATTTTTTTGAAAAACCTCCTCCCGGAAAAGTTACACTCCTCCAAAGATTAACAAAAAAAATTGTTTCTCTTTTTCAATTTCCCTGTATATTAAGCTAAGGATACGAAACTTGGTAAATATTATGTGTCAATAAAACTACACATTTTGGAATTTTTTCAACCCTGTAGTATGCTTAGAATGGGTTGAAATAGGCAACCACTAAGATATTTTTACTTACAACTTTTTTTTGGATAAAAATTTTCCTTCTAAAAAAATATGGCTGAAAAGCGCAAATCATTTACAGATTTTTCCATCTCTACAAGTTTTTTCGACAACTTAAGCATTTTCGAGAAAAAAATTCAATGCATTTTCAAAAAGCACCGAAGTGGAATTTCCCTAACCTAATTTATTTGTTTATGGTTCGTATATGTTACAAGATTTGCTTTATTTTCTTCATCACCCATTCGAATATCTTTCTTGAAGACTTTAATATTCAGGGAAAATAAAAAAGAGAAACAATTGTTTTTGTTAATCTTCGGAGGGGTGTAACTTTTCCGGAGGGAGGTTTTTCAAAACATTTCACACCAAATACCTACCTTAATTTTCATCACAAAATCATCCCTTAAAATATGTCGCTGTTATTCACTTACACCCTGTATATTTTCGTTCATCATATAATTGAGGAATGAATATCTCGGATGAGTTCGTTGTTGGGTAGAATTCGTCTATTGGTTTTGGATTGATAATTTTTGGCATTCTTGTTGAATTTAAATTCTTCTATGATGTTTGAATTCAATTTCTGCTACGATGAAGTTCTAAATTTCAATAATGAATCGTACTTCTATGTTTTCACAGAATGCTATAATTATTCTATCTAAGCTTTATTATATGATCTGTGTACTCGTACATTTCATCCTGTTTTATATGAGAGAGTCAAATTCATTTCAGCTATTTTAATTTGGTTTCTTCCATGGTGCAGTTCTCATTCTCAGATTGCGCATTTAATCTAGTTAGAATACAAACGTAAGGCCTTTTGTGAAATGTTGTGGGAATCGTATCACTAGAACGATAACCTGAGAACGGAAAGAGATAGCGACTTGAAACTTTCGGTTTAGGTTGTGCAGTTGAATGGGACATTTGAGTTTGTTTGTAGGCATAATCGGCCAAATGGTTGTGGAGTTATACCCATTTGGTTGTTATTTCCTTAATAACTTTATCATTGAAAACTATTCGTCCGAAATCGCTGAAATTTTGCGAGAGCCTTCAGAACCTAACCCTACTGCCAAGTTCCAAGTTTGAACACGATCGGATCTATATTGTTGCAGATCCGAGCAGCCTTGTTTGAGTTCAATCGCTGAATGGGTAACCGTTGCCTCGATAACTTTCGAACTAATGGAGATAGGGACTTGCGATTTTCAGGGTAGGTTGCACATCCCAATGGGAGAGTTAAGTTCGTTTTTGGGCATAATCGGTCCAACGGTGTCGGAGTTATACCCACCTGGAATATTATTTACTCGATAAGTCAAAAAATATAGACTCGATCGAATTGAAGCTTGGTAACTAGTTGTAGAATATCGACATAAAGACGTGTGTAAAATGTTATGAAAACCTTAACCCACTCTTAATCGAATTTATTATTAAGAATTTTGATCAAAATTTACAGCTCAATCGGAGATGAGTAAGGTTGAATCGAAGAAATCCGTTTTGATCTTACACTCTGATCTGAACGGTGCTCTGCTTTTGAGAGCTCGAGGGCTGAGACCAACTTTGGTCTTAACTATACCGAAGTCAGAAGAAATGCATCGAAGATACTTACGTCGCAAGTATTACTGTCACTCACTGTAAGTATTCACACATCAAAAACAAAGTCGTGATCGTGAATAAGAGGTAAAGCCCCATAAAAGTATTTCATCTGCTTATAAATTTCAGGTCTGATACACGCGTCTTTCATCATTCACGTTTTTTTCAATAAGTACCTACTACCTTTGAATGTCAAAATTAGCTTTGCATGATCATTTGGCTACGAGAAGGCTGGTCTCGAAGTGGGAGCTTCACAGGGGACGAGAGTAGGCGAGAATATAAAAAATCTCGTCCCGGTCTCGCCAATGTCCAAAAAATTAAGCCTCAGTGTCGTCTCCTTATCAGTTGTCTCGTCTCGTCTCGCTTAATTCTGAATAAGGATAATAAATATTATAATATATAAACGAAATGGTAGACAACAATGAATCATTTTGTAAAGCAATATTTATTACGCTTTTGTACATGCACCGAGAGTAAAAAATCCATCTTGAAAAAAACACATTCAAACCTAAAATATAAAAATCTGCACGGACAGATATTTATGATGAGAGTTATGTTACTATAAAGAGTTATAAGAACAGTTAACAAGTTAAAATAAAAATGTGAAAAAATCATTTTAATTTAAAATAAAATATTTCACAAGAGTTGATAATATTTTGTAATTGCCGGCTCAGGTGGTGCAGTTGGTATAAAGACCTGCTGTGGTGCCGGGGTCGCGGGTTCGAATCCCGCTCAGGGCATGGATGTTGGTTGTGATTGTCCGGTATGAATGTTAGAAATTGAACTCTGCTGGTTAATGACGAAAGTCAAGACCATACTTAGGGACTAGGTCCAATATGATTAAAAAAAAAAAAAAAAAAAATATTTTGTAAAATATATTGATCTCTATGTCGAGAACGAGACGACGCGAGAAAAATCTCGCTCTCGTGTGAAGCCCTAGGTGCCCTTCCACAATTTTTTACAACCATGGCGAGGTAAAATCCAATTTTGTCCGTTCGTCCAAAAAAACGTTAACTCTCCAATGAAATGAGTTAGACAGTTGAAATTTGTAAGTTGGGTTTTGGGAATAAATGTCTCGGTTAAGTTCGTTAATGGGCGTTTATTCAATGTCTCAAGTTTTTCATGAAATTTATAATTTCGGATATATTTCCATATTTTATATTTTTGCGCGTATGTTCTGGGGAACATCGCGTTATCATTTTGCCCAAATGTCTGTAACTTTCGAATTTTTTGACGAAAATAGTCTCAAACGATTAAGTCGACTCCCCAATGAAGAATTCGATGTCAAATTTGATTCTGTCCGGCCGGCCGTCCAGCCGGCCGTTGCCACGATAACTTAAGAAAGAAAAGAGCTAGCGACTTGAAATTTTCAGGGTGGGTGGCGCATCTCAATACGACGGACAAGTTCGTTAATGGGCATAATCGGCCTAGTGGTTTCCGAGTAATAATTTTGTTTTCAACCAATATAAATCCGATCGAATTGAAACTTGGTGAGTAGTTGTAGAATATAAACCTAAGCACGTTTATGGAATTTTGTGCGAATCGTATGGCTAGAAAATTATTAAAAAATTATTGAAAAATATTTTTGTTGTCACGATAACTTGAGAACGGAAAGAGATAGCGGCTTCAAGTTTTCAGGTTAGGATGTGCACTAGAACGCGACATTTAAGTTCGATTATGAGCATAATCGGTCAAACGGTTTTAGAGTTATAGCCATCTGAAATTTTCTGAAATTTGGTGGTTTTTTGTACCTCATTAACTTGAAAAATACTGAACCGATTGAATTCAAACATGGTTATTAGCTGTAGAATGCCAACGTGGAAATGTTTGCAAAATTTGGTGGGGATAGCATTTGTAGAAAATTTTTAATAAATCATTGAAAAAAAAAAAAAATTCTATATATCAGTAACTAATAGTTTGAAATTGCTGAAATTTTGCAAGAGCCTTCATAACTTAACTTTACTACCAAGTTTCAAGTTTTAATACGATCGGTTAAATATTGTTGGAGATTCGAGCATTCTTGTGTGAGTTCAGTAGATGGGTGACCGTTGCCTCGATAACTTTCGAACGAAAGGAGATAAGGACTTGCAATTTTCAGGGTAGGTTTCGTATCCGAAAGGGAGAGTTGAGTTCGATTTTGGGCATAATCGGCCTAATGGTTTCCGAGTTATACCCACCTGGAATATTATTTCCTTGATAACTCAAAAAAAAAATTGGTTCAAGCACTGACGTGAAGTCAGAAGCTTTTGCGCGTATGTTCTATTGTTCATTCTTCTGTATTGGACACCCTTAATCGAATTTACCATGGTAAATTATGTTGTCCATTCTCCTGTATTGGACACTTAATTCTAATTTACCATGGTAAATTCGAATTAAGAGTGTCCAATACAGGAGAATGGACAACATAATTTACCATGGTAAATTCGATTAAGGATGTCCAATACAGAAGAATGGACAATAGAACATACGCGCAAAAGCTTCTGACTTCATGTCAGTGCTTGTTATTGTACATTTTTCTGGAATATATTTTGATGTCTTGTTCGATTTTAGAATATTGTTAATATAAGGGTTTGTTTTCAGTCAGGAGGGGATATTGGAGGTGGGATTATCTCGAACGAAGACTTACGATGGATTTATGCGTATGAAGAAATATACTCATCGTAATATAGTGATAGCAGTGAAAGAGATATTAGGCGATCTATTTAGGGATGTAAGCAATGAAAATATCAACGGAGAAATTCAGAATCCGGATATGGTTATAACTGGGTGAGAAATTCACCTATCCTCACTCCTCATCTGTGTATGTAAATTGCCTTTTTGAATTTATTCTACTCTGTTTTGGCAATAAAAAAAAAGTTGTACCTATTTCCCATAATATGCACACGTTTCCACCTATGAGTAGTGTACTTGGTGCATTTTTTTAACGTAATTTCCCCGGTATTTGATTCATTTATTTTCAGAGGGACATAAGTTTAACCCGGATTTCGAAATACTACACAATTTGAATAAAGGTGCGCAACTTAATTATTGGGAAATGGTGGGAATAAACAGAGAAAAACATACGGGTAATTTAGTTAATGAATGAGTAGATCTAAATTTTTCTTCATTACTAAATCTATTCAAATAGAGAATCAATTTATAAAAGCGTGTGGAAAGATATTATTGTAACAGTGCAAGATTATGTAATTAATTTTAAATAAGTCTCTGTGTCCGTGTTATCTAGGTATAGGGAGATCATTACTTGTTAAGAATTTAGTATGATGTAGTCTGATGAAGTCGCTGGGTCGACGAAACGCGTCACAATATTAAATAAATTAGTATATAATTTTTCATTGTCTCTGAATTATATTCAATACTTTCAGAGGAATGACCATACGAAAACTGATAGATGGAACTTGCGAAGATTTGAGTGAAATACTGTCAACATCGAGAGATGGAGCGAATTCAAAGGATACAAATACGGAGGTTTCATTATTGGTAACACTTCAAGTTTCGAATACTCATTTTCTATATATTTCGATAGTATTGGTTCATGATGATGAACAGAGAAGACGAACAGAAGATGTTTTGCGTTCAAGACCTGGGAGCGAAACAGAAGGAAAAACTTAGTAGGCTTGGCGTCAACAAAATCATTGAGGAATATCTGTTGAATAACGAAGCAGCAGAATTACCGGATCATGCTTCAAGGGAGGATTTTGTGGGTATGTTCACCAGTATATTGATTGATCCGCTGCTGTAGTTACCACAGAAAAGATAAAAAATTGGTTCAAGCACTGACGTGAAGTCAGAAGCTTTTGCGCGTATGTTCTATTGTCCATACTTCTGTATTGGACACCCTTAATCGTATTTACCATGGTAAATTCGAATTGAGAGTGTCCAATACAGGAGAATGGACAACATAATTTACCATGGTAAATTCGAATTGAGAGTGTCCAATACAGGAGAATGGACAACATAATTTACCATGGTAAATTCGATTAAGGGTGTCCAATACAGAAGTATGGACAATAGAACATACGCGCAAAAGCTTCTGACTTCACGTCAGTGCTTGAACCAATTTTTTTTTCGTGACTTTTTAAAAATTTTCTAGGGGTACGGTTCTTGAAATTTTTTTTTTCGTCATTTTTTTCAAATTTTCTAGGGATACGATTCTCACAAAATTTTAAACACGTCTTTATGTTGATTTTCTACTACTAGTTACCAAGCACCAATTCGATCGAATATTTATTTTTTGAGTTATCAAGGAAATAATATTCCAGGTGGGTATAACTCGGAAACCGTTAGACCGATTATGCCCAAAAACGAACTCAACACTCTCTTTCGGATACGCAACCTACCCTGAAAATTGCAAGTCTCCTTTCGTTCGAAAGTTATCGAGGCAACGGTCACCCATCTATTGAACTCGCACAATAATGCTCGAATCTCCAACAATATTTAACCGATCGTATTAAAACTTGAAACTTGGCAGTAGAGTTAGGTTATGAAGGCTCTTGCAAAATTTCAGCAATTTCAAACGAATAGTTACTGATATATAGAATTTTTTTTTTTTATTTTCAATGATTTATTAAAAATTTTCTACAAATGCTATCCTCACCAAATTTTGCAAACATTTCCGCGTTGGCATTCTACAACTAATAACCATGTTTGAATTCAATCGGTTCAGTACTTTTTGAGTTAATGAGGAACAAAAACCACGAAATTTCAGAAAATTTCAGATGGCTATAACTCTGAAACCGTTTGGCCGATTATGCTCATAAACAAACTGAAATGTCGCGTTCTGGTGTTCATCCTAACCTGAAAATTTCAAGCCGCTATCTCATTCCGTTCTCAAGTTATCGTGACAACAAAAATATTTTTTAATAATTTTTTAAAAATTTTCTAGCCATATGATTCGCACAAAATTCCACAAACGTGCTTAAGATCATATTCTACAACTACCCACCAAGTTTCAATTCGATCGGATTTATATTGGTTGAAAACAAAATTATTACTCGGAAACCACTGGGCCGATTATGCCCATTAACGAACTTGTCCGTCGTATTGAGATGCGCCACCTACCCTGAAAATTTCAAGTTGCTAGCTCTTCTCGTTCTCAAGTTATCGTGGCAACGGCCGGACGGCCGGACGGACAGAATCAAATTTGACCTCGAATTCTTCATTGGGGAGTCGAACTTAATCGTTTGAGACCATTTTCGTCAAAAAATTCGAAAGTTACAGACATTTGGGTAAAACTATAACGCGATGTTCCCCAGAACATACGCGCAAAAAGACATCTTGGAATCGAATATTTTATTCACATTCTTGTTGTACGAAGATTTTCTTCAAGTAATAACCAAACTCATTTAGGTAACGGAACTCAGATTACTTTTGCGCGCATGTTCTAGGGAACAGCAGGGTATGTTTGGAGTTCAAATGCTCCGGTTAACATCGCGTTAACGGGCAAAATATGACTAGTGGTTTGGGAGTTGTAGCAATATGAAATTTTGTTCTCCAAATAACTCGAAAAATACTGATCTGACTGAGTTGAAGCTCGGTAGTTAGTTGAAAAATACCTACACGAAGACTTGTGTAAAATTCGTGAGAATCGAAAGACTAGAAAATTATAAAAAAATTATTTAAAAAAAAATTATCAGAAACAATCCGTCCGATATAGTTGAAAATTCACGATAGCCTTCAAAATATTATTTTACATTAAGTGTTCAAAAGATTAATTTAAATCGATATTCAATATACCTATCGCGGGTCGAGAACAGTTAAAATTGATACTTATAGACTTATTTTATAAGAATTGGGGCACATATATTTATTGAAAATAGTTGAAAAAAAAATTCGGGCATGGATTACCAATTACATGTGTATCTTTGAAGTTTAATTGAATAAGTCTCTAATCATACAGGATTGTTCCGACAAATATTAAAACGAGCAATGCCGAAGCGAAAATAAAATTTTAAATGGATTAACTTATTTTAACGCAAATCCTATCTAGAATATTCTGCATGATCTTGCTACAATTTGATCGCATTGACCGTGAATAATAAACAATTTCATCAAAACTTCATTTTTTATAATTATTGCCTTCCATTTGAATGGTTTTTCAAAAAAATCACTGTTTATAAATTCAACAATACCGATGCCAATTGTTAAATTATCATTATTTACATGTTCTATGATATTTCATGGACAGCTAATACAAAATTTAGCTCAATATATATTCATTTTCATTGGCATGAAAACTTGCTTTTAATTTGAAAACCTTACAATTTAGATATAGGAACATGCTTTGTCGTTTGAAAGGAAATTCAATTCTCTTTCAATAGGTACATATTATGATATACAGGTTATTCTATTTGAAAAAACGCACTTTTTATCGGTTAAGTATGGCTCGGAAAATCCTCGAATTTTGAACAACCCTGTTTGATTAGGGATGTATGTGATTACTCGTAAATGATACACGGGATATTGTTAATCCATACCCGATATTTCGGCTTTCTAGGATTCCAAGTAACAAAGTAATGAATGTTGAATTGCACAAAAAGGAAGTAAATCAATTAATTACTAGAAAACCGCTAGAGATAGGGATGATGAAGTTGATACTGAATTAATCAGGAGGATACGGCGGATCGAAAAAAGCAATAATAGAAGTATATAGGGTGTTCCAATTGAAATATCAAAGTTGTTAATATTTCATGATATAACCGCAGCGCTGAAAATATTCTAGATCGATGGAGCACTGGTTCCTAACCAAGGAACCAAATTTTCAATAACATCATACGTCCCGTTCTCCGTAAAAATCCAGGGTACCATTGACCGTGGCCCACCCTGTATATCGATGCTACATTCGATTAAGTGTGTCCAATAGAGGTGAGTAGACAATAGGACATGCGCGTAAAAGCTCCTGACTTCACGTCAGTGATTGAACCAATTTTTGACACGCTTGTTTACATTCACCAAACTAAATATTCATATAAAACCATGATACGAATTGGTAGTTACTATTTATTGCAGGAGCCCCCTCCATCGTCCTGAAGGAAATATCTAATCTGCACAAGTTATTCAATGACGTAATTTCTAGTAGGAAAACATACCTGGAAATGCACTGGGCCAATCCTGGGCTTTTTGCACAAGTGGTGAGTTCACAATTTTAATTTTTTTAGATGCTCAGAGAGATCTGTAAAGGAATAAATCAAAATATTGGTAATATCCCGACATTGAAAGATATGAGATTTACTTTTCATTGACACCTAATAATTTTATAATATTCGGATTGGGTCTTCTTCCTCACCTTTTAACATCATTAAAAACATCCCAAACCCAATGAGTTTTCTTTCAGCTTTTCACGGATGATATGGACCATGCTTTGGATATTTTAAAGGATGTATTGAAAGTCTGTGTTCAATCATACCACCTACGATCTCCTATATGTCAGATGAAACATCATCCGCAAGAACATCCTTTGGTTCGAAAAAGATTGGATACATTGCGATGCATGATGAGTTCAAAGTGAGTCATTCCAAATATTCTCAGAATGTTTTATCTTTGGGCGCATCTTTCGGTTTATTTATTATTATTATTTCCCTGAATAATTTTGCCCAAATATCTGTATTCTTGGAATTTATGACCAAATATGGTCCGGCTTACTCATCAAACATTCAATGAAGGAACATCAGTGGCTAATTGCCATTAACTAATTGTATATTGTTGTAGGGGGAAACGTTGCACTGCGACCGTAAGGTTTATTGTGCCCCCCGTCAGAGCTGTCGATGTCATCAACATCTAGAGCTCGCCTTCCAGTTCCAGAGTTCTGATGAACTCCAGTATCTGGGATGGCTTCAAGGAGGCTACATCTTCGCTCCTGCAGATTTCTTGCCCAAAGCATTCCTTGCGTTGGTTTGAGATGGCTAAGCATTCCGTAATCAGGTGATCAGGAGTTTCATCCTCCTCCCAACAGAATCTGCACTCGTCAGTTTCTGCTAGCCCTAATCTCATCATATGCTTCCTGAGGCAGCAGTGCCCTGACAAAGGAATTATTATTATTATTATTATTATTAACATTACAACAAGAGTTGGGGCAATTAACCCATAAACTCAACAAAACTAAATTAATAGGTAGATTATTATGTGCTCAATAGTCCCTGGTAGAAATATAAAACTAAAAGAAAAAGAGAAAATTGAAAATATCAAGCACTCCGACACATCAGTCACCAAAAAAAAAGAAAAAAAAATTGGTTCAAGCCCTGTGGACAGGAGCTATTGGGCGCATGTTCATCTTCCTTGTGGCCCGTACTGACCAGTAAAGAAAAAAAGCAGTATCATGTTGAATACCTTAATATTATTCTGGAACACAAATTTTCCATTACAATAATCTTCATCTAGCTTCTATTTAGTATCAATTCCTGTAGAACGTGATCATAATAAGTGTTTTCCATATAATAAAATGTGTTTGAACTTGGTATGTAGGAAATCTGACATCAATTATTGGAATTAATTGATTTGAAAAACAGCCGTCAAATGAGGTAAATAGATTTTTGTGACGATTTTCTGTGACCATAGAACGTCAAAACACGCTGGAATGTGAATTTTAAGCAATATCTTCTGGAATTGAGATCGTATCGAACTGAAATTTTGCACACTCGTGTAGAATGCTTGATTTAACGTCGGTACAAATTTTTTTATTAAAAAATTTTCCAACTGCCCGATCCCAACAATACTTAGATAATATTATATCCATAAATTAAGCATTTCATTATTGCATTTCTTGAAATAGGTACCTTTTCAAGTCGATCAACATCGTCCTTCTTTCGACGTCTAAACTATGACTTGATTCTTTATGTTTATGTCTTTGAATTTGTTTTCGGTGGAATTCAAAGATTTCATAGAATAATCGATGAAAATACTGAGAGAGACCCAGGAAATTTGACACATTTTGTCTTATATCTCCAGAAATTGAAATCGTATAGAGCCAAAATTTTGCACAATGTTGCAAAATACTACAATTGACGTTAGTACAAGTTTTTGTTGCAATCTGATGAATAGTTCACGAAAAAAAAATTTTTTTTTCGAAAAAATTAAAAGATATATTTTTTTAAAAATTACCAACATTTCGATCATAACAGAATTTTGCCAAAAGTGCGCGTTTATATCCTCGAACTGACTACCAAGTTTCGATTCAACATCTTCTTTAGTTCCTGAAATATCAGGGAAATAACCTCAAAATTTTAAATGTCTATAACTCCTAAACCGTCCGGCCGATTTTGCCCGTTAACGAACTTAACCGTCGCATTTTGATCAGAAACCTACCCTGAAAGTTTGAAATCGATAGGACCTTCGGTGCTCCTGTTATCGTGCCTACGGCCGGAAAACCGGCCGGCCGGCCGGACGGCACCCAAAAATCTGACACCGGATTCGTGATCAGGGAGTCCGAATTAGTCTATTAGCCAATTTTCAGCTCGAAATTCGAAAATTACAGACATTTGGACGAAATGATAGGACGATGTTCCCCTAGAACATGCGCCCAAAAAAAGAAGAAAACTCCAAACACCATCACTTAAAACTAGTTCAGATCCTGACCATATCGATCCAGCCTGTTTTTGAAGGCATTCACGCTAGGAGCGTTCACTACACTCGACGGTAGACTATTCCATCTATCAAAAACTCGGTTGGGCAAGAAACTCTGGCGCTGCGTGGTTCTGAAATTCTCCTTCCCCAACTTCAACTCGTGTCCGCGCAGATGAGTGGTGCATCTTTTGAATAAATCATCCATTTTAATTCCAAAAAACCCCCTCAGCGCCCGGTAGGTCACAATGAGGTCTCCTCTGTTTCGTCGATCCTCGAACGTCTGCAGATTCATCATCTTTAGACGACTTGGATAATCCGGTCTGTTAATACCAAATGGAATTCGCGAGTTCCAACGCTGCACTGACTCCAGGAGAAGTTAGTCACCCTTGAGAAATGGACACCATACAGGTCCAGCGTACTCCATTAGAGGACGGACATAGCTACAATAAAGCAGCTTACATGTTTCCATACTACATTGTCTGGAAGCACCCTGGATCATATAAGTCAATTGCCTTGCCCTCGCTGAAACACTCGCAACATGTCGTGTCCAACTCAGATTCCTGTCCACGATAACACCTAAATCGTTCATGTAGTCAACAGAAACGAGGGGGGTATCCTCAATATTATATAGATATTCTGGATTTTTTTTGCCGAGATGTAGCACACAACACTTGTTGGCGTTCACGGGCAACAGCCACTTCCCAGACCAATCACTCACCACACATAGATCGTCATACAAGTCTCTCGAGTTGGAAGCAGAGTTGTAAATTTTCAAGTCATCAGCGTACAGGGCACACTGAGATTTCAACAATCTTGGTAAGTCTGACGTATAAAGGAGAAAGAGAACAGGACCCAACACCGATCCCTGTGGTACGCCACTCGACAACACGCCCTCCAGGGAGGAATGAACACCCCCCACACGAACACGGAATGTTCTGTTCTTAAGAAACCCCTCAATCCAGGAAAGTAAGCCACCCCCTATTCCTAGATGATTCAACTTAAAAAAAAAGGCAGCGGTGGGGTACTCGGTCGAAAGCCTTCGAGAAATCTAAGTACAGAACGTCCACAGGAATGTTGAGATCCAAAGAATTGGTCCAGTCATTTAGGCATGTTAAGAGGTTGGTCATAGTAGAACGACCTGGAACGAAGCCATGCTGCTCGACGGGAATGATGTTATGCGCTAACGCGAAATTTATAAGTTGCTCACAAACAATTTTCTCCAACACCTTAGAGACGGCGGATGTCAGACTTATTAGGCGATAATTTAGCGGGGAAAACTTATCTCCCTTCTTGAATATGGGCGTCACCGACGCCTTCAACCAATCATCAGGTAGACTGGACGTGTCTAGTGACCTCTTGAACATGATAGCTAGAGGAAAAGCAAGAGCTGATGCGCATTTTTTCATTACATCAAGTTGATAATATGATAAACATCGAACATTATTCTGATAGACACTTTACCCTGTTTATTTTGTCAGATGTTGCGCACATATTAAGCTTGTTTTCTATATTAAATGTAGGTAAGTTTAGTTAGGCCAAATACTCGGATTCATCTTTGAAGTTTTCTTCAGATATTTTCACTTTGAACGATACAAATTTGTTCAGGGAATTTGACATCGAGTCTTTCGCATGATACTTCAGGAAAGTGTGGAATTAAAATTTTTTTCATTCGTTTGTTACTAACTCTTTTCCATTTATTGTTTTTGCCGCTCTTGTTCCTCGAAACAGAGTGTGATCGTAATTTTCGAATTTTCGGCTGAAAATGGTCTCAAACGATTTAGTTCGACTCACTGATCAAGAATCCGTGGTCGAAATCGATTATGTCCGGCTGGCCGACGGTTAACAAGATAACTCTCGAACGAAAGGAGTTAGAGCATTGACATTTGCAGGGTATGTTTGGGGCTTAAATATCTCGGACGAGTTCGTTAACGGGCGAAATCAACCCAGCGGTTTTGGAGTTACGGTCGTTTTTATTAAAAACATTTTGTATGAATATTTCCGAAACCGATCACTGGATCTATCTGAAATTTAGCGACAAATTGTAGAATAATGACTTTTACACGCATACGAAGTTTTGTATTGATCGGGTTGCTATAAAGTGTCGAAAAAAATAAACTATTATTTGAATTGAAATTCCGCATTTTATTTTCTCAATTCTTCCAAAACTACACATCCGATCGAATTGAAATCTAGTACACGAAGAGCACTATATAAGTTTCGCTGAACTCTGATTTCGAAAACAAATTTCCTCAATTTGTTAGCGCTGTTCAAGTGATAATCTATTCATGATTAATGATAAATGACAAAGAACTGTCACATTGATAAACGTCATTCAAAAGTTATCCCCTTCAAAAGACCTCATGCAGCTTAACACCCACTAATTATTGTTATTTTTGTTGCAGGGGGATTGTTGCTAATGAAAGATGGAACTGTCCGAAAAGTGATTTAAGTTTTCAGAATGTCGAGGGAAAGAGCTACACCGATACAAAATGAACAGTCCATCTTTTCATAGTTATTGAGCTCTCAGAATTATTCCGAATATTTTTTATTAATCTTGATGAGATTGATTTTTGTCTGCAATCTTCACAGCCATGATTTCCCATGTAGGGGGGTAGTAGTTGAAACCAGCGGATATATCACTCAGATCACTATTTATTATCACATTTGAAATTAAAAAACACTAAGTTATCTATTAACATAAGTCTATCACATATTCACATCGATTTGAGTATCGTTTAGTTTAATTTTACAGTTTGCATCTTTGCAATGCTTCTGCAACAGTTGGTTCAATTCTTGATACGTATTACAGTGGATGAAATGTTTGGGACCAACGCCTTGGAAAATACTTGATACTCGGGGCTTGAGGTTGAAGAAGATTATTGCTTGATTCCGCTTGTGGAAGTCATCTATGAGAGATTTTATACCCTGAAAAAAAAAAATTGTTGAAAGGAAATTAAAATAAATTCAGGAATAATTCTCTAATAATGGTAGGTTAATAGAACTAAAACTATATAGGTCGTTTTCTAAGATGTCTTGGCGTTCACGCTGCCCGGATCTGCATCATATTGTACCGATGAGTAATAAATACTTACTTTGGCTGCAGTAAAGTCAGCAGCTTGAATATGCTTGGCATCTACAACAACCGGGATAGAGCTAGAGCCTTGCTTGATGCCAGCTTTGGATACAGTACTTCTAACGTACTCCGCTGATGGAAAAGATAAACTCCTATCAGGTGTAATGAGAAGGTAGTCACATCCAGATGTGGTCTGAAACATCGAATAATATTGAAAATGTCCTAAATTCGAGCTTAATTAATATTATGACATGTTTCACAATTTGAAATTGAATCAGCAGGTATGAAGGCCGGTGATTTTAGAAAATCGAGGATGAAACTGCTGCCCGAACATACTATTTGAGTTGGAATATTTGCGATGAGTATTAAAGATTTTATAAAAATATTCTAAAATTGGATAAAGTATCAACAATATTATTGCTTTAACGAATTAATGAGAACCTAAATAATCACGAAATTTACAACTAACTATAAAATATCTAAGCAAAGCAATAAAGACTTGTGCTGAAACCCCAAGACAGTGCGATGGATGTACGTCATGATTGTGAGGCCCATAACGTGTAGGGTATTATTAGTCTGGTATACAAAAATAAGCCAAAATAGCATGAGGAAAACCCTTGACAAAGTACAAAGGCTTGCCTGTGTGTGTATCACAGGAGCTATGGGCTATGGGAGCTATGTCCTACCAGGGCACTTGAGAATATCACAAATCTCACACCACTTCATCTAGTGATAGACAAAATGGCTCATGAAGTCATTCTCAGAATTAGGTAAGGAACAGGTAATGAGAGTATTAGAAACCTGAAAGCCTGGTCCTGTCTGATCATGCTTGACCATTGCTGATGTATGTAAATCCAACATATGACCTAAGTATTGAATTGAATTTTTTATGATGCAGTTCTATCATCAGAATCGATTTTTTATCACTCCCAACTCCGAGAAACCAATACTTTCGGAGATATGATTTGTCAATGTTTGAATAATTACTCGCTAGTAGTTTGACAAGAGCGCCACAGAGATATTTTAAATGGATGTTGCCTAGACTCACCGTTAATTTCTCGACACGAACTGATGGCCTTGCTGATTGATAGAGTAGAAATATTATGTTAATAGCAATTCCCAAAATTATTCCAATCTCCAACCGAAGAATCAGACAACCTAGAAATGTTGCTATGGCAGGTATCAGATCCGTTTCTGCAAAGAAAAAGAATAATTGATAATATCTGTGATGGCTCAGTGGTAACAGCGTCGAACTTGAATCCGGAGGTGTCAAATCCGATCTGTTATAACAGTACTGTGCCTGAGGTGGCGCAAGACAAAACCAAATACCTATTTCCATTTTGTATTTAAATACTTTAGTGGGAAAAGCATTTTCTATTTTATTTCAAATAACTCTTAGGACACATATTGTATTTGTAAAATACTTTTTGAAAAACATGGTTTCGTATATAGTCATGCACTTAAAGATCATTTCAGCACATGTTTTATTGTGGGGGGATGAATTTGGGTCAAATTTTCGTAGCTTATCGATACCCTCTCCCCTATATTTTAATTACTGACTTAAAACGCTAGCTTACTGATAAAATAAACGAAGTTATAAACCGAAAAAGTATTTTAATTCAATAAAGTAGCTCATCGATATCCTCCTCCCCTTTACTTTAAATACTTACTTAAATTTCTAGGTTACTGATAAAATAAAGGAAGTTAAAAACTAAAAAATTATTTTGAAAATACGTATTTTGCATTCAGTATTTCAGATACTTTATTTAAACAATTTTTTTTCGACCTCTATGAAAAATGACGTTTTACCTACAAATTTGCGACTGAAAAATCGACTTTTGAAGGCAAGTTCTTTTCGACCGCAAAATAACTTTTTCGTCCGCAATGACTTTTCGTCCGCTGTGGTCACTATGGATACGGAATGATATGGTTAAATACGAACATAAGTGTCTGTGAGAATAACTGTCATGATCACTATATGGATGCGGCATGATACAAACATAAGTGTATGTGAGACTGTCATTTGCTGTTGTGAAATTATTCAAGAAGTCCGAAATTCATAGAAGTATGTACCTAGATGTCGACGAGAAAATGTTATATGCACCTTGGCAAAAAACTATCTATTTTCTTGCCTGCTTGCTATCCTCGGCTTCGCCTCGGATAGCAATTTTCAGGCTCGACTATAATAAACAGTTTTAAACTTTTTAATTTACGCATTAATTTTCTCAAAAGAGAATAATATTACATAGTGTATGTCACAACTTACTTTTCGTCCGCCACATGGGTTTCACCACCTGTATTTCAACCATGAAGACTACAGCGGCCACGATGATACCAGCAAGAGATGCTTTCGGAATATAGGAGAAGCAAGGCGTTAGGTATTTGAGCGAAAGCATAACGATGATGGCTGTATAGATTCCACCAAACGTCGTTCTAACACCGGATGCATTATTCACTGCACCTCTTGACAGTGCTCCAGAAAGCGGCATCGATTGCACGAAAGACGAGGCTATGTTGCAGATTCCCAGAGCGAACATTTCTTGAGTAGCGTCGATGGCTTTTCCATCAGCTGAAAATTATTTTTATGTTATATTTTTGCATTGAAGAAACCTCTGCGAAACTATCAAAATTTAGCTGCGTAGGTAGTACAGGGAGGTGCAGCGCGGTTGACTACACTTTAAATGGTTACCATGTGCTTGTTTGTTTGTTTGTGTTAGACCGATGCCGATTAAGCGAGTAGCCCGTGCTGTAGCCTAGAGAAGCTTATTGCACCTCGGTCGGTCTCCTATTAGCTGCCAGGGTCTCATGGTTGATCCCCCTTAGCTCGGGTTGATAGCCTCTATAGGGTCTCTTAGTCGATCCTCTGCACCTCAGGTTTACTTAACACAGCTAATTACTGCACCGCCGATATTATTGTGGTCTCATGTAACATCCCCACTGCTTTGTCGGTGTATTACCTACATAAGGTCCATTTTTCTAGCGAGTAGGATTAGGCCCTTGACTAGGTTCCCGGCAGGGTTTCTGGCACTCAGGGTCGTGTCATCGCCCTCATAGTGAAGTCTCCATTGTGTGTGTGCTGGACAGCAAAATATGACATGTGAGGCTGTATCGTCTGCCCCCCCACATTTCCTACAAACAGGGTTTTCTAGGAGAATTCCCATGTTGTTCATGTGCTTTCTCAGGGTACAGTGTCCGGTTAGTAGGTCAGTTACTGCCCTGAGCTAACTCCTACTCAGCAGTAAGACTTCTTTAGTTAGTGAGTGCCAGGGCTGCCCCATCATTAACTTACTATGCCGCTGGCCCGAAGTTGTCCTGTGCAAGGATCCATTTTTCAATGACGCCTTTCACAGCCGATTTTTCACTCCTACTCCCGACTCTGGCCTGGAGAGGAGGATAACCAAGCCCTCTCTAGGAAGTCCGTCATCTCTTTTATTAACTTCAACCCCTGTGTGCCCCGGCACCCACTCGAGTTCAACTCAGTGTGTTGCAGCCAAGGTTTCCAGATGTTGTCGGCATTCCAGCACATACCTGGAGTTAATTCTCCAGCTGGCTATTGCCTTAAGTGCTGCCGGCTGTCTGAGATAATTTGTATGCTCCTATTGGAATAGCCCATACGAATATTCTCCACGACACATGCTGTGATGGCTACCACTTCTGCCTGGAATATAGTGGTGCATTGCCCAAGTGACATCGAATTGCATACACTGGGTGCAGCCCCATACACGCAAGCTTCAGAACCGAACCGCCGTGAACCATTTAAGTTCACTGTGCTCTCTTTTCTCCCCCTCCCACCCCCCCCCCCCACAGATGCCCAAACAAGTTCCACATTTTCTGACCTACGACTGTAGGCTGCCTCCCTCTATTAAGATTTGGAGTGAAACTGCTGTATATACGGAGGTTATTAACGAACTGCTTGTTCGTATGATTTAGTCGGATGCTCTTGGATACCTCATAATAGAATACTTAGCCATCGAAAATCAACCTAAGTAATGCTTGTGATCTGAGACAATTCCAGATGCCAGATAATGACAATCATGTTGAGGTATAAGTTCAGAGACTGGTTAAAGCTCCCCGCGGAGGGGGACAGAAGATCGAACAGTGAACTAAAATGGTTCACGGACGGTTTGGTGATGGGCGGATGTCTGGAGCTGGAGTGTATTTCGATGTCGCTTGGGCAATGCACCACTATATTCCAGGTGGAAGTGGTCCATATTTGTATGGGCTATTTCATTAGGAACATTCGAATTCTCTCGGACAGTCAGGCAGCACTTAAGGCAATAGCCAGCTAGAGAATTAACTCCAGGCTTGTGCTGGAATGCCGTCAGTACCTGGAAACCTTGGCTGCCAGAAACCGACTTGAGCTCAGGTGGGTACACTCGCTAGAGAAGACTCAGCTATCCCCATCTTCGGGCCAGAGCAGGGAGTAGGGGTGACCAAATCGGCTGTGAAAGAGATCATTGAAAAATAGATTCTTGCACAGCACACTCTGCACTGGAACGAAATTTCGGGCCAGCGGCATAGTAAGTTAATGATAGGGCAGTCCTGTTCCTCACTAGCTGAAGAAGTTTTACTACTGAGTAGGAATAAGCTCAGGACAGTAACTGGCCTACTAACTGGATACTGTAGCCTGAGAAAGCACCTGAACAACATGGGGATTTTCCGTGAAAACCCTGTTTGAAGGAAATGTGGAGAGGCAGACGAAACTGCCTCACATGTCATCCTTGACTTTCCAGCCCACACACAATGGAGACTTCACTACGGGGGCGACGACACGACCCTGAGTGCCAGAAACCGTGCGAGGAACCTTGTCAAGGGCATAATCCTACTTGCTAGGAAAATGGACCTTTTGTTGGTAATACACCGACAAGGCAGCGGGGATGTTACATCATGAGACTTATATAATGTCAGTGGTGCAGGACTTGGCGCGGTTAAACAAACCTGAGCTACAGGGGATCGACTAAGAGACCCTATGGAGACTAGCAACCCGAGCTGAGGGCATCAACCATGAGACCCTGTCGACTGATAGGAGACCAACCGAGGTGCAATTACGGTTGCAGCACGGGCTACTCGCTCAAATGGTATCGGTTTAACACAAACAAACAAACAAGGTACAAGTAAAATTACTCACCGAAAACTTTGGCAAGAGCAATATTTTCTAAGATGCACAGCAATGGAACCACAATAAGCCCCGAACCAATTGTTGATGTAACTTCGATGAAATTAAGGGTGGTATTTCCTGTTGTGATTTCAAATTGAGGTGGCTGCATGTCGGGAAGACCTGGTTTTATGTATCCTGTGAATGAAAAAGAGTAAATACATTTCATTAATACATATCATATTTGATACTGTGAGGATATTGGGAATATTCAGAGAGTTTCATATAATTCTTGAAGCAGTCTCAATTACATTTAGACATTGGATATTAGAACTTGGGAACTAGATACATCTCGGTCAACTCAAGAAAGTAGGGGAGGGGCATAGATCATTGGATCGTTGTGCGCAATATTGCCCTGTTAAGCTAAAACGTTTTAATAAATATTTTCCCCTTCCAATACATAACCTGGTAGAGGGAAACATAGTCTGACGAGTACAAATGTTCCATCTAACTCTATGAGATGAAGGTTACACGGTCAATCTGGCATCAGTCCAGACTGACATCAATCATACATTGATCTCAGACTGACAGGGACCTGATTCTATACACGTAGACTGATGGCCCGGATTGAAAGCAGGATTGATGTCAGATTGTCCTAGAATAAAAATAAGAAAATGCCAATGTTATCAGTTAGAACGTTAGAGCTTAGTAGGGCAGAAAAATACTCCGTATTTCTAATGATAACAATGAATTATATCAACATCACAGCTACATCACATTTCCTAAGATCTGGGCCAGTTTTGGTTCAAACTTGATGAAACTTACCAGTGAGTCTAAATGGATGAGATCCATGCATTTCGAAAAAGTAGGCAAGGGCAGCAGTCACGCAAACAACTATTATATTTCTTGCTGTTGATATCAGCCATATGGATTTGTTCAGATAAGCTTTCAGGGGTTCCTTCTCGTTATCTCCTGTTCCAAATCTGATATTTTTGATACTCTGAAACCGATAATAATCGTTGTTGAGTTCTCGGTTAGGCTTGATTGAAATTGAAATTACCCTTAACAGAAGTAGCACTATTATTGTCCCAACGCCAAGGGCAGCGTCAGTGTAACTTGTTTCCGATATGTGTTGGAATATTTGTTCCCAAACAATTACGAAGTCACCCCCTGGATAAGGCAAACCCAAGATGTCTTTGATTTGTGTAGTGGCGATGATGATTGCCGCTGCTGAGGTAAATCCGACGGACACTGGACCTGAAACGAAGTCTATTAGGAAACCTGTAACAGGAAATTACATTAATCTTACATCGGCTGATAGATTCCTCGTTTGGTGCAAAAGTTATGATGGTTTCAGTGACAAGACTCAAAAAAAATTCATGTTTGTGAATCATTGCTGTTTAATGAGTAAAAAGTGGGAAAGCCCTGTGGACAGGAGCTTTGGCGCTCTTGTTCAAACTTTGACAAATCATACCTAGGTATGATTTGTCTGAAACCATCATAACTTTTGCACCAAACGAGGAAGCTTCGAAAGTATTGGTAAGAGTTGGGAATTATATCTTTGGATTCTTATGATAGATCTTCATAATAGCAGAAATTAAATTCAAACATCATAAAAGAATTTAATTTAATTTAAATTCAACAACCAAAAATTATTAATCCAAAACCAATAGACCAATTCTACCCAACAACGAACTCATCCGAGATATTTGTTCCTCAATTCTATGATGAACGATATATTTTTTCCTCAAATCCACTCTGAAAATTATATTATAACAATTGAAACTCGCCAATATTTCAGTTTTGTTTTTACTGGAGAAATTCTGAACTCAATATTATTAACTTACAATTACCATTCCCATCATCATATGGATTAAACATGGGCATTGAATATCAAAATTTGACATATCATGTCTCAGGTAAATAAGTTGACATGTATCAAAACAGATGATATTGTAATAATTCATAGATAGAATAATTATCGCATTCTGGGAAAACACAGAAGTACGATTTATTATTGAAATTTTGAAAAATCATATCTCCGAAAGTATTAGCTTGTCAGAGTTAAAATTGACATCAATGGACTCCTATGGTGAAACTGCATCTTGAGAAAAACTTATTCTGAAATTTGTAATGTGAATCAAAATTATTTTTGTTACTTCGAAACCATCTGACCGATTTTTTCCAATAACGAACTTAACCGAGATAGTTATCTCCCAAACATATTCCGAAAATTTCAACTGTCTAGCTCATTCCGTTCGAGAGTTATCGCGTTAACGGCCGGCCGGACAGAATCGATTTCGACCACGTATTCTTGATCAGTTATTCGAACCAAATCGTTTAAGACCATTTTCAGCCAAAAATTCGAAAATTACAGACATTTGGGCAAATTGATAAGCACTCTGTTCCGACGAACAAGAGCGCCAAAAACACAGTTGAAACTGATTAACTAAATAACTGCTATCCGGGCTCTGCACCAGGAAAGTTTGCTGAATTTTTTTTTCGTTACTCCGAAATCATCTGCTTGATTTTGTCAAATAACGAACTTCACTGAGATATTTATCTCCCAAACCTCCTCTGAAAATTTCAACTGTCTAGCTCAATCGGTTCGAGAGTTATCGTGTTAACGGAGGGCCGGCCGGACAGAATCGATTTCGACCACGTATTCTTGATCAGTGAGTCGAACTAAATCGTTTAAGACCATTTTCAGCCAAAAATTTGAAAATTACAGACATTTGGGCAAATTGATAAGCACTCTGTTCCGAGGAACAAGAGCGCCAAAAAGCGTAGAAAGCACATTTCCTGGAAAAGATTATCTTTCCACTGTATATACCACAGAGAGACATAATTTTTGTTGTTAATCGTTCACAAAGATATCATCATTAAGATTTATAGTTTCCAAAAAACGAAGAAATAGCAGATTTTATGGACATCTCCCATTGTTTCGAAATGTCGAAAATTACTCAAAATTAGATTTTTCCAGTTTATGGTCATACGATGTCCACGAAATTCGGCACGAACATTAAAATCTCTTAAATCAAACTTCTCGATTTTTTATAAATATTGAAAAAATGGCGTTATGAATGGTAATATTTCTTAATCCGAATCTGATCTTCATATTCGGGTCACAAAACTACCCTGTATATTTCAGTGTATTCTTTCGAAAGTTAACAGCCGACCGGGCAGAACAAAATTATTCTTACCACACTGAAAAACTCCCATGAGGAGAACGACGCAACCATTTAGGAAACAGAGGATGGTTGCTCCAGCTGGACCCAAACCATGGATGTTCTCCCTAGTTAACAAACCGGAAATTGCAGTGGGTCCGATTGGAGAATCCTTCACGCTTCCGAATATGGTGTAGAAGAAGCATCCCATAAACGCAGAATACAATCCTGAAATGGAATAGATTATATTGATATTTTCTATTATACAGCTGCTAGTGTCAGAGAGGAATAATAGTTACTTTCCTAACAAGTGCGCAAAGTGATACTTTTCTCTATTTGAGTATCGTAATGAGTCCATTCCAGCACTAAAACAGTGCTGGAATGAACTCATTCCCGCATTGTTTCTAGTTATATTTTTCGTTTTGTGGTAGTCAGCACTGACATTCGATTCTATCCAATTTCACACGTCAATTATTGTCGATACAATATAATCTGGATATAGTGAAATAATTGTTGAGGAAAAGCTTTATTTTCATTAAAAACAAGGTAGCTACTAGAGATTTCCTTCTTGGTAATTTTGAATCATTCATGCTAGTAGGAAACTGTTTTAAAACTGATCTCCGTATGCACTACGTACGATTCAACTTCAAATTCCGTAATCTGTCAACTTTCGTAACAGCCACACCTACTACCAAGATACAATACAAAAGTCACTAAGGTGTATAATCCCATTTTCTTATTAAATTTCAACAGTATTTCACAAAACTTGTCTGAAATAGAGAAAATATCGTCTAATACTCGTCGCAGAAGGCAATTCCAACACTCATGCGTTCGATAACTCGCTCCTTCGTCGCTCGTTTTCGAATTTCGCATTCGTGTTTTAATAGGAGCCCATTCTGCAACTTGTTTTAGAATATACTATACTTTGACAACCAAAATGCGTGCGGGAAAATACTACTTTGCGCATGCTCATAGGAAAAATTGCAGAAATATTTAAAAAATTCAGAAGCAGATAAACATACACAAATCTTACCAATTTGAGGTGGTAATCCGGCAACATTGGCATAGGCGATGGCTTGTGGTATGACTGTTAAACCAACAGTCACTCCGGCTACAAAATCACATAAGGCATAGTCTAAATTGTACGATGGTAGCCAAGATAGGATAGGAACACGTTTATTCAATACTTTTCTGGTAAATCCCTTCTTTAATCTGTCTTCAAGTCGTTCTTTATAAGTTGGTTTTGCTCTGTTCCTGAGGTATGATTGGTCTGGAATGTTGAATATGGCGTTGTTGTTGTCTGAAATCGAAAAGTTTGATGTTTCTTCAGTGCGTTCAACAGTAAGAGGGTCGAAGCTCAGAAAAAGCTATGGTCTAAAATTAGAAGTATATTTTTCACGTTATATTGTTCGCTCCTGGCTAATACATTGTGCTTCGATCATTATTCTACAGGAATTAGGATCCTTTTTCACCAAATATCAATGTCAGTTAGATTGTTTATATTATATGTTGTCTATGATTGTTTAGCAATTTTGTTATTCATATTCAATTAAAACACGTAAACATAATATAGATGGAGACATCACATTTATATGGAAGGGGGTGATCCATGTTAGGTCAATAAAAAATGTGGGAAAGCCCAATATGTACAGGAGCTTTGGGGCTCTTGTTCAAACTTTGACAAATCATATCTCCGTCAGTATTGGTTTTTCAGAGTTCGGAATGATAGCGATGTATTCTTATGATCATCATCATAAAATAAATTAAATTCAAAAGAGTTTCATTTAAAACAAACAAGAGTGCCAAAAATTATTAATTCGAAACCACCAGACAGCTTCTACCCAATAACGAACTTATCCGAGATATTCATTCCTCAAATCTACTCTGAAAATTAAATTATATCAATTGAAACTTAGTCAATATTCCAGTTTTGTTTTTAGTGGAGATATTCTGAACCTAATTTCATTAACCTATCAAAGTATATACAGGGTGAGTCTTTGACCACTGCATTAATTTTAACCAAAGATTGCGCTCATCAAATGAAACACTTTTTTCATTCAACATTTTTCCAAATTCAGCTCAGGTAAAAAGATACAGGCTGTTGAAATTTTGAAAAAAATCAGTTTTTATTTTGTAGCTTTGACATCCTTTTTTCGAATGAAATGAATGTTGGCGTAAAGTTTCCTATAACTATGATACATATTTTCCAAATATTAGTTATTTTCTACTTCTAAAGGTTTTCTAGTTATGGTCTCGTGGATTCATAAAACTAAACGAAATTAGCATAAAGAAAGCATATAAAGTTTTTCTTCAGTCATTTCAAGAATATTCCATCGTTTTAGAGCATTATATTATTATTCATCATTTCTCCTCAAACGCACCGTTTTCGAGATATTCTTCATTGAATGTTTTAAAATGGAAAACCCCAGAAATTTCACTACTTTTATGGATCCGTCCCTGAGCGTTGGAATCCCGAATCAAGATGTAAACCACGTTACCATGCCTTATTCTCGTCCGCCAACAATGTCATAGATAATTTATATGCGGGAGTGTATTAGCACATTGTGAAATCTTTAAACGCTTGTAACTTTTTACCTGAGCCGAATGTGAAAAAATGGTAAATGAAAAAAGTGTTTCATTTGGTGAGAGGAATCTTTAGTTTAAATTAATGCAGTGGTCAAAGACTCACCCTGTATTTCCATCATCATATGGATTATCCAAGGGCATTTTATTTTCACCAAAAAAGTATAATATCAGATATCAGATATCCCCATAGTTCTACGATAGTTGAGGTTATTTCATTGGTCATTTTGAATGCAATCAAACTTTTTTTTCGTTACTCCGAAACCATGGGGCCGATTCTGCCCAATAACGAACTTAAACGAGATATTTTTCTCCCAAACCTACTCTGAAAATTTAAACTGTCTGGCTCAATCCGTTCGAGAGGTATCGTGTTAACGGAGGGCTAGCCAGACCGGCCGGCCGGAAAGAATCGAATTTTGAAAATTGCAGACATTTGGACAAAATGATAAGCACTCTGTTCCGAGGAACAAGAGCGCCAAAAAGCGTAGAACACCACATTCTTGGAAAATATTATATTTTCACTGTATGGATAAATGACCACAGAGAGTGTCATCATTTTTGGCGCTCTTGTTCCTCGAAGTGCTTATCAATTTGCTGAAATGTCTGTTATTTTCGAATTTTTTGATGAGAATGATCTTAAAAGATTTGGTTCGACTCACTAATCAAGAATCAGTGGTCAAAATCGATTCTGTCCGATAACCACGATAAATCTCGAATGGATTAGAGTAGATTTGGGGAAAGAATATCTCGGCTAAGTTCGTTATTGGGTAGAATCGGTCTGGTGGTTTCGGATGAATAATTTTTGGCAGTCTTGTTCTTTAAATGAAACTTTTTCGAATTTAATTTCTTCTATGATGCATTTCTATCATAAGAATCCATTGAAATCATTCCCAACTCTGAGAAACCAAAACTTTCAGAGATATGATTTGTCAAAGTTTGAACAAGAGCGCCAACTATCCTGTCTACAGGGCTTTCCCACTGTTTTACTTTTTCTGTCATGAAATAATTTAACCGCTGAAAGGCACCTCACTTTATTTCACCATGGTTTTTCCGTTGTTTTTGTCCAGAATTTTTTTCTCTCTAGACTGGTCTTTCAAGAACTCCTCCCAAAGTTACAAGAGCTTGGATCGTTCTTATTCTGGTTAGGCTTTGAGACTGCGTACTTACGTCACTTTTTGTGCCATCTTTGATGATTTATGGACCTACAGTAAATAATTATGGGTAATACCATATGTATTTTTTACACAGACAGGATTTGAACTCAGATTTCTTGGCTATCGTTATTCCCACGCGACCACATTTGCATAAATGTTTGTACGTCGTAATTTGTTTTTACCAACTTAATACTTCAGGAGTTTTATTGATTATGTGGTTGACGATAATAAATTTTAATTTTGTTGGGATAAGTGGAAGGCTCCGACCGTATAAGTATTTAATAAAGTGCTATCCGTGAAGTTTTTGTAAATTTTTTTATATATTTATTAGTTCATATTTTAGGAAATTCCCGTAGAGATAAAGTCAGGTGACACCACGCATAAATTACAAAGGATTATCTTAATGATCTCTAACATTCAATAATATAATTTCATATTTAAAATATCTACTGCCGCCAACCTTCGAATTTATTAGCCACAAAAAAAACCATACGCATTTGAATCTGAAATTATATTCACTCGTAAATCAAAGAATTCCTAATCAGAAATAATTTGCCAATTCATACCTGTGCACTCTCTACAGATGAAAATTAGTTACGCTTGTTTCAAACTATACATGGTTTTAAAGTCGCGGTGGCGACCAGAAATTATGATAAAAATGGTCCATTGTTCTATCACGTGCTCGAAATTTGATGCAATTTTTCATTAGGTAGATTTCTGACATTATTTGTTACCTTCATACCTAAAATAGGGAAGAAAGACGGGACTGATCCTTGATCTTTTAGACCCATTTGTTTGACATCAGTCCTACTTACAACGATGGAGAAGGTAGTGGACAACTACATAAGAACGGATAATCTGTAGAGCATTACACTTCGCAAAAGTCAGGGTACTCACAGGGCGGGCCGATCTACAAAGACTGCTCTGTATCAGCTGACTGAAGTCATCCAGAGAACCCTGGACAACAAAGAAACCGCAATGTGAGCATTCTTGGATATATCTGAAGATTTTTAACACAACACATGTGTCTGTTAAAGAAGCATCTGAAAGGCGAGGAGTGAATTACGTCATTATAAATTGGATGTATGAGCTGTTGTCGACGAGGATAGCCGTGACTCAGGTGGGTAATGAGACCACTTAGGTCAAAGCCACTCGTGGAACACCTCAAGGAGGAGTAACGTCTCCCCTTCTTTGGAGTAGTGGACGAGCTCCTCCACATGCTAATGGAGCTCGGCTTCGGGTGTATAGGCTATGCCGAAGAGGTAAATTCGAGGGTACCTTGTGTGACTTACTACAGGAGCGCCTTAGAATTATCGAGCAGTTGTGCTTCTCAGTGGGGCTGAGCATAAGCCCGAACAAGACCACAGTGATTCTGTTTACTCGGAGAAGGAAACTTCCAGCTGTGAGATCCCTATTATTCAAAGGAGATATTATAGAATGGAAGTCTGAAGTTAAATATCTAGGGGTAACACTAGATAGTAAACTTCTGTGGAATAGACATGTTGAACTCAATGCTAAGAAAGCAATAAAGGGTTTAATGGCGTGCAGAAATCTAGCCGGTAAGACTTGGGACTGCAACCCCAAGATACTGCGATGGATGTACGTCATGGTTGTGAGACCCTTAATCACCATGGTAGGTATACGAAAATAAGCCAGAATAGTACGAGGAAAAAACTCGACAAAGTACAAAGGCTGGACTGTGTGTGTAACACTGGAGCTATGGGAACCTGTTCTACCAGTGCACTTGAGATTATCACAAATCTCACACTCCTTCATCTAGTGATAGACAAAATTAATCTTGAAGCCATTCTCAGAATATCTAGGAATCTAATGAGAGTATTAAAACCAGAAACCCCTGTCCTCCCTTAGCAGGTACATTTCATCAGCCAATCTTCCTAGTAACGAAATTATTAAGAAAGTAAGCATCGAAAAGAACTTCACTACGATGCTCGGTAGAACAAAAGACTGGGTCCGGGGATCCACCATACATGTTCTTGAAAAAATGCCATTAGATGGAGCAATCCACTCTGACAGTAAAGCTGCTATTAAAGCTCTGGCTCACATGTTATCGAGTCTAAGCTAATATGGGAGTGCCGAAGAAACCTAAATGAAGTAGGCAAGAACAACAGGGTCTCTGTTGTACTATGGGAGGTAGATACCTACAAAAGTGAATTTCAAATGAAAGAACAAACTGAAAGAAGCATACACTGGAGATCTCTTCCATGAATGTATCACTCCAAAGAGTTCCTCCGCAACTTTGACACTGCCAGATCCAAGAAATATATGGACCTCAGTAAAAACACATTGCACCTCCTCAATGGTTTCCTTACAGGGCACTGCAGCCTTAGGAATCATTTAATGAGATTAGGGCTAGCAGAAACTGACGAGTGCAGATTCTGTTGGGAGGAGGATGAAACTCCTGATCACCTGATAATGGAATGCCTCGCCATCTCAAACCAACGCAAGGAATGCTTTGGACAAGATATCTGCAGGAGCGTAGACGTAGCCTCCCTGAAGCCATCCCAGATACTGGATTTCATCAGAACTCTGGAACTGGAATTCGAGCTGTAGATGGTAATGACATCGATAGCTCTGAAGGGGGGACACAATAGACCTTAAGGTCGCAATGCAACGTTACCCCCCACAATAATATATCAATTTATAAACTGCCTAAACTATAGAATAATGAGAAAAAAGTCAGGAGGTTTTGCGCGCATGATACATTGTCTATTCACACCTCATACGAAGTCGATTGAGCTGAAATTCGGTACTCGATTGAAAAATGGTTGCTCGAAGGTATGTGCGGAATTTCGGTGAATTTTGACGGATAGTTTCTGAAATATAAATTTTTTTAAGAAAAAAAGCATTTTTTTTCCTAGTGATACAATATTCACGAAATTTAGCTAAAATTTGAGAATTGAAGAAAATACAAATGAAGGATTTAATTGAGTTAAGCTTACTCTTCTTCTGACATCCTCTGCACATATTCCCTTCTTTTGTCATATCATTGGACGATTCATATCCAAGGTTCGTCCTTCCTCCATCGACTGATCCTACCAGGTAACTGGTCAAAGTGACTTGACTTCCATTGATTGAGTCCGAGGTTAATTTGAATTTGGTCATCTTCAGTATCTCAGGGAATTCAACTAACTAATCACCACTAAACACAAGAGTTCATCTCAGGAAAGGTGCGTAAGGAGAAACCTATAGTCCTTGACAATAGATTTCAACTGTTCGAGTTGAAATGTATCAACCAAGATCTCTTGTTGTTGACGACATTTCAATCGATGGTGAGATGCGGGGAAGTTCAATAAAGTTTTCAGGAACTGGAGTCTTGCAATTGGGTATTTTTGTTTCGATCTTTCTATGGTATCTGGAATAAGAAAAAAAATTAGTGCTTTGGGCATATCTGATTTTATTAAATTACTCAACACAGTATACCAACACATTCAGATACCACCAACTTCAAGATTTATACAGTGTGGAAAAGCCAAGTGGAATAAATTCATTATCTTAGTTACTATATACTTATTTATAGAAAATCCCGAAACACGTCAAATTCAAATTTTAAATTGTCAGTCTTTTTCGTAAAAATGCAAACCCTAAATTCGATCTTCTTCGAAAGACAGGTACAACCTCCTATTTTTCAAATAGGAAGTATGGGCTTGTGATACATCGTTTGAAAGTTTTCGTCATTTTATATTCAGAAATGTTATCACTTTCAAGTTTATTGCAAAAATCAAATTAGAAAAAAATACCGAAATTCATTATAATATTTCCTCGAATATTCCCAAATCTTATTACCATAATACTAAACTTATTTGCCTTCAACATGTGAAATAAAATGAACACTCCTGAGATGTTGAATAATGTTGTAAGAAATTTTTATTTGAAGTATGTTGCCAAGGCGTTCTTGGTGAACACTTTGAACGTATACCTACTTCATGAACATTCATAATTTTTTTGCTTCATTTCACTTTTTGATATTGTACAAAATTTGGCTAATCACTTGATTTTATTTCTTTCTAATTTCTAATTATGTAATAAAAATGAAATTGATAACATTTCTGAATATAAAATGACGAAAACTTTCAAACGATGTACCACAAGCCCATACTTCCTATTTGAAAAATTGGGGGTTGTACCTGTCTTTCGAAGGGGGCTTAAGGTAGGGTTTGCTTTACGAAGAAGAATGACAATTTAAAATTTGAATTTGACGTATTTTGGGATTTTCCATGAATATGTACAGTAACCTAGATAATGAATTTATTCTATTTGGTTTTTCCACACTGTATAATTCGAAAAACTTGCTGAAACGAAGTTAATGTCTTAACGATAGTTCGAAAATCTCAGGATAACTGATATCTGAAAGAATAATTAAACAGCAATTTTTATTGTTGTTTAGGTTTAGGATGATACATAGATATTTTTTTTCGTTGACCTCTATGAAAAGTGACATTTTACGTACCATAATTTGCGGCCGTAAAATCTACTATTATTGAAGGCAAGTACTTTGCGGACGGGTACTTTCTCGTCCACAAAATTACTTATTCTTACATAAGTTTATGTAAGAATAACTGTCAATGCTTTGGTCACTATGGATATGGTTCAATACAAAAATAAGTGTATTCGTCATTTGCTATTTAGAAATAATTTAACAAGTCCGAAATTAATAAAAATATGTGGAGGATATGTATAATAATAATAAATATGATATAATATAAATGATAATTCTTGATTTTTCAGTTGTTTCTATAAATCAGGCCCGCTATATCAGACCTGAAATGAAAACGTGAAAATTAAATCAATTGTTATGCTTTCAGGGAAAATTATTGACTGATGACTGGTGAATTTGCAGTGTATTTTGATATTTGTGCAAAATTGGTACCAATTTTAGATAAACGAATATTTACCGTATGCATGTTTCATTACCATAATAATGAATCCACTGCAGTTTCCTGTCATTATTTATTGCAATCGTGAAAGAAATTAAATGCATAGCTCATTTCATTACCATATCGTGTGATTACGATCGAGATTAGTATCAATGATTTATAAAAATCAATTAGTATTTCGCGCGCATGTTCCAGGGAAGAACGTGCAATCATTTTGCACATAGCCTGTAATTTTCGAATTTTTTACCGAAAATGTTCAGAAACGATTAGGTTCGACTGAATGATTAAGAATTCGAGGTCAAAATAGGTTCTGTCCGGCCAGTTGACCGTTGCCACGATAACTATCGAACGGAATGCGATGGTTGAGTTCGTTAATGGGCATAATCGGCTAAATGGTTTCGGAGTTGAAATGTTGTTTTCCCAATAACTCAAAAAATGTATATCGGATCCTATTTGAACTTTGTAATTAGTCGTAAAATGCCAACGAGCAAATTTTTGGCGAATTAAGTGGAAATCTTATCATTAGAAAATTTTAAAAAAATTCTGTATCTCAGAAACAATCCTTCCCATATCGCTGCAATCTTGCTAGAGTCTTTAAAATATAATTTAGCAACCAAGTTCCTAATTTGAACAGGATCGGATACATATTGTTGGAGATGTTGGAAAAACATTGGAAGACAAGCCGCCTTGGTCGAGTTTAGTAGCTGGTTAGGTACCGTTGCCAGGATAACTTTTGAACGAAAAGAGATAGTGAGTTTCAATTTTCAGGGTAGGTTATGCATCCAAATGCGACAGTAGAGTTCGTTAGTGAGCATAATCGGCCAAACGGTCTCTATACCCATCTGAAATGTCGTTGTTATTAGCTCAATAACTCAAAAAATACAAAACCGATCCAAATAAAACTTTTTAATTACTTGTAGAACACCGACGCACTAATTTTTGTGAAATTTAGTGTAGATCGTATCACTAGAAAAAATAAAACATTTTTTTTCTTCCAAAATTTTATATTTCAGGAACTATCCTTCAGAATCCGTTGAAATTATGCCCATTTTATAATCGAGTACTTCGAGCTGCCATTTTATGATTGAGTACCGAATTTCAGCTCAATTGACTGAGTACGAGGTGTGAATACTGTGAATAGACAATGGAATATCCACGCAAAATGTCCTGAATTCAGGTCAGTGATTTCTAAGAATTTTTGGCGCTTTTGTTCCTCGCAACAGAGTGCTTATCAATTTGCCCAAATGTCTGTAATTTTCGAATTTACGGCTGAAAATAGTCTCAAATGATCAGGTTCGACTCTTTCATCAAGAATTCGTGGTTAAAATCGGTTCTGTCCGGCAGATCCAGACGTTATGACGTAGGTTTGGGATATAAATATCTCGGTTGAGTTCGTTATTGGGCAAAATTGGTCTGATGGTTTAGGAGTAACTAAAAAAAAATGTTTTTTTCATTACAAATTTCGAATTCAATTCTTTTCGAGATGCAATTTTACTATAAGAATCCATTGATATCTACTTCAACTCTAACAAGCTAATACTTTCGGAGATATGATTTTTCAAAATTTCAATAATACATCGTACTTCTATGTTTTCATATAATGCGAATTCTATCTGTATTCACTACAAGGGCGTAGCCTGGGGGGGGGGGGTTTGGGGGGTTCATAGTACAGAATGAATGTATTAGTGGTAAGAACTATCAAATTATAAATAGAGGATTGTATTTATTAATACATTTTGAACTATTAAAACAATTTGTTCGTCAGCCTATACCTATTCAAATATCAAGAATAAATGGACAATCTGCTATGATTGTCTCCAGCCTTGCTCTAAACATTTCGATGATACTTTCCTTAGGTATTTCGAGTTGTGAAAACTATGCACCGAGTGTAAGTTGCAACAACCCATTCCACGTGGTTAAATCATTGCAGATTGCTCATTTATCTTGATAAAAAAACTATTATTTGAATTTAATTTCTTTTATGGTGCAGTTCTATCACAAGAATCTATTGATATCATTCCCAACTCTGAGAGAAAAATACTTTCGGAGATATGTTTTGTCAAAAATTGAACAAGAGCGTCAAAACTCCTTCCTCAGGGCTTTCCCCTTTTTTTCAGAGAGACTTCTGACTTACTCATTCCGAATAAAGAAAATCAACGTTTAAAAAGATGGATATCCGGGTAGTACCTATCCTGTTAGTGTTTGTGACCTTTATGTATTTTCAATGCGATTCTAAATGTTTTTATTTTTAGCCTTACAACCTTTATTTCGAGTTGAACAGTTCCTGTTGAGCTTCGACTCAAATATCCTGCTATCACAGGAACATTATTAATATATAGGTATCAACATTTCATTTGACGATATAAAAATTTTAACGTGAAAAAATCCATTATTCCACACATAATCCATCTCGAAACAATAAAATAATTATTATCGTTTAATTCATGATAATTTCTTTCAAACGGACCAAAAAAGAAGTTTATCGGAAAACTCGTGATCTCCATAAAATTTTATATCACATACCAATCCATTAGGCGATAAGCAAATTCAAATGAAATTTGCCTCAGTTCTTAAAGTTACATAATCAACCATAAACAATGACCGTGAGATTGTTGATCATCGAACTGAAATTAATATCAGGAAACACACAGAATAACAACATTGTTCCTCCGAATGCAATTTTCTGTATCTGTGTGAATATTGAAGGATCATGTGTCTTTTTCAGATCGCCACGACAAAATTGCCTACTGTGGCTAGTAATAACACCTAATTTACTTTAATTTCTGTACTTAACATTATGGAAGTATCATTATATGGTTACATACAGGGAACTTTCGTGTTACGATTGTTTGGGGTTTTGTTTAGATCAACAAAGCATAATATACGGTCAAGGTTGGTTTAGAATTATATTTTTGGATTCTGAATGTTGTCTTAATTCCGCACTGAATCCATCGGAGATGTGCAAAATAGTTTATAAAATATATTTAAATCAAAATGCAAATATTTTTTATATTTCATATTTCAAATTCAAAATACTTGATAGTTTTTGGCGCTCTTGTTCCTCGGAACAGAGTGCTTATCAATTTGCCCAAATGTCTGTAATTTTCGAATTTTTGGCTGAAAATGGTCTCAAACGATTTGGTTCGACTCACTGATCAAGAATCCGTGGTCGAAATCGATTCTGTCCGGCCGGCCGTCCGTCCGTTAACACGATAACTCTCGAATGAAAGGAGTTAGAGCATTGAATTGATTTGCAGGGTAGGTTTGGAGAGTAAATATCTCGGACGAGTTCGTTAACGGGCTAAAGCCACCAAGCGGTTTCGGAGTTCAGCCGTTTTTATTAAAAACATTTTTTATGAATATTTCCGAAACCAATCACCCGATCTATCTGAAATTTAGCACCAAATTGTAGAATAATAACTTTTATACGCATTGTATTGATCGGATTGCCGTATAGTGTCAAATTTATGGCGGAACAGAGTGCTTATCAATTTGCCCAAATGTCTGTAATTTTTCGATGAAAATGGTCTTAAACGATTTGGTTCGACTCACTGATCAAGAATCCGTGGTCGAAATTCATTCTGTCCGGCCGGTCGTAGGCACGATAACTTACGAACGGAATGAGCTATGCAGTTGAAATTTTCAGAGTGGGTTTGGGAGATAAATATCTTGGCTGAGTTCGTTATTGGGCGAAATCGGACAAATGCTTTCAGTGCAACAAAAAAAAAAATAAATTTTTGTTACATAAAAAATTCCAAATTAAATTTTTCTCAATATGCAGTTTTACCATAAGAATCCACTGATATCATTTTCAACTCTAACAAGCTAATACTTTTGGAGATATGATTTTTCAAAATTTCAATAATAAATCGTATTTCTACGTTTTCACAGAATGATATAATTATTCTATGTATAAATTGTTATAATGTCAACTTATTTTCCTGAGACATGACATTGTCTAATTCATTTCAACAATCGTAGAATTATGACAATTATAATATGATATCTTACTTTTTGTTGGTTGATATTTTCATGCCGATGGTCAATCCATATGATGTTGGGTATGGTAATGGTAAGTTAATAATATTGTGTTCAGAATGTCTCCAGTAAAAACAAAACTGGAATATTGGTGTATTGGAGTATTGGAGTGGATTTGAAGAAAGAATATTTATTTTCGTTCATCATAGAATTGAGGAATGAATATCTCGGATGAGTTCGTTGTTGGGTAGAATTTGTCTATTGGTTCTGGATTGATAAGTTTTGACACTCTTGTTGAATTTAAATTCTTCTATGATGTTTTTATTTAATTAATGCTAAGATGAAGTTCTTTCATAAGAATCCATTGATATAATTCCCAACTCTGAGAAACCAATAATTTCGGATATATGGTGTGCCAAAGTTTGAACAAGAGCGCCAAAGCTCCTGTCCACAGGGCTTGAACCAATTATTCATTTTGCATTTAAAATAATAAATGCAAAATACGTATTTACAGAATACTCGTTCGTCGACCTCTACGAAAAGTGACATTTTACGTACCTACTAATTTGCGGATGTAAAATCCACTATTATTGAAGGCAAGTACTTTGTGGACGAGAAAGTACTTTCTCGTCCACCGTGGTCACTATGAATACGGTACGATACGGTTCAATACAAACATAAGTGTATGTCATTTGCTATTGTGAAATTATTTAAGAGGTCCGAAATTCATATAAACCCCAACTTCAATTTTAGGTTAGGAAAGAAATTTTCTAGGCACGGTAATCGCCACCATTCACTGTTGGGTCAAAAATTAACAGTGCTGTACCTTAGGTCGCACAAGGACACAGTAACAAAGCCTACACAGAACACAACTGATTTTCTGTACTCGCTCAAGCTCTTCGAGAGCTTATGAGGGATCTCCTTGGGGAAGACCTAGGAGGATCAGTGTAACAATATAATAATAAAAACAAGAGCGCCAATAAAAATCAAATTGGTTCAAGCCCTGTGGACAGGAGCTTTGGCGCTCTTGTTCAAACTTTGTGAGAAATCATACGACATGGGTTCGACTCCAAAGCAAGTCGACGGCTATGGTGACAATATTTCTGTCAATCCATCGAACGAAGATTATTCCTGATTCACCGTCCAAAATAGAGTAATGTTCACCTCTAGGTTTCTTGCGCAAACATTGTTTTCCAGGCAGAGGGATTCCTTTTGGCAGACGATTATCCCTCATCGTCAATGTAACGGAGATACCAAAGTCTCGCATAACACGTAGTAGTGTTGCGCTTGTGAATAAATTATCTGTATAAAATTTATACGGCATACATTTAAATTAGTTAGGTAATTCCCCCAACATCATCCCCAAAGGTGCGGTGGATTTTCCATAGAGCAATTCATCAGCAGTATTTATTCGTGGGTTTTCCCCTAATATAGGTCAAAATTGATTAGGTATCCACCTTTAGTATTCGAAGATCAGGTTTTAATACCAAATCGTATGGGTTTTCCCCGAATAAACTGCTTGCAACTGTGCCTTCCGAAATACTTCACCATTAACTCATTGAAATTGATATGTTCTTCAGGCACAAAATGATCAAAAAGTTTTTTCTTCAGTTTATCATGGAACAAATCAAATTCAAAAAAATTGGTTCAAGCCCTGTGGACAGGAGCTTTAGTGCTCTTGTTCAAACTTTGACAAATCATATCTTAGGAAGTATTTGTAAGAGTTGGGAATTATATCGATGGATTCTTATGATAGAAGTTCATAATAGCAGAAATTAAATTCAAACATCATAAAAGAATTCAAATTCAACAAGAGTGCCAAAAAACGAACTCACCTGAGATATTCTTTTCTCAATTCTATGATGAACGATATATTTTTTCCTCAAATCCACTCTGAAAATTATATTAAATCAATTGAAACTTCAGCCAATATTTCAGTTTTGTTTTTACTGGAGATATTCTGAACTCAATATTATTAACTCACCATTACCATTCCCATCATCATATGGATTAACCATGGGCATTAAATATCAAAATTTGACATATCATGTCTCAGGAAAATAAGTTGACATGTATCAACACAGATCATATTATAATAATTCAGGGATAGAATGATTATCGCATTCTGTGAAAACACAGAAGTGCCATTTATTATTGAAATTTTGATAAATCATATCTCCGAAAGTATTAGCTTGTTAGAGTTAAAAATGACATCAATGGATTCCTATGGTGTAACTGCATTTTGAGAACAACTTATTTTGAAATTTCTGGTTTCTAATACTCTCATTGCCTATTCCTTCCTAGATATTCTGAGAATGGGTTCATGAGCCATTTTGAGATTTATGATAATCTCAAGTGCCCCTGGTAGGAAAGTTATATCGTACCACTATTGGCATCTCGAAAACGGAAAGCGATAAGGAGTTAAATTACACAAAATTTGCCTATTTTAGTCACAAATTTTTTGGTCAAATTTGATTTTATTCATTCACATAGTCTCCCTCAAGAACGATGCAATCAATCCAGCGGTTCTGTAATATTTCGTACTTTTCTTGAGAAACTATTTATATTTGGCCTCGAAACAGGTATTTGTTGCGGCGATCACTTCCGGGATCAGGTAAAAGTTGCAGGAGGACAAATCTGGAGAATAAAGTGGGTGCGGAAGCAATTCGAAGTGCAATTTTGCCATCGTAGGCAAATACTTGTGACGCGGAGGATTGTCTAGACGTGGCACCCACCTCTAAACCAGCTTTCTCATAGACAAATGTTCATGCAAAATAAGGTCTACACATTACTTCAATATATTTAGAGTGTCAGCTATCTCCTGCAAGATCACTTTATGGTTTGCCAAAACGATTTTATCGACTCTTTCGATGTTTTCCGGCACATCCACCTGTTCTGGACGACCAGAGCGTGGCGCATCATTAATGTCCGTACGACCTCATTTGAAACCTGTCAATAATGGTCGGTTTTCAGTTTTAGTTTCAACGATGTTATTTTTCATGAAAACAAAACACACGAAATTTTCTCTTCCATGGTTTTGAAAATAAAACTGTTGTTTCACTGAAACCGAACGTCACACTGATGAAGAATTCAAGTTCAATATAGATTATGTTTGCTGCCAAACGAAAATAGATGGCGACTCAAAATTTTCAGGGTAGGTTGCGCATAGGAGTGGACAGTTAAGTTCGTTGTTTGTACGTTTAATTGTAATGGATCAAGTAACATGCTCAATTGAATAATCTTCGTTTTTGTACAGCACTGATTTTTAATTAGCGTTTAAAATTGATCCGCCTTATTGTAACATCCTCTATAAACAATAATTAGTTTTATCCCGATGTATCAGAAATTACCCAACACAAATTTAAGGTTTTCAAATCACTAAAAGATCTAGTGATAATGTAATGATGATGATGCATTATTATAATTCTACCACGAGCATATACCTATGACAAATATTATTATTGTTATGGTTGAATACATATATGAGGTCAAAGACACTTGTGATAGTGAGTCACAATAAATACTGAAGTTCAATATCTAGTTAAGGTCGTCTGAATTACAGCTTCACCGATTGCTCATTTTTGAAGATTTGGAATTCACAAACTGAAGTATTTCATTTTAATTTTGTGTTTCTCAATAGTTTGAGTTTTCCCAACTGAATCTTCTGACCAATTCTTCAGGTATTAGAAGTCTACACTCGCCATAAAGAAAATTATGCGCGATATTAAATCTCAGAACATCTCGAAATAGGTAGGTACCCTTTATCAGATTAATGTTGGATATAAAACGAAATTCGCTCTTGTATTCTGAAAGGTTGATGAGTATTTGTAGTATCCTCATAATTCATTATAAATAATTGCCAAGTCAAGGTCTACTAGCTATAGGAGAAGAATCTCCAATCAAGTGTGATTTTTGGCGCTCTTGTTCCTCGGAACAGAGGACTTAGGGGGCGTCCATGAACTGCGTGAGGCATTCTTGAGGATTTTTTGACTCCCCCCCCCCTGGTGAGATGTAAAATTTCCTCGACTCGAATAAAATTATGTGATATTAGCCACCACCCATCCTCCCCCTCAATTATATCAATGTATTCTTATGATAGATCTGCATCATGAAAGAAATTGAATTTAAAATATCTCCGAAAGTATTGGTTTCTCAGAGTTGGGAATTAAATCAATGTATTCTTATGAAATAACTGCATCATAAATTCAAATAATAGTTTATTTATCAAGATTAAATGAGCGATCTGAGAATGAGAACTGCACCATGGAAGAAATCAAATTAAAATAGCTGACATGAATTTGACTCTCTCTTATAGAACAGGATGACATGTACGAGTATGAACACATATCATATAATTATTCATAGATAGAATAATTATAGCTGCTGTGAAAACATAGAAGTACGATTCATTATTGAAATTTCGAAAAATCATATCTCAGAAAGTATTACCTAGTTAGAGTTGAAAATTATATCAATGGATTTCCATGGCCTAACTGCATCTTAAAAGAAATTGAATTTGAAATTTGTGAGTTAAAAAAATTTTTTTTTGATAATTTGTTAGGTTGAATGTAAAACCAGTGGACCAATTTACCGCGATCTTTGGAATATGTCGAAATTTTGGAAATATCAATATAGATCCGATCGAGCTCTAGAACCCAACTGTATAATAAGGTTTTGATTACATTGCCGGCGATTGATTATAAACTACAATTTTTTGAACTAAGAGGTAAGTGATAATATTATATTTAAGATGGAAAAGTATAACGGGTAATTCCGCAAAAGGAGCCAACTAGCAGAAACACGTGTCGGCAGGTACCAGCAGAATGATTTTCTCTGCTCCTTTTGCGGAATTACCCGTTATACTTTTCCATTTTAATAAACTTATCCGCGTTATCCTATTTTCTTATTATATTTAAGATTTTAAAGAATTAAAGTTAACTCAGGCAATCTATAAATAAATTATTATAACGATATTTTACTCCGATAACAATATACCATATCATTATTGGAAATTTGAGTTTAAAAGAATGATTTTAAGTAGTTCATATAGAAACAATTATGTACATTGATGTCTCATACCATCGCAATACTAGGGTTTAAATTATTTTGGTATAGCTCAAACTTACATGAGCTTATCGTATAGATAGGAGATATATCATATCTTTCAAGCTTGTTTTGACCATTATTTATAATGCAGTTCTATCATAAGAATCCATTGATATCATTCCCAACTCTGAGAAACCAATACTTTCGGAGTCAAGGAGTCAAAGTTTGAACAAGCGCGGCAATTTCCAGTCCACAGGTCTATCCCACATTATTTTTTACAAATTTATATTTTATATTGAACATGGAATTATGTCTATTATGTTTAAAGATGATTTCCAGTATATCCATAGTTGTTTCAATACTCAAAAAAATAGGGTGTGATACTACGAACGTCTTTGAATATTTATGACTGAATAAATGAGTTTTAGTTTTAGACAACATAATTGATATTGTTTGGCGATATTCTAACGATAAATCCCATGCATGATTATATTTATATTTGAATACCTGCTTTCTAAAACGCCAAAGATAATTAATCATTTCATCATTTTTGACCTAGTTGGCCGCGGAACTGTAGAGATGATGGAATTTACATTTTGCAAAACATTCCATATGTTTGGGTCATCACTGATAACATATTTGAAAGAATTCCGCTCTTGAATGTGGGATTTTTATGGGGATTGATTGTAAGACTGAACGCCACTACAACTTTCGAACTGAAAAAGATAGTGACATGAAATCTTGAGGGTAATGCGACGAGTACTAGATTAGCTTTGAAAAAATACATATTCGATCGAATTGAAAATTGGTAACTAGTTGTACTATTGTATGATAAACTATTTGATCCCGTAAAAAACTGGGAAATCCCAGTGGAAGTATTAGTTTCTCAGAGGTTTGGGATTGATATCATTGGATACTTATGATAGAACTGCATCATAAAAAATTAAATTCAGAACGTTGGTCTATGACTCACCTCATTTGTTGGATTTACATACATCTACAAAGTATAATTAGAGCATTCTATGGCGGAGGTTACACGGTCAATCTGGTATTAATCCCCTGAGGTCTATTTGACTTGTGAAATATATGCATAAGTATATTAATTATACGAAGCTATTTATGAAGGACCCTATTGGCAGGTACGCTCTGGACTTGTTGATTTATTAACAACGGTATCGCCATTTTTCTTTATTATTATGCAAAGAGGATTTTATTTTAGTTATACAGGGTGTCCCAAAAATACCACGCGAAAGTGACACTGGAGATAGATTGGCATTAGGTCTATCAGATAGCATCAACATGACCTCAGTAAAAGTCCGCTGGTTTTCGAGATATCACCACTTTTGTGTATTTTTTAAAAATCTCCAGTTTTCATGGTATATCGATACGGAGCTCGTGTCTAATTAAATCGAGGTCGCTGATCACGAATATGTAATTAGTTTTTCCCTAAGTGGCGTACTTTATGAAAATTTTCAGTTAGAGTGAAAAAATGGACGAAAATAGGTCAATTTTGGAAGTTCACACCGCCCAAAAAAATCGGAGTAAGGTGTTGTTGATTTTTGCCGTCATATATGGATCCTTTATCTACTGAATAATCCCAACAGAAAATGTCCAGGCCGTACTATTCGGAAATTATGATTTTTTTCCCAAGGGTCTGTTTTTCGGAAAACTCATTTCGTGGTATTTCCGCGGAAAATTCTCTAATGAAAAATCCGATCATATATTCGTAATCTACGGCCCCGAATTAGTAAATGACGTAATTTGCATCGAAATCGGAGACTGGTCGAATTTTGGCAATTTTTTAATACATTAGCCTTAAAAAAATCCCATTTTTCGTGAAAAATTTTTTGACTCAAAATTATGAAATGGGTACTTATTCTTATAGATTCGAGGCCGTAGATTCCGAATCTACCATCAGATATTTATTACAAAAATTTTCCGAGGAAATATCGCGGAAAGAATTTTCCGGAAAATAGACCCTCGGGAAAAAAATCATAATTTCCGAAGCGTATGACCTGGACATTTATTGTTCGGATGATTCGATAGATAAAGGATCCAAATATGACGTAAAAAATCAGCAACACCCTACTCCGATTTTTTTGGGCGGTGGAAAGTTCCAAAATTGACCTATTTTCGTCAATTTTTTTACTTTAAGTGAAAATTTTCTCAAAGTACGTTACTTAGGGAAAAACTAATTACATATTCGTGATCAGCGACCTAGATTTAATTAGACACGAGCTCCGTAACGATATACCATGAAAAAAATGTTTTGGGTCGGCACTTAGAAATATTTTTGACCCGGAATCGGAGGAAAATTCTTCTTTCCCGTCCCAAATCTATGCTTTTCACATCTCAATAACCAAATTTTCCCCGATTATTGGTCGGTGGACGACGTTTAGATTTATGTATCTATTTTTTCTGTATCTCTATCCGTTCGGAAAATATTAGGTAATGAGCGAATCCGTCAAACGCCAAAAAGTTTTCTCTAGTATCCAACACATACAAAAATCTACAATTTTCCGATTAGGTCGACGCGGCTTTGGTTATTCACTAAATCGGGCACGCAGATCACGAATCTGTAATTAGATTTTCCGTATCTCGATTAGTTTCGGAGCAATGACGAAAAAAGTCGCAATTTCTGGCTCTACCTCCGGAAAATGGACTAATCAGTCGGATTTTTCGCCATATTACCAAAATTAATCGAGATACGGAAAAACTAATTACAGATTCGGAATCTACGTCCTCGATTTAGTGAATAGCCAAAGCCGTGGCGATCTAATCGGAAAATTCTAGATTTTTGTATGGGTTAGAATCTAGACAAAGGACTCACAGCTCTGGCAATGTGTTAGTTGTTGTATGCATTTTATCAATATTTCACAGGAAATAGGTCATAAATACTTCTACAAGGGTTGAAGTATTACAAGATATTTTACTTGCAATTATCTTTTCGTGAAAAATATTAATTTCAAGGGTGAGACCACCAATGCAAAAATAAACCAGTTAACCCAAAACATTTAAGTTTTACAAGCGAGCTGCTTTGTTTAGAAATACAAATGAGCGCTTCCCAACATGTGAAGTCATGGGACGCAACAGTGGTGATATCTCGAAAACCAGCGGACTTTTACTGAGGTCATGTTGATGCTATCTGATAGACCTAATGCCAATCTATCTCCAGTGTCACTTTCGCGTGGTATTTTTGGGACACCCTGTATATTTTGAACTATTAAAACAAATTGTTCGTCAGCCTATACCTATTCAAATATCAGGAATAAATGGACAATCTGCTATGATTGTCTCCAGCCTTGCTCTAGACATTTCGATGATACTTTCCTTAGGTATTTCGAGTTGTGAAAACTATGCACCGAGTGTAAGTTGCAACAACCCATTCCACGAGGTTGAATCATTGCAGATTATTGCTCATTTAATCTTGATAAATAACTATTATTTGAATTCAATTTCTTTTATGATGCAGTTCTATCATAAGAATCCATTGATATCATTCCCAACTTTGAGAAACCAATAATTTCGGAGATATGGTTTGTCAAAAATTGAACAAGAGCACCCCAAAGCTCCTGCCACAGAGCTTTTCCCCCTTTTCTTTTTTCAGATGAATTGACTGTTGTAGTGAATCTTTAATATTAACGGTACTACCACTTCGTTATTGTATTCCATATAAAAAGTATTTATATTGCTACTTTATATCGAATCAATTAACGTATCATGTCGAACAGTTATATAAATTGTTCCATTCCAACATCATTCATTCAATAGCCATAGGCGACTTTACGAGCCACGTGCTCAATCGCAAAGTTCAGGTGTTTCTGAATGAGATAATCTGTCCCAAGATGTGATCAATTCCCGTTCCATCCGTTTGTCTAATGGAAACATAAAACATTAATGACAGATGACCTTACTCAAAAGAATTGCTTATTGTAATGTAGGATTTTTAATTAATTGCCGGAGACAATCCAGTAACGGGATGTTATGTTATGATACATTGTGATGATATTATTGTCATATTACTCGACGAAACAAACAGAGCTGCAGTGATGACTTTCAGTTGTTTCGAAGGGAGAATTCGAAACTACAATTCTGAAATTAGGATTTATAACATAACACATCGCAGATGAAGCTGAGGAACTTTTATACGGATATTCTAGGGAACAACGTGCTATTCTTTTGTCCAAATTAGGGGTTGCCAAGTTCTTCAAAATTTCAAGATCTTGTCTTGATTTCAAGACAAGATCAAGACAAGAAGTAATTTTTGGCACTCCAGTTCCTCGGAACAGAGTGCTTATCAATTTGCCCAAATGTTTGTAATTTTCGAATTTTTGGCTGAAAATTATCTCAAACGATTTGGTTCGACTCACTGATCAAGAATCCGAGGTCGCATCGATTCTGTCCGGCCGGCCGTAGGCACGATAACTCTCGAACAAAAGGAGTTAGAGGATTGAAATCTGCAAGGTGGGTTTGGAGCGTAAATATCTCGGACGAGTTCGTTAAAGGGTGAAATCCATCAAGCGGTTTCGGAGTTATGGCCGAATTTAGTAAAAACATTTTTTATGAATATTTCCGAAACCGATCACTCAATCTATCTGAAATTTAGCATCAAATTGTAGAATCAAGACCTTTATACGCATGTGAAGTTTTGTATTGACAAGGTTACTGCAAAGTGTAAAAAAAAAATTTGAAAGTTTCAAAAATTTTTTTCTACAATAACTCTCGAAAGGAATGAGAAAGGCAGTTGAAATTTTCAGAGTAGGTTAGGGAGATGAATATCTCGGTTAAGTTCGATATTGGGCAAAATAGGCCAGATGGTTTCAGAGTAACGAAAAAAAAATTGTTTTTTCAAGTAACAAATTTCAAATTCAATTTTTATTTAAGATGCAGTTTTACCATAAAAATCCATTGATATTATTTTCAACTCCAACAAGCTAATACTTTCGGAAATATGATTTTTCGAAATTTCAATAATGAATCGTACTTCTATGTTTTCACAGAATGCCATCATTATTCTATGTAAGCTTTATTATATGATCTGTGTTCAGACTCGTACATGTCATCCTGTTCTATAAGAGAGAGTCAAATTCATTTCAGCTATTTTAATTTGATATCTTCCATGGTGCAGTTCCCATTCTCAGATTGCTCATTTCATCTTGATAAATAAACTATTATTTGAATTGAATTTCCTTTGATGCAGTTCTATCATAAGAATACATTGATATAATTCTCAACTCTGAGAAACCAATACTTTCGGAGATATAATTTGTCTGTTTGAACAAGAGCGCTAGAAAGTTCCTGTCCACAGGGCTTGAACCAATTTTTTATTTCAAGACTGGACAAGAAATTGTATATCAATACCAAGATTTCTTGTCAAGAAATCTTGAAATAACTTGACTAACAATGAACACGCTAAAACGTATTTATTTGTGAAGAATAATATATTTTAATTTATTGAACACATTTTTTGCTAGACCGATTCAGAAATATGTTGATAAAAAGAATAAATCATAATGCTGTTGAAACTAAAAATTGCAAACTTTTTTTTGAAAAATATCAAAACTAAAACGTCAACGTTTTAGTGACATCACTGACACCTTCAGTAACATTTTGCGATTATGGGGTGGGGGATATACTTTTGACATTGATGACAAACCGCGCGTTGTTAATAACCGGGTTATAAACGGTATCCTCGCTAAAAAATCATTTATGATTTTTAAATACTGTCAATGTGACAATTCTTGAATTTCACAACTATCAACAAAATAATTCTAAAGATTTTCATTAAGCGTCTGACGAAGGAGTCTGATATAGACTCCGAACCGTTACGATATAGTTGTTTCTTCGTTGATGTTGTTTCGTTGTTGTTTGTAAGGCAACATTGTTCAATTGATTGCTTCTGACCAATATCTTGTGTTTCTTACGCAGAAGCAAACCACAAAATAATTAATTTTTATTTTATAGATATTTTTCAGAGTTTGGGAGAGAAAACCCAGAAAGAAACCTTTCAATAATTATGTAGATCACATGTTGTTGGAAATATTGGCAAAATTAAGAATTCTTTCAATGAACTGTTTGCCAGCTCGTGATTCTTTCGAAATCAAGCTTCAAGCGAAATATCGATTCGATGATATACGATATACATAAAATTATTTGATTAAATGGAAATTCGAACAGTGTGCTCGTCTTCATAATCCACAATTTTATTATTGATTGAACGATGTCGAAGATTCGTTTCATGTTCCTTTTCATAACATTTCTACCAAATATATAACACAGTTAGAATTGATTTTCACGATTTCATTATCCAAGACACCTCACGCATTAAATTCCCAGAGTTTTTGTGAAAGACACGTTGAATTCTTCTGCATGTCAAGCTTGATTTCTAATAATTCAGTATTATACCACTAATTTCACTTATCAGGTTCGTAAAAGTGGATGGAGGTCAGGATGCTTTTTGCTATCTTGGAAATGAAATGAAAATAAATTACATATTTTGCATTTTGGCGGTCTTGTTCCTCCAAATGTCTGTAATTTTAGAATTTCTGGCTGAAAATGGTCTTGCACGATTTGCTTTGACTCACTGATCAAGAATCCGTGGTCGAAATCGATTCTGTCCGGCCGTTAACACGATAACTCTCAAACGGAATGAGCTAGACAGTTGAAATTTTCAAAGTAGGTTTGAGGGATAAATATCTCGGTTAAGTTCGTTATTGGGCAGAATCGGTCTAATAATTTCGGAGTAACGAAAAAAAATATTTTTTTTACATTACAACTTTTGAATTAAAATTTTTTCAAGATGCAGTTTCATCTTATGAATCCATTTTTATCAATTTCAACTCTAACAAGCTAATACTTTCGGAGATATGATGTTTCAAAATTTCAATAATACATCGTAAGTTCTATGTATTCACAGAATGTGAACACAGAAACTGCCTGTGATCACTATTCATGAATGTTATCTTTTCTAGCTATTAGAGATTGTCAATTCGTAGTTGTTATTTTCTCTTGGAAAGCAAGTATTCGATTCTTGAATTTGTAAATATATACAAGACTGTTTTGATGTAGTTTATGGAGGAAATAGGAAAGTAGAATTTAATGGAATCATCAAAAGAAATTAGTGTTCGTTGACCACTTAGGTTGATATTACCTTTTACTTCCTCAAGTAGTGAGACATGTTCCTATATACAGTAATTTTATAATGTTGCTACCAAAAAAATACTGAAATATGGATCTACATTTGTGTATCAATCATTTTTTCTTGTGTTAAGGTTCATAATACAGAAAAGAATGTGTTAGTGGTATGAACTTTTAAATTTTAAATTATGAAGAGAGGATAGTATTTTATAAATATATTTTGAACTATTAAAATAATTTGTTTGTAAGCCTCTACCTACTCAAACATCAGGAATAAATGGACAATCTGCTATGATTGTCTCCAGCTTTACTCTAGACATTTCGATGATACTTTCCTTAGGTATTTCGAGTTGTGAAAACTATGCACCGAGTGTAAGTTGCAACAACCCATTCCACGAGGTTGAATTATTGCAGATTGCTCATTTAATCTTGATAAATTAACTTAATGATAATTTTTGAAGCATTAAGGCATTGAAGCATTGTAGATCGCTCTTTTTTGGAGCTCTATTTCCTCGGAACTGAGTTCTTATCAATTTGCCCAAAAGTCTGTAATTTTCGAATTTTTCGATGAAAATGGTCTTAAACGATTTGGTTCGACTCACTGATCAAGAATCCGTGGTCGAAATTCAGTCTGTCCGGCCGGTCCGGCCGTAGGCACGATAACTCTCGAACGGAATGAGCTAGACAGTTGAAATTTTCAGAGTAGGTTTGGGGGATAAATATCTCGGCTAAGTTTGTTATTGGGCAAAATCGGACAGATGGTTTCGGAGTAACAAAAAAAAAATTTTTTTTTGACTAAACAAATTCCAAATTGAATTTTTTTCAATAAGCCGTTTTATCATAAGAATCCATTCATATCATTTTTAACTCTAACAAGCTAATACTTTCGGAGATATGATTTTTCAAAATTTCAATGTAAATCGTATTTCTACGTTTTCACAGAAGTATAGAATTATTCTGTGGGTATTCTATGAATTGTTATGTCAACTTATTTTCCTGAGACATAACGTTGTCTCATTGTCATTCATTCCAGCAAACGTATAAATATGAGAATGATAATATAATATCATACCTTTTGTTGGTTGATATTTTCATGCCGATGGTCAATCCATATGATGATGGGAATGGTAATGGTAAGTTAATAATATTGAGTTCAGAATATCTCCACTAAAAACAAAACTGGAATATTGGTGTATTGGAGTAGATTTGAGGAAAGATATATATTATCGTTCATCATAGAATTGAGGAATGAATATCTCGGATGAGTTCGTTGTTGGGTAGAATTCGTCTATTGGTTTTGGATTGATAATTTTTGGCACTCTTGTTGAATTTAAATTCTTCTATGATGTTTGAATTCAATTTCTGCTAAGATGAAGTTCTAAATTTCAATAATGTTTTCACAGAATGCTATAATTATTCTATCTAAGCTTTATATTATGATCTGTGTTCATACTCGTACATTTCATCCTGTTCTATAAGAGAGAGTCAAATTCATTTCAGCTATTTTAATTTGGTTTCTTCCATGGTGCAGTTCTCATTCTCAGATTGCTCATTTAATCTTGATAAATAAACTATTATTTGAATTGAATTCCCTTTATGATGCAGTTCTATCATAAGAATACATTGATATAAGCCTCAACTCAGAGAAACCAATACGGAGATATAATTGGTCTGTTTGAACTAGAGCGCCAGAAAGCTCCTGTCCACAGGACTTGTTTTAAGATAATTTTTAAAGATTTTTTTTTAAACTACACTTTTTTAAAATTAATTTCTTTCATGATGAATTTCTATCATAGGAATCCATTGATATAATTCCCAACTCTGAGAAACCAATACTTTCGGAGATATAATTTGTCTGTTTGAACTAGAGCGCCAGAAAGCTCCTGTCCACAGGGCTTGAACCAATTTTTATTTATAAATAAAATAGGTGGTTCAAGACTGCGTCCATTAGAATGACGGACGTGTGAATAAAATTACGTAACATTCGAAGCGATTACCCTTAGAGTTTACTAATGAAAAAGCAACAGTTAGTCCACATAGTTACAGTGTTTGCCTAATATATTTCCACTTTTACGCCACGTGGTAAGGTATCATCAACAATATTCGCAACATTTCGGAACTCAATTTTGTAACAACGTAAATGCGATAAAAGATAAAGATCTACGGATGGATTTAGTACAATTTATACCCATTCGGTTCGGTAACCGTGTAATGAATATAATTGCAACATCAGTTTCATCTTTATTCAATCGATTCTTTTTTCACCGACATTTACGGAGTTCAATGAACCATTTAAATCCTGTTTTATTTCAATAGTAGATTCGAGTGATTGCGAATTGTTATGACGAGGTCAGAAAAGAATTAATCCACAATATATTATCCGATTTTGAGTGCAGAATGTTGAGAATTATTTACTGAAAGACTGACTATACCTTCTCAGGTTCAATTTAGGAAAAAGTGACAGCAATTCCGGAAAGTGTGAAACCATTTTCGGAAGAAGTAAATTCATCGTCGTAAAAAGGAGAATCAATCAATCGTAAAAAGTAAATCCCATCTCGGACAAAAATTCAGATTTACTAAGTACAATTTTGTGTCCATCAGAGACCCTTTCGTTATGTCCGTATTGAATATCTTCCATCTTATGATTTTAATTCGCACGTTAAGTGATTTAATAATGACCAAACGCCAGGAAAAATATTTTTTGGCAACCGTTCGGGAAGTACCCACTTCCCACACGCTTTTTCTTTGAGAAAGTAGCATTTCCCGGCCTAGTCCGGGAAGAACGTACTTCCCGGACTAGGCCGGGAAGAATCACGTCGTTGTTGTGAGATAATTCACTTACAAATAAACTTAAAATTGCCAAGACCATTCAACAAACATCGGAAGAAAAAAATCAATGTGAAACGGAAACTTTGGCTTCTTGTTCGGGCTTCAACAAAAGGAATTTAAATTTACCAAGCATTTCAAACAAATTGAATCCCTTCAATATAAGCAATTGCTCAAATTACAATATAAATATATTAATATAAATAAGAATTAGAATGTTTCTGTTAATATGTAGTATTGTCTGTCCTGTTTAATTCAAGTAAGAATAAAAATGTATAATAAAGAAATAAAGAAATGTCACGTCTCATGGATTTGTGATTCTACACGGTTACCGAAAAAATATTGTACGCAACACGCCCGAAAATAGTTTTTTGGACTCACAGACTTCCAGGACTCGACTACGGCTCGTCCTAGAATTTTGCCTGTTCTTCCAAAAGCACCCTATATCTTCCAGACTTGTTACGTAAATTACTGATCGACTAATTGCAACCTACCTACTCGGTGGGTATTGGGCATTTGGATCTGGTGGTCTGGTGTCGCAAATTTCGGTGTATTTTTGGCGCTCTTACTCCTCGGAACAGAGTGCTTTATCAATTTGACCAAATGTCTGTAATTTTCGAATTTTTCGATGAAAATGGTTTTGAACGATTTGTTCGACTGACTGATCAAATCGATTATGTCCGGCTGGCCGTAGACACGATAACTCTCGAACGGAATGAGTTAGACAGTTGAAATTTTCAGAGTAGCTTTGGGAGATAAATATCTCGGTTAAGTTCGATATTGGGCAAAATTGAACACAATTCGATAGTTTCGGAGAACCTAACGAAATATTTTTCTTTTTACATTACAAATTTCGAATTCAATTTTTTTAAGATGCAGTTTCATCATTAGAATCAATTGATATCATTCTCAACTCTAACAAACTCATACTTTCGGAGATATAATTTTTCAAATTTTCAATAATTAATCGTAATTTTATGATTTCATAGAATGCTCTATGATGGAGGTTACACGGTCAATTTGACATCAATCATGAATTGACGTCAGATTGACGGGAAGCTAATTGTATAGGCGTACCCTGATGGACTGATCGTGCGGATTGATGGCAAGATTGATGTCAGATTGACCGTGTAACCTCCACCTAATTATAATTTGCTAATATAATATGTAAATCCAACATATGAAGTGAGTCATAGACCTACGTTTTGACTTTAATTTTTCATGTTGCAGTTCTATCCTCAGAATCCATTGATATAATTACCTTGATTATGATGAAACTGCATCTTAAAAAAATTGAATTTGAATATTGGTATATGAAAATAATTAATATTTTTCGTTACTTCGAAACCACTAGACCGATTTCGCACAATAACGAACTCAAGCGAGATATTTATATCACAAACCTACTATGAAAATTTTCTAGCTCATTCCGTTCGAGAGGTATCGTGTTAACGGTCGGTCGAACATAATTGATTTTGAATTCTTGATCAGTGAGTCGAACCAAAACATTTCAGACCATTTTTTGCCAAAAATTCGGAAATTACAGACATTTGGGCGTAATTATAGCGTCCAGATGAGAAATTTAATTGTCAATCAGCAGCAGGCAGCTCAGGAGAGCATTGGACTTGGAACTTATTGTTCAAATAGGTAAACAGCTCATTTGTACATAATGTTCGTGTTCATTGAATTGAACAAGCATATTTTTCCATTGCCTAATAATAATTGATGATAACTCAATATTTACGAGCAGTACCTAATGGTTATTCCTTCCTAAATTTCGTAGCAACGATAGAAATCTCTAAGATTGCATTTTTTTCCGCAATTTCCAAGGTTTAAAATTTGACACAGAAAAAAAGATTTACTCTGAATTATACAAAGTGTTTGCATGAACTTGAAGAATTCTCGTACTCTATTTTGAGGTAGGAAGTTCATAGATGACCTCCATCGAAGGATCCATTAGAGTTCAGGCACAACACAACAGAATATTAACACAAATATTCCGATTGAGTAGAATCAGCATTCATTATTACTGTAATTCGATATTTTTAACTACTATTCATTTCTAGGTGCTTCCCCTTTTCTGGAATCAGATAACATCAAGAAGTTGAGAACTTTTAATGATCATATCATGAGCACATTAATATTATATCCTTCAGCCTTTATAATTTGAGATTCTTTCTGCCTGAATGGGATTTAATTTTGTTCATATACCACACTTAATATACAGGGGATTTACATACATCAGCAAATTATAATTAGAGCATTGTACGGTGGAGGTTACACGGTCAATCTGGTATCAATCTGGCATCAATCCGGACCATAAATCCATCATTGATGCCGGACTGAAATGATGCCAGATTGACCGAGTAACCTCCGTCTATGAAATCATAAAATCACGATTAATTATTGTAATTTTGAAAAAATCATATCTCCGAAAGTATTAGTTTGTTAGAGTTGAGAATTAATATCAATGGATCCTTATGATGAAACTGCAAGTTAAAAAAAAATTGGTTCAAGCCCTGTGGACTGGAGCTTTCTGGCGCTCTTGTTCAAACAGACAAATTATATCTCCGAAAGTATTGCTTTCTCAGAGTTGAGAATTATATCAATGTATTCTTATGATAGAACTGCATCATAAAGGAAATTCAATTCAAATAATAGTTTATTTAACAAGATTAAATGAGCAATCTGAGAATGCGAACTGCACCATGAAGGAAACCAAATTAAAATAGCTGAAATGAATTTGACTCTCTCTTATAGAACAGGATGAAATGTACGAGTATGATCACAGATCATATAATAAAGCTTAGGTAGAATAATTATAGTATTCTGTGAAAACATAGAAGTATGATTCAATATTGAAATTTAGAACTTCATCTTAGCAGAAATTTAATTCAACCATCATAGAAGAATTTAAATTCAACAAGAGTGCCAAAAATTATCAATCCAAAACCAATAGACGAATTCTACCCAACAACGAACTCATCCGAGATATTCATTCCTCAATTCTATGATGAACGGTAATATATATATATCTTTCCTCAAATCTACTCCAATACACCAATATTCCAGTTTTGTTTTTAGTGGAGATATTCTGAACTCAATATTATTAACTTACCATTACCATTCTCATCATCATATGGATTGACCATCGGCATGAAAATATCAACCAACAAAAAGTATGATATTATAATATAATTTTTATATTTATACGATTGCTGGAATGAATGACAATGAGACAACGTCATGTCTCAGGAAAGTGAGTTGACACACCCTACTCCGATTTTTTTGGGCGGTGTAAACTTTCAAAATTGGCCTATTTTCGTCAATTTTTTCACTCTAAGTAAAAATTTTCCCAAAAAACGCCACTTAGGGAAAAACTAATTGCATATTCGTGATCAGCGACCTCGATTTAATTAGACACGAGCTCCGTATCGATATACCATGAAAAAAATTTTTTTGGGTCGGCACTTAGAAATATTTTTGACCCGGAATCCAAGGAAAATTCTTCATTCCCGTCCGAAATCTATGATTTTCACATCTCGATAAACGAATTTTCTACGATTATTGGTCGGTGGACGACGTTTAGATTTATGTATCTATTCCCTATGTATCTCTATCCGTTCGAAAAATATTAGGAAATAAGTGAATCCGTCGAACGGCAAAAAGTTTTCTCTAGTATCTAACCCATACGAAAATCTACAATTTTCCGATTAGATCGCCACGGCTTTGGCTATTCACTAAATCGAGGGCGTAGATTCCGAATCTGTAATTAGTTTTTCCGTATCTCGATTAATTAGAAATATGGCGAAAAATACGACTAATTAGTCCATTTTCCGGAGGTAGGGCCAGAAATTGCGACTTTTTTCGTCATTCCTCCGAAACTAATCGAGATACGGAAAATCTAATTGCAGATTCGTGATCTGCGGGCCCGATTTAGTGAACAACCAAAGCCGCGTCGATCTAATCGGAAAATTGTAGATTTACGTATGTGTTGGATACTAGAGAAGACTTTTTGGCGTTTGACGGATTCGCTCATTTCCTAATATTTTCCGAACGGATAGAGATACAGAAAATATTGATACATAAATCTAAACGTCGTCCACCGACAATAATCGGGGAAAATTCGTTTATTAAGATGTGAAAATCATAGATTTAGAAAGGGAAAGAAGAATTTTCCTCCGATTCCGGGTCAAAAATATTTCTAAGTGCCGACCCAAAATATTTTTTTCATGGTATATCGATACGGGGCTCGTGTATAATTAAATCGAGGTCGCTGATTACGAATATGTAATTAGTTTTTCCCTAAGTGCCGTACTTTGGGAAAATTTTCACTTAAAGTGAAAAAATTGACGAAAATAGGTCAATTTTGGAACTTTCCACCGCCCAAAAAAATCGGAGTAAAGTGTTCTTGATTTTTTACGTCATATTTGGATCCTTTATCTATCGAATAATCCGAACAATAAATGTCCAGGTCCTACGCTTCGGAAATTATGGTTTTTTTCCCGAGGGTCTATTTTTCGGAATATTCTTTCCGCGATATTTCCTCGGGAAATTTTTTTAATAAATATCTGATCGTAGATTCGGAATCTATGGCCCCGAATCTATAAGAATGAGTACCCGCTTCATAATTTTGCGTCAAAAATTTTTTCTCGAAAAATGGGATTTTTTTTAGGGATTAAAAAATTGCCAAAATTCGACCTGTCTCCGATTTCGATGCAAGTTACGTCATTTACTAATTCGGGGTCGTAGATTACGAATATATGATCGGATTTTTCATTAGAGAATTTTCCGCGGCAATACCGCGGAATGCATTTTCCGAAAACCAGACCCTCGGGAAAAAAAATCATAATTTCCGAATAGTACGGCCTGGACATTTTCTTTTTGGATTATTCAGTAGATAAAGGATCCATATATGACGGCAAAAATCAACAACACCCTACTCCGATTTTTTTGGGCGGTGGAATCTTTCAAAATTGGCCTATTTTCGTCCATTTTTTCACTCTAAGTGAAAATTTTCCCAAAGTACGCCACTTAGGGAAAAACTAATTGCATATTCGTGATCAGCGACCCCGATTTAATTAGACACGAGCTCCGTATCGATATACCATGAAAAAAATTTTTTGGGTCGGCACTTAGAAATATTTTTGTCCCGGAATCGAAGGAAAATTCTTCATTCCCGTCCGAAATCTATGATTTTCACATCTCGATAAACGAATTTTCTACGATTATTGGTCGGTGGACGACGTTTAGATTTATGTATCTATTTCCTATGTATCTCTATCCGTTCGGAAAATATTAGGAAATGAGTCGAACGGCAAAAAGTTTTCTCTAGTATCTAACCCATACGAAAATCTAAAGTTTTCCGATTAGATCGCCACGGCTTTGGCTATTCACTAAATCGGAAAATATTAGGAAATGAGTCGAACGGCAAAAAGTTTTCTCTAGTATCTAACCCATACGAAAATCTAAAGTTTTCCGATTAGATCGCCACGGCTTTGGCTATTCACTAAATCGAGGGCGTAGATTCCGAATCTGTAATTAGTTTTTCCGTATCTCGATTAATTTTGGAAATATGGCGAAAAATACGACTAATTATTCCATTTTCCGGAGGTAGGGCCAGAAATATCGACTGTTTTCGTCATTGCTCCGAAACTAATCGAGATACGGAAAATCTAATTGCAGATTCGTGATCTGCGTGCTCGATTTAGTAAATATCCAAAGCCGCGTTGATCTAATCGGAAAATTGTAGATTTTCGTATAGGTTAGATACTAGAGAAAACTTTTTGCCGTTTGACGGATTCGCTCTCACATCTCATATCTCCGAAAGTATTATTTTGTTAGAGTTGAAAATGATATGAATGGATTCTTACGGTAAAACTGATTATTGAAAAAAATTTAATTTGGATTGCTTTGCAAAAAAAAAATTTTTTTTTTGTTACTCCGAAACCATCTGTCCGATTTTGCTCAATAACGAACTTAGCCGAGATATTCATCCCCCAAACCTACTCTGAAAATTTCAAATGTCTAGCTCATTCCGTTCGAGAGTTATCGTGCCTACGGCCGGACCGGCCGGATGGCCGGACCGGCCGGACAGAATGAATTTCGACCACGAATTCTTGATCAGTGAGTCGAACCAAATCGTTTAAGACCATTTTCATCGAAATATTCGAAAATTACAGACATTTGGGCAAATTGATAAGCACTCAGTTCCGAGGAACTAGAGCGCCAATAAACTTTCGAGACATACACCATTGAAAATTAAGCATTACTATACAGGGTGTCCTTTTTCTCATGGCACAATTGTACGTGATTGAAGTGATTTGTGTCACAAACAAAGCATTAACTAAATAGGTACCTTGGATGGATTCTCATAATGTATTCGTCCGAAATCTCCATACAGGGTGTTCTTCTTTTAACGTCAATTGCAACTTGCTGTTTTCCATGCCACAATCGTACAATTTCATTCATTTGTGTTAAAAAATAAACTTTAGAGGGATACATCATTGAAAATAAATCATTACTGTACAGGGTGTTTTTTTTCTAATTGCACAATTGTACGCGATTGAAGTGATTTGTACCACAAACAAAACATTAACTTAATAGGTACCTCAGATAGATTCTCATAATGTATTTGAATAGGGACCTTATGCGACCGCAGAAGCGGCGTCGATTATCTTCGAATGTTGCAAATTGATATTTGATTAATTGGTCGCAGTTAAGCAGAAATATATGATTATATATATAAACTATCTATATTTTATGACAAACGTGTATAATAAAATCTAAAATCTGCTTATTAATTGCCTCTAAGGCGGAACAGAGTTCGCAGGGTCAGCTAGTATATTAATAAAATACAATCCTCTTTCCATAATTCAATAGTTCATACCACTAACACATTCATTCTGTATTATGAACCTTAACTCAAGAAAGAATATTTGATACACAAATGTACATCAATATTTCAGCATTTTTTTGCTAGCAACATAATGAAAATACTGTATATAGGAACATGTCTCACTAATTAAGGAACGAACAGTAATTTCTTTTGATGATTCCATTATGTTGTTCTTTCCTATTGCCTTCATAAACTACATCATTGTAATGATCCATTTCTAAATCTTCTGAAACATCATCCCCAATATTTGTACATAAATTATTCAATATGCAACAAGTACATATTATTTTTGGTATCAAAACAGTCTTGTATATATTCGCAAATTCAAGATTGTTTTCCAACACAGAATATTTCCAAGGTACGAATTATATAAACATACTAGAACATTATTGATTATGACGTCTCTTACAGGTAGATAAGATGACATGAATGAACAGTAAACACAGACAGATAGAATTCGCATTCTGTGAAAACATAGAAGTACGATGTATTATATCTCTGAAAGTATTAGCTTGTTAGAGTTGAAAATGACATCAATGGATTCTCATGATGAAACTGCATCTTGAAAAAATTGGATTTGAAATTTGTAATGTGAAAAAAATTTCTTTTTTTCTTTTTACTCCGAAACCATCAGACCGATTCCGTCCAATAACGAACTTAGCCGAGATATGTATCTCCCAAACTTACTCTGAAAATTTCAACTGTCAATCTCATTCCGTTCGAGAGTTATCGTGTTAACGGCCGGTCTGGCCGGCCGGACAGAATTGCTTTTGACCACGGATTCTTGCTCAGTGAGTCGAACCAAATCGTTTAAGACCATTTTCAGCCAAGAATTCTAAAATTACAGACATTTGGGCAAATTGATAAGCACTCTGTTCCGAGGAACAGGAGCGCCAGAAATATCAAATACCTACGCATTTCTCAGATAAAACTCGGAAAATTCGATTGCATCGTTGCTTTCGTTATCCGAAAATGCGAAACCAGCACCAACTCATGGAATAAAATATTATTGTAAACCTCACTTCTTATCTTCACTTTACGAGCTCGAATCCTCACAAAAATGATTGCAGTCAGAATTTGTTGACATCGGACTCATTGTTGTATAATCGTTAATCACGTCACGTGACTTTAATTGATACCGTGATTAATCTGAAAATAATTGAGCACCTAATACGGAAGCGTAATTTTAGAAGCGTTGTAATTGTGATATTAATTAATTATTAATGTAATCGTTCGGCAGAATTCAATCAGATCTATCAGAAAAATTTGAATAATCATTAAAGGACACTGTGGGAGGTATATTCATTTTCAAATGGAAGTTTTCACTTCCAAATCCTTAAAAATATAGCTATGAAATACATTTTTTTTATTTTGTGAATTGCTTCTGCACAAGAAACACATGCAAGATATTGCTCAGAAGCAATTAATCGAACAATGTTGCCTAACAAACAATAACGAAACAACATCAACGATGAAACAACTATTTCGTAACGTTTCGGAGTCTAAATCAGACTCCTTCGTCAGACTCTAACGAAAATTTTCGGAATTAATTTTTGTTGATAAAGCTATTCTGACTATTCTGATTTTCGCAAAATTTCACTTAAGGTTTCTATTCTACAACTACTCACCAAGTTTTTAATCCGATAGGATTTGTATTGGTTGAGAACAAATTCATTACTCGGAAACCATTTGGCCGATTATGCCCATTAATGAACTTGTCCGTCGTATTGGAACGCACCACGAACCCTGAAACTTTCAAGTCAGTATCTCTTTCCGTTCTCAAGTTATCGTGGTAATGGATAGCCGGCCGGCCGGACACACTCAAACTTCATCAGGGAGTCGAACCCAATCGTTTGAGACCATGTTCGGCAAAAAATTCGAAAATTACAGACATTTGGGCAAAATGATAACGCGATGTTCCCCATAACGTACGCGCAAAAATGTGATTGATAATTCCATGATTCAGGATAAAATTTTATGTACTCTTATACAGGCTGTTGGAAACTGTTAGAAACGTCAAGCGAGGGGCCAGGTTATACAAATTCTGGCAAGAATAATTTTATATTATAATTGTATATTTTTTGGGCGCATGTTCTAGGGAACAGAGTGCTATCATTTTGGCCAAATGTCTGTAATTTTCGAATTTTTGTCGAAAATGGTTTCAGTCGATTTGGTTCGACTCACTGTTGAAGAATTCGAGGTCAAATTCGATTGTGTCCGGCCGGCCTTTGCCACGATAACTTGAGAACGGAAAGAGATAGACACTTGAAATTTTCAGGGTAGGTTGCGCATTCGAATGTGACAGTTAAGTTCGCTGATAGACATCATCTGCCAAACGGTTTTGGAGTTATACTCATCTGAAATTTGGTTATTTCCTTAATAACTCAAAAAATATAGATCCGATCCAATTAAAACTTGATAATTACTCGTAGAATGCTGACCCACAAAGATGTGCGTAATTTCGAGAATATTGTAGTACTTAAAAAAAAATATATTTTTTCCTTAAAAAATTTTGTATCTCAGAAACTATCCGTCAGGATCCACTGAAATTCCTCACATACCTTCGAACCGCCATTTTACAAGCGAGTACCGAAATTCAACTTGATCGACTTTATATGAGGTGTGAATAGACAATGGAACATGTGACGTGAAAGCTCCTGCTTTCACGTCAGGGCTTATTGTCTCGTTCCACAGAACAGAGTGCTTATCAATTCGCCCAAATGTCTGTAATTCTCGAATTTTGGCTGAAAATGGTCTTAAAGGATTTAGTTCCACTCACTGATCAATAATCCGTAGTCCAAATCGATTCTGTCCGGCCAAATGGAATGAGCTGGACAGTTTGAAATTTTCAGAGTAGGTTTAGGACCCAAATATCTCGGTTGATTTCGTTATCGGGTCTGATGGTTTCGGAGTAACGAAAAAAATTTTGTTTACATTAAAAATTTCAAATTAAACTATTTCAAGATGCAATTTCACCATATGAATCTATGATATCATCTCTAACTCTAACAAGCTAATATTTTCGGAGATATGTTTTTTCAAAATGTTTCCACAGAATGCTGTACTTAAATATTTTGTCTATGAATTATTATATGATCTGTGCTTTTACATGTCATCTTATTTTCCCATGAGAGATAATATATGTCAAAAAATTACTGGTTCGTTATTCTTGATATAAAATACGCCTCCTGTTCTAGAAAACAAAGTATGATTGAATGCAAAATGACCAATGAAATAACCTCAGCTATCGTAGAATTATGAGGATGATAATATGATATTATACTTTTAAGGTGTTAATATTATGCCCTCGGATAATCCATATGATGATGGAAATATATTCTTTGATAATATATACCTAATCAAATTGGGTTCAGAATATCTCCATCAGTAAAAATAAAACTGCAGTATTGTCTAAGTTTCAATTGATATAATATAATTTTCAAGGTGGATTTGAGTAATGAATATCTCGGATAAGTTCATTATTGGGGAGAATCGGTCTGTTTGAATTTAATTCCTTTTATGATACAGTTCTATCGTAAGAATCCATTTATATCATTCACAGAGATCAATAATTTCGGAGATATGATTTGTCAAAGTTTGAACAAGAGCGCCAAAGCTCCTGTCCACAGGGCTTGAACCAATTTTTCTCGGTCATTTCATCATAAAAAAACTCTAGCATATAAATTGAATGCGTTACTCAAAGTAACCTTACTTACTGACCTTTCGATACTTATCAGAAATTTACGCGGTCGAATTATTTCTTTGTTGAATTACCGAATTTATAATTTGGAAATAATGAACAAAAAAAGTTTTTAAGCAATCGCCATTCTTCGTATACGGATTGATTGTGTTGACATTCAATAAATAATTTCGATTTGATCGTTTTCGAACCAACTTCATACCAGTTATGAAAAGTATAAAATCGGCAATAACTGGTTAACAATGAGTGTGCGACTGTGTGGGACTGTTCGATCACTCGGACCGAAATATTCGCAATAAGTCTGAATAAATGTGAAATTTCGGCCTTTAAAAAATACTCATTATAGCGATAAAAATTTAACGCGTATGTAACAATGATATGTCATATGACGACCAATGGTACATTTCAAGGAGCTCAGCTTAAAGGAAGGATGCGAATTATATTACATATTATATTCTTTAAAGTTTTATTTTAGGTCAAAAGTGAAGAGTGACATCAATGGACCACGGTGACAAATTATTAAAAAAAAATGGTTCAAGTCCTGTGGACAGGAGCTTTGGCGCTCTTTTTCAAACTTTGACAAATCATATCTCCGAAATTATTGGTCTCTGGGAATCATATAAATGGATTCTTACGATAAAACTGCATCATGAAAGAAATTAAATTCAAACAGACCGATTCTCCCCAGTAACGAACTCATCCGAGATATGCTTTCCTCAAATCTTCTCTGAAAATTATATTATATCATTAAAACTTAGACAATATTGCAGTTTTGCTTTTACTGATGAAGATATTCTGAACCCAATTTGATTAGGTATCTTACCAAAGAATGTATTTCCATCATCATATGGATTATCCTCAGGCATTATATTATCACCTTAAAAGTATAATATCCTATAATCCTCATAATTCTACGATAGCTGAGGTTATTTCATTGGTCAGTTTGCTTTCAATCTTACTTTGTTTTCTAGAAAAGGAGGTGTATTTCATATCAAAAATAACGAACCAGAAATAATTTTGACTTTTATCCCTCATAGGAAAATAAGGCGACATGTAAGAACACAAATCATATAATAATTCATAGATAGAATAATTGAGGACAGCATTCTGTGAAAACATAGAAGTACGATTCATAATTAAAATTTCGAAAAATCATATCTCCGAAAGTATTAGCTTGTTGAGTGTTGAAAATAATATCAATGGTTTTTTATGGTGAAACTGCATCTTGAAGGCAAATAAGGTTAGTATTATTGTTATAAGATTTGGGAATGTTTGAGGTAATATTGTTATGAATTTCGGTAATCACATGATTTAATTTTTTTCTATTTTGAGTTTTGCAATATACCTACATGAAAGTGATACAATTTCTGAGTAGGTAATGATGAGACCTTTCAAACGATGTATCACAAGCCCATACTACTATTTGAAAAAATGGGAGTTGTACGTGTCTTTCGAATGACAATTTAAAATTTGGAGTGTTTCGGGATTTTCCATAAATATGTACAGTAACTAAGATAATGATTTTTTTCTATTTGGGTTTTCCACACTGTATACAAAATATACGCTTTTCGGTCCAACCAACCCTGATGCTTTCCAGCAAAGACGCTTGTAGTGACGTCTAAACTAACAACTTGAAAGAGATAGATAATCACCACTCAAGGATAATCTAACGTAGAGAAAGAATACGATAAGGAAACCATCAAATGAAAGGTGACCACAACTACCGAGAAAAACGTTAGATTTCTTTCTCTATATATTTCCGAGTTGCTTTCGATTACAGTGAACTTGACAAATTTTTATTCCTGGTAGTAGGTATACATAGATTAAATTTAATACTTTCGGTAAGGTACCGAGTTCAATTTCACTGGATATATCGATTTCTTAAAAAATTCCTTTATCCAGTTATAAGACCGCAATAATTGTATTTGATAATGCGGTGATATGATTGAGTTGGAATAAAGAAGTAGGAGTTGACTTACTCATTACTCAAATTTTCATCAGATTCTTATTGTTTTAGAGGGATTCAGGATACAACCAGAATATTTTTGGCGCTCTTGTTCCTTCTTGCTCCCAATTTCGCACATCGAAAAAACAATACCATCCCATCATTTTCCCTCAAGTTCAACTCGATCTGACCATTTTTATAAATGCATCCCATTGTACGTTTTGGTCGAAAAGGTTAAAAGTTCTCGGAATGAATCCAACGTCGCACAGCAGAAAAACATTATCATCCCACCATTTTCCCTCAATTTCAAACCAATCTGACCATTTTTATCTGATTCACAGCAGTTTGAATAAATGATACCAGGTTTGTTTTATGACATAGGTACTCCAGCCAGTGAAACTGAAACATCAAGAGAGCAACCCGCTATGGGATAACGCTATATTATGTTACCTATTATTTTTCGCTGGCTACACACATTGTGCCGAAAACTACTGATACTTAATATTGAATTTACGGCAACAGGAATGTGTACAAGGCTACATGGTGCCTTATTTTTTTTTTTTATTATTGATAAGGGGGTTACGTTGCACCGCGACCTTGCGATCTATTGTGCCCCCCAACAGAGCTGTTCTCACCATTACGCCATCTACAGCTCGCCCTCCAGTTCCAGAGTATAAATGAACCTCAATATCTGGGAAGGCTTCAAGGATATTATGTCTTCACTCCTACAAGTTTCCTGTCCAAAGCATTCCTTTCGCTGACTTGCAATGGCGAGGCATTCTGTAACAAGGTGAAGAGGAGTTTCTTCCTCCTTAACAGCTAGCTACAAAAAAAAGCTCCGAGATATATGGAAATCACAGCTATCCGGGAAAAATAAAAGGTGCAGCGAACAGAATGGCAGTTCTGATATAGTAACCTACTCTTTCGGGGTAGTTAACTGGACAGAGAATGAAATTCTCGAGCTCGACATATCCACACGTAAAGAAATTAACATGAACCGTAGCCTGCTTCCCAACTGCTTGATACAAAGAGTATCCAACGTATTCACAAAGCATTCAATCTCCGTTAAGTACTAACTGAGGTCCTCAGTTTAGGATAAATAAGAATCGCAACCTCAGTTTATAATGGTGATGAAACAGGCCTGTTTCACGTTAATTTTCACGTTAACTGAGGTTGCGATTCTTATTTATCCTTAACTGAGTACCTCAGTTAGGACTTAACGGAGATTGCAATGCCTTGTGAATACGGCGGTATACCTTCCACAAACGCAGAGAGGCAGGGGTTTGCAAAGTTTGGAATACCAATACCATCAACAAACGTTGGAAATGGCAATAAGGATATTGAAAAGTGAAGACCTGCTTCTGAAAATGGTGGCTTATCATGAAGTTAGGAACCAAGGAGCTTCTCTATTTAGGCCTGGTCACAGAGATTTGGAAAAGCTCAGTATAACTGGCATATCCATCGATAATGAGCTAGCAGGAACACCTATCACGCCAACAGACCAAAGAAGAGTTGGTAGAGAGATAAGACAGGCACATAAATGCCATACAGGGTCATAAATACAAGATGGTATAAAAAGAACGTTATGAGAGTGGACACCCCAAAAACCTGCAGAGCATGCCACAGCCAGCAGTATATACACATCCTGTCTGCTTGCAGAGTGCATCCTCCATCAGGATGTAAAGACACAATGCAGCACTCCGAATTATCTACTTCCACCTGAGAGAGGTTTATGGTATAGACATCGTAGTAGTGCTACCATATATACCTCTGGAGATTGACGCAGTTGTTGAACATGACAGAGCTCACATCTACTATGCTATTCCAACAACTTAGCAGATCCACGCCATAAAGCCAGATATAGTCCTGCTGGACAAATAGCTCAAGGAATTTTTTATTATCGAATTTTCCTTCCCCGCCTAAAACAATGTGGTGATGAAAGAAGAACAGAAGATGGAAAAATACAAGGATTTAATGTTCGAACTGGGGATCCTGTACCCAAGGCATACAGTTAGGATAATCGTACTAATTCAAGGATGTCTAGGCGGAATGAGAGCAAATTACTTGACAGAACGGAATATTATTCCGGTCTGTAAACCCCTAGCCGAGGTTTTGGCGCACAGAATGCAGAAAGCAGTAATGCTTGGAGTCACTTTGAGTCATCAGGTCCCATCAACTGTGAAGGCCACTTGCAGCTCATCTCTTTCGATAAGGGACGCTGTAAGGGCAGGACGAAGAACTAATCCAAGGAACGTGCGAGAGGTTTTTTAGTGAGTAACCAAACAACAACTGTAGTCTCACACTCCTGAGAGAAGAGCGGACTCTCTCTTAGGGTAAGCCTGTAAAAAGTGTTTCCTTTCTATTGGACAAAAAAAAATTACCAAAAGTAGTGTCTATACACTACCCGCCTTGAGGATCGGAAATTTTTCAATCAGTTTGACTGTATTGAATATTGGGAGAGGCTATGTAAAATAACGGTCAAATACTTTTCTGATACGTTTAATGAAATTTTGCTTAGAAGATTTCTCGAGAACGGTTCCCTAACAACTGACTTGACTTAAACGAGGCAAAATCGACTTATTGAAAACTCTGGAATTTACATCTTAAGCGTGAGAAATCACTTCCCAATCAATTTGCCCTTTGTTGAATATAAACATATTTGTTGACAGTTTCAAGTACCATTTAAGGCATTGGTAGGGCGAATTTGCTGATGAGTGAAAACCGCTTATCCACATGTAACTAGTATGCAAATTGGTATCCGGGGCAGTGCTGAAGATAACAAGCTGGCGAGACAATAGACAGTTTTTTACCGAAGTGTATACTACAATATTTTGTCGACCTATACATGTTTTTATAAATTTCGGAACTCTTAAATAATTTCACAATAGCAAATGACACATACACTTAAGTTTGTATTGAACCGTATCCATAGTGACCACAGCACTGACAGATATTTTACAGACACTTATGTTTGTATTGAACCGTATTCATAGTGACCACAGCGGACGAGAAAGTACTTTCTCGTCCGCAAAGTACTTGCCTTCAATAATAGTAGATTTTACGGCCGCAAATTATAGTACGTAAAATGTCACTTTTCATAGAGGTCGACGAAAATAGTTATTTATGTACTAAGGACGGAAAACTGTCTATTATAGTTGAGTCTGAAATTTGCCATCCGAGCAGGCGAGAGAAAAGTTTTTCGCCGAGGTGCATATTACATTTTTTCGTCGACCTCCACATATTTTTAAGAATTTCGAACCTCTTAAATAATTTCAAAATAGCAAATGACACATAAACTTATGTTTGTATTGAACCGAATCATGCCGTATTTATGGTGACTGCTGCGGAAGAAAAAGTAATTTTGTGGACGAGAAAGTACTTTCTCGTCCGCAAAGTACTTGACTTCAATAATAGCCGATTTTACGGCCGCAAATTAGTACGTAACATGCCACTTTTCATAGAGGTCGACGAAAAATTTATTTTTGGAACTCAGAAATACAAACATGCGATTCTGGAATGCTAGATTTCAATAAACCATCATTGAAGTGATATCTTTGGGCATATCTTTCGGTTCTGGCTTTACCTTACGGAAAATTGATACCCACTCAATGAAACATAGATCAATGCAAGCTGCAGTCATCATCTTTCCAGAATTGCCAGTTTTATTAAACTAAATAATGTGTAGTAGATATTTACATAACAATAATTTCGCATTTACTAATTTTATCGATAGTTTCACGAACGATTAAAGTTTTCGGTCTCCTGAAGCGGAGGTGTGCAGAGGTAGATTGAAAATCCGCGAGTAGAAATCTACAATATCCAAACGCGTCACTACATAAGAATTTTGAATCACGCGCCTTCTCACTGATTTTATCATTTAGAGCCATTGAATACTAATGAGAGAATCCCATTACCTAATGATTCCAGACGTAGGAGGCTACTTCGTGTGAATCGGAAATTTCCAAATAATCTCCTATCTTGTGTTGTGGCAGACGCCACTTTTATCGGTTCTGATCCGAATAAAAACAGCATTCTGATTAAATTAAGGAATTTCAGGAATGCAAATTGCCACCTTCAATATGGAGCGATAAACGTCATTTCGATTTTATGTTTGTTTTGATGAAGCTGGAAGAAAATGTTTCGATAACAGTAGTTTTATATGAATGCAATACTGTTCAATGCGATTGTTATGAGTTGATATCTTCATTGTTATTTCAGTATTTTTTTTCCGCCAAAAGTTATAAACAATTAAGTGTAAAATAGTTGGTTCAAGCCCTGTGGAGAGGAGCTTTTTGGCGCTCTTGTTCAAACAGACAAATTATATCTTCGGAAGTATTGATTTCTCAGAGTTGGGAATTATATCAATGGATTTATATGATAGAACTGCATCATGAAAGAAATTAAATTTGATGAAGATGTCGTTCAAAAAAAAAATCTTCAAAAATTATCATTTAAAAAAAAACATAGAAGTACGAATCATTATTGAAATTTCCAAAACTCATATATCTCCGAAAGTATTAGCTTGGTAGAGTTGAAAATTGAATTTGAACTTTGTAAGTTAAAAAAATTTTTTTTTTGTCGTTACTCCGAATCCATCCAGCCTATTTTGCCCAATAATGAACTTAACCGAGATATTTATCTACCAAACCTACTCTGTAAATTTCAACTGCCTAGCTTATTATGTTCGAGAGTTATTGTAAAAACAAAATTTAAAAATTAAAATTTTTTTTATTGACACTTTACGGCAACCCAATCAATACAAAACTTCGCATGCGTATAAAGATCATTATTCTACAATTTGATGCTAAATTTCAGATAGATCAAGTGATCAGTTTCGGTAATATTCATTAAACATGTTTTACTAAAAATGGCCATAACTCTGAAACCGCTAGGTGGATTTCGTCCGTTAACTGGTCCGAGATGTTTACGCTCCAAACCTACCCTGCAAATTTCGATCCTCTAACTCCTTTCGTTCGAGAGTTATCGTGTTAACGGACGGCCGGCCGGACGGCCAGACAGAATTGATTTCGACCACGGATTCTTGATCAAGTGAGTCGAACCAAATCGTTTGAGACCATTTTCAGCCAAAAATTCGAACATTACACACATTTGGGCAAATTGATAAGTACTCTGCTCTGAAGAACAAGAGCGCCAATAAGGGGGTTTGGTTTTTGCATATATCTGAAAAACTATTTGAGATTAGTCAAATTTGAAGAAAGATTCAAAAAGGGGAGGAAATTTCCCAAAATATTGGACACTCTTAATCGAAATTACCATGTTTGAATTGAATCGGCATAGTATTTTTTGGGTTATTGAAGAAATAATAACCAAATTTCAGATTGATATAACTCCAAAATCATTTGGCCGATTATGCTAATTAACGAACTTAAATAATGTCGTATTCAGATGCACAATCTACTCTGAAAGTCGCTATTTCTTTCCATCCTCAAGGGATCGTGACAAACGTAATATTTTTTCCTAATTTTTTAAAAATTTTCTAGTACAGTCCTCACAAAATTTCACCCACGTCTTCATGTCGATATTCTACAACTAGTTACCAAGCTTCAATTCGATCGAGTCTATATTTTTTGAGTTATCGTGGAAATAATATTCCAGATGGGTATCAATCCGAAACCGTTGGGCCGATTATGGACAACAACTCTCCCATTCAGATGTGCAACCTATCCTTAAAATTGAAAGTACCTATCTCCTTTCGTTCAAAAGTTATCGAGGCAACTGCCACCCATCCAGGTACTGAACTCACACAAGGCTGCTCAGATCTCCGATCGTGTTCAAACTTGGAACTTGGTAGAAGAGTTAGGTTCTGAAGGCACTCGAAAAGTTTCAGCGATATCGGTCGAATAGTTTCTGATATATAGAATTTTTTTCAACGATATTCATTGATTTTATAAAAATTTTCTAGTGATACGATCCTCACGAAATTTTGCAAGAATTTTCGCGTTGGCATTATACAACTAATAACCATGTTTGAATGGGATCGGTTTTGTATTTTTCGAGTTATTGAGGAAATTACAGCCAAATTTCAGATGGGTATAACTTCAAAACTGTTCGGCCGATTATGCCTCAAATGTTTCATTCAGATGAACAACCTAATCCGAAAGTTTCAAGTCGCTATTTCTTTCCGTGTCCAAGTTATCGTGGCAACGGCCGGACAGAATCAAAATTGACCACGAATTCTTCAACAAGGAATCGAACCCAATAGTTTGAGACCATTTTCGGCAAAAAAATCGAAAGTTACTGACATTTGGGCAAAACGATAAGCACTTTGTCTGTTCCGAGGCACAAGAGCGCAAAAAACAATAGTGAAATAAATGTATATCCTTTCATGTCAACTATTTCTGTTAGTACTATTCCGTTCACACTATTAATTCCAGTTTTATTTATATCCAATTTTCACGATAACATCAATTAATATTCTTCACTACACACCATCATCAGCGGTTTAAATGACGGTACATCCATTTATTCAAAGATATAGCGGAATTGTACTGGAGAAATGAGCTTTCCAATTTTTTTCTATCGATATCAACCTACTTTCGTTCAAAAATCATAAGTTTTAGAGTTATATGACATCATCAGATTCGATCAGCCGAAGATGGAAATCTATAAAAACAAATTATTGCTGTTTTAATTGAACATCATTCACCGTGGACTGTTAGAAATTTAAATTTTTTTCGTGATTCCTTAATTTACGTATATATCATAAATTGACCACATTTCTCACCTACGCCAATAATAAATTCGAAAATAAACCTACATATAATAAATTGTCGAAATACCGTTAAATAAACCCTCCAATATTCTTTCGGGCGAAAGTTCTGGGGAACATCGCGTTATCATTTTGCACAAATGTCAGTAATCTTCGAATTTTTCGCCGAAAATGGTCTCAAACGATTGGGTTCGGCTCCCTGATGAAGAATTCGAGGTCAAATTTGATTATGTCCGTCCGGCCGTTGCCACGATAACTTGAGAAAGGAAAGAGATAGAGACTTGAAATTTTCAGGGTAGGTGGCGCATCCCAATGCGACGGGCAAGCTCGTTAATGGGCATAATCGGCCTAGGGATTGCAATCAGGCCGGATTTTCAAGAATCCGGCCGGATACGGACCGGATCCGTCCGGATATATTAAATCAAGACTATTTTCTCTTTTCTGTCCAGGATGAACAAATGAGAAAATCCAATGTGATTTTAATTCGTAAAGTAGTTGATTGAAAAACATATAAACAAAATAATAAATAATTTCTTATGTACCTAATGATGAACAAGTAAAATTTAAATAACAAAACGAGTTACGCAGTCCTGTATTCATAGATTTAACAGTTACAAAATATTAAATTTTAATCGTATATTCCTCTCTTCAAACAAAACACTTTTTGGCGCTTTTGTTCCTCGAAACAGAGTGCTTATCAATTTGCTCAAATATCTGTAATTTTCGAATTTTTGGCTGAAAATGGTCTTAAACGATTTGGTTCGACTCACTGATCAAGAATCCGTGGTCGAAATTGATTCTGTCCGGTCGGCCGTTAACACGATAATTCTCAAACGGAATGAGCTAGACTGCTAGACAGTTGAAATTTTCAGAATAGGTTTGGGACATAAATATCTCGGCTAAGTTCGTTATTGGGCACAATCGGTCAGATGGTTTCGGAGTAACGAAAAAAAATTTTTTTTTAAATTACAAATTCCAAAATAAGTTTTTCTCAAGATGCAGTTTCACCATAGGAATCCATTGATGTCATTTTTAACTCTAAGAAGCTAATACTTTCTTCTGTGTTTTCACAGAATGCGATAATTATTCTATATATGATTTATTATAATAATACGAACTTTGTTGATACATGTCAACTTATTTTCCTGAGACATGATATGTCAAATTTTGATATTTAATGCCCATGGTTAATCCATATGATGATGGGAATGGTAATGGTAAATTAATAATATTGAGTTCAGAATATCTCCAGTAAAAACTAAACTGAAATATTGGCTAAAGTTTCAATTGATATAATATAATTTTCAGAGTGGATTTGAAGAAAAAATATATCGTTCATCATAGAATTGAGGAACGAATATCTCGGATGAGTTCGTTGTTGGGTACAATTGGTCTATTGGTTTTGGATTAATAATTTTTGGCACTCTTGTTGAATTTAAATTCTTTTATAATATTTGAATTTATCTACTATTATGAAGTTCTATCATAAGAATCCATTGATATAATTCCCAACTCTTACCAATACTTTCGAAGATATGATTTGTCAAAGTTTGAACAAGAGCGCCAAAGCTCCTGTCCACAGGGCTTGAACCAATTTTTTTTTATTTACTAATTTTCCAAATTCCGCTCAGGTAAAACCATAAATGTAGAAATGCAGTAGAGTCGGTGAGGCCTACTAAGGAGTGGGGAGAATTTAAAGGGCAAAATGATGCCGGATCCGCCGGATTTCCGGTCCGGTTTTTCCGGATTGCAATCCCTAAATCAGCCCAATGGTTTCCGAGTAATAATTTTGTTTTCAACCAATACGAATCCAATCGAATTGAGACTTGGTGAGTAGTTGTAGAATACAAACTTAAAGACTTTTGTGAAATTTCGTGAGGATAGTATCACTAGAAAATTTTTAAAAATCATTGAAAAAAATTATATTTATCAGAAAGTAGTCGTCCAACATTGCTGAAATTTTGCGAAAGCCTTCAAAACCAAACTCTACAACGAAGTCCACATTTCTAGCTCCCACCACATCAGTAGTTGTTCCAGGTGGTGAATATTCTATTAGATACAAAGTTTTGACAGACGGCCATTCTGAAGTTCTCTTATCGCAACTTCTACACAAAATATACTATTCATAAAATCCAGAAGAAAATGTACAGATTCTGCTCAAATTGCTTGCCTCCATATCCTAAGAAAAAAAAGATTGGTTCAAGCCCTGTGAACAGGAGCTTTTTGGCGCTCTTGTTCAAACAGACAAATTATATCTCCGAAAGTATTGATTTCTCAGAGTTGGGAATTATATCAATGGATTCTTATGATAGAACTGCATCATGAAAAAATTTGAATTTAAACAAATTGTCGTTAAAATGAAAAATATCTATAAAAAAAGCTTCAAAAATTATAATAATAATAATAATAATAATAAGGTCTTTATTTCACAAGAAATCTCAAGGGGAAGTTCACCCGAAGGTGTTCTACCACTTAACCCTTGTTATATACAAAATACACATTTGAACATATCTAAATCCAATTTTGAAATCAAAGAGAAAATTGTAAAAAAGTCAACAAGAGAAAAATATAAAGTATAAGCATTTTAACAAACAAAAATTCATTTAAGAAAAAACAGAGAAGTACGATTCATTATTGAAATTTCGAAAAATCATATCTCTGAAAGTATTAGCTTGTTGGAGTTGAAAATTATATCAATGGATTTTTATGGTGAAACTGCATATTGAAAAAATTGAATTTGAAATTTGTAAGTTAAAAAAAAAAAATTTTTCGTTATTCCGGAACCATCCGGCCTATTTTACCCAATAACGAACTTAACCGAGATATTTATCTCCCAAACCTACTCTGGAAATTCGAACTACCCAGCTTATTCTGTTCGAAAGTTATTGTAGAAACAATATTTAAAAATAAAAATTTTTCGCTCGTTAACAAACTTGTCCGAGATATTTACGTTCCAAACCTACCCTGCAAATTTCAATCCTCTAACTCTTTTCTTTCGAGAGTTATCGTGTTAACGGACTGCCGGACAGAATCGATTTCGAACACGGATTCTTGATCAGTGAGTCGAACCGAATCTTTTGAGACCATTTTCAGCCAAAAATTAGAAAATTACAGACATTTGGGCAAATTGATAAGAACTCTGTTCTGAGGACCAAGAGCGCCAAAAAACAATAATATGATTATTGAGCAATAGATTTTCGTATCAACGTCAATCGGCGTCATTTGCACGTTTATCAACTTAATCGGATGTAAAAGTTTTACTCAACAATTTGCTGGTTAACGATTACCTATAATCGAGACCACGCCGTCTAATGTGTTTGTCATATTGAACCCATCTAATTAGTCATCCGTATTTCTTGTTTGTTCAACCGCAATACCACATACCATACAATTTTCCATTGAAAGTTCACCGAATTGCCGCCATTTTTCACAATTATAGACGTTTAGGATACTTGTAATGCAATTTTGGGAAAAACTATTGTGATTACAGATAAGATATTATTTCAGCGACGCTCTTGTTCCTCGGAACAGAGTGCTTATCAATTTGCCCAAATGTCTGTAAATTTAGAATTTTTGGATGAAAATGGTCTTAAACGATTTGGTTTGACTCACTGATCAAGAATCCGTGGTCGAAATCGATTCTGTCCGGCCGTCCGTCCGTTAACACAATAACTCTCAAATGGAATGAGATAGACAGTTGAAATTTTCAGGGTAGGTTTGGAAGATAAATATCTCGGTTAAGTTCGTTATTGGGCAAAATCGGTCTGATGATTTCGGAGTAACATAAACACAATTTTATTTACATTGCTAATTTCAAATTTATTTTTTTTCAAGATGCAGTTTCCTCATAAGAATCCATCGATAACATTTTCAACTCTAACAAGCTAATACTTTCGGAAATATGATTTTTCAAAATTTCAATAATACATCGTACTTCTATGTTATTATTACAGAATTCGAATTCTATCTGTCTGTGTTCACTGTTCATACAAATCTTATCTACCTATGACAGATAATATGTCGAATATATTGATTTATGTTCTAACGAAATATGATTGAATGCAAAATGAACAATTATAGGATATTATAATTACCCCTATACTATATGCCCTTGGATAATCCATACGATGATGAAAATATATTCAGAATATCTTCAGTGAAAACAAAACCGGAATATTGGCTAAGTTTCAATTGATATAATATAATTTTCAGAGGGATTTGAGGAATGGACATCTCGGATAAGTTCGTTATTTAATTTTAATTTAGTTTCGTTTATGATGCAGTTCTATTATAAGAATCAATAATTCCGGAAATGAATTGTCAAAGTTTGAACGAGAGCGCCAAAGCCCCTATCCACAGGACTTTCCCATTTTTAATTGCCTTTTACGACTTTCAAAAATATTATTGGTATTTCGTTGTTGCGGGCTAAATGATATTTAGACATTCAAAGATAAACTATCAAAAGAACTAAGATAACATTTCGAAAAATGTTTCCAAATGAACCAGTCATAATATAGGCCTAGCTAATTCGTTTAATATATTTTCAGTCAGAATTCGCAATAACAAATTATTTTTCATCTAACTTTTAGCACTTTCGTAATTATGTATCAGTATAATGAATCCTAAGAGTGTTGCAGCTGGTAGCACCTGTTAAAAATATCGATTTGCTCTGATAACTGTCCAAATTGAAACGATTAACATGAAGGCAACGGTATGACATAATTTTGGTAACGAAATAATATCGTGTTAATTGACAGTAAAACATACGAGTGTCGGCTATTTGCATTATTTACACGAAGAGCTCTCATGAACATTTTTTAAAATGTTTTAAAAATTCGACTACGCTGATAACTTCATAATAATTCATAAACGTTACCATAGAAACAGGAATGAGGAACTGCAAGGAATAAATACACACATATCAGTTAGAACTGAATTAAGGAAACTCTTTTTTGGCGCTCTTGTAAATGGCTGTAATTTTCGAATTTTTGACTGAAAATGGGCCCAAACGATTTGGTTCGACTGACTGATCAAGAATCCGTGGTCGAAATAGATTCTCTCCGGCCGTCCGTTAACACGATAACTCTCGAACGAAAAGAGTTAGATGATTAAAATTTGCAGGATGGGTTTGGAACGTAAATATCTCGGACGAGTTCGTTAACGGGCGAAATCCATCAAGCGGTTTCGGAGTTATGGCCGTTTTTAGTTAAAACATTTTTTATGAATATTTCCGAAACCGATCACTCGATCTATCTGAAATTTGGCATCAAATTGTAGAATCATGACCTTCAGACGCATGTGAAGTTTTGTATTGATCAGGTTACCGTAAAGTGTCAAAAAAAAAATTTCAAAATTTTTAAATTTTGTTTCTACAATAACCCTCGAAGTGAATGAGCTAGGCAGTTGAAATTTTCAGAGTAGGTTAGCGAGATAACTATCTCGGTTAAGTTTGTTATTGGGTAAAATAGGCCAGATGGTTTCGGAGTAACGAAAAACAATTCTTTTCTTACAAATTTCAAAATATTTTTTTTTAAGATGCAGTTTCACCATAAAAATCCATTGATATCATTTTTAACTCTAACTTGCTAATACTTTCGGAGATATGATTTTTCGATTTATTATATGATCTGTGTTCATACTCGTACATGTCATCTTGTTCTATAAGAGACAGTCAAATTCATTTCAGCTCTTTTAATTTGGTTTCTTCCATGGTGCAGTTTTCATTCTTAGATTGCTCATTTAATCTTGATAAATAAACTATTATTTGAATGAAATTTCCTTTATGATGCAGTTCTATCATAAGAATACATTGATATAATTCCCAACTCTGAGAAACCAATACTTTCGGAGATATAATTTGTCTGTTTGAACAAGAGCACCAGAAAGTTCCTGTCCACAGGGCTTGAACCAATTTTCTTGATATGAATTATTTGTGATAATAATAATAATAATAATAATATAGTTTATTCGGTGAAGTAACTTCTACAGACATAAACAATGCACGGAGGCGTGATGATGTTTCAAAAGTAAGGTAAAATATTTAAGGGGACGATTATTCTGTTCATTTAATGAAAAATCTTTATATTAACGTATGTATTGATATGGTTTGAAATTATAATTTTTGATAGGTTTGTATATTTAAATAGAGTGTGTATGATAGAATTTTTAAAAGATCCATGGAAATTTTGAAGAGTTCATTTAAATAATAATTTGACAACAACTGTGATAAAATTTTCATAACAAGACCTATATCGTCTTATATTTTGAGAGAAAGGCGGAAATTCGCTTACTGAATGAAAAAATAAAGCTCAATAATAATTCCTCACTTACATTGTTAAAATGTCATCTTCATATCAGATATAAATGCAGAGAAATATTTCTTATTTTTTTTTTGCGCGAAATACATGGTTTGGGAGAAAATATATTAACAGATCAAATTAGTTCACAAATTGATGAGAATTATAAAAATAATGTTTGTTATTAGAAAAGGCACTATAGCGTACCATATTTTACTTCAAAAAGATTTAGGTCAAATTCCGCACGAACGCCACTGGAAGAAACAACAAAAGTCGTTATATTCCATCAATATATTCCAAACGCCTCTTATTGCATAGTTGATAGCTAGGTCTGCTAGGTACTTACATATATTCTTTGAAATACCTAGAGTGGTATCATAGATAATATTACTAATTTAACAAATATGATATTTTGAAAACTTTACCACCTCAAAATCAAGAAGGATTGGCATGTTGAGAAATCACGAAAACCTGTGAAATAATATTTACTGTAAAATACATTTTTTCAGGACACTATAGATATAATTATTAATTTCAACTTGCGCATTCAGTCTTTTGATGAATGCTGGCTTATTAGTGATTATACAGGGCAGGACAGGGCTGATTAGAAGTTTGTTGTTAAAACCTAATTTTAAAACATCTTGTGGAATAATTTCGTGGTCAAATTCTTTCAAAATACCATTTCTTGTTAAGAACCATACCTTTCCAACATTTTGTTTTTTGGTTCAGGCCTTAAAATGCACTGGTTAATTTTTAAGAGAGAAATTAACTCCAAACAACAATATACTCAATCAATATACAAGGCATCTCGTCAAAAAAAAAACTTAAAATTGGGTATTATTATTATTATTTAAATTAACCTCTACTCTTGTTAATTTAAATAATAATAATAATAATAATAATACCCAATTTTAAGTTTTTTTTTGACGAGATGCCTTTGCTCATTGTGCCATAATGTCAAATTGACAGCTCAGTTTATGAGTCTAGCAATGGGAAGGTAACAATATATTGTTCAGTATTAATAATCGGTAATTACTGCAAAATTTATGCAAACTTATTCAATTCAAATTAAAAATCAAACTTCAAAACAAATCAATTGAATTGTAACTTAAATAAAGTGAAGTAAAGTAGTTGTTACAACAAATTCAGCTGGCAGGCAGGCTGTAATACGAGCTAGAGGTGCTAATACAAAATATTAAGTTGATTTTGTTGTAAAAAACACGTTTATTAAGGTTATTTAAGTTATACTTGAATTAGTTTGTTTTGAACCTTCATTTTTAATTTGAATTGAATAAGTTTGCATAAATAAATTTTGCAATAATTGCTTATTATTATAACTGAATCTACAATAAATAATCGTTCGAACAAGCCTATTGGAAATAATGGCACACTTCACATCAATATTTTATGAACCATTGAATATCTGGAATATTCAATTCATAATAAACACGGACCTGTGCACCTCCGAATAATGCGTTAATACATATTGAATGACTTGAATTTCTCAGTATCATGAATTCAGGAATGTGGTGCATCTTGTTTCACCCAATACACAGATTCAGTGTTTCGACTTCCGATTACGTAAAAGAGTTTTTCAAAAAAATACCCCATGTTCAGAAATATGGTTCAAATGATAGAAATTCCCATTCTAGAATTATTAATCTTCGAAAACTCTTCATTTTGAATAACTGAAACAGATGGTAGCAGAATCATAGATTGAAATAAAAACACAAAAAAAATTTATCATTGAAGTGAACTCATTATAAAAGGGAATTAAAGGAATGAGAATGTGATTTGTTCTTGAAAATGGTCCTATTTCTTTTTGACATTTGCTAGCTTTTGTATTGCATTTTCAATGTTATTTCGAGTCTCAGTTGGTAAATATCGGTCTAAGCAACCAAAACACACGCAACTATTCCTTCACAGTTGTTTGGAATAAAATCTTCAGTTATGCTAACATTTGTGTTTGAATTATTCGAAAAAATAATTTTCAAAGACGAATAATCCAAAAATGAATAGTTCTATTTTCAGGTACCTATGGTACCTAGGTAATCAAATGTGGAACTCCTAAATTCATGTATCGGATGGAATAAGATGCAGCACTATAATTAAGTGATGTTACTGATAATTTCAATTGATTCAATATGAATTAACGCATTATTCAGAGATTCACAGGTCCGTGTTTATTATAAAGTGAAAATTCCAAATATTCAATGGTTCATAAAATATTGATACGAAGTGTGCCATTAGTGCCAATAATCTTTTTTGAAAGAGTATTTATTGTAGATCCTGAGAAAAATTTCACTGATACATAGGCTGTTTTACAAGATGTGGAATAAAGAAAATAATTTTCTCAATCCGGACCTGCGCTATCAACAAATTATTATGAGCGAATACTAGGCATAGGCCTATACTCATTCCCTGAAATTTTCATAAAGATCCATGCAGGCGTTGAAGAGTTATGCCGATGGAAAATTTTTGATAAAATTCATAAAACCACCTGTATCCCTTAAACGAATATATTAAGGACATATTTCGCTGATTTAGATTAAGCAAAATGTCCTGCATCCTGGATCTGTACTGAAAGTCAGTACAATCATTCGTGAAACACCCTGTATAATGACTAATAAGCCAGCATTGAAATAATGACAAATGAATGTGCGAGTTGACAATAATTTTATTTCATACTGATACATTATGAAGAAATAAACCCTTGGTTACCGTAACTATAAACATGGTCATAACTCGAGTCATAACTCCCTTGGGAGTTATACTAATGAGTTATAGATCTTTAACTCCCTCAAAGGTATTTACCAAATCAAACCAACAATGGTCAAATTTTCAAAGATTCAAATTTTCAATTGTCAAATTTATTTTCATTCAGTATGAAATAAAATTAATTATCTATCACCCGAGTTATTGGATGTTAACAACCTCATGTAAGTTAACAATCTCTCGGAACTTACGTCCCTCGGGATTGCAATCTGTTGCCCTCTGTAATTAACATCCTCATAACTCCCTCTAATGTATTTACAAAAACCAACCATCAATTGTCAAATTTTCAAACTAACAATATTTTTATTGAAAATTAATTATTTATCACGTGAGTTATTGGATGTTAACAACCTCGGGCAACTTAACAACTTGTAATCCGTTGCCCTCTGTGATTAACATCCTCATAACTCCCTTGATACCTACATAAATAACTAATCATTAAAGGATACTGTGGGAGGTGTACTCATTATTAAAAGGTTTCTTTCTGGGTTTTCTCTCCCAAACTCTGAAAAATATCTATAAAATAAATAAAATATTATTTTGTGATTTGCTTCTGCGTAAGAAACACAAGATATTTATCAGAAGCAATCAATTGAACAATGTTGCCTAACAAACAACAACGAAACAACATCAACGAAGAAACAACTATATCGTAACGTTTCGGATTCTATATGAAACTCCTTCGACAGTCACTTAACGAGAATCTTAGAATTATTTTGTTGATAGTTATTCACAAAATAATTAATTTTTATTTTATAGGTAGATATTTTTCAGAGTTTGGGAGAGAAAACCCAGAAAGAAACCTTTTAATACATAAATAACTATTATATACAGTTTGCTAAAAAATGTTGATAATTGAACTAAAAATATAAAAACTTGAGACCACAAATTCTATCAAATATTAACTTGTTGCGTTTTTGCGCGCATGTGAGTGTATGTATAAGATTCAATTATGAAACTTACCCCAGCTATCAGAAAATCAGGAATATAGCCCAAAATGTTATTCACTTTTCGCGTAAAGTTGATAAATACAACACTGACCGGTTAGAACAGAGCCTACCTCACAGATGATCGAATGCAAACTGAACTGCTGAACTATTGACATGCCAAATGCTTGTGTACCGATAGGTACCAAATAGGAACACGAGGTGGTACTGAGATTCGACCGCGAGCACGTGATCTCTTGACAGGCTGGTTTTTTTACCGCACTTGCTATTTTTGCTATTTCTCCGCGATCGAAGAAATTGCAGAAGAAAGTGTTACAAAATAGAGGTGCTGTTTATCTGCGGGGATGTTGGACGAGCCGGCTCATTTCGAATTTATGCAGATTTGTTTATTTGGATGTGAAAACGATCAGTATTGTCGTACGCAGGGTATAAGTCTAGTCAACAAGTGGTGCCCTTTAGGTCAAAACTTTTTAGAGCTATCCGAAAATTATCATCGAGGTGTCATTCAATTCGGGATGATAGGTAGATAATTTTCGAGAAAATTCATGGGTCGTTCGCAAAAATTGAAAAAGTTATAAACAATTAAGTGAGAAAAATGGGGTTGGTTTTTTGCATATACATATCTCAAAAACTATTTGAGATTTTTCAAATTTCCCAAACAATTATCAACTCCCCGAACTGTATAACCAATATTTATAATTTTTCCAAAGGGTTGAAAATTCGCCCGAAAACGGGTACTCCGGCTTCAGAAAGCCACGCACAGTTCAGACATTTAATGAATAAATATTATTAAAACTTATTAAATATGGAAATAAAAAACTGAAAAAATTCAGGCGCCTACAGGATAGATCATTGAACAATAAATCCGTGTTCCAAAAATTTTATAGCAATTTTTCAATTAGTTATCCATTAGTTAGTTAAAAAATGTTTGTAGCACGTTAACATTGCCAGTGCGATAATTGTTAAATTATTAATTAATTTTTTCCGTTCGTGGAGCTAGGCCTTATACTAGATTGCAGTTGGAAAAATTGTTAATTTTCGCTTTGTTATTAACAATTTACTTAGCTTAATAATTATAAATCTGAATTAAACATCGAAAATAACATTTTTTTTTATATTACTATCGATCCATTTTCTCATGATCAGTAGCAACTTAAAAATTATTTTTAATAATTTTTATCTCTTAAGATTTAAAAAATTGTTATGAAGAAATGCATTTTTCATAAAATAAATTATATTTTTTTTGGAAACATAATCTTTGATGAAGTAAAAAAACCGTTTCTTAAAATGAATCTTTTAATGCTTAGAAATGGATTTGTTAATTAACAATTGCTTTCTACCACTTGTAATTATACTAAGGTTTAATTTTTTTTATAATTATATATCTTGGTCTTTCATACTGAAAAAAAATCATTATGATTAATTTTCATTGTTTATTCAGTAAACAATTTGTTGTGAACAAATGAATTCTCATCTGTATTTTCTTCTGTTTCTACAAAAACAGTAACTTTTTTGGGATATTTTCTCCTCTTTTTGGATCATTTTTGAAATTTTAATAATCTCAAATAGTTTTTGAGATATGTGCAAAAAACCGAACCCACTATTTTATTCACTTACTTGTTTTTTATAACTTTCGGAATTTTTGCGAACCGCCCTTGAATCTTCTCAAAAAATATCTATATGCCATTCCAAATCGAATGACACCTCAATCATAATTTTCGGAAAACTCTGGAAAGTTTTAACCTAAAAGGCACTTGTTGACTAGACTATATTCCCATTCCAGATACTACAGACAGGTAATCACGCATGGTTTTATTTTTTTTTTAATTTGATTTTTGCAATAAACATGAAAGTGATAACATTTCTGCATAGAGAATGATGCGACCTTTCAAAAGATGTATCACAAGCCCATACTTCCTATTTGAAAATTTAGGGGTTGTACCTGTCTTTCGAAGGGGGCTGAAGGTAGGGTTCGAATTTTTAGGAAGAAGAATGACAATTTAAAATTTGAATTTTTCGTGTTTCGGAATTTTCCATGAATATGTGTATAGTAACCAAGATAATAAATTTATTCCATTTGGCTTTTCCACACTGTAGATCTATGTTGTTATTTGTCATATAATAATTCAGGCCTGAAAGAATGTACCAGTGGAAAATGGTATGTTGTGTTTTTTTTTCTTTAACCATTAAAACGACTAAAAAATATATATTATCTTATCTCATTCTTTTGAATTCGGTAGAATATAATCGTTCCCATTTTGTCTATTTTGGTCTTGACCTGGTTGTTCTTCGTTAGTAATATTCACATTCCGGACATACATGAAGTGCAATTATATTTCCAATTGAAAGGCTCTGATAGTGTTATCGAAATACATTGGCGATATTCTCAAAAAATTGTTCGCTCAACAGTTTTTCTTTCGAAAGTAAATGAAAATTCTAAAAGCAATTTTTGCGCATAGGTATGATCTGGGGATCATCGCGTTATCATTTTGCCCAAATCTGTAACTTTCTATTTTTTTTACGAAAATGGTCTCAAACGATCGGGTTCGACTCCCTGATGAAGATATTGAGGTCAAATTTGATTCAATCCGTCCGGCCGTTGCCACGATAACTTGTGAACGGAAAGAGATAGCGACTTGAAATTTATAGGTTAGGTATCCCAATACATTGGGCATAATTAATAGGCCCAACGGTTTCCGAGTAATAATTTTGTTTCCAACCAATACAAATCTGATCGAATTGAAACTTGGTGAGTAGTTGTAGAATATAAACCTAAGAGTTCTAGTTTCACTAGACTAGAAATTTAAAAAAAAATCTGCGAAAAAAATGTATATATACAGGGTGAGTCTTTAACCACTGCATTAATTTTAACCAAAGATTCCTCTCATCAAATGAAACACTTTTTTCATTAAACATTTTTCCAAATTCAGCTCAGGTAAAAAGATACAGGCTGTTGAAATTTTGAAACAAAAATCAGTTTTTATTTTGTAGCTTTGACATCCTTATTTCGAATGAAATGAATGTTGGCGTTAAGTTTCTTATAACTATGATACATATTTTCCAAATATTAGTTATTTTCTACTTCTACTGGTATTCTAGTTATGGACTCGTGGATTCATAAAACTAAACGAAATTATCATAAAGAAAGCATATAAAGTTTTCCTTGAGTCATTTCAAGAATATTTCATCGTTTTAGAACATTATATTATTCTTCATCATTTCACCTTAAACGCACCGTTTTCGAGATATTCTTCATTGAATGTTTTAAAATGGAAAACTCCAGAAATTTCACTACTTTTATGGATCCGTCCCTGAGCGTTGGAATCCCGAATCAAGCTGTAAACCACGTTACCATGCCTTATTCTCGTCCGCCAACAATGTCATAGATAATTTATATGCGGGAGTGTATTAGCACATTTTGAAATCTTTAAACGCTTGTAACTTTTTACCTGAGCCGAATCTGGAAAAATGGTAAATATAAAATTTACCATGATGAATTCTATTGTCTATTCTCCTGTATTGGACACTCTTCTCAATCGAATTCACCATGATGAATTCTATTGTCCATTCTCCTGTATTGGAGACTCTTCTTAATCGAATTTGCCATGATGAATTCTATTGTCCAGAATGGACAATAGAATTCATCATGGCAAATTCGATTAAGAAGAGTCTCCAATACAGGAGAATAGACAATAAAAATCATCATGGTGAATTCGATTGAGAAGAGTGTCCAATACAGGAGAATAGACAATAGAATTCATCATGGTAAATTCGATTAAGAAGAGTGTCCAATACAGGAGAATGGACAATAGAACATACGCGCAAAAGCTTCTGACTTCACGTCAGTGCTTGAACCAATTTTTTTCAAATCAAATCCAAAAGCTCTCAAAAAATCACCCGTTATTACATAAAGATATATTCTCATTAGTGATAGAAAAACTGGCCTAGAATTCCTTTCTACCCATCACGAGATTTAATATCCACAAATGAGCCTCTCACCTTACAAGATCAGAAGCCTTCTGCAAAATTCAAAGGTCCCCTCTCGCAAATATACTCCTCTGAAGGCACATGGATCTCTTGAAGAAGAATCGCCTCTCTATTCCTCAAAGATATTCACTCTTGTTCATAGAAATCCCTTCAATATTTAGTTGCCTCCTCCTAAGAAGGATCTCTTTCAAAACCAGGTCTGACCACTAATGTAGGGCTATCATCTAATCTCCTATAGATTTGTGATGAAATAACACGATTTTACCATGAATATATATGTATGATAATATGTCATCATGACATTCATATTTTATTTTTGGAGGTTCTCGCAAAAATACGACCATAGACAACATATCATACGACGATTCGCATCCACCTACCGAACTCACAAAAGGCTGCTCGGTTCTCCAACAATATAGATCCGATCGTGTTCAAACTTGGAATTCTGCAGTAGAGTTAGGTTCTGCAGGCTCTCCCAAAATTTCAGCCATGCCGGACGAATAGTTTATGATATATAGAATTTTTTTCAATTATTTTTAATTATTTTTTTTTGAATTTTCTAGTTAAACCATCCTCACGAAATTCTGCAAAAATTTTCGCGTTGGCATTCTACAACTAATAACCATGTTTGAATCCAATCGGTTTTGTATTCTTCGAGTTAATGAGGAACAAAAAACATCCAAATTTCAGAAAATTTCAGATGGCTATAACTCTAAAACCGTTTGGACGATTATGCTCATAAGCAAACTCAAATGTCGCATTCAGATGCACAACCTAACCTGAAATTTTCAAGCCGCTATCTCTTTCCGTTCTCAGGTTATCGTGACAACAAAAATATTTTTTAATAATTTCTTAATAATTTTCTAGCGATTCGATGCTCACAAAATTTCATAAACGTGCTTAGGTCTATATTCTACAACTATTCACCATGTTTGAATCCAATCGGTTTTGTATTCTTCGAGTTAATGAGGAACAAAAAACTACCAAATTTCAGAAAATTTTAGATGGCTATAACTCTAAAACCGTTTGGACGATTATGCTCATAAACAAACTCAAATGTCGCATTCAGATGCACAACCTAACCTGAAATTTTCAAGCCGCTATCTCCTTCCGTTCTCAGGTTATCGTGACACCAAAAATATTTTTTAATAATTTTTTAATAATTTTCTAGCAATACGATTCTCACAAAATTTCACGAACGTGCTTAGGTCTATATTCTACAACTATTCACCAAGTTTAAATTCGATCGGATTTATTTTGGTTGAAAACAAAATTATTACTCGGAAACCATTGGGCCGATTATACCCATTAACGAACTTGTCCGTCGTATTGGGATGCGCAACCCACCCTGAAAATTTCAAGTCGCTGGCTCTTTTCGTTCTCAAGTTATCGTGGCAACGGCCGGACGGCCGGACGGCCGGACGGCACCACAGAATTAAATTTCACATTTGGGCAAAACTATAACGCGTATGTTCCCCAGAACATACGCGCAAAAAGAGTTTCATTTGATGAGAGGAATCTTTGGTTGAAATTAATGCAGTGGTCAAAGACTCACCCTGTATATCAGATAGTTCAGTAGATGAATGGGTGACTGTTGCCTCGATAATTTCGAACAAAGGGAGATAGGGACTTGCAATTTTGAGGGTAGGTTGCGTATCCGAATGGGAGAGTTAAGTTCATTTTTAGGCATAACCGGTATCTGAGTTATATCCACATGGAATATTATTTCCTCGATAAATCAAAAAATATAGACTAGATTTTGGTAACTAGTGGTAGAATATCGACATAAAAATTTTGTGAGAACCGTACCCATAGAAAATTTTCAAAAAATAGGGAAAAAAATTTGGCACTGACGTGAAGTCAGGCGATTTTGCGCGTATGATCTATTGTCTATTCTCCTGTATTGGATATTATTGAATTTACCATGGTAAATTCTATTAAGAGTGTTCAATGCAGGAGAATGGACAATAGAACATACGCTCAAAAGCTCCTTAAATCAAGTCATGATTATGCCCATTGACTTCACGTCACTGCATGAACCTATTTTTTCAAAATTTTCCAGGGGTGGGTACGGTTCTTACAAAATTCTTACAAGGATTTTATATTTCAGAAACCATGCATTAGAGTCCGCTGAAATTCCACACAAACCTTCACGCCGCCATTCTATAATCGAGTACCGCATTTCAGCTCGATCGGCTCTGTATTTTATCAATTATTGTGAAAATAAAATTTCGAGCTGGTATCTAAAATTTTCAAAACATTCTCATTTGAAATTTTGTTTTTGTGATATAACGGATCTCAATAATCCTGAATTTATTTCAGTAATGTATGATGTTAAAACTCAGTGAAATATATCGGTCATTAAATAAACAAGCTCGCTCAAGCTCCTGACGTCAAGAGAGTTTTAATCAAAAATATTTTTCTGATGAAATCATCATGCAGATCTAGGGATCAGCGTGATATCATTTTGCCCAACTGTCTGTAATATTTGAATTTTTTACCGAAAATGGTCTCGAACAATTAGGTTCGATTCACTGCTGAAGAAGGTCAAAATCGATTATGTACGGCTGTCATTTTATGATTTAATGTATTGCTCTAATTATAATTTGCTGATATATGTAAATCCATCATATGAGGTGAGTCATAGACCTACGTTTTGGATTTATTTTTTTAGGATGTAGTTCTACTATAAGAATAAATTCATTTCATTCTCAACTCTAACAAAGTAATATTTCAGAGATATCATTTTCCAAAATTGTTATATTACAAAGTTTAAATTCAATTCAACTCTTACGGTGGGTTTCACAAAGCCTCGTTTCCAAATCAGTGTGATTCTATGTTAATTTCCTGTTCATTTTTGATGCAACCCCAGAATTAAATCCACAATTAAGCTAATCGAAGCTTCGTGAAACCCACCATGAGAAACCAATACTTTCGGAGATATGATTTATCAACGTTTGAATAATTTCGCGCTAGTAGTTTGACAAGAGCGCCAAAGCCTGATATGGAAAATATGCGGCTTTTGGAGATACATCTCGAACAATTTTTATAGTCCCTATGAAGAAATGAACAGCAAAATAAATATGTCATTGAATGTTAAAGTAGAAGTAATGTAAAATACGGATTCCTCATTCTTCTTTGAATCACGGAACCCTGAATTACTCTATATTCGGTGAATGTTTGACCAAACACGAATACATACAGGATATCAAGTGAGGACTTATACTACATGTCTAGACAAACTAATCTGTAGATTTTCTCAATTAGAGTTTAAAGCAATTAGTTACCATTAGAACACATGTTTTCTACAATTGAATTAATCGCTCAGGATATCCGATGACAGGATTTGCTATTTCAAATTTATCGGAAACTCATACTTATCATCCGAAAATGCAATAACTGTTAATGAAGTTTTAAACCTTTTGTTTCGCGCATGTTCTGGGGAACATCGCGATATCATTTTGTCCAAATGTCTGTAATTTTCGCATTTTTTGTCGAAAATGGTCTCAAAACGATTAGATTCAACTCACTGATGAAGAATTCGAGGTCAAATTGGATTCTTATAATAGAACTGCATCATAAAAGAAACTAAATTAAAATTAAAATGGGTTCAAGCCCTGTGGACAGGAGCTTTCTGGCGCTCTAGTTCAAACAGACAAATTATATATCCAAAAGTATTGGTTTCTCAGAGTTGAGAATTATATCAATGTATTCTTATTAACTTACCATTACCATTCCCATCATCATATGGATTGACGTATGATATTAAATTAGAATTCTCATATTTATAGGATTGCTGGAATGGATGACAATGAGACAACCTCATGTCTTACGAAACTAATTTGACATTATAACAATTCATAGAATACCCACAGAATAATTCTATCATTGTGTGAAAACGTAGAAATACGATTTACATTGAAATTTTGAAAAATCATATCTCCGAAAGTATTAGCTTGTTAGAGTTAAAAATAATATGAATGGATTCTTATGGTAAAACTGCTTATTGAAAAAAAAACACTCTTAATTCGAATTTACCATGGTAAATTCGAATTAAGTGTCCAATACAGGAGAATGGACAACATAATTTACCATGGTAAATTCGATTAAGGGTGTCCAATACAGAAGAATGGACAATAGAACATACGCGCAAAAGCTTCTGACTTCACGTCAGTGCTTGAACCAATTTTTTTTTTGTAATTTTTTTCAAATTTTCTAGGGGTACGGTTCTTACAAAATTTTAAACACGTCTTTATGTTGATTTTCTACTACTAGTTACCAAGCTTCAATTCGATCGAATATTTATTTTTTGAGTAATCAAGGAAATAATATTCCAGGTGGGTATAACTCGGAAACCGTTAGACCGATTATGCCCATTATCGAACTCAACTCTCCCTTTCGGATACGCAACCTACCCTGAAAATTGCAAGTCCCTATCTCCTTTCGTTCGAAAGTTATCGAGGCAACGGTCACCCATCTACTGAACTCACACAAGAATGCTCGAATCTCCAACAATATTTATTCGATCGTATTAAAACTTGAAAATTGGCAGTAGAGTTAGGTTATGAAGGCTCTTGCAAAATTTCAGCAATTTCAAACGATTAGTTACTGATATATAGAATTTTTTTTTTTTCAATGATTCATTAAAAATTTTCTACTAATGCTATCCTCACCAAATTTTGCAAACATTTCCGCGTTGGCATTCTACAACTAATGACCATGTTTGAATTCAATCGGTTCAGTATTTTTCGAGTTAATGAGGAACAAAAAACCACAAAATTTCAGAAAATTTCAGATGGCTATAACTCTAAAACCGTTTGGCCGATTATGCTCATAATCAAACTGAAATGTCGCGTTCTGGTGCACATCCTAACCTGAAAACCGCTATCTATTTCCGTTCTCAAGTTATCGTGACAACAAAAATATTTTTTAATAATTTTTTAATAATTTTGTAGCCATACGATTCGCACAAAATTTCACAAACGTGCTTAGGTTCATATTCTACAACTACCCACCAAGTTTCAATTCGATCGGATTCATATTGGTTGAAAACAAAATTATTACTCGGAAACCACTGGGCCGATTATGCCCATTAACGAACTTGTCCGTCGTATTGGGATGTGCCACCCACCCTGAAAATTTCAAGTCGCTAGCTCTTTTCGTTCTCAAATTATCGTGGCAACAGACAGACAGAATCAAATTTGACATCGAATTCTTCATTGGGGAGTCGAACTTAATCGTTTGAGACCATTTTCGTCAAAAAATTCGAAAGTTACAGACATTTGGGCAAAATGATAACGCGATGTTCCCCAGAACATACGCGCAAAAACGAACTTACGCGAGATATTCATTACTCAAATCTACTCTGAAAATTATATTATATCAATAGAAACCTAGCCAAAATTACAGTTTTGTTTTCACTGGAGATATTCTGAACCAAATATGATTAAGTGCGCAAAGTATATATTTCCATCATCATATGAATTAATTATCCAAGGGCATATATAGGGTAGATAATATAGGTATATAATAAACGTTGTCTTCTAGAACAGAAATAAATTTGGCATGTCTGGTAGACAGGGATGAATAGTGACACAGACAGATAGAATTCGCATTCTGTGAAGACATACAAGTATGATGTATTATTGAAATGATATCTCCGAAAGTATTAACTTGCTAGAGTTGAAAATGATATTCATGGATTTTTATGGTAAAACTGCATCTTTAAAAAAAATTAATTTGAAATTTGTGTTGCACCAAATTTTTTTTTTCACACCGAAACCATAACCGATTTTGCCCAATAGAACTTTACCGAGATAATTATTTCCCAAACCTATGCTAAAAATTTCAACTGTCTAGCTCATTCCGTTCGACAGTTATCGTGTTAACGACCGGACCGGCTGGACATAATCGATTTTGACCATTAATTCTTGATCAGTGGGTCGAACCATTTTCATCCAAAATAAAAATTTGAAAATAACAGACATTTGTTAAAATTGATAAACACTCTGTTCCGAGGAACCATAACGCCGAAAATATTATTTATCTCACGATAATCTGAGAACGGAAAGAGATAGCGACTTGCAATTTTTTGGATAGGTGGCATTCGAATGCGACATAATAAACTGTTTCGGAATGTTATATCCATCTGGAATATTATTTTCTCGATAACTCAAAAAATACAGATCCGCCCATATTTTCTACATGTTGATAATATGGGTAACCACGAACCAGAAGTCTTCCCTCAACTACCATTGTTTGCAAATGCAAAATACCGCCGATTCAGTAGAAGGATCATTCATGGAATTTCCTGAAAGCGAAAATGTTGTATTGCACAATGTTGACGTATTTCAGAGAGAAATGTGAAGTCCACAACCCATACTTAATTATACCTCTGCTTATCGTAGCAATACTTGTGTTTTGAAAATTAATCCTTCAATTTACTACCTCGCCTGAGACTTTATACCTACTTTCGACGTGATGCTAATAAATAACGACGTAGTTTCAAAATAAATGCTCCAAATGCAAGATGCATCGTTGGCGAGTATATTTAAAAAAAAATTATTCTCGAGATCGCCATGTTGCGCAACAATCAAGTTATTCTCTTCGAAATGTGGGAAAATACTGAATATTGTCAATTGCATATTACTATAATGTTCTCAAACGTTTGTTTGGTTCGACTCACTGATCAAGAATCCGTGGTCAAAATTGATGATGTCCGGCCGTCCGGTCGTTAACACGATAACTCCCGAACGGCAGAGATGTCCAGGGTATGTTTGGTAGATAAATATCTCGGTAAGTTCGTTATTGGGCAAAATCAGCCTGATGTTTCTGAGTAACGAAAAAAAAAATTTTTTTACATTAGAACTTTTTGGGCGCATGTTCTAGGGGAACATCGTCCTATCATTTCGTCCAAATGTCTGTAATTTTCGAATTTCGAGCTGAAAATTGGCTAATAGACTAATTCGGACTCCCTGATCACGAATCCGGTGTCAGATTCTTGGGTGCCGTCCGGCCGGCCGGCCGGCCGGCCGGTTTCCCGGCCGTAAGCACGATAACAGGAGCACCGAAGGTCCTATCGACTTCAAACTTTCAGGGTAGGTTTCTGATCAAAATGCGACGGTTAAGTTCGTTAACGGGCAAAATCGGCCGGACGGTTTAGGAGTTATAGACATTTAAAATTTTGAGGTTATTTCCCTGATATTTCAGGAACTAAAGAAGATGTTGAATCAAAACTTGGTAGTCAGTTCGAGGATATAAACGCGCAACTTTTGGCAAAATTCTGTTATGATCGAAATGTTGGTAATTTTTAAAAAAATATTTCTTGTAATTTTTTCGAAAAAAAAAATTTTTTTTCGTGAACTATTCATCAGATTGCAACAAAAACTTGTACTAACGTCAATTGTAGTATTTTGCAACATTGTGCAAAATTTTGGCTCTATACGATTTCAAGTTCTGGAGATATAAGACAAAATGTGTCAAATTTCCTGGGTCTCTCTCAGTATTTTCATCGATTATTATATAATAATCAATAATATTAAGGTATTCAACATGATACTGCTTTTTTTCTTTACTGGTCAGTACGGGCCACAAGGAAGATGAACATGCGCCCAATAGCTCCTGTCCACAGGGCTTGAACCAATTTTTTAAGATGCAGTTTTATCATAAGAATCCATATATATATTAATGTAACTGTTCCGTTGTGCTAATGATCTATGAAATCGAAGCTCAATAAACTTTATGCAAAAAAAGAATCCATTGATGTAATTTTAAACTCTTACAAACTAATACTTTCAAAGATATGATTTCTCAAAATTTCAACATTACCTCGTACTTCTATGTTTTCACAAAATGCGCATTCTATCTGTCTGTGTTCTATCTGTGTTTACTGTTCATTCATGTCATCATATCTACCTGTAAGAGACGTCATACTTATTTTTGTTCTAGTTTGTTAATATAATTCGTACTTTGGAAATATTTTGTGTTGTAAAACAAGGTTCCGCATCTTGAATTTGTGAATATGAACTGTTTTGATACCAAAAATAATATAATATTGACTTTTTGCATATTGAATAATTTATGTGCAAATATTGGGGATGATGTTTCAGAAGATTTAGAATTGGATCATTTTAATGATGTAGTTTATGAAGGCAATAGGAAGGAACAACATAATGTAATCATCAAAAGAAATTGCTGGTCGTTGACAACCGAGTTTAATAATACCTTTTACTTCCTCAAGTAGTGAGACATGTTCCTATATACAGTATTTTCATAATGTTGCTAGCAAAAAAATACTGAAATATTAATCCACATTTGTGTATCAAATATTCTTTCTTAAGTTAATGTTCATAATACAGAATAAACGTGTTAGTGGTAATAACTATTTAATTTGGATTGCATTTTATTAGTATATTTTGAACTATTAAAATAATTTGTTCGCCAGCCTCTACCTACTCAAATATTAGGAATAAATGGCAAATCTGCTATGATTGTCTCCAACCTTGCTGTAGACATTTCGACCCATTCCACGAGGTTGAATCATTGCTCATTTAATGTAGATAAATAAACTATTATTTGAATTTAATTTCCAGTTCTATCATAAGAATCCATTGATATAATTCTCAACTCTGAGAAACCAATACATTCGGAGATATGATTTGTCAAAGTTTGAACAAGAGCGCCAAAGCCGATGTCCTCAGAGCTATCCCACTTTTTATCAGTCAAATAATGATTAGTTCATACAGTATTGTTTTAGACATCTTAGGTAAATCACACCTTTAATATGAAACTGAAAATCACCTATTATGAGAATATACAATGTAAATTGTGTATTTTCAACCACAATCAATTATGACTATGTGGAAAAGAGTCAATGGAAATGAGGTGAAACAATTATGTTGATATCATTTTCCATATTATTCACTTCACATGATGAGCAAGTGGTCAGTTTGATGATTACTACGGATATACCTAACTACTAATCATTTCGCGGTAAGTAAACCGATAGCATCATTAAAGTGATCAATATAGCTATCAAAAAATTCTTCCCCAGAAGTCGGGATTATAAATAGTTATTACTTCCTCTTGGACAGACACGGCAATGTAAATGTATGTGTTTGAGTCCAAAAATAATCGAATGAGACCATTCTCTCCCTCATATTGGGAATATTATTTTTTTCTTGGAGCTAAGCAGCCTTAAGTGAATTCGGTCTCTGGCTATAAATTTGAACAAGCGTGCCAAAGCTCCAGGCCACAGTGCTTTTCCAACTTGAATAAAAATGTGTTTATTCGGCAATAACTTCATTTCAAAATTTTCACATATTTTTCAAATTTGAAAAAGTATCAATTCATTACAAGAAATATCTCCGAAATTATTGGGAATGATATCAATAGATTCTTATGATAGAACTGCACCATGAAAGAAATTAAAATCCCTTTGCATCTTATCTTTATATGACGGTCCAATTTTAGCTATGAGTGTTTCAAAAGTATCAGGAGCCATTCTGAAAAATTATGTAAATGAGTTTTATTTATGGAACAAATCTAATGTAATCCGTCCAGCGAAAACTCAAGCCAGAATACTTATGTAGGAAATCTTAAATAGTGTTCCTAAGAAATAACTACCTGTACATTAGTTGGAAATCCTGTTCCAAATCTTCCATAATTAGATAAGGACTCGTAAATTATGCTCGACTTCCTTGCATTATTCATGTTCGACTCCCTAACCAAAAAATTCAGCCTATGATCTAAACGAATCCAAATTTTAAATTGTTTACATGCTTAGATACATCAACCAAACTCTCCAGAAATACAGTTTCAGTTTCGTTTGACATTAATGACGTTTGGCTTTCAAACTGGACCAAACGACAGCTACCGCAAACAGATAGAACACAGACAGATAGAATTCGCATTCTGCGAAAACGATGTACGATGTATTAATGAAATTCTGAAAAATTATTTCTCCGAAAGAATTAGCTTGTTAGAGTTGGGAATAATATCAATGGATTCTTATGATGAATATGCATCTTGAAAAAAATTTCATTCGAAATTTGTGATGTTGTGTTACTCCGAAAACTTCAGGCTGATTTTGCCCAATAACGAACTTAACCGAGATATTAATCTCCCAAACCTACTCCGCAAATTTCAACTGCCTAGTTCATTCCTTCAGAGAGTTATCGTGTTAACGCCCGGCCGACCGGACCGGTAGGATCGAAACGATGTTGACCACGGATTCTTGATCAGTGAGTCGAACTGAATCGTTTAAGAACATTTTCCATCAAAAATTCGAAAATGACAGACATTTGGGCAAATTGATAAGCACTCTGTCTGTTCCGAGGCACAAGAGCGCCAAGAAATTGGTGCATATTTCATTGAACAAATCAAATAAGTTTTCTTCCCTTTACCTATATGTATCATTTTCTGACAGACAGCTACTACCGAAGAAAAAATGAAGATCTACTCGTGTCCCTACAGAGTTGTAAACAATATCGGATCATTTAATACAACAGAGATTTTAGACGTCTCAGGTTGAAGATAATCTGTCAATTAATACAAATATTTGATCTGAATGCAACAATTGATACTTGGCACATTTTGAATCCTTTGTTATTTCTGTGTTTTCCTTTCAACGCTCATCATTTGGCGTGTTCGGCATTTCCCATTACTTATTAATTGATCCAATAATAAATAGGATTAAAAAATGGGGAAATCCCCTGTTGTCCACAGGGGTTTTCCCCATTTTTAAGGAATTTGGGGGCTTTGGCTTTCTTGTTCAAACTTTGACAAATCTTACTCCGAAAGTATTGGTTTCTCATAGAGGGTTTCACGGAGCTTCGATTAGCTTAATTGTGAAATTAATTCGGTGGTTGTATCAAAAATGAACTGGAAATTGACATAGAATCACACAGATTTGGCAATCAAGAGCTGTCAAAGCTTTGTGAAACCCACCATAAGACTTGGGAATTATATCATTGGATTCTTATGATAGAACTGCATCATAAAAAATTAAATCCAAAACATAGGTCTATGACTCACCTCATATGTTGGATTTACATACATCAGTAAATTATAATTAGAGCATTCTATGTAATCATAATACATATTGCGATTAATTATTGAAATTTTAAAAATAAAATCTGTGAAAGTATAAGGTTGTTAAAATTGAGAATAATACGAGTATTAATGGATTCTTGTAATGAAACTGCATGCTAAAAATAATCGAATTTTAAATATGTATTGTAAAAAAATTTATCCGGAACCCCCTGGTCGATTTTGCCTAATACCCTACTCTGAAAATTGTAACTGTCTAGATCATTCTGATCGAGAGTTATCGTGTCAACCGAACGGCTGGATAGAAATCGATTTTGATCAGTTATTCGAACCAAAACGTTTAAAACCATTTTTATCCAAAATACTCTGTGCCGAGGAACAAGAGCGCCAAAAAGGGGTTGTGTTTTATGATAACCCCATTTTGGTTGAGAATCTGATATTCACAGAGAATACGGAGTTGAAATTCCTAGTTTAATTCAAATCACGAGGTCTGAGAAAAGGTATGTGCTTCTTAAGGCTGGCCTCAAAGAGTCGTAATGTCTGATTGAATTTATATTCTTAATGAATAAACATAAACTGAGCTATGGAAGCTTGCAAAATCTGAAAATTAATAGGTACTCTAAGAAAATCAGAATGTGAGTGGAGAATAGTTAACTGGTACGCAATTCCTTGTTTTCTGAATTAATAATATTAATTAAGTTCCATAATATGTATTACAGATAATTTTTGGCGCTCTCGTTCCTCGCGGAACAGAGTGCTTATCAATATTTTGAACGTAATGAGTAGGTTTGGGATATAAATATCTCGGTAAGTTCGTTATTGGGCAAAATCGGTGGTTCTGGAGTAAAAAAAAAAAGGTTTACATTACAAATTTCAAAATCATTTAAAGATGCAGTTTCATCAGAAGAATCCATTGATATCATTCTCAACTCTAACAAGATATGATTTTTCAAAATTTCAATAATAAATCGTACTTCTAAGTTTTCACAGGATGCTATAATTATTCTATCTATGAATTATTATATGATCTGTGTTCATACTCGTACATGTCATCTTGTTTTCCTATAGGAGAGAGTCACATTCATTTCAGCTATCGTAGAGTTATGAGGATTATAATATGATATTATACTTTTTGATGATATTTTAATGCCCGTGGATAATCCATATGATGATGGAAATATATACTTTGGCAAGTTTATCAGAATGGGTTCAGAATATCTTCAGTAAAAACAATACTCAAAAATTGGCTAGGTTTCAATTGTTATAGTATAACTTTCACAGTGGATTTGAGGAATGAATATCTCGGATAAGTTCGTGGTTTTGTATTAATATATTTTGTTTAAAATACCACATTTTGAATTGAGAGCGCCAGAGCTCCTGCCACTCATTTCAAATTCAATTTTTCTTAAGATGCAGTTTCATCGTAAGAGTGCATTGATAACATTCCCAACTGTAAGAAACTTATACTTTCGGAGATATGATTTTTCAAAATTTCAATAATTAATTGTAATTTTATGATTTCATAAAATGCTCTAATTATGATGTGCCGATGTATGTTATAAATCCAACATATGAGGTGAGTCATACAACTACGATTTGAATTCAATTTTTTATGACGCAGTTCTAACATAAGAATCCATTGATATAATTCCCGACTCTGAGAAACCAATACTTTCGGAGATATAATTGTCCACTGGCCTTTCCTACATTATGAATCGATGAAATAATTACCTTAAAACACGAAGTTTTAGACGCGTTTCTTTTCGCAAATTTAGAACAGACGGATGGATCTTTATCATTCGTTTTCGAATTCTACGGAATACAAACATTGCAGAGCTAGAAAATGTTTTGACTGCAAGATTCTTAAGATTTATAATCAATTAATACTCAGCCAAAGCGAATGATGAGTAATTGTGGCAGGTACCAAGACTGGTTTGAAATACACATTATCTTTTTCCCAACCAATTGAAGAACAATAAAATGAAATATTCGCGGAAAAAATGCCATAAAATTTCTTGTTAAGTAACCTACCGCATATTTGCACATTTTCTCGCTAACAGTAATCCAAAGAGATTTTTATATTTGTACATACCTGTTATTATTGGTATGATGGCCACATGAAGCCAGAAGTGATAAAGAATCACGTGGATTTGTATATAAAAAAAAATCCAGTACCTACAGGCAACGTTGTGGTATGCAGAATATGTCTTCGTCAAACAACATCATTCATGGGGTCTCTAGACGTATTTGTTACATTTCTACATTTTAAGACACGCTAAATGCAGAATATGCTAATGTCAATAGATTCGCGAATTATCACATATTTACCTGAATGGACATTATCTACAACTTTACAGCTTCAAAATGATGCTATAAGCTTCTATTTCTTCAGGTATCTATAAAAAATTTATTCGCGAGGAAAATTAACAAATATTTGCACATAGGTTGGACCGAATAAGATATATTTGAGTATTAATTATGTTAATACTCGATGGTATTACAGAAAATATTTCGCTTCTACGCAATGTGAAGGGATTTGTTCGTATGAATTATCTTGATAGATAATTGTCATCAATTTTCCTTTAATTGTTCAATTCCTACTAATAGTCTAGTCAACAAGTGCTTTTTAGGTTAAAACTTTTCAGAGTTCTCTGAAAATGATGATTGAGGTGCTATTCGATTGGGAACGGCATGCGCATATGTTCTGAGAAAATTCAAGGACTGCACGCAAAGATTGTAAAAGTTATAAACAATAAAGTGAAAGAAAAAGGGGGTTTGATTTTTTGCATATATCTCAGTATACATTATATTGATTGTTATTGTTTTTTTCAAGTAGAAATAGAAAGAAAATAAAGAGAGATAATTCATTTGTTTATAACAAATTGTTCATTAAATAAACAATGAAAGTTTCAATAATAATATTTTATTTATTTTAACTTCAAAGATAAATAATGACTTAAAAAAAATATTTCTATAAAATTTCAAATTATCTCATAAACAACGCATTTGTTCATAACAAATTTTAAAACAATAAGAGATAAAAATTATGAAAAATCAGTTTTTCTGATAGCTTCTGATCATGAGAAAACGGATCAATAGTAATATTATAAAAATAAAATTTTTTTCATTGTTTAATTAAGCTTTATAATTTTTAACCTAATTATATAGATAATAACAAAGAGAAAATTAACAATTTGAATCTGTTCTAAGGCCTTTGAAAAATAGCTCCACGAAAGGAAAACTTTCTGAGATTGATAGTTTAACAATTATTATTATTGATTGCTCGCTCCTGTCAAGCTGTCACCTGTTCTCATTCTTGGCGTTCTTGTTCCTCAGAACAGAGTGCTTTTCAATTTGCCAAATGTCCGTAATTTTCGAATTTTTTGACGAAAATGGTCTTAAACGATTTGGTTTGACTCACTGATAAATAATCCGTGGTCAAAATCGATTCTGTCCGGCCGGCCAGCCGTTAACACGATAACTCTCGAACGAAATGAGCTAGACAGTTGAAATTTTCAAAGTAGGCTTGGGAGATGAATATCTCGGTTGAGTTCGTTATTGGGCTAAATCAGCCTGAAGGTTTCAGAGTAACAAAATTTTTTTTATACATTACAAATTTCGAATTAAATTTTTTTCAAGATGCAATTTCATCATAAGAATCCACTGATATTATTCTCAACTCTAACAAGCTAATTCTTTCGGAGAAATGATTTTTCAAAATTTCAATAATACATCGTACTTCTATGTTTTCACAGAATGCGAATTCTATCTGTCTGTGTTCTATCTGTTTGCGCTAGCAGCCGTTTGGTCCAGTTTGAAAGCCAAACGTCATTGATGTCAAACGAAACTGAAACTGTATTTCTGGAGAGTTAACGTCCGTATTTGTATCTATGAATATATGTCAATTATCTGCCCAAGAGGAAGTAATCACTATTTATAATCCCAACTTCTGGGGAAGAATTTTTTGTTAGCTATATTGATCACTTTAATGATGCTATCGGTTTACTTACCGCGAAATGATTAGTAGTTAGGTATATCCGTAGTAATCATCAAACTGACCACTTGCTTATCTGTGAAGGGAATAATATGGAAAATGATATCAACATTATTGTTTCACCTCATTTCTATTGACTCTTTTCCACATAGTCATAATTGATTGTGGTTGAAAATACACAATTTACATTGTATATTCTCATAATAGGTGATTTTTAGTTTCATATTAAAAGTGGGATTTACCTAAGATGTCTAAAACAATGGTATATGAACTCATCGATATTTGACTGATAAAAAGTGGGAATGCTCTGAGGATAGGGCATTGGCGCTCTTGTTCAAACTTTGGCAAATCACACAGAACACAACTGGTTCTCCTTACTCGATCAAGCTCTTCGAGAGCTTATGTCTTTGGGGAAGACCTAGGAGGATCAGTATAATAATATACGATACAATATATCCGAAAGTATTAGTTTCTCAGAGTTGGGAATGATATCAATGGATTCTTATGATTCGAACAAGTGTCATTTCAAAAAAACAAGAGTGCCAAAAATTATTTATCCGAAACCACCAGACCGATTCTACCCAATAGCGCACTCATCTAAGATATTAATTGCTCAAATCCACTCTGAAAATTAAATTATATCAATTGAAACTTTAGCCAATGTTTCAGTTTAGTTTTTACTGGAGATATTCTGAAACCATTTTGATCAACTAACCAAAGTATATATTTCCATATCATATGGATTTTCCAAGGGCATTATATTATCACCCAAAAACTTTAATATCCTATAATCCTAATAGTTCTACGATAGCTGATGTTATTTAATTGGTCATTATATATTCAATCATTCTTTGTTTTCTAGAACAGGAGGTATTTTATATCATGACTAATGAATTTTGAATAGAACTAGAAATAAATATGACATGTATGAACACAGATCATGAAATTCATAGATACAAATACAGACGTTAATTTTCGATTACAGCATTCTGTAAAATCATAAGATTAAAATTTATTTTTGAAATTTTGAAAAAATATGTCTCCGAAAGTATTGACTTGTTAGAGTTGATTGAGTTAGAGTTGTTTCAATCGATAAAATATAATTTTCATAGTAGATTTCAGGAATGAATATCTCAGATAAGTTCGTTATTGGGGAGAATCGATCTGGTGGTTTCGAATTAATAATTTTTGGCACTCTTGCTTTATTTAAATGACACTTTTTTAATCTAATTCCTTTCATGATGCAGTTCTATCATAAGAATCCATTGATATCATTCCCAACTCTGAGAAACCAATACTTTCGGTGATATGATTTTCAAAGTTTGAATAGTTACTCTCTAGTATAATTTGACAAGATCACCTCAGTAAAGTTCTCTCCCACTTTTTTTTCAACAGAACAATTAAATACCAGGTTCGATATGAACAAGTTAACGGAAGCTACGAAAATCAAGATTCAAGGTCTAATTATCCGTACTCGGTAATGGATTAATATTTAAAGAAAAAACTTTGCTTGTGTCTGCATCAATTTGCCTAATCAATTGTGAAAATTAATCAGTAGAATCATTCACCGTAACGACAGTGTTTTTTCGATATGATGATATTTTATCGGAGGATAAACATCCATGAACGTGACATTGACTTTGGACATGCTGAATTATATATTTCATTTTTGTTCTGTGGAATCTTCCTGGTAATACAGGGTCCGGAAATCGAACTTGACTTGACAAATCTTCAAAGGGGATACCTCGGAGGATTTCCGAAGAATATGTTTTTTCTGTCAAAAAAAATTAACATATTATGTATTCTATCGGAATTGAAATCATTCAAATATCTAATAATATATGAATTTCAGGGTATGATATTCACGAAATTCCGATAAAATTTGCGCGTTGGCATTCTACAAGTAATTTGCGAGTTTTAATTGGATCGGATTTGTAGGTATATTTTGAGTTATAGGGGGAATAACCTCAAAAATTCAGATGTGTATGACTCCAAAACTATTTGGCCGATTATGCCACAAATAATTGCCTTGTGTGAGTGGATGGGTTACCATTGCCTCGATAACTTTCGAACGAAAAGAGAGGACTTGCAATTTTCAGGGTAGGTTGCGCACCCAAATGGAAGAGTTAAGTTCGTTTTTGGGCATTATCGGTTTCAGAGTTATACCCACCTGGAATGTTATTTCCTCGATAATTGAAAAAAATAGACTCGATCGAATTGAAGCTTGGTAATTAGTTGTAGAATATTGACATAAGGACGTGGTTTGCTAGAAACCATTAATATGATGTCTAATTTTTATTTAACTATCACACTTATTTCATTTGAGGTTTCCTGATATTAAACTCTTATTTCTCGAAATTATATTCAAATATCCTCAAATCAAACTGACATTCCACTTTAATTTATATATTTTAAAACTATTGACAATTGATTCCATGTTTCCATGGTTCTTCAATTCTAAAACATACACACTGTACAAAATTTACATCATACTCCTTTTAAAATATTCCAAAATCAAAAATAATAATTTCATACCATAATAATATTTATACATATTTATATTTTGAGCTTTCAGCAATCACATAAGTTTACTAGATCTTAAGTAATTCCAGCATCAGTTTCCAATCAATAAATAAATAGTTCTGGATTGTGAATCATCTCATCATCAACAATATGGGTCGTTTTCAAATTCTGTGAAGGAAAAAAAAATCAAAAATAATAATACAAAGATCTCAACATTATAACAATTGATTTGTGAACTCTGCTAGAAATTCAATATCTTATTTCATGAAAAATATTAGTAAATATATCTATTTTATTATTTTTAGTCGTACAGAGTAGTCATTCTTGGTAACAGAGTTGATTCTCATACGTTTTTGGGCGCATGTTCTAGGGGAACATCGTCCTATCATTTCGTCCAAATGTCTGTAATTTTCGAATTTCGAGCTGAAAATTGGCTAATAGACTAATTCGGACTCCCTGATCACGAATCCGGTGTCAGATTTTTGGGTGCCGTCCGGCCGGCCGGCCGGCCGTAGGCACGATAACAGGAGCACCGAAGGTCCTATCGACTTCAAACTTTCAGGGTAGGTTTCTGATCAAAATGCGACGGTTAAGTTCGTTAACGGGCAAAATCGGCCGGACGGTTTAGGAGTTATAGACATTTAAAATTTTGAGGTTATTTCCCTGATATTTCAGGAACTAAAGAAGATGTTGAATCGAAACTTGGTAGTCAGTTCGAGGATATAAACGCGCAACTTTTGGCAAAATTCTGTTATGATCGAAATGTTGGTAACTTTTAAAAAAATATTTCTTTTAATTTTTTCGAAAAAAAAATTTTTTTTTCGTGAACTATTCATCAGATTGCAACAAAAACTTGTACTAACGTCAATTTTAGTATTTTGCAACATTGTGCAAAATTTTGGCTCTATACGATTTCAATTTCTGGAGATATAAGACAAAATGTGTCAAATTTCCTGGGTCTCTCTCAGTATTTTCATCGATTATTCTATGAACTCTTTGAATTCCACCGAAAACAAATTCAAAGACATAAACATAAAGAATCAAGTCATAGTTTAGACGTCGAAAGAAGGACGATGTTGATCGACTTGAAAAGGTACCTATTTCAAGAAATGCAATAATGAAATGCTTAATTTTTTTTATGGTCACAGAAAATCGTCACAAAAATCTATTTACCTCATTTGACGGCTGTTTGTCAAATCAATTAATTCCAATAATTGATGTCAGATTTCCTACATACCAAGTTCAAACACATTTTATTATATGGAAAACACTTATTATGATCACGTTCTACAGGAATTGATACTAAATAGAAGCTAGATGAAGATTATTGTAATGGAAAATTTGTGTTCCAGAATGAACATGCGCCCGATAGCTCCTGTCCACAGGGCTTGAACCCATTTTTCTTATTTCCCAAGTACCACTACAATATACATAGGCATTTACTCAATCATGAACTCACTTAATATTATTCACAATGGTTAATGACTATGTTAAACTTCACACAAAAATAATGAAGTTGGTTCCAAAATATTCAATTATTCAGGCTATAGTTCTTGTTCTAAATACTCCATAATATGGAAAATAAACAATGCTGTTTAACTATTTAACAAATCAAAATTACACGATACGAAGCAAACAAATCAAAAGTTTTTATTTTTGCGCGTATGTTCTGGGGAACATCGCGTTATAGTTTTGCCCAAATGTCTGTAACTTTCGAATTTTTTGACGAAATTGGTCTCAAACGATTCAGTTCGACTCCCCAATGAAGAATTCGAGGTCAAATTTGATTCTGTCCGGCCGGCCGTCCGGCCGTCCGGCAGTCCGGCCGTCCGGCCGTCCGTTGCCACGATAATTTGAGAACGAAAAGAGCTAGCGACTTGAAATTTTCAGGGTGGATGGCGCATCGCAATACGACGGACAAGTTCGTTAATGGGCATAATCGACCCAGTGGTTTCCGAGTAATAATTTTGTTTTCAACCAATATAAATCCGATCGAATTGAAACTTGGTGAGTAGTTGTAGAATATGAACCTAAGCACGTTTGTGAAATTTTGGGCGAATCGTAAGGCTAGAAAATTTAAAAAAAATTATTAAAAAATATTTTTGTTGTCACGATAACCTGAGAACGGAAAGAGATAGCGGCTTGAAAATTTCAGGTTAGGTTGTGCATCTGAATGCGACATTTGAGTTTGTTTATGAGCATAATCGGCCAAACGGTTTTAGAGTTATAGCCATCTGAAATTTTCTGAAATTTGGTGGTTTTTTTTCCTCATTAACTCAAAAAATACTAAACCGATTGAATTCAAACTTGGTTATTAGTTGTAGAGTGCCAACGCGAAAATGTTTGCAAAATTTGGTGAGGATAGCATTTGTAGAAAATTTTTAATAAATCATTGAAAATAAAATAAAAAAATTCTATATATCAGTAACTATCCGTTCGAAATTGCTGAAATTTTGCAAGAGCGTTCATAACCTAACTCTACTGCCAAGTTTCAAGTTTTAACACAATCGGTTGAATATTGTTGGAGATTCGAGCATTCTTGTGTGAGTTCAGTAAATGGGTGACCGTTGCCTCGATAACTTTCGAACGAAAGAAGATAGGGACATGTAATTTTCAGGGTAGGTTGCGTATCCGAAAAGGAGAGTTGAGTTTGTTTTTGGGCATAATCGGTTTAACGGTTTCCGAGTTATATCCACCTGGAATTTTATTTCCTTGATAACTAAAAAAATAAAGATTCGATTGAATTGAAGCTTGGTAACTAGTAGTAGAAAATCAGCATAAAGACGTGTTTAAAATTTTGTAGGAACCGAACCCCTAGAAAATTTGAAAAAAATGACGAAAAAAAAAAATTTAAGAACCGCACCCCTAGAAAATTTAAAAAAAATCACGAAAAAAAAATTGGTTCAAGCACTGACGTGAAGTCAGAAGCTTTTGCGCGTATGTTCTATTGTCCATTCTTCTGTATTGGACACCCTTAATCGAATTTACCATGGTTAATTATGTTGTCCATTCTCCTGTATTGGACACTTAATTCGAATTTACCATGGTAAATTCGAAATAAGAGTGTCCAATATAGGAGAATGGACAACATAATTAACCATGGTAAATTCGATTAAGGGTGTCCAATACAGAAGAATGGACAATAGAACATACGCGCAAAAGCTTCTGACTTCACGTCAGTGCTTGAACCAATTTTCATACTACACGAATTTTTTCGCGTCATTGGTAATGATTTTGCTGTCGTGAAACTTTAATGAATTAAATTGTAAAATGTTTTCGTGCTTTGAAAGGTTGTGGAGGAAACGTTAGAAATTTTAAAATTTTACCTAGAATTAAAAGACTGTTGGAAAGAAGTTGTGGATTCAAAATTTGATCTACATTTTCTTCAAGCTTTACAACATTTGACGAGAAGAACTTGTGGTTAAAATGTTGTGCATTTCGAAATTCACTTTCTAGATTTATATTTTACCTGCAATTCCTGAAAATCAAGGAAATTTCACAGGAGGAAGTCGTGGAGAAAAAATTGGAGGATTCATAATATTACTTACCTTCAACTAAGAGACACGCGGTGAAATTTTCATTAATTTAACCATCAACAACGGCCTGGTCACCACATCACTCAGTGTTCCCCCAAAGAGGAAAGCGTCATTCAGGAGCAGATACGAACCGGTTTCATGGTTATTACCAAACGTCAGCGTATATTAGCTACAATGAATGACAACCGAAGGAGTTCCAGGAAACCTAGTCCCATTTGTTGCGAGCTGGTAGGTAGAAAATACCACCAGCGGTACCTAGGGAAATCCATACCAACTCCAACTCTCCGCGATGAAGAATCCTTGAGCGATGCTCAGTGATGTTCATTATTTTGCCGTAAGTGTAAGGTTTGTATCTGCCCCTGATTGACGCTTTCCTCTTTAGGGGAACCGTGAGCGATGATTGACCAGACCGGCTCACTGTGAATATTTCTCCGTGTGTCTTTCAGTTATTGGCAATTGGCAACAGTTCACATCATTCTATGTTTACCTACCTTTCTTGGAATTGATGGACATTGCAAAGGAGGAAACTGTGGAAAAAACTTTGGAAATTTGAACAAATTCCTGGGATTTCAGGATAATTAACAAGATGATGGTGCGGTAGCAAATATCCTTCTTCATCATCCCATCCATTCCAAACTGACATATGTGGAGGTGACTTGAATATCTCTGGTTGGGTCAAGATTCCAGTGGCATAAACCCATTCATCTCGAGTATCTGGATGTGGAGGATGAACATGATTGCCGGAATCTTCAACTCCATTATCCCATTCCTCCATATTTATTTCATTTGAAGAATGTGGACTCAACTCAACAGGTCCTTCATACCATTCATTCCAACCTGATATTTTTGAAGTTGGTTGCAAAATATTTGGTTTGTTGAAGAATTCAGTTACACCATCCCGGTCATCTCGAGTTTCTGGAAGTGGAGGTTGAAAATTATTCTTCAGCTCACTGAAATCTCTAACTTCATCATCTTGTTCTTTCATAGTTTCTCCAATTGAAGATTGTGGAGGTAACTTGGGTGGATTCAAATCAAAAATTCCTTCATCCTGATCATTCCAAACTGATATTTGTGAAGGTGGCTGGAAAATCTTTGGTTGGGTGATGGCTCCATTTACCATATCCCATTCATCTTCTGTTTCCGGATGTGTAGGTTTAGAGGGATTATCTCGTCCTTCCATATTTTCTTCGATTGAAGATTGCGGAGGAAACTTGAATGGATTCAGAGCACCAGTCACGCCATCCCATTCTTTCCATATTGATTTATGTGGAGGTTGCGGGAGAAATTCTGGTTGATTGAAGACTTCAGATTCACTATCCCGTTTTTCTGGAGTTTCTGGAGGTGGAAACTTTGGTTGATGGAAAAGTTCACTTCCGTCATCTTGTTCTTTCGGATTTCTTTCAACGGAAGGGTTCCAAGGAAGTTTCAGTCGACTCAGAAAACCAGTTGCCGTATCTCTTCGTTTCCTTACTGTAAGTGGAGGTTGTATAGGATCCTGAATACTAGCTTCTATTTGCCGTCTTTTCCGTAGTTTTGTGAGTGAGGGCTGTGGAGAAAAATCTGGCAGATTCAAAATTGTTCCATCATTATCTCGTGATGAATCAATAAGGCCAGAACGTTCTGCCGATAGGGTCTTGAAATGGTTCGGTATAATTATTATACTTATGGATGTAGTTCTCAAGTCAAATTATAAATATAATACTTATACGAACCCAATTCAAAACCCAATTGACAGAAGGCTCTGGGCTTATTGATTTATTATACAGTGTGGAAAAGCCAAATGGAATAAATTCATAAATTGTTGAAAATCCCGAAACAGGTCAAATTCAAATTCTAAATTGTCATTCTTCTTCGTAAAAATGCGAACCCTACCTTCAACCCCCTTCGAAAGACAGGTACAACCCCCAATTTTTCAGATAGGAAGTATGAACTTGTGATGCATCGTTTGAAAGATCGCGTCATTCTGTACTCAGAATTGATCAAAATAGCAAAATAGAAAAAAATAAAATCATGTGATTACCGAAATTTATTACAACATCTCGAATATTCCCAAATCTTATCACAATTATTTTAAACTTATTTGCCTTCAAGATATCAAAAAATATAACATTGTGTTTTCCAGATGGTACCATTAAAATTACGTAAAACACTTTCGGTGGCAGAATGAGTTTTTTTAGAACTCCTTCGCAAATTGTTTTGGGCTGATAAGTTGTAGTTTATAAATTGTCTAATTTGTGTTCGAATTTCATTAACTTCAATTTTGAATAATGAATGGATTAACAGAAATGCACAAAATAACAATTTTACAAAGGATTGGTTACGGAGATAACACTGGAACACAAAAAGAAGTAAGTCGCTTGTTTCCGAGAATGAGAAATTTCCGAATTTGGTGCCCATAAACTAAAGCACAATAAATAAAAAAAAAAGCACTGACGTGTAGTCAGTACTCTTTGGCGCGCGTGTTCACGGTGGCTAATTTGAATTGAATGATGAGTACTTCAAGCTCAGTAGATAGAGCGAGCCGAAGATCTACCCAAAGGATAGTGGACACCATTCACTGTCGGTTCAAAAATTAACAGTGCTGTATCTAAGCTGCCATCAGGATAGATTAACAAAGTTGGAAAAGAACACAAGTGACTCTCCTTAGTCGCACAAGCTCCTAGAAGATTTGGGAGGGTCAGTATAATCCTAATCATGTTAATCGCACGCGCGCCAAAGCAGATTGACTTTTTACACTTTTTCTTTCATTGTTAAGTCAATCTGCTTTTGCGCGCGTGCGATTAACATGATTAGGATTATACTGACCCTCCCAAATCTTCTAGGAGCTTGTGCGACTAAGGAGAGTCACTTGTGTTCTTTTCCAACTTTGTTAATCTATCCTGATGGCAGCTTAGATACAGCACTGTTAATTTTTGAACCGACAGTGAATGGTGTCCACTATCCTTTGGGTAGATCTTCGGCTCGCTCTATCTACTGAGCTTGAAGTACTCATCATTCAATTCAAATTAGCCACCGTGAACACGCGCGCCAAAGAGTACTGACTACACGTCAGTGCTTTTTTTTTTTTTTCGAGTTCCTTTAACAAATATAGCTATCAATACAGTTTGGCTGTTAGCTTTACCGTAGATCGAAAAAAAATGCGGTTGTGGGACCTCCGTTTGAACGCAATTGCCTCTTCTCCAAATCCGAACGTATTTTAATATAGATCTACCGAATATAGTTATTTATAAATTCGCCTCAGGGCCACCATACAGACATTTCAACTCGGAAACAACGATATTTGCCCCAAACTGACTTGTGTCCGTGCACTGAATTGACATGAATATTCTTTTAAAACCTCACAATATCGGCTCATTGCTTCCAACATAACCCAAAACCATTCACTTCTCATCTGCGCAAGACCAGTATACTCGTGGCTGCAAGTCCTCCCAAAATTACACACCTCACAAAAAACTCCGATTCTCCAACACTAGTGGTTCAGGAGATATCGCTTCTTGAATCCACGCATGCGCAGACCCTCACCAGGGGATTCTATAGAGGAATAGCATCCGCCACCCCAAAATCCCAATCCTCTCTGACGAAAACACCAGCAGTTAAATCACTGATGGTCTGCTCATGCGCATAACGAAAAATGCCCGTAAGGGGTAACATCAATTTCGAAAGTAGCCCCAGGGCCACGATATGGACACTTTAACTCGGAAACAACGCTACATCCCCCAATCTGACTTGTCCTTGCACTGAATTGCCATGCATATTCTTTTAAAACCTCACAATATCGGGTCAGCACTCCCAACATAACCCATACAACCCAAAAACAGTCACTTCTCTTCTGCGCATGCGCAATCTACTTGCGGCTGAAAGTCCTCCCAAAATCACACACCTTACATAAAACTCCGATTCTCCAACACTAGTGGTTCAGGAGATATCGCCTCTTGAATCCACGCATGCGCAGACCCTCACCAGGGGATTCTGTAGAGGAATAGCATCCGCCACCCCAAAACCCCAATCCTCTCTGACGAAAACTTCAGCAGTTAAATCACTGATGGTCTGCTCATGCGCATAACGAAAAATGCCCGTAAGGGGTAACATCAATTTCAAAATTGGCCCCAGGGCCACGGTATGCACACTTCAACTCGGAAACAATGGTATTTCCCCCAAACTGACTAGTGTCCGAGCCCTGAATTGCTATGAATATTCTTTTAAAACCTCACAATATCGACTCAGCACTCCCAACATAACCCATCCAACCCAAAAACAGTCACTTCTCTTCTGCGCATGCGCAATCTACTCGCGGCTAAAAGTCCTTTCAATATAACACACCTTACAAAAAACTCCGATTCTCCAACTCTAGTGGTTCGGAAGATATCGCATCTTTAATCTACGCATGCGCAGACCCTCATCAGGGATCTGAATTCTATGGAGGAATAGCATCCGCCACCTCAAAACCCCAATCCTCTCTGACGAAAACTACAGCAGTTAAATGACTTCTAATCTGCGCATGCGCACAACGAAAAATGTCCGGAAAGGGCAGCATGAACCTCAAAAAAATAGGTTTCGGCATTTTAAGCAAAGTATTTCACAAAATAGTAGTAATTTTTTAATTTTTTTCATGTCACGTGATCTTCACGAAATTGTGCAAAAGTGTTTGCATTGGTCTTTTGCATCTAACTACTGAGTTTCAATTTAATCAGATCAGTATTTTTCGAGTTATCCTGAAAACAAAATTTTAAAATTTTTGAAAATTTTTTTTACCCCTTTAGGGCCGTCCGATCAAAACAAAACTTCGCAGGCATATAAAGGTCATGCTTCTACAATTTGCTGCCAAATTTCAGAAAGATCGAGTGATTGGTTCCGGAAATATTCATTAAAAACGTTTAGACTAAAAACGGCCTTAACTCCGAAACCGCTCGGTGGATTTCGCCCGTTAACGAACTTGTCCGAGATATTTACGCTACAAAGCTAACCTGCAAATTTCAACGCTCTAAGTCGTTCCGTTCGAGAGTTATCGTGCTAACGGCCGGCCGGACCGGCCGGCCGGCCGGCCGGACCGGACGGACAGAATTGAATTTGACCTCGAATTCTTCATCAGGAAGTCGAACCTAATCGTTTGAGACCATTTTCGAAAAAAAATTCGAAAAATACAGACATTGTGACGAAATGATAGCACGCTGTTCCTTGCGGAACACGCGCGCAAAAATAGAGAAGCAGATTTGTGATTCATGTAATGCAGATTAAAGAAGGAGCAGCTAAAACACTCTGTGAGGATGTGGAATTAGATTTGTTGATAGTACAAAGGGAAAACTACCTGTACATTAGTTGGAAATCCCGTCCTAAATCATAATTCATAATTAGAGAATGACTCGTAAATCATGCTCGACTTCCTTGCATCATTCATTTTCGACTCACTAACCAAAAAACTCTGCCAATGAACTGCGAATCTAAATGTCAAATTGTTTACATACTTACATCAACCAAACTCTCCAGAAATACGCTTTCAGTTTCGTTTGACATTAATGACGTTTATCTTTCAAACTGGACCAAACGACAGCTACCGCAAACAGATAGAACATAGACATATAGAATTCGCATTCTGTACGATGTATTATTGAAATTTTGAAAAATCATATCTCCGAAAGTATTAGTTTGTTACCGTTGATAATAATATCAATGGATTTTTATGATGAAACTGCAAATTGTATTCGAAATTAGCAATGTAAAAAAAAATTGTTTATGTTACTCCAAAACCATCCAGCCGATTTTGCCCAATAACGAACTTAGCCGTGATATTGTCTCAAACCTACTCTAAAAATTTCAACTGCCTAGCTCATTCCGTTCGAGAGTTATCGTCTTAACGGCCGGACAGAATCGATTTCGACCACGGATTCTTGATCAGTAAGTTGAACCAAGTCGATTTTCAGCGAAAAATTCGAAAATTACAGACTTTTGGGCAAATTGATAAGCCCTGTTCCGAGGAACGAGAGCGCCATAAATATGAAATAACATCGGAACAGATAAATGACCACTTTACCGCGGTCGGTAATTCAATCCAAGAGGAAGTGAAACCATCTTTGCAACAATAAACGAAACTTCTGAAAAATTGTGTTGTAGATGCTTAATTTTCCCGAAAATAACATTTTGAAAATTCTCAAATCTCAGTTATAGAGGAGGTTAGGGAAACAATTATTTAGATGTGTTTATATGGATATTTAAAACCCTTCGTTGGTAAAGATCAGAGATGTTTGAAGAGATCTTCTCTTTCTAGATATCGTAATAATGTTTCTCTATGTGGAAATGAATTTCGTCCAGGTTTGTTATAAGAAGGTGCGGAGTCAGAAAATAGATCTCTATTATCAAGTATTTCACTTACTATATTAGGCTCAACTCGATCATAATCTCGTTGATATAATGCTGGAAATTCTACTTTCCTTTTTCTAGAATTTCTTTCAGCTGGTACATTCATTTCTTTTTTTTCTTCAATGCTCTTGGAAGTCCTTTTCGACCTGTCCATTTCTACTTCACTGTTGACCGTGAATCTTAAATTCTGTTGCCGATTGCCTAGCGATTGGCTGATTAAGAATTTTTCATTAAATTTCCTCTGGTCCACGCTTGTTGAACAGGATGCATGTTGAATAATTAGTATTACCACCAAAATCATATTATCAGGTTACTGTGAATTTCATTCCGAGTTTAAACGTCTGAGGATGAAGATATCTTGTTTGTGTTGTCGTTTACTATTAGGAATAGAATGACGAAATTAATTTTCCGATTAATATAACTCAAATGATCCATGAACAATCAATAGAGAGCTCTAACGATTCGCGATTGAAATCAGTATCCAATTGAAATAATTGTGCACTGTAAGTACATATAGTCATTTTTGGTTTATTACTCCCTAATAATGAACCTTCCTAATCGTTGAAATGAACACAATGATAACTGAAGCAAAGATCTGTATAAAGAACCTCTCAAACTAGTTACAAAAAGGTCAGTAGCTTTGACGCGCTTTTCCGTATTTATAACCAGATACCCATCCAGGTCTGAACTCGCCCAAGGCAGCTTTCACAATACTTCCAGAAATATCGATCCGATCGTGTTTAAATCTGGAACTGGCCTGTTATACAGGGTGTTTCGCAAATAATTGTACAGGCTTTCAGTGCAGATGCAGGACACTTTGGTGAATCTAAATCAGTGTCACAATATTCGTTTAAGAGATACAGATTTTATGTATTTTACCAAAAACTTTCAATCTACATAACTCTTGAAAACCTGCATGGATTTTAATGAAAATTTCAGGGGATGAGTATAGGCCTCTGTTCAATATTCACTCATAATAACTTGTTGATAGCGCAGGTCCGGACTGAGAAAATTATTTTCTTTATTCCACATCTTGTATTGTACATCAACTTTTCGAGGAGATTTTCAGAATCTACGATAAATACTTCTTCAAACAAGACTATTGGCACTAATGGCACAATTCGTATCAATATTTTATGAACCATTGAATATTTGGAATTCTCAATTTATAATAAACACGGACCTGTGAATCTCCGAATAATGCGTTAATTCATATTGAATTATTTTAAATTCTCAGTCATTGAATGAATAATAGTGCTGTATCGTATTCCATCCAACACATGAATTTAGGATTTCCACATTTGATTACCTATGTACCTGAAAATAGAAATGATAGAAATACTCATCTTCGAATTATTCATCTTTGAAAAGTCCTTTTTCAAATAATTTGAAAACACAGATGTTAGCATAATTGAAGATTATATGTGTCAAATATCCGAATACTCGAATTAACTATGGATAGAACTGTGAAGGAATAGTTGCGGGTGTTTTGCCGGCCGGACAGAATCAAATTCGACCTCGAATTCTTCATCAATGAGTCGAACCTTATCGTTTGAGGCCATTTTTGGCAAAATATTCGAAAATTACGGACATTTGGGCAAAATGATAACGCGATGTTCCCCAGAACATGCGCGCAAAAATATGGCATCAGATGCGTTATGCGTCATTGTAATTGTCTGCAAAGTTTCATAAATATGGTCCTTTTTATTTTAAATAATATATTTACTTGGTTCCGTACTATATCCCAACCCTGTATTCAAGAACACACAATACGAATCATAATTGTAGGACACTATGTATTTCTGGATGATGCGTCCACACGATAGGCATACAGATTTGTCAACCAAGTTCTATTGAGATAAATAGTGCCAATATAAACCGAAACAGTATATTTTCTACATCGTGGTCAATTTGGTGAGGCTATTGTTCAGTTCATTCTGTATGTTTGCGATCCCCATTATTGCATTCGATGCTCTGCATCGTAGCTTAGCAACACCAATACAAACATCATGCATACCTTATTCTGTCATTCTATTATAACAAATAATGTTGCCGTATTAAAAGCATCCAATGAATGTATCGTTTCATTATGTCATACAGAGATATACGAAGTAAGTTTGTAAGATTTTCACATTATTTGTCTATCAATATTCCTGAGAAAATCCAGGAAAATGTGCAGGGCAAATTTATCTGGCATAAGTTGAATCACTAAGTATATCATATCCAAATTAATTCATAATATAATATTAGGTTAGATATATTCTAGTCAATCTTGAAAACTATTAACAATATGTACAACCAATATCTGAAATATCTAAACAACATGTTGTTGTAGGCTTAATAAAGAACGACATTCAATAGAGAACATTAAATGTTGCAGATTCCCACGAAACCTTAGTTCAATTTAAATTTCAAACCACCACTATTGAGATTTTCTCTAGATAGGGGTATCTGAATGAAGAATTTGAGTTCAAATTCGATTCCTGCCGGCCGAGGCCACATAAATTGAGAACGGAAAGAGCTATCGACTTGAAATTTTCAGGTTAGGTTAGCACATCTCAATACGACGGACAAGTTCGTTAATGGGCAATTTACTATCCGAGTAATAATTTTGTTTTCAACTAATATTAATCCGATCGAATTGAATCTTTGTGTAGAATATAAACCTAAGCACGTTTGTGAAATTTTGTGAGAATCGTATCGCTAGAAAATTATTAAAAAATTATTTTAAAATATTTTTGTCTTCACGATAACCTGAGAACGGAAAGAGATAGTGGCTTGAAGTTTTCAGGTTAGGTTTTGCATCTGAATGCCACATTTGAGTTTGTTTATAAGCATAATCGGCATAACGGTTTTAGAGTTATAGCCAGCTGAAATTCGAAATTTGAATTTACCATGGCGAATTCGATTAAGAGTGTCCAATACAGGAGAATGGACAATAGAACATACGCACAAAAGCTCATGACTTCACGTCAGTGCTCGAACCAATTTTGTTTCTTACAACTTTGTTTTGGATGAAAATTTTCCTGTTAAAAAAACACTTCGAAAGCATTTACGAGAAAAAAAATTGGTTCAAGCCCTGTGGACAGGAGCTTTTGGGCGCATGTTCATCTTCCTTGTGGCCCGTACTGACCAGTAAAGAAAAAAAGCAGTATCATGTTGAATACCTTAATATTATTGATTATTATATAATAATCGATGAAAATACTGAGAGAGACCCAGGAAATTTGACACATTTTGTCTTATATCTCCAGAAATTGAAATCGTATAGAGCCAAAATTTTGCACAATGTTGCAAAATACTACAATTGACGTTAGTACAAGTTTTTGTTGCAATCTGATGAATAGTTCACGAAAAAAAAATTTTTTTTTCGAAAAAATTAAAAGAAATATTTTTTTAAAAATTACCAACATTTCGATCATAACAGAATTTTGCCAAAAGTTGCGCGTTTATATCCTCAAACTGACTACCAAGTTTCGATTCAACATCTTCTTTAGTTCCTGAAATATCAGGGAAATAACCTCAAAATTTTAAATGTCTATAACTCCTAAACCATACGGCCGATTTTGCCCGTTAACGGACTTAACCGTCGCATTTTGATCAGAAACCTACCCTGAAAGTTTGAAGTCGATAGGACCTTCGGTGCTCCTGTTATCGTGCTTACGGCCGGGAAACCGGCCGGCCGGCCGGACGGCACCCTAAGATCTGACACCGGATTCGTGATCAGGGAGTCCGAATTAGTCTATTAGCCAATTTTCAGCTCGAAATTCGAAAATTACAGACATTTGGACGAAATGATAGGACGATGTTCTCCTAGAACATGCGCCCAAAAATGCAATGCATTTTCAAGAACCACCGAGGTGGAATTTCCCTAACCTAATATATTTGTTTATAGTTCGTATATTTCAGAAGTTTTGCTTTATTTTCTTCATCACCCTTTCTTTCACCTTTCTTGAAGACTTTTAATATCCAGGGAAAATGAGAAAGAGAATCATTTTCTTTTGTTAATCATTCGGTGTAACTTTTCCTGGGTAGGTTTTTCAAAAAAAATTATACCAATAACCCACCTTAATTTTCATCACAGAATCACCCCTTAAATTTTTTCGGTGTTATTCAAATATATTTTATATTATTTTCAATAATCTTGGGAATCGATTTGTTTAAAAAAATATAACCCTCCTTTTGTCATTAGGATTTCCAGTTCAACATTTAGTTTGTCAAGTGGTATTTGATAAAAATGGGTTCAATAGTTCAAACAGACAAATTATATCTCTGAAAGTATTGGTTTCTCAGAGTTGGAAATTATATCAATGTATTCATATGATAGAACTGCATCATGAAGGAAATTAAATTCAAATAATAGTTTATTTATCAAGATTAAATGAGCAATCTGAGAATGAGAACTGCACCATGGAAGAAATCAAATTAAATCTGGCCAATTTTGCCCAATAACGAAATTAACCGAGATATTCATCTCCCTAACCTACTCTGAAAATTTCAACTACCTAGCTCATTCCGTTCGAGAGTTATTGTAGAAAAACTTTTTTTTAAATTTTAAAATTTTTTTTTGACACTGCGGTAATCTGGTCAATACAAAACTTCCTATGCGTATAAAGGTCATGATTCTACAATTTGATGCTAAATTTCACATAGATCGAGTGATCGGTTTCGGAAATATTCATAAAAAATATTTCTACTAAAATCGGCCATAACTCCGAAACCGCTTGATGGATTTCGCCCATTAATGAGCTCGTCCGAGATATTTATGCTCCAAACCCACCTTGCAAATTTCAATCCGCTAACTCCTTTCGTTCGAGAGTTATCGTGCCTACGGCCGGCAGGCCGGCCGGACAGAATCGATTTCGACCTCGGATTCTTGATCAGTGAGTCGAACCAAATCGTTTGAGACCTTTTTCAGCCAAAAATTCCAAAATTACAGACACTTGGACAAATTGATAAGCACTCTGTTCCGAGGAACTAGAGCGCCAAAAAGAATACCAAGAACTATATGACCATTTTTCGTAGGAGTTTATTTTGAAATGTGAGGTTGCATTTAATCCAATGTATAAATGATGATTTTCCACAGATTTCTTGGAAATGACCAGAGCTCTGGGTTTTCACAGCCTCATTTCAGTGGAGAGCTTCCGTTTGCCGAATTTTCCGCTGGTTGCCGAGCTGCTCGTGTGGGTGGTGAAACGTTTCGATATAGACGTTAACATACCACTTCAGATCACTACGGAAGACGAGAGGGTTCAATTGATAAGGAACGTAGCTCAATTTATGGTAAGCCTGTATGTAAATCAAAATGTGGCAAATCCCTGTGGACGGGAGCTTTGGCACTCTTGATCAAACTTTGACAAATCATATCTCCGAAAGTATTGGTTTCTCAGAGTTGGGAATTATATCAATAGATTCTTATGATCGAACTGCACCATGAAAGAAGTTAAATTCAAATAATAGTTTATTTAACAAGATTAAATCAGCAATCTGCAATGTTTCAACCTCGTGAAATGGGTTGTTGTAACTTACACTCGGTGCATAGTTTTCACAACTAGAAATACCTAAGGAAAGTATCATCGAAATTTCTAGAGCAAGACTGGAGACAATCATAGCAGATTGTCTATTTATTCCTGATATTTGAATAGGTATAGGCTGAAGAACAAATTATTTCAATAGTTCGAAATATATTACTAATTTCATAATTTAATAGTTCATACCACTAACACATTAATTCTGTACTATGAACCTAAACTCAGGAAAGCATATTGGATACACAAATGTAGGTCAATATTTCAGCATTTTTTGCTGGTAACATTATGAAAATATTGTATAGGTATATAGAAACACCTCTCACTACTTAAGGAAGTAAAAGGTAATATTAACCTCTGTGGTCAACGAACGGTAATTTCTTTTGATGATTCCATTATGTTGTTCTTTCACTTCTTTCCTATTGCCTTCATAAAGTACATCATTAAAATGATCTAATTCTAAATCTTCTGAAACATCATTCCCAATATTTGCGCATAAATTATTCAATATGCAACAAGTCATTATTATCAAGATGTGGAATCTTATTTTAACACACAAAATATTTTCGTACGAATTATATGAACAAATAAGATGACATGAATGAACAGTGAACAGATAGAACACAGACAGATAGAACTCGCATTTTGTGATAACATAGAAGTACGATGTATTATTGAAATGTTGAAAAATCATATCTCCGAAAGTATTAGCTTGTAGGAGTTGAAAATGACATCAATGGATTACTATGATGGAACTGAATCTCAAAATAAATTGAATTTGAAATTTGTAATGTAAAAAAAAATTGTTTTTTTCGTCGAAAGCATTGGACAGAATTGATTTCGACCACGGATTCTTGATAGGTGAGTCGAACAAAATCGTTTAAGACCATTTTCAGCCAAAAATTCGAAAATTACAGACAATTACGAAAATTTATAAGCATTCTGTTCCTTGACACGTAGCCAAAATTGGACCGTCATATAAAGATAAGATGCAAAGTGATTTCAATTTCTTTCATGATGTAGTTCTATCATAATAATCCATTGATATCATTCCCAACTCTGAGAAACCAATACTTTCGAAGATATGACATGTCAAAGATTGGACAAGAGCGCCAAAGCTCCTGTCCACAAAGCTCCTGTCCACAGGGCTTTCCCACAATTTCGATAATCAAATATTGAACATTCTGCTCAAAAAAGTAAATTCATGTATTTCAGGCGATGAAGGCTAACATTAAATTGAACACTAAGAGACTTTATCAAGCGGATGGATACGCTGTGAAGGAGCTTCTCAAGATAACTTCGCTGCTGTACGATGCGCTCAATGTTAAAATTGATGATAAGGAGGACAATTTCAATAGGAGCAATATTGATATGCGAGATTTTGACATCTCAGATAAGGTGAGCAAGTTCTTCTAGATCTATAGATTTTTGCGCGTATGTTCTGGGGAACATCGCGTTATAGTTTTGCCCAAATGTCTGTAACTTTCGAATTTTTTGACGAAATTGGTCTCAAACGATCAAGTTTGACTCCCCGATGAAGAATCCGAGGTCAAATTTGATTCTGTACGTCCGGCCGTCCGGCCGGCCGTCCGGCCGTCCGTTGCCACGATAATTTGAGAACGAAAAGAGCTAGCGACTTGAAATTTTCAGGGTGGGTGGCGCATCGCAATACGACGGACAAGTTCGTTAATGGGCATAATCGGCCCAGTGGTTTCCGAGTAATAATTTTGTTTTCAACCAATATAAATCCGATCGAATTGAAACTTGGTGAGTAGTTGTAGAATATGAACCTAAGCACGTTTGTGAAATTTTGGGCGAATCGTATGGCTAGAAAATTTTAAAAAAATTATTAAAAAATATTTTTTTTGTCACGATAACCTGAAAACGGAAAGAGATAGCGGCTTGAAAATTTCAGGTTATGTTGTGCATATGAATGCCACATTTGAGTTTGTTTATGAGCATAATCGACCAAACGGTTTCAGAGTTATAGCCATCTGAAATTTTCTGAAATTTGGTGGTTTTTTGTTCCTCATTTACTCGAAAAATACGGAACCGATTGAATTCAAACATGGTTATTAGATGTAGAATGCCAACGCGAAAATGTTTGCGAAATTTGGTGAGGATAGCATCTGTAGAAAATTTTTAATGAATCATTGAAAATAAAAAAAAAAAATTCTATATATCAGTAACTATACGTTTGAAATTGCTGAAATTTTGCAAGAGCGTTCATTACCTAACTCTACTGCCAAGTTTCAAGTTTGAATACGATCGGTTGAATATTGTCGGAGATTCGAGCATTCTTGTGTGAGTTCAGTAGATGGGTGACCGTTGCCTCGATAACTTTCGAACCAAAGGAGATAGGGACTTGCAATTTTCAGGGTAGGTTGCGTATCCGAAAGGGAGAGTTGAGTTCGTTTTTGGGCATAATCGGTTTAACGGTTTCCGAGTTATATTCACCTGGAATATTGTTTCCTTGATAACTCAAAAAATAAATATTCGATTGAATTGAAGCTTGGTAACTAGTAGTAGAAAATCAACACAAAGACGTGTTTAAAATTCTGTAAGAACCGTACTCCTAGAAAATTTGAAAAAAATGACGAAAAAAAAAATTGGTTCAAGCATTGACGTGAAGTCAGAAGCTTTTGCGCGTATGTTCTATTGTCCATTCTTCTGTATTGGACACCCTTAATCGAATTTACCATGGTTAATTATGTCGTCCATTCTCCTGTATTGGACACTTAATTCGAATTTACCGTGGTAAATTCGAAGTAAGAGTGTCCAATACAGGAGAATGGACGACATAATTAACCATGGTAAAATCGATTAAGGGTGTCCAATACAGAAGAATGGACAATAGAACATACGCGCAAAAGCTTCTGACTTCACGTCAATGCTTGAACCAATTTTTTTATTCAGTCCACTGAATCTGTCAAAGTGACATCGTTTATTGATATTTTTCAGTGACCAAAATACTATCGAGAATGGAAAAAATTCATATTATCAATTATTAAATCGTTTACATAGTACCATCAACGCACAATAGTTTCCAATGGAAAAACAACCCTCATGATTGCCCGCAGGATAATTGGCAAAACAAGGGACTTGAGACCGGGAATCCCTAGGTAGAATTACACTGCTAAAGTAAGACCCACCCTCACATATGCTAGTGCTGTGTGGTGGACACAAATGAACCAGAGCAGGGCCGTCAAAGAGCTGGAGGAAGTTCAGAGACTTGCCTTTCTTTGTGCTACTGGAGCAATGAAAAGTACTCCAACTGCGGCTATGGAGGATCTCGTGGGACTCCCTTTCCTTCACCTTTTGGTGAGGGCCGAGGCGAAGCTGGGGCCACATAGGCTGCAGCTAAACGGTGTCTGGAGACAACCGTCATATGGACACGCTGGTATTGGGGGACTTATTATATTAGTCACACGATCCTGAACATGGTGAGCAAATATAGTCCAGTAATTTGATCCTTCCTTCAAGCTGGAGCTAAAGCCCCCCGCGTAGGGGAAGAAAAGACCACACAGTGAAATAAAATGGTTCACGGACGCTTCAGTGATGGGCGGACGCGCTGGAGCTGAAGTGTATGGGGCTGCACCCAATGTATTTCGATGTCGCTTGGGCAATGCACCACTATATTCCAGGCGGAAGTGGTAGCCATCACGACATGTGTCGTGGAGAATATTCGTATGGGCTATTCCAATAGGAATATACGAATTCTCTCGGACAGTCAGGCAGCTCCTGAGGCAATAGCCAGCTGAAGAATTAACTCCAGGCTGGTTGCTGGAATGCTGACAGCACCTGGAAACCTTGGCTGCCAGAAACCTAGTTGAGCTCGCTAGAGAGGGCTCGGCTATCCCCCTCTTCGGGCAGATCCGGCCAAATCGGCTGTGAAAGGCGTCATTGAAAAACAGATCCTTTCACAGTACACTCGGCACTAGAACAAAACTTCGGGCCAGCGGCGTAGTAAGTTTAGGGGGTAGCCCTACCCCCTAAATAACTATAGAAGTCGTACTACTGAGTAGGAGTAAGCTCAGGACATTAACTGGACACTGTATCCTGAGAAAGCACCTGAAGAACATGAGGATTCTCAGAGAAAACCCTGCTTGTAGGAAGTGTGGGTAGGCAGACGAAACTACCTCACGTGTCATATTTGACTGTCCAGAGTGTCCAGCCCACACACCATGGAGACTTCACTATGGGGGCGACAACATGACGCTGAATGCCAGAAACCGTGCGAGGAACCTAGTGAAGGGCCTAATCCTACTTGCTAAGAAGTTGGGCCTCATGTAGGTAATACACCGACAAGGCAGTGGGGATGTTACATGAGACCCATATAACGTCGGCGGTGCAGGACTTAGCTCGTTTAAGTAAACGTGAGCTGCAGGGGCTATAATTTAGCCCATTCGTGAATTGAACCGGCGTATTCAGACCTCAAACCTTCTCTGGAAATTTTTAGTCTCTAGGGTCCTTCAGTCGGAAGCTTTCGTGTTTACGGAGGAACATAATGTAAATTGACTGCAGGTTCTTTAACAATCTGTAAAAGTTCGTTGAAGACCATTTTCGTCTAGAAATCCGAAAATACAATTCCTTGTAGAATTGATGGATTAATTATCCAATTTTGAAAACATTCATTGCATCAGAAGCTTCTTATGAGTTTTGTATCATTGAAGACGGCCATAGTTCATGCAATAATAGAAAAGTAACCCAGCTAGATACTCTATATTTTTCCCGATTCTAATAATTTTCATTCAAAGGTGGGAGAATTGAAGCTATCTCGTCGACTGGCGTCCGAAATAACAACAACAGGTGCTTCTTTATTCGAACTTCTCGGCAAAGAAGTAGATCTGAGGGTAAGTTGAGAATTGTGTTCATGAACTATGAAATTCTATACAACTTATTACATCAGTGAAAGCGCTTGACATAAAGGCCGGTCTATACGCTAAGTACGTTTTGTACAACCTTTTACCTGCGCAGTTCAACACGTTGCTAGTGAAACGATGCGTGTAGACATCAAAATTTTATATATTAGAAGAAGATATATTCTTTTGACTGAGAGCTTTATATGTGTTAGCAGAGGTTGGTGTAACCCATTAAATAGTATAATGAATTATATAGTTCCGCTAATTTCGAAAACGATTTCTTAATTATTAATTTTATATATCTCGTAAAAAAGGTGCATCGACAGAAAAGCATTTCCAGACAGTTTGAGTTGAATGAAGTGGAAAGTGGAATCAAAAATGCTATAGAAATGATAAACGAGGACATAAAAGGAACGACAGAGTTGATCAATAATATTTCGGCTACAGAAGCCAATTTGGATGCAAAGATAGACAGAAGAAAGGTGGAAATAGATCGATATGAGAAGCGATTACAAACGCTGAAGAAAGTTAGGTGAGTCTCATGAATTGAATCTCCGTAAATTTGACGTGATATTTTCAGTAAAAAATTTGTTCAAGCACTGACGTGAAGTCAGGAGCTCTTGCGCGTATGTTCTATATTGTCCATTCTCCTGTAAAAGACACTCTTAATCGAATTTACCATGGTGAATTCTATTGTCCGTTCTCCTGTATTGGAGACTTATGATATGATTGTCCTGTATAGAAGACTTAAGAGTGTCCAATACAGGAGAATGGATAATAGAACATACGCGCAAAAGCTCCTGACTTTACGTCAGTGCTTGAACCAATTTTTTCTGTGAAGGAGTATCCAATATGTCTACTCGAAAAAATATTGTCTGTATTGCATGCGTAACTGGTTTCCTCATTAATTGTTTTTTAAAAAAACTTCATATTTTCATATAAAGTGATCTGGGAAAACACATCATAATTTGAGCTTGCCATTCCATTTTTTAGGTCAAATATAGGGTGTTACATTTAAAAATTGGTTCAAGCACTGACGTGAAGTCAGTTCGGCATGAAAATATCAACCAACAAAAAGTATGATATCATACTATAATTCTCATAATTCTACAATTGCTGAAATGAATTAGACAATGTCATGTCTCAGGAAAATAAGTTGACATTATAACAATTCATTCATAGAATAATTATAAAATTCTGTGAAAACGGAGAAATACGATTTATTATTGAAATTTTGAAAAATCATATCTCCGAAAATATTTGCTTGTTAGAGTTAAAAATGATATCAATGGATTCTTATGGTGAAAATTCATATTGAAAAAAATTTAATTTGGAATTTATTATGTAAAAGAATTTTTTTTCTTACCTCCTCCGAAACCGATTTTGCCCAATAACGAAATCAGCCGAGATATTTATCTCCCAAACCTACTCTGAAAATTTCAACTGTCTAGCTCATTCCGTTCGAGAGTTATCGTGCCTACGGCTGGCCGGCCATAATCAATTTCGACCACGGATTCTTGATCAGTGAGTCGACCCAAATCGTTTAAGACCATTTTCATCGAAAAATTCGAAAATTACAGACATTTGGGCAAATTGATAAACATTGATAAACTCTGTTCCGAGGAACAAGAGCGCCAAAAACACTACTTTGACATGCATTAGCATTGACATGCGACGCCCCTGGAATGATCGCTACTTAACGATTAATCGTGGTGGTCACATGACAGAAATCTTTGTCAGATCATGAATAGCGCAATTTATTGTTAACCAGCGACGAATTGCATTCCATCAATTTTTCTATATTTTCGCTCAATTTACCTAAAGTTCTCAAACTGTTGAAAAACCACCCCATAAAAATTTTATCTCGTAATAAATCTGAAATATTTTTCAGGCCAGCGTTTCTTGACGAATTTAATAGTCTCGAGAGAGAATTGGAAGAACTTTTCGGACAATATTCCACAAAACTTAGAAGTCTCAACTACCTGGAAAAACTTTTCTCTGAAGTCGAGCGGGCTCATTATGAAAAACAATTATTAATATCATCCCCTAGGATAGAAACAATTCCCTTTGATGATAAGGTCGATCCCAACCATGTTTTCGTGGAAGATGACGAGTTCGAAGAACAGGATAAATTCAGAAATAAACAAGAAAGACCACGAGCTGGAACCGGAGGTAAATAACGATTCTTTCTCGGAGTTTTGCTAATGAAATAGTTTTTAAATCATTTAACTAATGTCTCTTCAATTTGTGATCCTTAAGGCGATTCATTCAACACACGTTTCAATTGACTTCGCAAAATAGTCGGATGGGAATCGTGAATTTAAGCGATCATTACACCCAGTGGCGCAGCCTGGATTTTGTTATGGGGGGGGGGGGGTGCTGAACTGAAAAACTAGACGAGGAAATGTATATTAATGTTTGACTTTTGACGATGAACTAAGAAAAGATAACCTCCTCCCGTACCTGATTAATCTTGTTAGAGTCAGTGTTGCTGGAACTATGTCCCGACAAGCTGCCGTAAGGTTTGGGTAGTTTACAGCAGGCAAAGTTTGCTCACAACCTAACTCATACAGACCGATAAACCTCACGTCTTTCGTTCTGAAGATCCTCGGAAAGATATTGGAACGTTACGTACGTGCACCAGTACGCCTTCCAAAGGGGAATATCAACTGACCTGGCCCTCCTGCTGGAAAGGCTTAAGCATTATCTGGAACACAAGGATACTGCTCTAGTGACCTTCCTGGACCGCTCACGAACTCGCTCTGTGGAGAGGCGCGGACCAGGAGAGTACCAGACCTCATTGTGGAATGTATAAGATCCATGTTAAATGACAGAACTATTTCCACGTCCCTGTGTGGTAACGTAGTGAGATTCGTGGCCAGGAGGAGCTGCCCACAGGAAGGACTGCTCTCCCACCTGCTGTGGTCTCCCCTGGTGGACGTTTTACTGGTCATAATAGACACGCAGGATACATATGTCCAAACGTACGCCGATGACATAGTCATTATGGTCACGGACTGGGATCACTCAGTCCTGGTCGGGAGCCTCTCAAGGGCACTGACAGCAACACAAGGCTGGTGTGACAGGGAACAGGTAAACGTGAACCCTCGAAAGACACGGTCGTTCCATTCACTAGTAAGGGAATATTCTCTTAGTATGAATGGAATTCACATTCCTTTTGCGGAAGAGGTTATATATCTGGGTGTCATTCTGGATAGCAAGCTGAACTGGAATTCACAACTGGATAGGGTGCTCCACAAGGCTAGGCATTCCCACTGGGCCTGCCAGCGGACTTGTGGAAAGAGGTGGGGACTAGCTCTGAAACAGCTCCACTGCAGCATTGCTTGGTGGGAGTGCACTATAAAAGTGCAGTCTCAGCACAAACCTGCAGAAATTCAAAGATCTGCGTGCTTGATGGTGACCGGGGCTTTTCACTCCGCCCCCACCGCATTCATGGACCGCCACCTAGACTCTTCACGTAGTGATCAGGAGCGTGGCCCAGATGGTGACATACAGATTTCTGCATATTGCTCGCAATGAGCTAGATGCGATCGGTTACATGCCTGGTTCTCTGCAGGCTCTGGAGGCCAACGAGATAGCGGGCATGGGGTCGGACGTATCTATCTATAACCAGAACCTACGCAGAGTGACCCTACCGAGTCGTCTTTGCCAGCAGATACGATTGGACATAGATGCATAGAATACATGGTGAAGACACTCTTTGACATATTTTCGGCCGATTTGCGGTCCAAATACTGTCAAAATACAAGGATTTTGTTTTACTTCAATTTTCGCCGATAGATGCCGGCAGTAGAAATTTTATGGACAAAATTACCGACATGTCAGATTAAATTTGAATCTTTGCTTATTCCAGTTTCTTGTGGAAAGTCGTTTGCCGCGCCGAAAGTAAGTCAAATGTTTGCTGTGTGAACTCTGAACGAGTATCCAGAACCATTTTAATCAAATACTATTTTCATTTCGAAAATATTTCGTTTTTATGCGAATATATTTTTTTAACAATAATTGTATATTATTACCGGATCAGGGGCAGATTTCTAGTATCAAGATAGTTATTAATTTTAATATTAATAATATTGAAAGATCGCTGATACCGTTAATTGTTAATAAATCAACATAGGAGAACGTAAGACTTGTTGATTTACTATAATCTTGCCGGTTGATGAACATAAACTGTTTTAACAGTTGAAATTAAGATATAACTCTATTGATTAATAATTATATTCATTATACAATTCAGTTATATATTGAGAAGTAATGAAATGCCATGTTATGAAAACTAACAATATTATTTGTGAACGATGAAAGGACTAGCAGAGAACAAAGTTCAGAGCAACCACACAGTGTGATTTCATCAATTTGAATAGCTTTCCTAAGGCGTCATTCTTTTTGGCGCTCTTATACTATAATATTATTTGTTTCAAGGATATTGTTAAACGACAAGAATGGCAACTGGCTTGTGCTAGAGGTAGGGTATCGAAAATTAGAACATTTGTTTGTTCAAAATATTTTTCTAGCGAATATATGTATATTGAATAAAAGATTGAAACGTAGTACACTACCCTCTATTTGGTTAGTTTATCAATTTAATGAATCATTTTTCGATATTTCATCAGTATATACTTAGTTCTGAATAATAGCTATCGAATTAAATATCTATATTCAGCAATCTAATTGCTGAGAACATGAAAAGTTGTCAAGGGGTATTGGGTGACTGAAAAAATGCTGTACCTATACATGAGAATGTTTTGATGAAATTTCAAATTATACATATAATATAATAAGTGAAATGCTCAATTTAAAAGAGCCTTACATGATAAAGGAATTACTACATTTGAATAATAATATGATATCGAAAGATATTGTATGTAGAGGTATTACAGAAAATTCTGTATCATTCAATGTATTTCAAAATACATAAATTAAATGCCTGTACTCTAATGACGTTGGATGTGATCTTTCGTAATGGAAAAATAATGATTTCACAGATTTCTTCATTTACAGTTCCATTCAAAATGTTCCAAAGAAACTCCTTTACTGATAAATCCCTTATTTGACCTCATTATGTCTTGGCAAGATGAAATTTCTGTTCCAAACCAATGTGGTTTACATATTATCTCCGAACAGATATCTGATTAATCAAAAAATGGATTGATTTTTCAATAAACTGCTTCATTATATTCTTTTAATTTGAATTTACGAACTAGCAACGGTGAATAGTGAACTTTGTCGCTTGTCAGTTTTCATTTATTCGCTTGTCAGAATCTTCGAAATCGACCCTAGCGGCACCATCGTTAATAAAGTGAAGTAGTTCATAAAGTACGTGATTTGACAGTTCTTGGCCCGTTTTTCGGCCGAAAATTTTAGCAGGAATTAGTAGGGAGTGTCCACACCTTGTTATTCTATGCATCTTGGATTGGACCATGACTGGAACCCCACTGCTTCAGGGTCCCTGTTAGTTCACAGATGGATCCACTACCACCCAAGGGGAGAGGGTGGGAGTCAGCGGCTGCAGAACTGATAAAGGTGAATCCATCAGCCTGGATAGTTTTGCGACTATCAAGCAGAAATTTTCACCATTGATCAATGCATGAAGTTTATACTTCAGAAAGGATGGGCCCACAGATCAGTCAAAATCCTATCAAGCTGCCTTGAAGACCTTGAAGGCTGCAGCTCATATGGATCCCGGACCACTCGGTCATAAAGGGTAATGAGATGAAGGCCTGAATCGGCCTGTGGTATCACTCTCAAGGTAGCAGGGTGGGAGAACAACAGATGGTTGGAGCAAAAGATCCAGGACATCTGGAGCAGCATAGCTGGGCACAGACCGAGGAGGGTCAGTAGAATCATAATCCTGTCTATTGCACGCGCGCAAATGCTGATTGACTTCATTATGAAAGAAAAAGGCTAAAAAAGCCTTGACGTGGTAAATCTGCTTTGGCACGCGTGCTTTAGACATGATTATGATTATACTGACCCTACTAGGTCTTCTTCAAGGAGATCCCGTAGGACCTCCTAGGAACTTGTGCGATTAAGGAGAGTCAGTTGTGTTCTTTGTCAACTTTGTTAGTCTATCCCTTCGCCAACTTGGATACAGCAGTGTTAATTTTTGACCCGAGAGTGAATGATGTCCATCACCCTCTGGGTAGATCTTCGGATGTCTCTATCCACTGAGCTTGAAACACTCATCATCATTTATCATTGAGAGCGGAAGCCCCAAGTTCAATCCCGAGGCTAGGAAATAAATTTTCTAGTCATGCTAATCGCCACCAGTTACTGTTGGGTCAAAAATTAACAGTGCTGTGCTCAAGGTGGCGTACGAGAACAGTAACAAAGCCTACACAAAACACAACTGATTCTCCTTACTCGCCCAAGGTCTCGAGAGCTTATGAGGGGTCTCCTTGGGGAAGACCTAGGAGGATCAGTATAATAATAATAATAATCTATCTATCATGCCAACAGACCAAAAAAGAGTTGGCAGAAAGATAAGACAGGCACAACTGAAGACACTACTCGAAGAGCACATGAGTAAACACCTGCACATATTTTTCAGGAGTTTAAAAGATTAGAGCATGTCGGAAGAGTTATCCTTCGCCTTTTTGAGGTCCGCTGGGCTCAAGTCGGAAACGGAGGGATTCGTTATGGCTTGTCAAGGTGGGGTGATAAATACAAGATGGTATAAAAAGAACATCATGAAACTGGACACCCCAAAAACGTGCAGAGCATGCCACAGCCAGCAGGAAACTGCTATGCACACCCTGTCTGCTTGCAGAGTCCATGCTCCAACAGGATATGTGGAAAGACACAAAGCAGCACATCGGATTCTCTACTCACATTTGAGAGAGGTTTATGGTATAGACAACGAACCAGTGCTACCATATGTGCCTCTGGAGATTGAAGCAGTTGTTGAAAATGACAAAGCCCGCATCTACTGGAACTATGCGATTCCAAAAACTCGGCAGATCCATGCCATACAGCCAGACATACTCTGGCTGGACAAAGAACTCAAGGAATTGTTTATCGTGGAATTTACCTCTTCCACAGAAAATAATGTGGTGATGAAAGCAGAACAGAAGAGGGAAAAATACAAGGACTCAATGTTCGAAATGGGGATCCTGTATCCACGGTGATAGGTTAGGATGGTCGTATACTAATCATAGGATGCCTAGGCGGAATGAGAGCGAACTACGTGACCGAATTGAAGACTATTCCGGCCTGCAAAACTCTGACCGAGGATTTAGCGCACAGAATGCAGAAAGCAGTGTTGCTTGGATCACTTTGTGTCATCAGGTCCCATCAACTATGAAGGCCGCTTGGAGCTCATCTCTTTTGTTAAGGGACGCTCTTAGGGCAGGATGAAGAACTACTCCAAGGAACGTGCGAGAGGTTTTTTAGTGAGTAACCATCAACATCTGGAGTCTCACACTCCTGAGAGAAGCGGGCCCTCTCAGGGCTATAGCAGGTTTTTTCTCCTGAGCGGAAAAAAAAATAATAATTCAAATTAGTCAACCTGAACACGCGCGCCAAAGAGTATTGACTTCGCGTCAGTGCTTTTTGATAATCTTATTATGGAACCATCGAATTAAATTTACAACCAAGCTAACACAAGTTTTCCGAAACCCACTGTTGCTACAACTACTCTTTGAAATTTCAATATATTATACCTGTTTTGATATGATTACGCTTTTTTTTTTTGGCATTTTTAGGAAGGAGTCGAAACGAAAAACCCAAAACGTTCGGGGAGATGCAACCACCCAGATCGAGGAGCGCCTCCTCCCTCGATCTCAGCAGCGATTCCGAATCTGACGACCTCTTCTTGGACAAGGACGAACCCGAACTGATGAATTCTGAGGACGAATCGTTGGCCTTCGAGATTTCAACGATGGAAAAGAAGGCTCCTTCGAGGATAATGACCGGAAGCAAGGCACCACCCCAGACCAACAGCGATGACGATTTTTAGCTTACTTAGTTAATTTTGGTGATTTTTAAACAATGGGTTGAAATCTGAAAATAATGGAAATTTGTTTTGTTACAGTTAAGAATACAACATTTCGACAGCAACGTTTAACTCGCGGTGACGATGTTGATTAATCATGATATGTACTGAAAAGTCACCAACAAAATTAAAGAAATAAAATTAAAAAGTGTTATTCAAGAAAAAAGAGTGCCAAAATGTATTAATCCGAATACACCAGACCGATTCTACCTAATAACGAACTTACATAAACTGGTTAACCTCTTAATCGAATTTACCAAATTCGATTAAGAGAGTCCAATACAGGAGAATGGGCAATAGAACATACGCGCAAAAGTTCCTTACTTCACGTCAGTACTTGAACCAATTTTTTTTCGTAACATATTGAAAATTTTCTAGGGATACGGTTCTCACGAAATTCTACTCGCCCTTATGTCGATATTCTACAACTAGTTGCCAAGCTTCAATTTGAACGAGTCTATATTTTTTGAGTTATCGAGGAAATAATATTCCAGATGGGTATAACTCTGAAACCTATGGACCGATTATGCCCAAAAACGGACTTAACTCTCCAATTGACTTGTGAAACTTACCCTGAAAATCGATGACCACCAGGTTCATTAGCAATTTAATCTCCAATTTCCACAAACAAGCAACGAGCTTCTACCAGGTGATTATCTAGAACTTCAGATTTTCGAAGACCGCTACAGGACCCTTATATTATATTATATTGAATTGAATGTGCATCGTATTTTTTGGGTTATTGAAGAAATAATAACCAAATTTCAGATTGATATAACTCAAAAACCGTTTGGACAATTATGCTAATTGATGCACTAAAATGTCGCATTCAGATGCGCAATCTACCCTTAAAACTTGCAAGTCGCTATTGCTTTCCGTTCTCAAGGTATCGTGAGATATATAATATTTTTTCGGAATTTTTTTAAAATTTGCTAGTGGTACTGTCCTCACAAAATTTCACACACGTCTTCATGTCGATATTCTACAAGAAGTTAGCAAGATTCAATTCGATCGAGTCTATAATTTTTGGGTTATCGAGGAAATAATATTCTAGATGGGTATAACTCCGAAATCGTTGGGCCGATTATGGCCAACAGCGAACTTAACTCTCCCATTCAGATGCGCAACTTACCCTGAAAATTGCAAGTCTCTATCTCCTTTCGTTAAAGAGTTATCGAGGTAACGGTCACCCATCCAGCTACTGAATTCACACAAGGCTGCTCGGATCTCCAACAATATAGATCCGATCGTGTTCAAACTTGGAACTTAGTAGTGGAATTAGGTTTTGAAGGCTCTCAGCCATGTTGGATGAATAGTTTTTGATATATGGATGTTTTTTCAATGATTTTCAATGATTTTTTAAAAAATTTCTAGTGATACGATCTTCGCGAAATTTCGCAAACATTTTTGCGCTGGCATTTTACAACTTATATCCACATTTGAATTGGATCGATTTTGTATTTTCCGAGTTATTGAGGAAATAAGAACAAAATTTCAGATGTATGTAACTCCAAAACTGTTCGGCCGTTTATACTCATAAATAAGCTCAAATGTCACATTAAGATTGTCAACCTAACCTGAAAATTTCAAGTCGCTATCTGTTTCCGTTCTCAGGTTATCGTGACATAAAAAAATATTTTTTAATAATTTTTTTAAAATTTTCTATTGATACGATTCTCACACAATTTCACAAACGTGCTCAAGTTTGTATTCTACAACTACTCACCAAGTTTCAATTTGATCGGATCAATAAGGGTTGAAAACAAAATCATTACTCGGAAACCATTGGGCCGATTATGCCCATTAACGAACTTGTCCGTCGTATTGGGATGCGCCACCTATCCTGAAAATTTCAAGTTGCTAGCTCTTTCCGTTCTCAAGTTATCGTGGCAACGGCTGACCGGCCGGACAGAATCAAGTTTGACCCCGAATTCTTCATCGGGGAGTCGAACCTAATCGTTTGATACCATTTTCAGCAAAAATTCGAAAATTACGGACATTTGGGCAAAAAGATACGCGCAAAAATTACTATTATGTACTCCCAATCGAACTATTTTATTTTTATTAAAGTAGTGAATATTCGTCTCGAGAGATACAGTATTTTCTATATTTTTGTTGCATATTTCGCTTTAATATACTCTTGATGAAATTAAACACAATATGATTGAAGGAAATACGTAAAATGTATAGTATAGGAAAGGAATATATTGAATGAAAATCGAAGTAAAGAAAAGACAAATGGGGAGAAGGAATGAAAGTTTAACTGTTAGATTTGAATGTTAGAGCAGAATTATTATCTGCTATATCAAATAAATGCATTTCATAAATCAAATGTTCATACAGACAGGACAGGACAGAAAAACAGAGTAGTTCTCTTTGATGTTGACATTAGTTCACTTATAAGATGAAATAGGTACCCAGCTAGCCATCTGATCCCAACTTTGAATCTTCAAAATATTATTAGTGTTCTGTGCTTCGAATTAAATGAATCATTACGCGATACGAAAGTGTGCCGTGCAACGGATGTTTGACTCGATCTCCATATTGTTTACAATTCAATCGCTATATTTTCGTTCAATTTATCTTATTAAATTGTTGTTATATAGTGTCAATGACTAAGTAGAACTTGTGTAATTGCCTGTGAGGACCTAGACGGTTGAATAGTTATTTTGGAAATAGTCGAACAGTTGCCGAGGTAATTTTATCCATTTCATTTCATGTATTTTGTGAGAATATACTTCATATTTGAAGCTCATCGATTAGTTGCTCTAAGATTGTTTTGGTATCAATATGAAGATTGTTTTATTTGTATTTGCAGGTTCGCGGTCGAGCTTTTTGAAATGAGGTAAGGTTTTCAATGTAAAAGTAATTAACTTAACGTACCTATAGCGAATTAATGTGCGGGCTAAAAGTAGTTGAGGTATCTATGTTGTACCATTTCCTATACATAATAATATGAATTGCGATAGGCAAAGTGGTTTTTGTTGACATTTGAATAATTCAAATAAAAATATTTGTGGATTCTCCAATTACTTTGCCTGATTAAGTAGTAATTAAAGTGAATAATTGGACCATTATTTCAGTAAAGAGTAAAAATTCAGTTCTTTAGCAAAAGAAATTATCCTTCAAAATTGCATTATTAATCACCAAACTATAAGGCCATAGATAGGAAAAATCTTTCAAATATTATGACCGTGAATGCATAAATTAACTAAAATAAACATCATGTTTTCAGCATTTATTCTCAAACATGTTTTCCATCAAACTGATCAGGCATCAAACATGATCAAACTGTTAATAATAACTAATTGTTTGTGATGAAGACAATGTGCCTGAGAATACTGAAGTGTGGAAATATTCTGTATAATATATTTTCTTTTGAAAAAATGTTAGGATTGTCTGTGCATAAAAATACATATTATAGTCAAATTTGCTTTGGTGTCAGTAAGTATAAGTAGGTTTCAGTTCATTCGGTTATATTCCTGATACTTTTCGTGGAGTAAGTGAAGTATTAGGTGTAAGTTCTTCAAATTCAATGTCCCAAGAGATCAACACATCTCCTATTCGGTCTAGTCTAAATTATTTGATAATTTGGGGAAAATATGAAGTGCCAAGTCAAAGGAAATTAACGAATTGTGGGTTTCACGAAGCTTCGATTTGCTTAATCGTGGATTTAATTCGATGGTTGCATCAAAAATGAACTGGGAATCAACATAGAATCACACTAATTTGGCAATTAAGAACTGTCAAAGCTTCGTCAAACCCACCATTAGAATTTTAAAAATTGTAGATAGGGTCAAGGTGATTAGGAAGTACTTTTTTTCTATGTTCAAATGTTGATACTCCGCATATTCAGATGATTCAATTATTTTGTTCTGTGCGTACAATTGCAGTTGAGTGATCTAAGTCAAAATTTGTTCGTTTTTTGTACATGTCTAAAATCTCGTTATTAAGTTAGAACTTGTATCTTTATATCTGGAAAATACTACGTAAATTTTGAATGTTTGCTTCAAACAAAATTCGATAATTACGTTTCTGCTCAAATCGTATATTCTATGGTCATATATGTCCCTGCATCAGAGGTCATTTGAAGGTCTTCGGTAGGTACGAGTCCATTTTGGTCACAAAAGTTGAATTCAAGCGAGTAACCAAAACAGAGTGGTTCAGGCTAAGCCCTTTCAGTCATAACCAATTGGTCATGATAGAAAGGGATTGGTCTTAACCACTCTGTTTTGATTACTCGCTTAAATTTGACTAAAGTATCAGTATCTCGATGGATAATTCGTCTATAAGAGATTAGTGGCTGTGTCTCAAGATGCATATATAAATTCTATGCATCTCTGTGTGTCCAGTCAATAGTTTGTGTTCTCGCTATGTAGATCATAGAGAGGAATAAATATGTAGGTATAATGGAATGTATCATGATATAGGTCTATTAATTCTTGTAGTAGTGCAAGATGCATAGAATAACAAGGTGTCGACACTCCCTGCTGAATCCTGTTAAAATTTTCGGCCGAAAAACGGACCTAGAACTGTCAAATCACGTACTTTATGTACTACTTCACTTTATTAACGATGGTGCCGCTAGAGTCGATTTCGAAGATTCTGACAAGCGAATAAATGAGAACTGACAAGTGACAAAGTTCACTTTCCACCGTTGCTAGTTCGTAAATCCAAATTAAAAGAATATAATGATGCAGTTTATTGAAAAATCAATTCACTTTTTGATTAATCAGACATCTGTTCGGACATTATATGTAAACCCAATTTGTTTGGAACAGAAATTTCGTCTTGCCAATATATAATGAGGTCAAATAAAGGATTTATCAGTAAAGGAATTTCTTTGGAACATTTTGAACTAAGAAATCTGTGAAATCATTATTTTTCCATTACAAAAGATCACATCCAATGTCATTAGAATACAAGCATTTAATTTATGTATTTTGAATAATATAACATAATTGTAATAATAATTGTACATTGAATAATACAGAATTTTCTGTAATACCTCAACATAATATCTTTCGATATCATATTATTATTCAAATGTATTAATTACCTTTATTATGTAAGGCTCATTTAAATTGAGCATTTTACTTATTGTTTTCGATGTATAATTTGAAACTTCATCAAAACATTCTCATGTATACAGCATATTTTCAGTCACCCAATACCCCTTGACAACTTTTTATGTTCTCAGCAATTATATTGCAAAATATATTTGATTCAATAGCTATTATTCAGAACTAAATATACGGATGAAATATCGAAAAGTGAATCATTAAATTGATAAACTAACCGTAGAGGGTAGTGAACTACGTTTCAATCTTTTATTCAAAATATATTCGCTAGAAAAATATTTTGAACAAACAAATGTTCTAATTTTCAATACCCTACCTCTACCACAAGCCAGTTGCCATTCTTGTCATGTAGCAAAATATCCTTGAAACAAATAATATTATAGAATAAGAGCGCTAAAAAGAATGACGCTTTAGGAAAGCTTTTCAACTTTGATGAAATCACACTGTTTGGTTGCTCTGAACTTTGTTCTCTGCTAGTCCTTTCATCGTTGACAAATAATATTGTTAGTTTTCATAACATGTCATTTCATTCCTTCTCAATATATAACTGAATTGTGTAATGAATATAATTATTAATTAATAGAGTTATACCTTAATGGTTCAACTGTTAAAACAGTTTATGTTCATCAACCGGCAAGATTATAGTAAATCAACAAGTCGTAGCGTTCTCCTATGTTGATTTATTAACAATTACTTAACGGTATCAGCGATTTCAATATTATTAATATTATAATTAATAGGTACCTATCTTGATACTATAGAAATCTGCCCCTGATCCGGTAAGAATAAACAATATTGTCAAAATAAACTATATTCGCATAAAAATCACAAGTATTTTCGAAATGAAAAGTATTTGATTAAAATAGTTCTGGAAACTCGTTCAGAGTTCACACAGCAAACATTTGGCTTACTTTCGGCGCGGAGAACAAGGACGTTGAACAAAATACTCAAAATACAAAATTTCGCAAACGGTAGTACTTTCCGCAAGAAACTAGAATAAACAAAGATTCTAATTTAAGTTGACATGTCGATAATTTTGTCCATAAAATTTCTACTGCCGGCATCTATCGGTGAAAACTGAAGTAGAACAAAATCCTTGTATTTTGACAGTATTTGGACCGCAATTGGGCCGAAAATATGTCAAAGAGTGTCTTCACCATGTGTTCTATGCATCTATTAGTAGTGATTTATGTCTGAAGCTATACCTATAAAATTCAATTTGAAATTTGTAATGAAAAGAAAATTCCGTTCGAGAGTTATCGTGGGCCGGACGGAATCGATTTTGACCACGGATTCTTCATCAATAAGTCGAATTAAAACGTTTGAGACCATTTTCACCCAACAATTCGAAAATCAGAGATATTTGGGCAAATTGATGAGCACTCTGTTCCGAGGAACAAGAGCGCCAAAAAACAATGTATATTACAGAGTGGTATTCCATCAATTAGGAGATATAGGTATAGGTACTGCTTATGGGTTTAATATATTTTTCCATTGATGTTATTTAATTGTATATTATGTTGATCATGCCTACAAATGGGAATAAACAATGATTAATAGGTACTGTTCCCTCTTTCCTACTCGCGATATTGTTGACTATGGAAAAATTATCGTACAAAGAATGTAGAATAGTACAATCACGATATTATTCATCAATGCAAATGTTCATTTCCATTCATGAAGGAAAAAAACAACTTCTTCATATGGGACAATGAGGGTTTTATTCAACTACTAATAATTATTATTAGTTCCTCGATAGAACTTATGTAAGTTCAATAATATTGTTGTTCTGTACTTCGGTATTAACAGTCACCACAAGGGCATTATTTTCCATGAGTTGATTAGTCGGGAAATTCTTGTTACCACAATATATATATATATATATTCTTTTGACTGAGAGTTTTATATGTGTTGGCAGAGGTTGGTGTAACGGGGTACCATACAATTCTGCGTATGATACAATAATTATTATATATGAATCATGTAGGGTCTTTCACGAAACCAAATTTCACTTCTCGTATTATTACAGGGTGCGCCAAATTGGACATTTTTGAAGCGAATGTCCTATTTCTGTACTAGATAGACGAAAACTAATGTCAGTGCATAAGGGAAAATTTTCAGGAGAAACTCGTAGGCGAAAACCGCATGTTGTTATCTATCAGCGTTACATAGTTACAGGATGTTTTTTGAAAACGTGCATTTTCGAAATATTGCTGTAACTTTTCTTCGGTTGAAAATTTTCCATTTCTATAAAAACATTAATGTAACTAATTTGTACGTAGAATTCTATGAGATTAATTCAATATTCTGGAAACCGATATTTATCTGTTCTCGGCATGAAAATATTTTTCTCAAATGGGGCACCCCATATATGTTTGCATATTTCGAATTCGATAGGGCTTCAATCTTAAAATTTCAAAAATATAGCATACTTGATATTTTCCATAATTTTCGAATTTCATTGCATATTCGAAAGTTGAACAGAAGTTACGAACTAAACAGAGCTTTTACTGTTTGAATAAACGTTTGACAATTATAATTTGCATTATTTAATTAATCATGGCATCCTCCAAAGCCTACTTACTAAAGGTTAACTCGATTGCTTCAGAAAAATATCAAGAATTATATATTTTTTAAATGGATATTTCCAGCTCTATCAAAATGCAAAAATATACAGGGTGTCCCATTTGAAAACATAATTATACCGATATCTAATAAAATATCGGTTTGGCTACGAGAATTCCTTCACAACATTGAAAAATTCGAAGAAGAAACGTTACAGCAATATTAGGAAAATGCATAAGGTTAATAAATACTCGGTAACTATGTAACAGTGACAGATTTTTTCATGAAAATTGGCCCTCAATCAGACACCGACATCAGTTTTCGTGTATCTAGTACAGAAATAGGACTTCCCCTTCAAAAGTGTCCAATTTGGCCCACCCTGTACCATGCATACTCTGGAACATAGTGCCAATAAACAAGTTGGAAATACACTTTGGCCAGAAACTTTGGCGCGCTTGTTCAAATTTATAGCTCCAGGAAAAAAAATGGGTTCAAGCACTGATCTGAAGTCCGGGGGTTTTGCGCGCACTTTCTATTGTCCATTTACCTCTATTGGACACCCTCAATCGAATTTACCATTGATATACACCGTTTTCTCAGCTTTTATAAGATATAATAAAGCACCTTTTTTAGGACTACAGTAATGAGAGAATGGTGTAAGATCAAAGAATCTTTAATTCAGAAATATGTATTCCATCAGAATTGAAATTCATTAAATATCTAATAATATATAAAAAAAAAATTTGCTAAAGCTGTTAGATTAAAATTCCTTTTAAAATATCCGACTTACCAAGGTCTGATCGGATATCCAACAATATAATATGAGGAGTAACTTTTCAAAACGCATTATGTCCAATTTGGGCGAAATTGAGTTTGAAGCGGATTCAGAAATGTTTTCTGTTGCTCTATAGCCCTATGTAAACAAAATCTTCCAAATGGCATTATGTCTCTCTGTAAAATCCAAAGTATGTAAGCTGCATCGCAATGAATTATGTTTACGTTTGCATTTTTAAAAGAAATAAAATATAACCAAAAACATGTTTTATCGATTTGCTCATGTTAATTAGGTTACAGGCCAACACTTACTGTGCAGACTGTTTTCTCTAAATGTATAAAAAATCGCAACAAACAGCATTATTTTCAATTTCAACCACATCAAAACGCATTATATACAATGAGATGAATCAAAACGCATTAAGTCCAAACGTTTTTTACATTTTCTGTGTATATCTGATCAATATTGATTTAAATGAGATTAGTTATTACCTTTAGATGTAAATTTCTATCAAACAAACTCGACATACTCAAATTATAAGCCAGGGAGGAAGAAAAAATCGTTTTTCGTTGATTCCCAATAAAATGGTTTTTGGACTTAATGCGTTTTGATAAGTTGCTCCTCATATATCCTATCGTGTTCAAAATTGCAACTTGGCTGTAGAGTTAGGTTTTGAAGGTTCTCGCTGAATTCCAGCGATGTCGGACGAATAGTTACTGATAGAATTTTTTTCATTAATTTTTCGAAAGTTTTGGAGTGATACGATCTTCACGAAATTTCGCAAAAAAGTTTGCGCCGGTATTCTACAACTACTTAACAAATTACAATTCAATTGGATCTATATATTTTGAGTTATCGAGAAAACAATATTCCAGATGGATATAGCTCTGAAGCCGTTTGTCCGAATATTCCCAACAATGAACATAACTATCCCTTTTGGATGCGCAACCTACCCTGAAAATTGCCAGATGCAATCCCTTTCCGTTCGAAAGTTATCGTGGTAACGGTCGCCCATCCAGCTACTGAACTCACTCAATATGCTACTCAGATCACTCTCAGTATAGATCCGATCGTGTTAAAATTTGGAACTTGGCTCTAGGATTTGAAGCCTTCAGCATTCAGAATTTTAACGATATCGGACATATAGTTACTGAGATATAGAATTTTTTTTAAGGATTTTCCATAGTTCTTTAAAATTTTCTGGTGTCACAATCCTCAAGAAATTTCGTAAAAATTTGCGTCGTCATTCATCAACTAATTACCGTGTTTGATTTGGATTGGTTTCATATTTTTTGAGTTAAGGAGGAAATAGAAACAAAATTTTATATAGGTATAACTCCAGAACTGTTTGGCAGATTATTAACGAACTCAAATGTTGTCTTCGGATGTTGAACCTACCTTGAAAACTGCAAGTCGCTATCTCTTTCTGCTCTCAAGTTATCGTGTGATGAATAATATTTTTGCGCGTATGTTCTGGGGAACATCGCATTATCATTTTGCCCAAATGTCTGTAATTTTCGATGTTTTGCCAAGAATGGTCTCAAACGATTGGATTCGACTCCCCGATGAAGAATTCGAGGTCAAATTTGATTCGGTCCGGCCGTCCGTTGCTTCGATAACTTGAGAACGGAAAGAGCTTAGTGACTTGAAATTTTCAGATTTGGTTGTGCATTTGAATGTAACATCTGGGTTTGCTTATAGGCATAATCGGCCAAACGGTTTTGGAGTTATACCCATCTGAAATTTGGTTGTTATTTCCTCAATAACTCGAAAAATACAAAACCGATTAAATTCAAACATGGTTATTAGTTGTAAAATGCCAACGCAAAAATTCCTGCAAATTTCGTGAGGATCGTATTACTAGAACGTTTTTTTAAAATCATTGAAAATTATTGAAAAAATTCAATATTATCAGTAAGTATTCGTCCACCTTCAGGACCTAACTATACCTACTGCCATGTTCCAAGTTTGAACATGATCGGATATCTCATGTTGTTGGAGCAGCCTCGTGTGAGTTCAGTAGATGGATGGGTGACCGTTGCCTCGATAACTTTCGAACGAAAGGATATAGGGACTTGCAATTTTTAGGGTATGTTGCAACATACCGCATTCGGAGAGTTAAGTTCGTTTACGGGCATAATTGGTCCAACGGTTTCTGAGTTATACCATTGAGTATATAAATAGATAGAGGTGTAACCCGGTTCAAGATCCCGAAGCCAGTTTTCGGACTCGGAATTTTACATGGAATATAGATGGCGTATATATATGCCAGCACTTTTGGTTCATTCTCCGAAAAATACTTCAGACATCTAGCGGTGAATAGCATAACTTTTGAGTTTGTCAATATTATGGAATTATTGGGAACTGTGAAGCATGGAACGTATTCAGAATAATTCAGTTGAATCATTTCTCTACAAATAGAATGGAACTCCCAGATTCCTATCAACAAGTTCTCGAAGATTGCAATTTTTATTACCTACCCTTCTGGCATACATTTGGACTAGAGCAAAGCGTTTGTTGTTAGGGTAGTCATAAAACATTTGTTCGAGTCAAGTTCTTGGTCACATTCTTGCATTATTGTATCTTTGGGTGGAGTAGGTACAAAAGGAGGTACTAATATGTATTTAAGAACCCTACGCATTTTTTTATTTTCAAAAACTTTGTCCTTGGTATGTTTTTATTTGAATTAATTCCTTTTTCCAAACCTTCGGTTTGGCGCCCCTTTGTCGATGCGCCCGCGTGCGTCGCACGCGTTGCACCCCCGGTCACGGGGGCCCTGGTGATATATTATATAATATCATTGAGTATATATGAATGTATACTCAATGATAATTTCTAAACTTACAGTTAAAATTGTATTTGTTTGATGACGAGATTCTCAAATACATAGAACGACTTCAATTCAATACTCAATTGCAGCTTCTTCAACTGTACGTCGGAATATTTTGAAATAACTAGGAAAAATCATGATAAGGAATTCAAAGAAAAATTTACAATTCAGGTTATTTCTTTTATTCTAGTAAATAGTTATCATTATTCATTATAAAGTGCTGCGCAAATATAATTTCTCTATGAGGAAATTGAAAAACAAATCAAAATTTCACATTCTTCAATAATTAACAACCGTTTTCATAAAACGTCGAGAAAATTGTCAGGTTGTTTAAAGTTTTCAATATAATAAAAACTTTGAAAAGAATTAGGAATGCTGGAAAACTTTCAATTTCTTTCGTTTTGAAGTGACATTTTTCTTTTGTGCCTTTCTACTTTTTGCTATCTTAAAAAGTTTAACCCGCGCTAATTGTTGTAGAATATAGGTACGATGTTCCACACAATCTGAATTGACGCCAATGACCCAATTTTTTATTTCATCTGATTTTGAAATGTTTTCCAAAATTTTCTTCTTGATTCCCGTTTCATGGGATCCACTTTTCAAAGTCAATTCAATCGACAACAATGATAGTCGTATTATATGAATTAAATTATCACTTGGAATTTTCAAATATGATATGTTTTCGTCCGGCCCATAATCTTTGTATGAAATAAACACCGTTGTGTCACCTAAAGTATCCGCATCATTCAAAAAGGCTTTCTGGCAATTTTCGCATTTGTATTTCCGACTGAATTTCTTCACTAAATATCCTGCGAAATATGTGATGGAATTACTTTCTAAAGAGTTCGCTTCAGAATGTTCATTTGATACTTTCTGATCAGGCGACTCAATATTGCTTGACGGATTAGGAGGTGTTGTATTATCATTTTCTTTCCTATTCTCATTCGGGTTTCCAGGTGCTGTTGAATCAATGGAGCATAAGCTATCATCAAAATCTTCTTGGCAATTTGAATTGTCTGAATATTTTTCCAAATATCCAGTCATAACTGATTGCAATCCATATCTGAAGTGATGTGCTGATGGATTAGGATCGTAACCTCTGCGTTGTCTGATTTTTGAAAATAGATTTTCGATTGGATCCTGATTGAGTCTACCAGTAATTAAATAAGGTTTCCAATCCTTTTTGTCTTGCCATAATTGCAAAGTTCCATTAATTGTCTGAATTAGACCCTCGAAACAATATGGTGAATTTTTCTCCACCGACCAAGACTCGATGAATGGAATTGCTTCGTTGAGAGTTTTCAGGATTAGCTGATTCTTGTCAGACAACGGCCTCTTTAAATAATTACTATCAAAATTTCCTTGAGAATTCAGGCAGTCGAAAATATCATTCAACCTCAATATGAATTGTGCGGTTGATTTAGCTGTTGGAGATTTTAGTTCGCCCGTTTTTATAACAGTCATCATCGCTGAGTAGAATGTCTTGCTGAATACTTGCGTTGCCAACTTCACCTTCATTTTCTCGAATGCATTCGGATTTATATGACTCTCGGTTATCTTCAGCAAGGTGTTAGAAAGGGTATTATTTGAGTCGATATCAAAAGTTGCCCTTATATCTCTCCAGGTAACTAACTCATCCCCAGTTTTAATATCTCTCCTCAACAAATTGTTTCTCACGTTTTTTATTAGATGCGGAGTATCATAGAGGGCAATAATTTTGTTATCGTTGAAAAAGAAATAAGGTTCACTTTTTGTTACGCCAAACATTTTGTAAACAGATCTGTTATTAGATCCTTGATCGCAGATAATCGCAGTATTTCTTAAACCTAACCTCTCTACTTCAAGCATACATTTCTCCAAGCATAGTTTCAAACGCTTCGCCGTTATGGGTCCGGCTGAGACATAGTATGCTAATGGTACCGACCAATTAGAATATAACCCTCTGGCCATAAATGCAATAGCATGCGAGGCTATTTTAGCGGATCTCCCGCCTTCACTTGCGAAGTCCTCGAAGCCTTCCAAAATATCATCTTTTTCATTATAATCTAAATGTTTTTTTATAGACATTTCATCCATTAATATGGTGCATTCTTTTTCTTCCATCTCCAGCAATTCTATTTTCTGTCTCAATTTTTTCAAAAATATGGTATCGAATCCAGGCCTCAAATCAATTATTCGGATCCATCTCCTTATTGTGGATACGGATGGTAAATTAAACTTCAATTTCTGGGAGATATAGCTATAAAGAGAAGGGGACTTATAGTACAAAGACAGGGAAATTTTTCTTTCCGCAGTAGACCATTTACTTAGAGGTTTATGTCTCAATTGCATGTAAATAATTGTTTTAACACTAGGAGGTAATTTCGTCAGTTTTGCTTGTAAATCTATGACCTCACCGAAATTTATAAGTTTTGACTGTAGTCTACGATTCTTTTGATGCATTATTTTCAATTGCCTCTTTTTATGCTTGATTATTTTCTTTAATTTTCTATTTTCTTCAACTAATTCCATAATTTTCTTGTTCCTTACTTTTGGAACAATTCTTTTCTTCCTTTCCTTCATAATGGGAGCGTTGGTCATTTTGACTTCTAGCGGAGAAATCAACGATTCTTCACTTGAAGAAGAAAATGTTTCAATTAGACTTATTTCCATTAGTTTGTCCTTGGCAGGAGGATAAGTTCTTATTTGAGCAGAATGCAAAACCTAGAATAAGAGGAATGCTCTATAACCTAATTTCATATTTCTTCGGAATCGCATATCGATAATTCTTGAAAAAAACTAGATTGAAAAGCACTGACATGAGGTCAGGGGATTTTGGGTGCAGGTTCAACATAGGTGATATATTCACGGATTGTCTATGTCCATGAATTTGTTGTCCCTAGTGTACCCTAAGATCATATAAGAAAGAACTATAATGAGAAAAAGCACGAAATTTAGACAATACCACTGTAGAATATAAAATTTAACGTAAAAACAATGATTTGTTCCTATCCAATTTTTTTCCAAAAGAATGAAAAAAATTTTTTTTAATTAACAACAGTATGATTCCAAATATATTCTGCCACTGAGTATATAAATCTATTTATATACTCAATGATTCTGCTTAAAGTTGCGCGTTCCTATGCTTGTGCTTACTGCCAAGTTTCAATTACAGACATTTTGACCAAATAATAGGGACTATTTTCCCCAGAACGTGCACCCAAAAATATAACTGACGTAATATTTTATCTATATCTTCAAAACCATAATGTAGATCCGCCATCGAAATTTTTTATGGTTTATGCACAAATTTAATTGTACCATTGAGTTTATAAATAGATATTTATAAACTCAATTATTGTGCCTATACCATTGAGTTTATAAATATCTATTTATAAACTCAAAGCCTATAAATAAAATTCCGAAATGAATTTCACATCAATGATTGAGAAACAAAATTCAGTTGTTTATATTATGATAATGCGACAATAACCGTAGGAAACTTACCGAAAAAGACTCTTCAAAATGTATCGGGACTGCATTTTTTTTTAATCTATTCCCTGTCGTATTAATGAACGCTGTTTCTTCAAAATGGTCTTGACAAATTCTTCTATTTTCCAATTGCTTCTTGTCTAAATCTGAAAATTATTAAAAACTGTAACAATTTTTCACTAATTGCCAATTCTTTTGAACAGCAGTATGTAAAATAGAATGAATTAATATTATAATATATTTACCTAGAAGTTTGGTATTTCCTGAATGTAATATCCATATTTGACACCGCCTGTCATCTTTCACTGGAAATCTGAAGAACTTTGTAGATGTTTCGTTCGATATTCTTCTGGAACATCCATTATAAACGCAGCTAACTGTAGACATATTCGAAGGATTTCACTTTTCACAGTATTATCACTTAGTAAGTTGCTTGACCGATGGAAGTACCTCAATCTTAATGATTGGAATGAATTTCGGTTTCTGCTTTAAATATCGGAACCAAGCTCTATTTCTAATTATTTCTAAGAATAATTTAAATTAATAGGTAGTAGAAATTCATTTTTACAATTACACTCTTTTCTGTAATGGAACATTTATTTACGATGACCTCTTATTTTGAGAAAGGGATTTGTATTAATACCAGGTAAACACAACTTATTGATGACTATTTCGAAGACCCATCAATTAAATCATTTGTCGGTGTTAAATCTTCCGAAATTACCATTAAATAGAGTTTAAAATACAGTTTTAGGGGGCTGAGATTTCTTATCGTTTAATATTTCCTTCAATTTATTTTTATTTTCAAGGGTGTCTAAATTCTTGAAAATCTGAATAATTAGCTTAAGATTTATTTACATTTACAATCGTTATAGTTGCGAGAACAATGAAAATAGAATTATTCGATGATCCTGCCAGTCGAAATATGACGTTATTGTTAAACGTTTGAAATTAAAGTATTTCCACTGACACAATCATTGAAAATTTCTATTTCTCAGCCGCTGCAGGAAAAGTAGTTACTATGCCAACGATGACTTACTATTCCGTCCGCGGGAAGGAGAAGTACGAGCGCTCTGTCATTTCATCACGATGTCAGCATTTTTGGGAGTTTGAACCGTGTTCCAGATTTGAACTCGATAAAATTCATATTTTTGCAAATATTGGGTAACTAAATATCATTCTTTTTCCTGGCAATCAACAAATGAACTCAGTTAACTTCCTTGTGAGTGGGCGAGTGACCTAAAGCACCTGACTCCACATCCGTTCTTTTAAAGACTAGTTGCCATTGAGTTAAAATATGCCAGAAGCACAGTCTTCTAGAAAACGGTTTCTCACCAGCTAGCAATAATTAATGATATCAATCAATTAATTCCCTTCATCTCTGCATAACAATCGACAACCGCAAAAAATACTAATTTCTTCAATACAATCTTGACATCATCTGTTAGTGAATATGAAAAGTCTTAAATAAATGAAGTATTATACCCACTACATAATACCATTGAGTATAAAGATTTATTTATGTAAAAAATGATATTACACAAAAATAAGTTCTTTCTGTCATTTATATTTATAAACTCAATGATTCAGTAACGAGTTCTATTTTGTATATTCTGTAATTATTTTTCAGTCCGGCTCTGAGCTCCAGAAACTCTTTCAAAATGCATTTCTTGACGAAATGAGTCGCCTTATACAGATGCCTGTTAAAGTTTGGCAAGTTTCGGGTCGTTGATTCACCCGATGTTCAGTGGTGCGCCACGTGTCGGACAAACAAACTGGCTTCGGGATCTTGAACCGGGTTATACCTCTATCTATTTATATACTCAATGGTTATACTCACCTGGAATATTATTTCCTCGATAACTCAAAAAATACAAACTCGATCGAATTGAAGCTTGTTCACTAGTTATAGAATATCGACATAAAGACGTGTTAAAAATTTTATAAGAACCGAACCCTTAGAAAAGTTTCGAAAAATCACGAAAAAAAAAATCGTTCAAGCACTAACGTGCAGTCAGGAGCTTTTGCGCGTATGTTCTATTGTCCTCCTGTATTGGACACTCTCAATCGAATTGACAATAGTAAATTCGAGTGTCCAATACAGGAGAATGAACAGTAAAACATACGCGCAAAAGCTCCTGACTTGACGTCAGTGCTTGTTTAATAATCTTTTTAAAATTTTCTAGTGACATGATTATTACTAAATTTCACATACATTCTCAAATTTGACCTCGAATACTTCATCAGGGAGTCGAAACCAATTGTTTATGACTATTTTCGTCAAAAAAATCGAAAATTACAGACATTTGATATGTAGGTAACAACAATTCTCCTTCTGATTAATCGGGATGTTATTCCAGAGCCCTCCCCTCCCCTATTTGACCTCACGTGATTAATGTTAAATTCTGGAAACATCTCATTTTCTGGTTAATGTACCACATCGAAAGATATCAATGTTTCAAAGTTCAGTGTTCCATTCTGACAGGAAAATGAACATAGATCACCACAGGTATCAGGTATTTCCTACCTACATAATAATATATATTAGGTATATTGTTGATATTACAGGTTTATTTATATTGTATCATATAGTTGATCTATTTACTGTTAGATGGCTCTGAGGAGACAATTACTGTAACAGTGTTCTGTGATGTTCGTTTCGTTCATGTGGATGATTCCCATAGTTCAAAAAAAAGAAGAAGTCATGCTGTTGTATGTTTAACCGATATCTTATCTAAATAAAGTATAATAAATAAGTTACGAATAGTGTATGTGTTCTTCCAAGATCCGATTCACACCAATAATATTTACATGGTAGCAGTCCGTGGTTTGGAAGATAAATTAGAAGTTGGAAAATTCTAATAAGGTACGAGATAGAATAGATGCATCTTGGGTACGAGAAAATGGCCGACATCACGATACCAGTTTTCAATGGGGAAGATTATGGTAGTTGGAAGAAACGAATTATATTATTCCTTAAGATGAAGAAATGTGAAAAAGTCATTTCAAGAAGAATAGAAGCGGAGGATAATAAACCAGATTGGGAAGAAAATGACTTGAGGGCTATGAATTACATATACAGTTCCATATCCAACAAACAATTGGAATTCGTAAGTGATGAAAAAACTGCTTATGATATTATTAAGAAATTCGACTTATTATATTTGAAAGAATCAACTGCTTTACAAATCATTATTCGTAACAAATTGGAAAAGTTGAAATTGAAAGACTTCAATGAAACCTCAGAATTCTACAACACTTTTGAAAAGCATGTGAACGACTTGAAAGCAGCAGGAGCTCAAATCACACAAAAGGAAAAACTAAATTTCATGTTGAGAACCTTACCAGAATCATTAAGCTACATAGGTGACCTTATTGATGTATTGAAGGAAGAAGATCAAACAGTTGAATATGTTAAAAGCAAGATTAGTATGCTGAATCTCAAAGAAAAAGGAAGTGATGACACTGAAATCAAATCGAACGCATATGTAGTACAATCTGTAATTGAGAAGAAAAAAAACATAAGATGTTATAAATGTAATAAAACTGGACATTTTCAAAGAGAATGCAGAGAAACAAATGGTTCCAAGAATTATCAAACATCTAATCGTGGAAGCTATGGTCAACGAAGAAGTCGAGGAAATTGGTACTCAAATCGAGGAACTAGTCAGAGATGCAGAGGTTATAACAGGGAAGAGTCAAGTTCCAATGTTTTCAGTGCAGAAGTTCATACGATGGAATTAAATAGAGAAGAAAACAATATCACAGGTAACAAAACAGAAATTTTATGGTTACTTGATAGTGGGTGTACAGATCATGTTATTAATGACGATAAATTCTTTGATACCAGTGTAATGTTGAAAAATCCAGTTAACGTTAAAGTAGGGGATGGTGGAATTGTTCAAGCCACTAAAGTGGGAAATATTGTTTGTTATTTTCCTGTGCATGATAAGCTTGAATGTATCAAAATCCAGAATGTTTATTATGTAAAAGAAATGAAGAAAAATCTGTTGAGCTTGTCTAGAATAACTGAAAAGAATAATAGTATAGTTTCGAAGAAAGATTTCTTGAAAATTTATGATTGTAATGATAAACTTATAGCTATAGCATTCAAAGAAAATAGGTTATATTGGTTAAAAGGATATTTTGAATGTAAACAAGTAAATTTAACTGATACATCTGTAGATACAGAAGTTAGTCTAAAGAAGAAATGGCATAAAATATTAGGCCATGTTAATTTCAACTATTTGAATATTTTATGTAAGAATCAGTTATTAGAAGGTATTCCTGTTGAGGTTGAAAATGATTTTTTGAAATGTAGAATTTGTATCGAAAATAAGATGCACAATTTATCATTTGAAAATAACCGAAATAGAGCTAGAGAAATTTTGGAAGTAATCCATACAGATTTAAATGGACCTCATAGTACAACAGGACTAAATGGTGAAAAGTATTTTTTAACTTTTATTGATGACTATAGTAAAGTAGGAAAAGTCTACACGATAAATTCAAAGGATGAAGTGTATGCTTGCTTTGTTGAATATATAAATGAAATTGAAAATTTAACGGGTAAAAGAATCAAGAAACTTAGATGTGATAACGGTACTGAGTATATCAATTCTAAAATTAAACAGCTAGTTAGAGAAAAAGGTATCTATTTAAATGCTTGTCCACCTTATGTGCATGAATTAAACGGCACTGCGGAAAGGTATAATAGAACAATAATGGACATATCTAGATGCTTATTAGCTGAAGCAAAAGTAGATCGAAAATTTTGGCCCGAAGTAGTTTGCGCAGCAGCTTATTTGAAAAATAGAACTCTGGCTAATACAATTGAAAAGAAAACACCTTATGAAATATTAATGGGAAAGAAACCTAATGTAAAAAATTTACGTATGTATGGTAGTCGAGTTTTTGTAAGGGTTCCAGAAGCTAAACGTAGATCAAAATGGGATAGAAAGGCAGATTTGGGAATTTTAATGGGATATAGTGATGTAGGTTATCGAGTTTTGATAAATAATAAAATTATAGTAGCACGACATGTTGATATCATTGAAAATGATACAAAGTGTATAGATTTAAATGATGATGACTTAGATTTTGGAAGTAACAATTTAGAATTAAATGATAGAAACAAAATTGAAGAAAAAAAGGAAAATGAAAATGAGGTAACTGAATTGAGACGCTCTAATAGAGAAAGAAAGAAAAATCCGAAATATGAGGATTGTTGTAATAATTGCTTTATTCATGTTAATTATTGTAATGCAGAAAGCCCGAATAACTTTGAGGAGGCAATCAACTCAAGTGAATCAAAATTTTGGAAAAAGGCAATGGATAAAGAATTAGAAAGTTTGAAATTAAATAAAACTTGGGAGCTAGTTGAAAAACCAGCAAATAAAAAAATTTTGGGTGTTAGGTGGGTTTTCACTAAAAAAACTGAAAATGAATACAAGGCTAGATTAGTAGTAAAGGGGTTCCAACAAAAAGAGGTTTTGGAGGATATTTATTCCCCTGTGGCAAAAACACAAACGTTAAAACTTTTATTATCATATTGCTGTCATGAAGGACTTATCATTGAACAGATGGATGTTCAAACAGCTTTTTTAAATGGCAAAGTTGTATCAGAGGTTTATGTAGAACAACCTATTGGATATGAAGACGGTACCAATAGCGTTTGTATGTTAAAGAAAGCTTTGTATGGCTTGAGAGAAAGTCCAAGATCATGGTATGACTGTTTTGATGAATTCTTGAAAGGTCTAGGATTTCAAAGAAGTAAATATGACTATTGCCTATATTATTTAATCGATCAAGAAGATATTGTGTACATAATAATATTTGTTGATGATTTGCTCTTATGTTGTTTAAATAGAGGTAAAATTGCAAAGATTAAACAATTATTATCTGAACGTTTTAAAATGAAAGATATGGGGGAAGTACGAGATTACTTGGGAATAAATATTGCTTACAACTATCAGAAAAATTTAATGTTTTTAAGTCAAGAAAAATATATTGAGTCTTTAGCTAGAAAATATAATTTGGACAATGGAAAACCATATAAAACCCCTATGGAAACCAATCTTAAATTAGAACCTTCATTATCTCAGGGTGTTAGTAATATTAAATACAGAAATTTAATAGGGGCACTTCTATACATTAGTTCAGGAACTAGACCAGACATAAGTTATAGTGTGAATTACTTGAGCAGATTTCAAAATAGTTATAATCAAACTCATTATAAATATGCATTAAGAATACTTCAATATTTGATATCTACTAAGAATCTAAAATTGGTGTATAGTAGAAATGATGAACAAGAAATTATGGATTGTTTCGTAGATTCCGATTGGGCGGGTGATTGTTTGGATAGAAAGTCAACGTCTGGTTATGTTATCAGATTGTTTGGAAATGCAATATTTTGGAAAACAAAAAAACAAAATTCTGTCGCTAAATCGTCTACATTTGCAGAATACATTGCTTTATCAGAGGCTGTAAGTGAAATTAAGTTTCTAAAGGAAATGCTAAAAGATTTTGAAGTAAATTCAAACAACCCTATAAAGATATTTGAGGATAACTCAGGAGCATTGAGCATTGCTAAGTATGGCAATTTCACTAAAAATTCGAAACATATCGAAATTCATTATCATTATGTAAACGAAAATTATTTGAATGGTGTAATAGACATTATTAAAGTTGATTCATGTGAAAATATGGCTGATATATTTACTAAGGCTTTAGATATTAAGAAATTTGAATATTTAAGAAATATGTTGAAAATATGCTCTTAAACTAATATAAATAAAAGGAGGCATGTTGATATTACAGGTTTATTTATATTGTATCATATAGTTGATCTATTTACTGTTAGATGGCTCTGAGGAGACAATTACTGTAAAAGTGTTCTGTGATGTTCGTTTCGTTCATGTGGATGATTCCTTCGTGTGTTAAAAAAAAAGAAGAAGTCATGCTGTTGTATGTTTAACCGATATCTTATCTAAATAAAGTATAATAAATAAGTTACGAATAGTGTATGTGTTCTTCCAAGATCCGATTCACACCAATAATATTTACATATATTACTATTATACCTTCCAACTTATTATCATGATATTATATTCTGAATGGATTTTCGACCCAAATATCTTACTTTTCTCTCTGTTCTAAATGGAAATAATCAAGAAGAAAATATATTCAAAGGTTTATTTCATTTAAAATTACAATAAATAGAATAAATACTAATTACTACTATGTACCCCCAATCAAACATTCATAGGTTCAATTAACTAACTGAGACTATATGTAGCATCTTTTAGAAATATTTTCTAGAGGAAATCAAACACAATATGATTGAAGAAAAGACAAGTGTAGAGTATGAGTAGAAGGAATGAAGGTTTAAATGCGATTTGAATGTTACAGCATAATTATTATCTGCTATATCAAATAAATCCATTTCACAAATAAAACAGACTGGAGTTGCGAAAAACAGAGTAGTTCTCTTTGATTTTGACATTAGTCATCTGGTCCGAACTTCGCATCTTCGAAATAATGATTATATTATATATTATAATATATATTAGTGATCTGTGCTTCCAATGTTCGAAAATGAATCACGCGATACGATAGTGTGCCGTGAATCGGAAGTTTGTCTCGATCTCCCGATTGTTTTCGTTTTCATTTATTTCATCGCTGTATTTTCTTTCAATTTATTGAACACTTTTTATTAAATTGCTGTGATGAAGTGTCAACTTATAAGTAAAACTAGTGGAATCGTCTGTGAGGACCTCGATGGTTGAATAGATATTTTGGAAAGAGTCGAACATATGCCCAGGTAATCCTATCCATTTCATTTGATGTTTTTGTGAAAATATACTTCATATTTGAAGCTCATCTATTGGTTTTTATAAAATTGCTTTGATATCAATATGAAGATTGTTTTATTTGTATTTGCAGGTAGCAGACGAGCTCTTTGAAATGAGGTAAGGTTTTCAATGTAAAAGTAATTAACTTAACGTACCTATAGCGAATTAATGAGCGGGCTAAAAGTAGTTGGGGAATCTATGTTGTACCTACTATTTTCTATACATAGTTATATGAATTAGGATAGGAGAAGTGATTTTGTTGACTTTTGAACAATTTAAATCAAAATATTTGTGGAACCTCCAATTACATTGCCTGATTAAGTAACCCTTAAAGAGTGAATTAAGGGGCATAATTGTTACATTATTTCAGTCAAGAGTAAAAATTAATTTCTTCAGCAAAAGAAATTGTCTTTCAATATTTCATTATAAATCACCAATCAACAAGGCCATAGATCGGAAATATCTTTCAAATATTATGTCCATGAATGAATAAATTTACTAAAATATACATTATATTTTCACCATTTATTCTCAAACATATGTTGCATAGACTGATCGGGCATCAAACATGATTAAACTGTTGATAATAATTATTTGTGATGTGACATAGACTGATCGGGCATCAAACATGATTAAACTGTTGAAAATAATTATTTGCGATGTGTCTGAGAATACTGAAGTGAGGAAATATTCTGTATAATATATTTTCTTTCAAAGAAATGTTAGGATTGTCTGTGCATAAAAAATACATATTATAGTCACATTTATTTTGATGTCAGTAAGTATAAGTAGGTTTCAGTTCATTCGGTTATATTCCTGATACATTTCGTGGAGTAAGTAAAGTATTAGGTGTAAGTTCTTCAAATTCAATGTCCCAAGAGATCAACACTTCTCCTATTGTCTAGCCTAAATTAGTTGATCATTTGAGGAAATTATGAAGTGCTAAGTCAAAGGAAAGTAAATAAAAATTTTCAAAATTATAGATAGGGTCAAGGTGATTAGGAAGTACTATCCTCCTCAGATTCAGGTGATGTACGTCTGTGCGTACAATTGCAGTTAAGTTAAGTGGTCTATAAGTCAAAATTTGTCCATTTTTCGTATATGTCTAAAATCTCGTTATTAATGTTAGAACTTGTATCTTTATATCTGAAAAATATTACGTAGATTTGAAATATTTGCTTCAGATGAAATTCGACAATTATGTTTCTGCTCAAATCGTATATTCTATGGTCATATGTCCCTGCATCAGAGGGTATATCATTTGAAGGTCTTCGGTAGGTACGAGTCCATTTTGGTCACAAAAGTCGAATTCAAGCGAGTAACCAACACAGAGTGGTTCAGACTAATCCCTTTCAGTCATAACCAATTGGTCATGATAGAAAGAGATTGGTGTTAACCACTCTGTTTTGATTACTCGCTTAAATTTGACTAAAGTATCAGTATCTCGATGGATAATTCGTCTATAAGAGATTAGTGGGTGTGTCCCAAGAAGCATATATGTATTCTATGCATCTCTGTGTGTCCAGTCAAGAGTTTGTGTTCTCACTATATAGATCATAGATAGGGATCAGTACAATGGTATATATCAGGATTTAGGTCAATAAATTCTTGTAGTAGGGATTTCTGTCTGAAGCTATACTATTGTATGCATGCTTTGCATCAACTGATATCTATCATGTGAGGTATGCAGTCATGTCATTGTAAATATAGTATGAGGCATACCCAAAAAAACCTAGTGATGTCATGTATCATGTCTATCTTGTAGAAGTACATTCATGTCACTGTCCAAGTCAGTAATGATGATAAATGGATATCGTTGGTTGAAGAGAAAGAATGCTTTTGACAGTGTTGAAATAATTACTTGGTAAATAGTATTATATCTATTTTTTGAACTGTATTATTACGTCTCTATTGAATAAGGTCAGGTATCTGTATAGTCTAATGTTTGTGTTATAACCGTGTCACTATTCAAGTCAGTAAATTGGCCATGATTTACTTATATGTATGTATTATATGAAGTATGTAGTCATGTCGTTGTAAATATAGTATGAGGCGTGGAGTAGTGGTAGTATAAGTAGTTACAGTAGTAGTAGTCAGTAGTGAGACCATCACATTGGTCTAGTTTCTATTTTGGGGAAAGTAAAGTCATGTCACTATCCAAGTCAGTGATGATGATAAATTGATGTCTTTGAGTGCATAGTAAGAAATGAGAATACCTATGTCAGTGTTGAAATCAGTACCTGGTAATTAGTATCGTATCTATTTTATGAAGAGTATTATAAAAAATTACAAAGCCAAAGTTTGCTATAACTTAATGTTCATTTTGTGTTAAAACCTTGTCATTATTCAGGTCAGTAAATTTGATGTATGCGGGGTATGTTGAAACCATCTGCTGTAAAGTCTAGTCATGAAAGTAACTTCTATTCTGTTAATGTCTATGAATGTTCATGTCAGTAGAGTAGTCACAAAAGTCAAAAGTAATGATGTCTATTTTGTGAAGAGCATATCAACCAATAGGGAGTATTCTTCAAAAATTGTTTCCCTAGTGGAATAGTTAAGATATACATACTGTCTATTTTGTGAGGATTACGTCTTAATCTGATATAGTAGTCTGAAATAAGAAATATGTTTAGCGAGATGTTGGTCGACTGATATCAAGAAAATATTAGCAGATCAAAATTATGTGAGACTATAGTTACGTCATGTTTAACTGAGAAGTAAGTAATGTGTCGTCAGAAGTAGGTAGCCCAAGAAGAAGTTTTGGGTTGAAATAGTCTTTGTCTATTTTGTAAAAAGAAGAGTTATGTCGTTATTTTAGTGAGTAATCTTTTAATGGATGTATGATGAGAAATAAAGGCGTCATGTGAAGTCAATTCAATATCCTCTTGTCTTTTTTGTGAAAAGTGTGGTAACGTTATTTTCAAGTCAGTAATATAATTGAAAGGTAGTTCCAAAAAATTTTTGGCAAGTCGTGATTATAGCCTCATCTCATGAACAGGTATACTTCTAGTCAGGGGTATTGAATACGAAGTTTTGTACAGTAGAGTCATTAAAATCTGCACTGTGATGGAAGTTTTGTCAAGTATATTCATGACCAAAGCATGGTGTCTATTCTGTAGTATGTATTATGATTAGTATAGTCTGATGTATGTAGTATGATTAGTATAGTCGTGTCACCATTCAAGTCATTATCCCGTTAGGGTAATATACGTTTGAAAAATAAAATTTTTCGTCGACCTCTATGAAAAGTGACATTTTACGTACTAATTTGCGGCCGTGAAATCGACTATTATTGAAGGCAAGTACTTTGCGGACCAGAAAGTAATTTCTCGTCCGCTGTGGTCACTATGGATACGGCATGATACGATTCAATACAAACATAAGTCTCTGTAAGAATAATTGTCAGTGCTGTGGTCATTATATGGATGTCAAATAGAGCCATGATAATTAATAGTGCGATCTACATTTAGCGACTACTCATTTAATTCTTTAGTCCAATAATCTGTTGTAGGGTAACATTTGTCTTGTCATGGCAATGATCTAATGTCTATTATGTTCGGAGTATAGTCATAGTCCTATAGTCAAGTCCTTCATGTATTAATAGTTCAGTAAAATGTATCTAGTGAAATCATTACAATAATCTGATATATTTCTAGAGTATTGTTCGGTCACCAGTCAAGTCAGTAATTTGTGAAAGAATGTTCACAAGGAAAAAAAAATTGAAAGTGTTCAGGATATCACTGATATCAATTTCTTCGTCCAACCAGTCAGTTTCGGGTGATTTTTTCAATTTTATTATAATATTACTTGCATTGAGTACCTATCATTGTTATGTCCGAATCAGGAAAGTTAGTCTGTAGTCCTGTAGGTACAGTATGAATTGTTTATTGTACTAGGTAAAAACGTCAGTGCACAGTCACTGTCAGTAGTTTATAAACCGTTGTCTTCGTTGGTCACTATGTCGAAACCCTCAATGGAGAGCGTATTGATAAGTTTATATATGCGTAAGATTTTAATATTATGGTTGATGGTTCTCAGGGTAGGTAAGCATGATTTTGTCAGTACTGTCATACACTGCATACCCAAAATAATTTAAATAATCGTTGGTGCTTGGATAGTCAGTCTGTATGTATGTATCGAGTATACCTACGTCTTGTTGGATATCAGTGATATTTGTCAGGGTGTCAATTTGAAAACTTGCCAGGCCAATTATGTCACGACAGGGATGTTTTGAGAGAAGATGCCAGAACAGGTCAATTTTTATTCTGAGGGAAACATATTTTGACCACAATTTTAAGCTAAAATTTTCTCAATCCCAGGTGTAGGGGTTATCACCCCTAAATTCTTAATAGGGAATAGCTAGAGGTTGAGCTATACCTCAATTGAACGACAACTTGTCCCTCTACATGAATACTACAGTTTGCAATTTTGTATTAAGTCCTTGAAGTAGTTACAGGGTGTTCATTCTTACTGTACTAATAAAATGAGCCGCTCGAAATGATTTCCATACTAGCCAAACAATAATACAGTCTGTTCTCAAATATTTGTACGTCCCCCTCCGAATAAAAATTGTCCTGTCCCAGCATTTTCTCCCAAAACATTCCTGTCATGACATAATTGGCCTGGCAAGTTTTCAAATTGACACCTGGTATAGTATTCGTCATCGTTAGATATTGTCAATGTAGAATTTCAGATGAACTTTTAAAAAGTAGCTATTTGTCCAACTTTATTGTCTAGTTTTGTCCAGTTGTTCGTCAGTTATATTGTTTTATATTCGTCTAATTATTTCTTCCAAAATATAATTGTAATTTTACAGGGCAATATTGTAAAATGTCTCAGTCAGTATAAAGGTACCCTACAGTCGTTTCGTAAGTATTTCCAATTCAATGTCGTTGACTCATGAAAGAAATTTGAAGTTCTTGATAGTAGGATAAGGGATAGATGATTTGAGATATTAAACTTGATGATGGAGGAAGTAGAAAAAATAAGTATAGTTGGAAAATAAGAAAAGCAGTAGAAACAGGAGAATCAGAACAATAGAAATAATATCTAGCAATCAGAAGAAAAATAGGACGATCGTAAACATTCACAAATCTCCTCAATTTCCCCTTATATCGACTGAAGATATTTACAGCCTTATTTCATGAATTCTTTCTGTCACCATTCTAGTGGGTATTTCATCAGTTGAGTGAACGTTTTTATTCAAATCTGGCATTAAAATCTCATCCTCTTCGTAAGATTCATTTTTTTTGTAGGGTTTCCAACGTGTCCAACTGAAATACAAAAACAATTATCAAACTATTGAATAAGGCGTTTCTGTATCTAATGATGAGAAAGATATGCAGTGTGGAAAAGACGAATGGAATAAATTCATTATATTGTTTACTGTACATATTTATGGAAAATCCCGAGACACGTCAAATTCGAATTTTAAATTGTCATTCTTCTTCGTAAAAATGCGAACCCTATCTTCAACAAGGATAGGTACAACCCCCAATTTTTCAAACAGGAAATATGGGCTTGTGGTACATCGTTTGAAAGATCGCGTCATTCTCTATTCAGAAATGTTATCACTTTCATGTTTTTTGCAAATTGTTTTGTGCTGATAAGTTGTTTATAAATTTTATAAATTGTATTTGAATTTCATTACCTTCAATTTTGAATAATCGTTCGATTAACGGAAATGCATAACATAACAATTTTACAAATGCTTGGTTACGGAGATAACACTCCTACACAAAAAGGAGTAAGTAATTTCCGAATTTGTCGCCAATAACCCAAGGGTCAATAAGTAAATTAGAAAAGCAGTTTCGCGAGTTTGGGCATGTAAGGCAGATTAAAAAAGCAGCTTCTAATACACTGTGTGAGCATGTGAAATTAAATGTGATGCATGACTTTGAAGAAAATCCACAAAAATCGACTAGAGATGGCTCCACAGTATTCAATGTCAGCCATACATTTAAACATAGTAAAACAAAATAAAATCCATCCCTATAAAATGATACCTACCCAGGGCTCTTGGAAGACGACTTTGATAGAAGGACTAATTTTTGTGAGCAAATGTAAGACATGTTGGATAACAATATTATCCAATTAGTAGACGTTTTGTTTTCTGTTTTCATTGAGGGCCATTTGAATGGCGATAAATATTTTGCACTACTTCAAAATGATGTCGTTCCGGCTTTGGCAAATTTATATCCTGATCAAGGAATTCCTCAAGTTCTCAGGATACGATATGGTTCCAACAGGATGGAACACCACCACATTACCAACGCAATGTCTGGCAGTACCTCGACGCAATATTTCCAAATCGGTGATAGGAAGGCGAGGAACGATCGAATGACCAGCGCAAACCACTGATCTTAACCCATTAGATTTATTTTTATGGGGTATGTGAAGAGCATTGTGTATAAAACTAAACCTCTTCATTTAAATGACCTTAAAAATCGAGTAACAATTGGTTTAAGTTCGAACACTCCTGAGATTTTGAATAATGATGGAAGAAATTTTTAATTGAGGTTAGGTTATTGCCAAGCTACAATTTGTATTACGTTATAGTTTTTGACATTTTAGGTACCGAATTTCGATAATCACTTGATTATATTATTCTCTAATTTGAATTTTGAAGTTAACCAAGATAATGAATTTAGTCAATTTGGCTTTTCCACACTGAATGGATAAAAGTTCTCAAAATAGATGCACACTTCAGATGGAACTTACCCTTGTTCCTCCAGTGCCAATGACTTCGTTTTCGGCATGACTGTCTTCCTCTTCACCAAGTCAATATCTACCAATCTTATTTTCTCATACTCTAAGTCATGAATCCTTCCTTTGTCCTCGACCGCATTTTCTGCATTCAAAGTTTTCTGCTCACGACCCTCCACTCCAGTATCTTCATCCTCCTCATCATCAGAAGAAACTGAATCTTCACTACCGTCACTAGAAGGTTGACGAAAGCGCTTCTTATAGAAGATTTTCGAACGGAAGTCTAATCTATCATTGTTACTGTTCGTATTCAATCTCTCAATATACGCAATGGAATATGGATTACCCGCTTCTTGTTGTTGGTCGGATTGCTCGATGTTATAAACTCTGTCTATTTTGTCCGTATTTCTATCTTTCGGTTCGTAGTACGTGGGTCCTAAGTTGTCGTAATAATTATTGTCTGTGTCACCGTATTTCAAATCATCGTCAGATTCATATTGATCGTCAGTCTCATCTGAGTTGTACAGGTCTACGTCTATTGAGGGTCTTTGAGAGTAATCTTCTACCGGTTCGATTGAAGGTTTATTATAGTAGTAACCTACCAGAGTCTCAGTCTGTTTGTCGTTTGAGTAGCTATTTTGTTCCGAAGAACTGTAAGGTCTGGTTTGTAATTTGACTGGTTGCAACACGTACGTCTCCCCATTGAAACTATATCCCACATTTTGACTTGGTCGTTTGTTCGGTCTGTTAATAACAACAACGTCATCGTCGTAAGTTTCTTGGTTGTATGGTCTGTAGTTTGTCTGTGAAGGTCTTTTGTTTGGCGGTCTTTTTATGTTAGCGTTGCTGTATCCGTTACCGTATCCGTTACTATTGTGAGGTCTAGCGTACACTGTCTGTTGTTGTTTCCGTTTAGGTGGTGCTGTAGGATCCGGTGGGTAGTACTGTATTTTTATGTTCACTTCGAGTGGCGTTTGAGTCTTTCGTGGCGGAGGTGTTCGAGGCATAGGCGTAGTGGAAGAAACTCGTCCGAAGAGGTAAGTATAGTCGTTTTTGTCACGTATAGAGTAATATTTTCTTGTGGTGTAACGTTGTGGACGATATTGAGAGAATTGCGGACTTGGCATCTCGTCGTAACTATCGTAGTAACCGTCATTATGTTTTTCAACATGGATTGAATTTACAGTAACGTTCGAAATGGGTATCCTAAGGTCCGGTCGTGGAGTCGTTTTCTGTCTCTTGGTCGTCGGTTTTTTCGTCGTCGTCACCCGTTTACGCTTCCTCGCCTCCCATACGTCCCTTTGTCTCCTGAAGGTGTCGCCGAAGTCGAATAAGTCTTTGATGTCTCTGTTCTGTTGCAATTCGTTACCGTCAAATCTGTCAGTTTGTTCGTTTTCGAGGTTCGCGTCTTGGGTGGGTTCTATGTCTTCGGTCCAAGGGCCTAGGTCGAATTTGTTCATCAAAGGGCTACCGCAGGGTATCCTAACGTTCCTCAAGGTATCGGGAGAAAGGAACACGAAGGGTTGGACGGTTTCAAACTCGCCCATCGTTTGACAGAGGATTTCCGAAAGGGTTATTCGTTTCAGTTGGTTGGTTTGATCTACCGTGAACGAAGAATGGAAACCTGGATTCTCGTACCAGAATCTGTCGCCTTTTCGTAGGTTCGAGAACTGTTGCGCTATTATACAGGCGAATGTGGGTCCGACGATACCCCCACGTACAGGTTTTTCGGCCAGACCGGCAGTGAATAGATCGATATCGTCCACGTGGTCGTACACGGACCTCAGTCTGTGAGCCGTTTCGACGCTGAGGACGTTCTGCAAATCCTGCCAATCCTTAATTTCCGATAGACCGCAGGGTTTACGCCACGAGGTATACGGAGGAAGGCCGTGATCTCTTCCTCTTTGGATGTTGATGGCCGCGAGGTCGACGCCGAAAGGGGAGTTCGATGAACGGAATAGGTTCGTTGTCAGTTCTTCGCATATGAATTCGTCTCTTCTTTGGGATGGTTGGTTGACGAGGCCGAGGAGTAAACGGTCGATCGAGCCGAAACTCCAAATGTTCTCGATGTTTTCTTGCTCCTGGTGTAAGCTCACATCTGAAACATGACGGATTAATGGTGAATAATAAGAATATAAGTGATATCAGCAACCGAAAGCACAGATTAATTATTGCGAACACTTAGGGTCGGTTGTATGAACCTGTTGCTCTCTGGTTCAATCATGAACTGTAGTTCATAACTAAAAATTCTGAGATGAAATGAAATAAACTATGAACTACAGTTGCACGCTCCGTTGAACGTTGAACGCTTGGAATCGTCGGTTCAAAACATTAATGTTGCGATTGAAGAATTTTTAGATATCAACTACAGTTCATGGTGACCTCGGGTGGGTGTCGGGGCACACAGGGGTTGAAGGAAATGAAAGATCTGGCGCACTCGCTACATAGGGTTCGGCTATCCCCCTCTTCAGGCCAGAACCGGGAGTAGGGGTGACCAAATCGGCTGTGAATGGTTTCTTTTTTCATTCGAAATAATTGCAAAAATACTAATTCAGTGTATATTTCAAGCCAGACATCTCCATCTTTTCCATTTAGACAATTTAATCGTTACATTGAAATGTATTCATCGCTTCTTTCTACGATATGTCGTTTACGAAACTATTGATGGTTGAAATATGAAAACCTTTAACAAAATGTTTATTTAAGTTTATTTCGATGAGAAAGAATATTTCGTTTATAAGTTTTTTTCTTGGTGTCTCGATTTACTTATCTCTATCCAAAGTTTGTAAATACTTAATTATCAATTTTTACTCACTATTAAATAGGGGCCTATGCTGACCATCAAATCGAACATAAGAATTCTGAACCAGACTGTGGCCAAAACGAAAAGCTGCTGTGCCAAAAGAATTAGCAATTGATGGATTCACCCTCTCGTCATATCCACTGTAAAATCCTTTTCGCCGTAGATTGAGCTCGAACGAATCCATAACTTCTGGACCTATAAATTAAACGATGAAATTTAAGAAGCATTCATTAATTTTGTATTATTGAGTGTACCATTCATGCGATTTTGTTACTCTGGATACTCAAATTGATCTCTGATTTCGGAATCACCCGGATTATATTCGAAATCTTTTATTTATGACAAATGTAATTCGCGAAATTGCCGAAAAGAAACAAACTTAAATATTACAAGAGAGAAATATCGCCTACTTAAATTTCATCTGGAGTGGTATTCGACATGATTATTTCACGAGAGAATATGTCGAACAGTAATATCGTCACAATGAAGAAAACCGAAAAAACGACAATTTATGGGAAAAAACAATGTTCTGAAATAATGAATTGGAACATGTTGATTGTTTAAATTAATTTTTGAAAAAAAAATTACAATTTTTATAGTTAATTATTTGGGTATTGTTCCTCTAGATTACAGTAGACGGAATCACATCTGATGAAGGATTTGATACTTCTGATACTGTTTTATGATGATTTTGATTGGCAGCAGATTCATGATGACCCTCTCTAATATTTTGAAAAAGTTTCAAATGATTTTCTACATCTGGTTGTAAAAATGATTTTAAGGAGTGTGCACTCGAATGCCCCGTAATTTCTTGTTCATTAACTCCTCTTTTGGCCAATGCTAAAATGGTTGATGCTCTATGGGAATGGTCCGTTAATTTGAACTTTTTTGTGCTCATTTCAATATTATCTGCAGATGTTGTTGTCCATTTTGATATTGAATTTATTACTACAGGCATATTTTTGTACCAAATTCCTCTTTCTCAATTTGGATGTGTAGCCCAAATTTGAAAATTTTAACCTTGAAATGGATCGACCATACTATTATATTCTTTGGAAAACTTTTCTTGAATCATCTATGCCGTGGTGTGCCATAAGGAATTCACAGAGAATTCTTTATATACTTCGTTTTTCTTCTTCAAATTAAAAGAATAGTCCTCTAATATTTTGGCAGGTCTTACTGGAGTCTTTGCTCTATCTAATATGTAGTTTCTCTTAAGCAGAACTTTCGTAAACTGGTTCCACACAGATGTCCTAGTTTTTCTCGTCTTGAGAGGCAACAGTTTGGCAATTTCACTACGTATTTCTTTCGAAGAAATGCTCATTTTTAGAATTCTCAAATTGACTATTCAACACACGTGCTATTTGACGAATAAGTTTTCATTTCCCAAGCTATCTTGAATTTGAGAAATGTCAATATTTTATCGCTGAAAAACTAACTTGCGAAGCTTTGATTAGAGAAGACAGGGGATACCGCATGACGTCCTACGAAACTTTATCGATCTGGAACCAAAACTTTGACAGACTTTGACGCTTTGGTGGACACCAAAGGATGTGGTGGACGTGTGTTTCTTGTGTTTATTTGAGCGTTTACGGGCTGTTTTGTTATAAGACTATACACATAATGGTAGATGTTCAGCTTACGGCTGTAAAAGCCACAGCAGGAAAAAGGAGCCTGGTTCTGTGGTCATGTGGTGGACAGTTGGTTTCAATGTCAGGGAATATGTTATCCGTCCTCTCTCTTCTATAGTCTAAGATGCTGAGTTTTGTCGGCACGTTTCATCGCTGTGAAACGGGCGTCGCTATGCAAACTTTCTCACTAAAGATGGAATAATTGAAATAATCAATCATTAACTTACCTACTACGATGGGTAGAAATTCTCTGAAAGTTATATGCTGAACCAATGCACCCACTATCTTTCTGGTCTCCTGAAATATCCTCTCGTCATTCCAATGCTTGTTCATCTTTCCCAACGTGGTCGCCAACTTGTTATGGTATCTAACCCAGACAGTATGCAAGGCCACCAGTCCGGATTGTTCGCCGAATCTTCCGTCGCCTCCTTCGAAGCAATCCGTCGTTAGAGCTCCGGATCTGCAGAGTTCGCCTCCTGGAGGATCGGGAGGATTCAGGGGGTCTCCCCCAAGTGGACGTCCATATTGTAGTTTTCCTACGGGTCAATTACTTTCAGTTGATTTTCAGATATTCGTATGTCATGCAATATCTTTAATCTTCGATAGTTGGTTAGCCTCAAAGAGCTAGAGATTTTTGGAACTACTGTTAAACGATGAAACTGTGCATATCGATTAATATACAGTATAACTTTAGTTGTCTGAGCAGATATAGTTCCGGGATATACCCGGACTGTCGAGGCGTCCGGATCATTGTAGTGATTTGAATTTGTAAGATAAAATATCTTGAAAATTTTATCAAACATAAGGCTTATTAATCAAAACCAACAAAAAATATTCTTCTTATCCGTTGCTTTCTTCTTGAGCATTTTCAAAAGCAATAAATATTCAAGGGGAACATTTATTGGTATTCCTACCTGTTCCTTGAAATTATTTTGAAATGAAAGTCCTTTTTCGTTAACCTCTATGAAAAGTAACATTTTACGTACTAATTTGCGGCCATAAAATCGACTATTATTGAAGGCAATTACTTTGCGGACGAGAAAGTACTCTGTCGTCCGCAGAGTTACTTTCTCGTCCGCTGTGGTCACTATGAATACGGCATGATACGGTTCATTACAAACATAAGTGTCTGTGAGAATTACTGTCACTGCGGATAAAGTGGAGCAAGTTGTAGAATACAAATACGAAGACGTTTGTCAAATTTTGTGAGAATCTTGTGCCAGGAAAATTTCAAAAAAATGATTGAAAAATATTACTTACGCCTCGATAACCCGAGAAAGGAAAGAGATAGGGACTTGCGATTTTTAGGGTAGGTTGTGAATCTGAATGCGACATTTGTATTATTAATAGGCATAATCGGCTAAACGGTTTCGGAGTTATACCCATCTGAATTTCGGTTTTTATTTCCTCAATAACTCGAAAAATACAAAACCGATCCAATTCAAACTTGGTTACTAGTTGCGCAAGAATCGTATCACTAGGAATTGAAAGAAAAATAATTGAAAACCATTGAATAAAATTGAATAGATCAGAAATTATTCGCCCAACATCACTGACATTTTGCGAGAGCCTTCAAAAACTCTACTACCAAATTCCAAGTTTGAACATGATCGGATGTATATTTTCGAAGTCCGAGCAGCCTTGGATAAGTTCAGTAGTTGGATGGGTGACCGTTGCCTCGATAACTTTCGAACGAAAAGAGGTAGGGAATCAAATAGCAATTTTTACTTGTTCATACAAGAAAATTTTATTATTTTGCATATGAAAATTTCCGCACCCTGATATCATACGAAAAAAAACTTCTTGGTCAACATTCATTCAGTTGGGGATCCATTTCGCAGACATTTTTCTCATGTCCAAATATTTTACTCACCGTTTCGAAAGGTTCTAATTGCATCCGTTGTCTCGAAGTCGGATCCATAAATGGTGGAGGCATCCAGGTATGAAGTGACCTGGTTCATTTGTTCCCTCCATCCCAGATCGCAGTCGAGTCTTGTCGATGGAGCACTCCTGGTGAACTCCAGACATTGAACACCGAATCTGCCAAGCAACCAATCGTCATTTGATACTTCTATAGGTAGACATGAGGGGTGCTAAAAAAATTAAGTTGCTGCACTATTTATTCATACAGTGCTGTATACAATCGCGCTAAAATTCAATGATATATACAGGATGTCCCAAGTTCGAGTGCCTATTAGACGTTTCTGGAGAACTGGACCTATTCGAAGTCTGAAAATTAGGATTATGATATTGCTTGGAATTCTCTACAAAGCTAAAATATTTTAGAAGCCCAAGCACTTCTGGTTATACAGGGAGCGAAAATAAATTTGATGAAAAATTTTTTTTCTACAGTTTTGCATTCCTGGTATGATCAAGTATTCAATGCTGAATACATTTCTATTGAAAACATTGTACTCATTCAAATAGTTTTCAAAATATCGAAAAAAACCGAAAAAAAGTAAAATATGTTTAGTCATTATGTTCATTATTCTTATTTTAAACATCCTGAGCGTGAACCATTTTTACAACATCGAAGAGGAAGAATGTGGAAAGGTCATGCATCTTTTGAATTTCAGAAATATTGTCACACGGTGTTTCAAATTTTGTGTCGAAAATTGTGATCAAACAATCAAACTTCTGTTCTTCAAATTAGAACCTTATTTTATTATGATTGCGTTGGATTCTGTGGTGATAAATAATGACAGTTTTCTAACATAACTATGCTCCTAAATTCAATAATTTTTGAGTCTTATTTTTCAATTTAGGAGCATAATCATGTTAGAAAACTATCATTATTTTTCACCGCAGAATCCAACGCAATCATAAAAAAAAATAGGGTTCTAATTTGAAAAACATAAGTTATGGCCAATTTTTGATCACAATTCTCGACACAAAATTTGAAACACCCTGTGATGAAATTTCTGAAATTCAAGAGATGCATGACCTTTCCACATTCTTCCTCTTCGATGTTGTAAAAACGGTTTACGTTCAGGATGTTTAAAATAAGAATAATGATCATAATACTGACTAAACATATTTAACTTTTTTTCGGTTTTTTTTCGATATTTTGAAAACTATTCGAATGAATACAATGTTTTCAATAGAAATGTATTCAGCATTGAATACTTGATCATACCAGGAATGCAAAACTGTAGAAAAAAAATGTTTTCATCAAATTTATTTTCACTCCCTGTATATCGGGAAGTGCTTGGGCTTCTAAAATATTTAAGCTTTGTAGAGAATTTCAAGCAATATCATAATCCCAATTTTCAGATTTGAAATATGTCCAGTTCTCCAGAAACGTCTAATAGGCACTCGAACTTGGGACACCCTGTATTGAATGAATTGAATTTTAAATTATCTTATGAATGATAATATTATAAAAAATTTTTTTTATCCATATTTAATTAAGCATTAAAATTTTTAACTAAGTAAATTGTTAATAACAAAGCGAAAATAAACAATAAACCGGAATCTATTCTAAGGCCTTTGAAAATTGCTCCACGAAAGGAAAACATTCTTAGATTAATAGTTTAACAATTATCGCTCTTGCAATGTTCGTGCTACAAAATTGTTAATTAACGAATGGATAACTAATTGAAAAATCGCGATAAAAATTTTTGGACCACGGATTATTGTTGATTGATCTATTCTGTAGGCACCTGAATTTTTTCAGTTCTCAATTTTCATATTTAATAAGATGAAATAATACTTATTCATTAAAGGTTTGCGCAAGACGGAGTACCCCATTTCGAGGGTACTTTCAACCCTCTGGGAAAATAATAAATACTAGTGCTACACTTCCGGGAGTTGAACATTTTTTTTGAAATATTTCGTCTTCTTGAATCTTTTTTCAAATTTGAAAAATCGCAAATAGTTTTTGAGATAACATGCAAAAACCAAACCCTCTTTTTTTCACTCAATTGTTTATAGCTTTTGCAATTTTTGCGAGCGACCCTTGAATTTTCTCAAAAAATAACTACATGCCATTCCGGATCGAATGACACCTCAATAATAATTTTCGATTCACTCACCATCATTTCTGGTGGCAACGCAGCATGGCCTGCTCTATCGCAGCACCTCGGAATCGAACCGTTGAAACTTCGTGATTTGACCGTTGACACCACATCGTGGTCAATGAACTGCCCCCATTGCATGAACATAAGGGTAACTGTGGGAAGCTCTACATTTTTATCCCTGTGTATTCTTACACTGATGTCTCTTGCTGAAGGCAGCTTGGCTCCGGTCTTTGATCTACGGATTTCCTGGATACCTGGAAATAAATACGATTATTTTGAACTTATTTTCATTAACGTTATATAATATTATATATTGTTGTTAGGGGTAAAATGTTGCACTGCGACCTTAAGATCTATTGTGATAATCTCAAGTGCCCTGGTAGGGCAGGTTCCCATAGCTCCATCGATGCACACACAGAAAACCCTTTGTACTTTGCCGAGGATTTTCCTCGTACTATTCTGGTTCATTAGCATTATGCTCGTTTGTTCAATAATCTAGGGATCATTTGGGACATTATTAGTCTCTACACAAAATTTCACTCACCATCGTCGTATCTAGGGAGAAGAAATCTTTCCATTGGTAGTAAGGAAGCTCCCCACCATGGATGGGCTGCGTTGTTGCAGGTGCCATCAGGGGTACGGAAGAACTTGGATGCAGGCGGACATCTAGGCCTGCCTCTGAGAGGACAATCTTCTTGGAGAAGTCTTGACTGGAGTGCTTGTCTAAATACAGCATCCTTCACATTCTCTGGAAAACTGAAATGAAAAACCCATCATGTTTTCTGTTTCATAATTGTATATACAAATTCATTCAACTTCAAGTTGAAAATGATTTCTATCCTTCATGTTTCTAATTGGTTTATGAATACCGCAATGGTAGGACCCAGTACAAGTTGAAATTTCTTTCTGATGATTATCGGAACGACAATTGTTAAAACATTTGAACAATCAATGTGGAAGAGACCTGCAATAATTTAGCTGCATGAAATCTTTCTACAGGGTGTCCCAAAAATACCACGCGAAAGTGACACTGGAGATAGATTGGCATTAGGTCTATCAGATAGCATCAACATGACCTCAGTAAAAGTCCGCTGGTTTTCGAGATATCACCACTGTTGCGTCCCATGACTTCACATGTTGGGAAGCGCTCATTTGTATTTCTAAACAAAGCAGCTCGCTTGTAAAACTTAAATGTTTTGGGTTAACTGGTTTATTTTTGCATGGGTGGTCTCACCCTTGAAATTAATATTTTCCACGAAAAGATAATTGCAAGTAAAATATCTTGTAATACTTCAACCATTGTAGAAGTATTTATGACCTATTTCCTGTGAAATATTGATAAAATGCATACAACAACTAACACATTGCCAGAGCTGTGAGTCCTTTGTCTAGATTCTAACCCATACAAAAATCTAGAATTTTCCGATTAGATCGCCACGGCTTTGGCTATTCACTAAATCGAGGACGTAGATTCCGAATCTGTAATTAGTTTTTCCGTATCTCGATTAATTTTGGTAATATGGCGAAAAATCCGACTGATTAGTCCATTTTCCGGAGGTAGAGCCAGAAATTGCGACTTTCTTCGTCATTGCTCCGAAACTAAACGAGATACGGAAAATCTAATTACAGATTCGTGATCTGCGTACCCGATTTAGTGAATAACCAAAGCCGCGTCGACCTAATCGGAAAATTGTAGATTTTTGTATGTGTTGGATACTAGAGAAAACTTTTTGGCGTTTGACGGATTCGCTCATTACCTAATATTTTCCGAACGGATAGAGATACAGAGGAAATAGATACATAAATCTAAACGTCGTCCACCGACCAATCATCGGGGAAAATTTGGATATCGAGATGTGAAAATCATAGATTTCGGACGGGAAAGAAGAATTTTCCTTCGATTCCGGGTCAAAAATATTTCTAAGTGCCGACCCAAAAAATTTTTTTCATGGTATATCGATACGGAGCTCGTGTCTAATTAAATCGAGGTCGCTGATCACGAATATGTAACTAGTTTTTCCCTAAGTGGCGTACTTAAAAAAAAATTTTCACTTAAAGTGAAAACATTGACGAAAATAGGTCAATTTTGGAAGTTTCCACCGCCCAAAAAATTCGGAGTAGGGTGTTGCTGATTTTTTACGTCATATTTGGATCCTTTATCTATCGAATCATCCGAACAATAAATGTCCAGGTCGTACGCTTCGGAAATTATGATTTTTTTTTCCGAGGGTATATTATTCGGAAAATTCTTTCCGCGATATTTCCTCCGAAAATTTTTGTAATAAATATCTGATGGTAGATTCGGAATCTACGGCCCCGAATATATAAGAATAAGTACCCGTTTCATAGTTTTGCGTCAAAAAATTTTTCTCGAAAAATGGGATTTTTTTAAGGCTAATGTATTAAAAAATTGCCAAAATTCGACCGGTCTCCGATTTCGATGCAAATTACGTCATTTAATAATTCGGGACCGTAGATTACGAATATATGATCGGATTTTTCATTAGAGAATTTTCCGCGGAAATACCGCGAAATGAATTTTCCGAAAAACAGACCCTTGGGAAAAAAATCATAATTTCCGAATAGTACGGCCTGGACATTTTCTGTTTGGATTATTCAGTAGATAAAGAATCCATATATGAGGGCAAAAATCAACAACACCTTACTCCGATTTTTTTGGGCGGTGTGAACTTCCAACATTGACCTATTTAGGTCCATTTTTTCACTCTAATTGAAAATTTTCCCAAAGTACGCCACTTAGGGAAAAACTAATTGCATATTCGTGATCAGCGACCTCGATTTAACTAGACACGAGCTCCGTATCGATATACCATGAAAAAAATTTTTTGGGTCGGCACTTAGAAATATTTTTGACCCGCAATCGAAGGAAAATTCTTCTTTCCCGTCCGGAATCTATGATTTTCACATCTCGATATCCAAATTTTCCCCGATGATTGGTCGGTAGACGACGTTTAGATTTATGTATCTATTTCCTCTGTATCTCTATCCGTTCGGAAAATATTAGGAAATGAGTAAATCCGTCAAACGCCAAAAAGTTTTCTCTAGTATATAACCCAGGGGTCACCAATTAGTTTCATTGGAGGTCCGTTCACAAAATCTGTATATCTGTCGCGGGTCGTTGATAGCATTATGATGGCATAAGAATTTGACTAGCAGTTAATCTAAATCCAATATCTATAATTAGTAAATAAAACGAAAAGTTATCTGAATTTTTTTAATCAAGAATACATACATGTTTTCTGGAAAAATGGTCCGCAAAAAAAAGGTTCGCGATCCGCATCCGGACCGCGGTCCGCCATTTGGTGACCCCTGGTCTAGACTATTCGAAGACCCCTAGTCTGTGAAAGTCGGACCGGTTTCCATGTTACAAAACAATGAATGTGGAAGCGAGATAGCCGATAAGGGTTTTGGTTTTTTTTAATAAGTAGCAATTCTGGTTCTGATTAAAAAAAATTGGTAGTGTTGTATCATTTTGAAAAGGGCATGAAATAGACCAGTTTTTGCGATTATTTGTCAATTCAGTCTGATATAATTTTTTTTCACAGCAGTCAGTCAAACTTAAGTTAACGTTTTAACTTCGGCATAAAATACAACAAGTTGGACATTTTTTGAAGGATTTTGTTCTAGTTGTCGGTGAAGTTATTACTTCATTGTTTAAAGCAACTATTCAGGATAGCCTAGGTAAAAAAAAAACATGAGTTTGAAGTAATTTCTAGCGATGTTAGGCGATAAAAGACCGAAAACTGGAGATTTTTAAAAAATACACAAAAGTGGGGATATCTCGAAAACCAGCGGACTTTTACTGAGGTCATGTTGATGCTATCTGATAGACCTAATGCCAATCTATCTCCAGTGTCACTTTCGCGTGGTATTTTTGGGACACCCTGTATAGTTATAAATAACATTCGAATGACATTTGTCAAAGTGGCAGTTCCTTGACATTTGTGTTCAGGAATATTTGCCATTTTAACCATGAATATAAATTAACACTTCAACAACGCTACCAAATAGTGAAAATTCCGAGCAGCCTTGGGTGAGTTCAGCAGGTGGATGGATGACCGTTGCCACGACGACTTTTGAACGGAAAGAGATAGCGACTTGCAATTTTTAACGTAGGTTGCTCATCCGATTGGAACAGTTAAGTTCGTTGTTGGGTATGATCGGCCGAACGGTTCCTGAGTTATACCCAACTTATATTTTGTTGTTATTTCCTCAGTAACTCAAAATATACAAATCCGATCCAATTAAAATTTGGTAATTGTATGTAGAATGCTAAATTTTCGCGCATATTGTATCACTAAAAAAAATAAAATATTTTTTTCACAAAAATCTTATATTTCAGAAACCATTCGAGCCTCCACTTCGTATGAGGCGTGAATAGACAATGGAACATGCGCGCGAAAGCTCCTGACTTCACGTAAGTGGTTTTTAAGAAGTTTTTTATGTTATATTGTGAGAGATATTTTGCAATATTGTTTTTCCTTCGATTTTATGAATGTCGAAACTTATTAATGCAATTATCAAAATTACATGCACTCATTTGATGTGTTTGAGAATTTTGTTGAATGCTCCCTACGCCTCCTATAAATCATATTATTCCATTAGTTTAGTGTTTGAACTAATTGATAATCGTTGTTGTTTTCCAAAATATACACATTGCTTGAGACGATAAATCTTGATGAGAACGTTACAACCAGAAAAATTGTTCGGTGAATTATTGTAGCAACGCAGATAAATTAGTTAATTCACCGGTGTGAAGTTAGCCACATCCACAGATACACTCAAATACCAAAAAATGTTCTAAATGAAATATTAATAATTCGATAAGATCTTGGTGAATAATGATGAAATTTGATATTGTTGTTTATGAATGCATTAAGAATGAAAATACAATATCAAATAGTTTGTGCAGCCCCCAGGGAGCAGTGGCTGGGGACGGTAAGACAAAAAATGCCATAATTCGGTAAATACGAAGTGTTCCTAGGTAAACTTTCGAATAGTTCTTCAGAAGGGAGTTAAGAATGAGATGTCACATAGTTTGTGCGGCCGTAGGTGGAAGGTAATTGGGGGTGGCGTATCGAAAAATGCTATAGTTCGTTGAATATTGAGTTTTCCACGATGAGCTATGGATGTGTTGTCGAGAATGGCGTAAATACAAAGATGTAGTATATCCCATAGTTTGTACGGCCATATGGATGCGGCAGCATATCCAGACCTCATGACTGTGACCCTGATTGCCGCCTCCCTACGGCCGCACATACTATGGGAGATACTACATCTTTGTATCTACGTCATTTTTGACACTATATGCAACGCTCATCGTGGATAACTCAATATTTTCCGAGCTATTGCATTTTTCGATATACCGCCTTCGATTGCCGCCTCCATACGGCCTCACATACTATGGGAGATACTACATCTTTGTATTTACGCCATTCTCCAAAACATATCCAAAGCACATCGTGGAACACTCAATATTTTACGAATTATAGTATGTTTCGATACGCCACCCCCAATTACCGCTCCCCTAGGGCCGCACAAAGTATGTGACATACTACATCTCATTCTTAAAGCCCTTCTTGAGAAATATTCCAAAGTTCATCTAGGAACACTTCGTATTCATCGAATTATGGCATTTTTCGTTTTACCGCCCCCTGGAGGCATAAACTATTTGACATTGTATTTCCATTCTTTATGCATTCATGAACAACAATCTCAAATTTCATCATTATTCACCAAGAACTTATCAAATTATTAATATTTCGTTTTTAACATTTTTTGGTCTTTGAGTGTATGTGTGAAGATGGCTAACTTCACACCGGTAGTTAATTACTAATAATACTTCGATAAAACCATATCATAATATATGTCCAGTTTTGATTCGTCTGAATCCAATTAATGTATTTTAATAACCAAATTTCACCGGCTAGAGGAACTCACAAAGTATTAATTTAAAATTTCATCTAAGTCATCAATTATAATGAAGCAATTCAATGGACAACTGAGCCAATCCAAACCACCATGAAATATTGTGTATGTATCTCATTTCAATTTCACAGTGCCTTCAGCAATAATTATAATCCCTATTAAATTTATCGACATGGTTACTTTCTCCCCAAAATATGATGCAAATAATTATCGAAAGTAAAAGCTGTTAGTGTTATTCGGCCTCGATTAGGAAGAACGTTTAGTTGAATCCTCAACAAATGCATTTGAGTGAGTATAGTTGTTGGGGATTGTAATCAATATTTTTATCATACGAGAAGACGCGATGGTGGAGTTTTTTTAGGTGAATCGAGAAAAAGAGAATAATAATGAACGCATACTAAGAGATAATGACATTTAAATAGTTACCTAATGAGTTCAGTATAACATAATTGAAAACCTACCGGATTATTCAGTACTTCAATTTTAAAATGGTAATGAAATCATCATTTAACTATTCAAATGTATATTTGAATATTGAACCATTCCTGTTTGCTATGAAACCAAGTAAATTTTAACGTCACTAGCAAGAAAAATTGGTTCAAGCACTGACGTGAAGTCAGAAGCTTTTGCGCGTATGTTCTATTGTCCATTCTTCTGTATTGGACACCCTTAATCGCGCAAAAGCTTCTGACTTCACGTCAGTGCTTGAACCAATTTTTTTTTCGTGATTTTTTTGAAATTTTCTAGGGGTACGGTTCTTAAAATTTTTTTTCTCGTCGTTTTTTTCAAATTTTCTAGGGGTACGGTACTCACAAAATTGTAAACACGTCTTTATGTTGATTTTCTACTACTAATTACCAAACTTCAATTCGATCGAATATTTATTTTTTGAGTTATCAAGGAAACAATATTCCAGATGGGTATAACTCGGAAACCGTTAGACCGATTTTGCCCAAAATTGAACTCAACTCTCCCTTTCGGATACGCAACCTTCCCTGAAAATTGCAAGTCCCTATCTCCTTTCGTTCGAAAGTTATCGAGGCAACGTTCACCCATCTACTGAACTCACACAAGAATGCTCGAATCTCCAACATTATTTAACCGATCGTATTAAAACTTGAAAATTGTCAGTATAGTTAGGTTGTGAAGGTTCTTGCAAAATTTCAGCAATTTCGAACGATTAGTTACTGATATATAGAACTTTTTTTTTTTATTTTCAAAGATTTATTTAAAATTTTCTACAAATGCTATCCTCACCAAATTTTGCAAACGTTTCCGCATTGGCATTCTACAACTAATGACCATGTTTGAATTCAATCGGTTTAGTATTTTTCGAGTAAATGAGGAACAAAAACCACAAAATTTCATAAAATTTCAGATGGCTATAACTCTGAAACCGTTTGGCCGATTAGGCTCATAATCAAACTGAAATGTCGCGTTGTGGTGTACATCCCAACCTGAAAACTTGAGGCCGCTATCTCTCTCAGTTCTCAAGTTATCGTGACAACAAAAATATTTTTTAATAATTTTTTAATAATTTTGTAGCCATACGATTCGCACAAAATTTCACAAACGTGCTTAGGTTCATATTCTACAACTACTCACCAAGTTTCAATTCGATCGGATTCATATTGGTTGAAAACAAAATTATTACTCGGAAACCACTGGGCCGATTATGCCCATTAACGAACTTGTCCGTCGTATTGGGATGCGCCACCCACCCTGAAAATTTCAAGTCGCTAGCTCTTTTCGTTCTCAAGTTATCGTGGCAACGGCCGGACGGACAGAATCAAATTTGACATCAAATTCTTCATTGGGGAGTCGAACTTAATCGTTCGAGACCATTTTCGTCAAAAAATTCGAAAGTTACAGACATTTGGGCAAAACTATAACGCGATGTTCCCCAGAACATACGCGCAAAAACACTGAGGTCAGGAGCTTTAGTTACTGAACTATATCCAGGCAGCTTGGCTTTCAGGAAGACTGTAATATTTTCACAATACTTCCAACAATAGGTATAGATCCGATCGATTTTAAATCTAGGACTTGGTTTTAAAATAAGGTAACTTACTCAAGCAAAATTTCAACGAGATCTTGACTGCTATATATATGTCAAAAAATATCAAGAAAACCTTAGAAAATAGGACTGTTCTAGGAATTTAACTAGCCAGTTATCACATTCCATATACTGAATTCCGAATATGTTCATTAGAATTCAATATACTTTTAGCGCGCATGTTTTGGGGAACATCGCGTTATCATTTTGCCCAAATATCTGTGATTTTCAATTTTTGCCGGAAATGCTCTCAAACGATTGGGTTCGACTCTCTGATGAAGAATTTGAGATCAAATTTGATTCTGTTCAGCTGGTCGGCCGGCCGTTGCCACGATAACTTGGGAACGCGTGGCGCGTCGCAATACGACGAGCAAGTTTATAGGCATAATCGACCAAATGGTTTCCGAGTAATAATTTTATTTTCAACCAATACAAATCCGATCGAATTGAATCTTGGTGAGTAGTTGTAGAATACAAACATAAAGACGTTTGCGAAATTTGGTGAGAATCGTATCACTAGAAAATTAAAAAAATTGGTTCAAGCACTGACGTGAAGTCAGAAGCTTTTGCGCGTATGTTCTATTGTCCATACTTCTGTATTGGACACCCTTAATCGAATTTACCATGGTAAATTATGTTGTCCATTCTCCTGTATTGGACACTCTCAATTCGAATTTACCATGGTAAATTCGAATTAAGTGTCCAATACAGGAGAATGGACAACATAATTTACCATGGTAAATTCGATTAAGGGTGTCCAATACAGAAGTATGGACAATAGAACATACGCGCAAAAGCTTCTGACTTCACGTCAGTGCTTGAACCAATTTTTTTTTCGTGACTTTTTAAAAATTTTCTAGGGGTACGGTTCTTGAAATTTTTTTTTTCGTCATTTTTTTCAAATTTTCTAGGGATACGATTCCTACAAAATTTTAAACACGTCTTTATGTTGATTTTCTACTACTAGTTACCAAGCACCAATTCGATCGAATATTTATTTTTTGAGTTATCAAGGAAATAATATTCCAGGTGGGTATAACTCGGAAACCGTTAGACCGATTATGCCCAAAAACGAACTCAACACTCTCTTTCGGATACGCAACCTACCCTGAAAATTGCAAGTCCCTATCTCCTTTCGTTCAAAAGTTATCGAGGCAACGGTCACCCATCTACTGAACTCGCACAAGAATGCTCGAATCTCCAACAATATTTAACCGATCGTATTAAAACTTGAAACTTGGCAGTAGAGTTAGGTTATGAAGGCTCTTGCAAAATTTCAGCAATTTCAAACGAATAGTTACTGATATATAGAATTTTTTTTTTTATTTTCAATGATTTATTAAAAATTTTCTACAAATGCTATCCTCACCAAATTTTGCAAACATTTCCGCGTTTGCATTCTACAACTAATAACCATGTTTGAATTCAATCGGTTCAGTAATTTTTGAGTTAATGAGGAACAAAAACCACGAAATTTCAGAAAATTTCAGATGGCTATAACTCTGAAACCGTTCGGCCGATTATGCTCATAAACAAACTGAAATGTCGCGTTGTGGTGTTCATCCTAACCTGAAAATTTCAAGCCGCTATCTCATTCCGTTCTCAAGTTATCGTGACAACAAAAATATTTTTTAATAATTTTTTAAAAATTTTCTAGCCATACGATTCGCACAAAATTCCACAAACGTGCTTAAGATCATATTCTACAACTACCCACCAAGTTTCAATTCGATCGGATTTATATTGGTTGAAAACAAAATTATTACTCGGAAACCACTGGGCCGATTATGCCCATTAACGAACTTGTCCGTCGTATTGAGATGCGCCACCTACTCTGAAAATTTCAAGTTGCTAGCTCTTCTCGTTCTCAAGTTATCGTGGCAACGGCCGGACGGCCGTACGGCCGGACGGCCGGACGGACAGAATCAAATTTGACCTCGAATTCTTCATTGGGGAGTCGAACTTAATCGTTTGAGACCATTTTCGTCAAAAAATTCGAAAGTTACAGACATTTGGGCAAAACTATAACGCGATGTTCCCCAGAACATACGCGCAAAAATATATATATTATTTGTCACGAGAACGGAAAGAGATAGCGACTTGCAATACTTAGGGTAGCTTGTGTATCTGAATGTGACATTTGAGTTTTTTCAAAGGCATAATCGGCCAAACGGTTTTGGAGTTATACTCATCTGAAATTTGGTTGTTTTTCCGTCAATATGTCGAAAAATACAAAGCCGATCCAATTCAAACATGGTTATTAGTTGTAGAATGCCTACGCGAAAATTCTTGCTGAAATTTGTGAGGATAGTATTTCTAGAAAATTCTAAAAAAATTATTGAAAAAAAATTTTATATATCAAAAATTCTTCATCCGATATCGCTGAAATTTTGCGAGAGACTTCAAAACCTAATTCTACGATCCGCTCCATATTGTTGGAGAACCGCGCAGCCTTGGTTGAGTTCAGTAGCTGGATGGGTGACCGTTGCCACGATAACTTTCGAATGAAAAGATTACGAACTTACACTTTTCAGGGTAGGTTGCACATCCGAATGCGACATATAAGTTCGTTAATTGGCATAATCGGCTAAATTGTTTTGGAATTATACTGACCTGAAATTTCGTTGTTATTTCCTCTATAACTCAAAGTATACAAATCTGATTAAATTAATTACCTGTAGAATGCCGACCTGCTAATTTTCGTGAATTTCGTCAATATCGTATCCTGGAGTTACTTGAGGCGTAAGTTTTTTCATATTTCAATTCTAATAGAATACATAACATGTCACGATTAAAATTTCTGTGATCATAGACTAGTCTCTACTGAAGTCTGTCATTAAAATGGAATGAAATGTATTCATAGATTATAAAAGCTGAGAAAACAGTATATTATATCGATGGTAAATTCGTTTGAAAGTGTCCAATAGAGTCCAATAGACAATAGGACACGCGCGCAAAAGCTCCGGACTTCACGTCTGTGTTTAAACGATTTTTCCTAATTAAGATTTCTCCGGATTGGTACGAGATTTTCAATCGAATATTTTCAACAATGCAAAACGCGTCGAATGAAAGTGAATCCAATCGGAACTTCCTACTAACCTGAATAGGTTTCACAGTTGTGAAGCGTTCACAATGCACTGCTCGAAGTACCGCGTATCGATCACAATTGACTCGACTCGAGAGCTCCACCATTCATTTAAGATACTGCTTTCGTTCCCCACTAGAAGAGTGGACCGCGATATCCGCGGATACGAATACCATCGGCAAAAATCCGAGGAAGAGTTTCGAACGGAAGAACTGTTTACATCTGGGTGTCAATGTCACTTTCTATTTTCTCGAGTTGTGGGTGAATATAGATAGAGGGTATGCACGAACACTTTCACGGTCGAACTGCGAGATATTTGATGGTTTTTCGTTCGATTAGATCTCGAGAATGTGCTTTATGTGATGCTGGAGTTTTGAGCTGCCGGGATTTCGGTTGTCGTGTTTCCGTTAGGAGGAAGTTCTGGGTGGGAAGATTTCTCTTCGAGGAAACTGAAGAGTTTCTAATGTATCCTCATGAAGTTGTTTGCGTATTTCTTCGTGGCCGTTGATCCCAACACAGATGAACTATAAGGAATTTGAAATATATCAACTGCAATTTTGCAATCTCGTTAATGGAAATACATACGAATGTGTTTTCACGATAGATAAACCTGGGTCGCTAATTTTTGAAACAAAAATGGGTTCAAGCCCTGTGGACAGGAGCTTTCTGGCGCTCTTGTTCAAACAGACAAATTATATCTCCGAAAGTATTGGTTTCTCAGAGTTGGGAATTATATCAATGTATTCATATGATAGAACTGCATCCTAAAGGAAATTCAATTCAAATAATAGTTTATTTATCAAGATTAAATGAGCAATCATGAGAATGAGAACTGCACCATGGAAGAAATCGAATTAAATCTGGCCAATTTTGCCCAATAACGAACTCAACCGAGATATTCATCTCCCTAACCTACTCTGAAAATTTCAACTACCTAGCTCATTCCGTTCGAGAGTTATTGTGGAAAAACTTTTTTTAAATTTTCAAATTTTTTTTTTACACTTTGCGGTAATCTGGTCAATACAAAACTTCACATGCGTATAAAGGTCATGATTCTACAATTTGAAGCTAAATTTCAGATAGATCGAACGAACTTGTCCGAGATATATACGCTCCAAAACCACCTTGCAATTTTCAATCCGCTAACTCCTTTCGTTCGAGAGTTATCGTGCCTACGGCCGGTCGGCCGGCCGGACAGAATCGATTTCGCACTCGGATTCTTGATCAGTGAGTCGAACCAAATCGTTTGAGACCATTTTCTGCCAAAAATTTCAAAATTACAGACACTTGGGCAAATTGATAAGCACACTGTTCCGAGGAACTAGAGCGCCAAAAAATTAAGTTTCGTATGACAATTGCCCTAAACAGGTTTAAAGTACCTACAAATAGTAGGTATTCCATAAAACAAATATGAAAGAAGATAAGTAATAATAAAAAAAATCACCTTGTAATCGATCAAAAATTTCCTGATCTACGTTCACCAAACTACAGAATTATGCTTTCAATATTTACGTAATATTTTCAAACATTTTCGGGTGAGGTCCCCGTTGCATCGCTAAAATACGAGTATTTAAACCCCAATATTTTTGAAGTTACAATATTCCCTTCTGTCAAGTTGACATTATGAGAATTCATACATAGAATAATAATTATATCAATCTGTGAAATACGATTTACATTGAAATTTTAAAAAATCATATCTGCGAAAGTATTAGCTTGTTAGAGTTGAAAATGATATGAATGGATTCTTATGATTAAACTGCTTATTAAAAAAAATTAATTTGGAACTTGTTTCGTAAAAAAAAAATTTTTTTTTTGTTACTCCGAAACCATCTGTCCGATTTTGCCCAATAACGAACTTAGCCGAGATATTCATCCCCCAAACCTACTCTGAAAATTTCAACTCTCTAGCTCATTCCGTTCGAGAGTTATCGTGCTTACGGCCGGCCGGCCGGCCGGACAGAATGAATTTCGACCACGGATTCTTGATCAGTGAGTCGAACCAAATCGTTTAAGACCATTTTCATCGAAATATTCCAAAATTACAGACATTTGGGCAAATTGATAAGCACTCAGTTCCGAGGAACTAGAGCGCCAAAAACACTAATAGTAACATAAAACCCATAGGAAAAGGAATAGAATACAATTGGTTCAAGCACTGACCAATACAGGAGAATGGACAATAGAACATACGCGCATAAGCTCCTGACTTCACGTCAGTGCTTGCACCAATTTTTTTTTCGTATTTTTTTTGAAATTTTCTAGGGATACCATTCTTACAAAATTTTAAACACGTCTTTATATCAATATTCTACAACTAGTAACGAAGCTTCAATTCGAGCGAATTTATATCGAGGAAATAATATTCCAGGTGGGTATAACTCCGGAACCGTTGAACCGATTATGCCCGTAAACGAACTTAACTCTCCCATTCGGATACACAACATACTCTGAAAATTCCAAGTCCCTACCTCCTTTCGTTCGAAAGTTATCGAGGCAACGGTCACGCATCCATCTACTGAACTCACAGAAGGCTGCTCAAATCTCTAACAATATATATCCGATCGTGTTCAAACTTGGAACATAGCAGTAGAGTTAGGTTCTGAAGGCTATTGCCTTCAGCGATGTCGAACGAATAGTTACTGATATATAAATTTTTTTTACGATGATTTTCAATGATTTCTTAAAAATTTTCTAGTGATACTATCTTTTCCGTTCTCACGTTATCGTGGTAACGGGCGGCCGGCCGTCCGGACAGAATCAAATTTGACCTCGAATTCTTCACCAGGGAGTCGAACCCAATCGTTCGAGATCATTCTCATTTTTATCATATTCTCTTCCTTTTCCATTCTACTATTATTTTTTTGTTGTTTCAAAAATTATCGACCTTGGTCTATGAGTATTTTGTGAGTTTCCACACATTTTCTTGGATAGTTTATTCTGTGCGCTTCTTATGCCTTTGTGACACATAATTTGTGGAAATTCCCTTCAGAATTTCTTCCTCGTTCTTCAGTTTATTCTGTGGACCCTTCTTATGGAGCACTGTTTCCGCTTTTTACTGTGATCAATCTCGATACGAATTATTCGACTAATCGAGAAAGCAATCAGTAGCTTTAGCATACGGAAAGAACCATAGAGATGCTGCACTTCCATATCGACGACCAGAACGAATTTCTCCGCAAACAGAAATGTTCTCTGTTAATGGATTTTAACGAGGAGCTAAAAAACGGCGATCTGACCTCCAAACTAACAAAAGCTGCTCTCTTACCATAAAACCAGAGAGAAATTCGAAATCACCGACCGAGTGGACGGACTTTCTAACTGGACTGGAGGCCGGTTAGCCGATCGGCCGGTGCGGCTCCTTGAAAATGGAAGCGAAGCCATTCATTTCCTTATGAAAAGTACGGCTAACAAAAATTTCATGTTGGAAAATGCATAGAGCTATCAAGGGATTTTATATACAGGCTGGGCCACGTTCTATGGTACCCTGGACTTTTGCGGAGAACGGGACATACGATTTTATTGAAAATTTGGTTCCTTGGGTAGGAACAACGTTTTTTTTGCGCGCATGTTCTGGGGGACAGCGTGTATTTTGCCCAAATCTTAGCAGAGAAAGATCTCAAATGATGGGGTTCGACTCACTGATGAAGAATTCGATGCCAAATTTGGTTCTGTCTTAGAGGCCTTTCTCAACTCTTACAAACTAATACTTTTGGAGATATCATTTTTAGCAATTTTTGGCGCTCTAGTTCCTCGGAACTGAGTGCTTATCAATTTGCCCAAATGTCTGTAATTTTCGAATATTTCGATGAAAATGGTCTTAAACGATTTGGTTCGACTCACTGATCAAGAATCCGTGGTCGAAATTCATTCTGTCCGAGATATTATCTCGGATGAGTTCGTTGTTGGGTAGAATTCGTCTATTGGTTTTGGATTGATAATTTTTGGCACTCTTGTTGAATTTAAATTCTTCTATGATGTTTGAATTCAATTTCTGCTACGATGAAGTTCTAAATATCAATAATTAATCGTACTTCTATGTTTTCACTTGAATTTCCTTTATGATGCAGTTCTATCATAAGAATAAATTGATATAATTCTCAACTCTGAGAAACCAATACTTTCGGAGATATAATTTGTCTGTTTGAACTAGAGCGCCAGAAAGCTCCTGTCCACAGGGCTTGAACCCATTTTTACATTACAAATTAATTTTTTTTTAAGATGCAGTTTCATCATACGAATCCATTAATATCATTCTCACCTCTAACAAACTAATACTTTTGGAGATATCCAATTCAATTCAATATTCTTTCATCATGAAAGTAATTGAATTAAAAAAAAGTTCATTTAAAAAAAACAATAATGCCAAAAATTATTAATCCGAAACCACCAGACCGATTCTACCCAATAGCGAACTTATCGGAGATATTCATTCCTCAGATCAATCAATTGAAACTTAGCCAATATTCCAGTTGTGTTTTTACTGGAGATATTCTGAACCCATTTCGATTAACTTACCAAAGTATATATTTCCATCATCATATGAATTATCCAAGGGCATTATATTATCACCCAAAAATTATAATATCCTATAATCCTCATAATTCTACGATAGCTGAGGTTATTTCATTGGTCGTTTTGCATTGAATCATACTTTCTTTTCTAGAAGAACTAGAAATAAATATGACATATCTCTTCAAGATGGCATGTATGAACATAGACCATGAAATTCATAGATACAAATACGGACGTTAATTTTCGATTAAGTTGTACAGCATTCTGTGAAATCGGAGAATTACGATTTAATACTGAAATTGTGAACAATAATATCTCCGGAAGTATTAGCTTGTTTAATATGATATCAATGGATTCTCATGATGAAACTGCAACTCAAAAAAATTTAATTTGGGCAAAATGATAAGCACTCTGTTCCCTAGAACATGCGCGCAAAATTAAATGCTGATTGGAAATGTGCAGTAAAGTTGTAGTTGAGCAGCTATGTGACCGATTTAACATAACTGCAAGAAAATTGTGCACATTATGAAATAGATTGGTGTTTCTAAATTAAAGTGTTTCCCGAATGTGTTCTTCCAGGTTGGAACTTGCATAATAATGTGTTATAAAGGATGATACCTACTTATTTGTTACTTTCCATCGACAAACACATTTCAATCAACTGCATTTCCTCTTAGATCATAGCTTTTTATCGGTAATTATGCAACATTCATTAAAATTGTTACGGAGCTTATTATTCTTCAATTACTCCGGCATAAGCTAATAGATATGTCGGAAAGTGAAGAAGCGTCTGCGATATTATAATGAAAATCGCTGAAATTCTACATTTTGACAAAAGTCATGCATTGACGTGAAGTCAGGAGCTTTTGTGCGCATGTTCTATGGTATACTACCTTTATCGGACATTCTACTATGAATTTAGCATCGATATATACAGTTTTCTCAGCTTTTATTATAATATGAATACATTTCATACCATTTTAATGACAGACTTCAGTAGAGAATCATCTATGATCACTGGATTTTTAATTTGACATTTGTATTCTATTGGAATTGAAATACGAAAAAACTTACATCTCAAGTAACTCCAGGATACTTATATAGGAACACGAAATTTCGCGAAAATTAGTGAGTTTACAAGCAGTCACCGAGTTTTAATTGGATCAGATTAGTATATTTTGAGTTATAGGGGAAATAACAACAACATTTCAGATAAGTATGACTCTAAAACAATTGAGCGGATTATGCCAATTAACGAACTTGAATCTCGCAATCCGATGCGCAACCTACCCTGAAAATTTCATGTCCCTATCTCTTTTCGTTCTCAAATTATCCCGAGATGCATAATATTTTTTCGTATTTTTTTATAAATTTGCTCACATTCGGATGCCCAACCTACTCTGGAAATTTGCAAGTCCCTATCTCTTTTAGTTCGAAAGTTATCGAGATAACGGTCACCCATCCAGCTACTGAACTCACCCAAGGCTGCTCGGATCTCCAACAATTTATATCCGATCGTGTTCAAACTTGGTACTTGGCGGTAGAGTTAGTTTTTGAAGGCTCTCACAAAATTTCAGCGATGTCGGACGAATAGTTTTTGATAGATTGAATAATTTTTAGTGATTTTTTAAAAATTTTCTAGTGATACTATCTTGACGAAATTCAGCAAGAGAATTGGCGGCGCCGGCATTCTAGAACTAATTACTATGTTTGAATTGGATAGGATTTGTATACTAATTATTGTTATCAATTATCAACAAAGTTTCAGATGGGTATAACCCCAAGACCGTTTGGCCGATTATGCATATAAATGTGGCATTCAGATGCACAACCTAATCTGAAAATTGCAAGGCGCTATCTCTTTCCGTTCTCAGGTTATTGTGACTTAAATAATATTTTTTATTGATTTTTTTAAAATTTTCTAGTGATACAATTCTCACTAAAAAATTCCACAAACGTCTTTAATTTCGTATTCTTCAACTAGCTACCAAGTTTTAATTCGGTCAGATCTTGGTAGATGACAAAATTATTACTCGGCAACCGATGGACCAATTATGCCCATTAACGGATTTGTTCGTCGTATTTGGATACGCCATCTACCCTAACAAATTCGAGTCGCTATCTTCTTTCGTTCTCAAGTTATCGTTGCAACAGATTCAAATGTGCCCTCGAATTCTTGATCAGGGAGTCGAGCCCAATCGTTTGAGATCATTTTCAGCAACATGTTCCCCAAAACATAAGCACAAAAATGTATTTGGCATAACTTGATTTTAATCCTGTGATCCCTTATAATTTTTTGAAGGGAATTTGTTGGGAATTGGACTTAAAGGGTTCTGCTTGTACGCCCAAGACATATTGCAGCGTTTGGCATAATAACATATTCACAAAAAGTAGATATCTGAAAAAATAGACTATCTGACATGCAATAAATGAATGTGCTCACCTCATGGATATTTTCCGAGTAGCTTCTTGAGCGGCATATCCAAACTGGGATAATCCCAGCGCCAAACGATTCGGTTTCCCGAAATTGGCAACATGGACTGATGGCTCATTCTTATCCAAAGTCAGACCTGCGGTAGATAATTAATATTCAGAAAATAATGTGCTATATGAAGTTAATTTATTTTTTTCGATATATTCAGGATAGAAAATTCATTATTATTATTATTATAAATATTACAGTAAGCGGCCTAGGCCGATGTAACTGCATTTAACAACTGTTACATTGTGGGAATTAGACCAGGTGTTCACAGCCATCTTAATACTAGAGCATCACAACGTATATCACAGATTGGTCAAATAAAGTCTTGTTCTATCACTTTTTTCACATGTAGTGTATATTAATGTTTTTCACAGCCTCCATTTCCCTATCTAAGCGGTTCTTAAAGCTGTTAACTGAGGGAGCTGGCACTGTAGCATCTTTAAGATAATTCCACTGATAAACCACTCTATTACTGAAGTGATTTTTGCGCTGGAGTGTGGCACATTTTTCTTTGCGAAGTTTATGTTTATGGTCTCTCAAGGATTCTCTAGAGGGTCTACAGAAGAAATCCATCTGAACCGAATAGTGCTCACTCAAGATCTTGTATGTTTCAATAAGATCTCCCTTTGACGACGCTCTCTCAATGTTGTCAGGTTGAGCCTCTCTGGATATTTCAAATGACGGGTCTCTGCCGGAGTCCTTGTAAACCTCCTCTGCAATCTCTCCAACAACTCAATGTCCTTAATATAATAAGGGCTCCAGATGCTCTGAGCATACTCTACAATAGGTCTAACATAGGTCTTATAGATTTTTGTCGCCATGTCCACTGAGAGATTGCTGAAGGCCCTCCTAACAAGGTAAGTCACTGTACTAGCTCTTTTCACTACCAACGATACATGAGTTTCCCACTTCATGTCTCTGCACACCACAATGCCCAAATCTCTCTGCTCCTCCACCGACGGTACTGTGACCCCCGTTGATTGTATACTTGTTTTTGGGGTTACTCCTGCCCAGATGCAGAACTGCCACTAAATGTGGCTAAATGTATGTATCTTGAATTCCAGGAAACACAATAATCTCTCCAAATTACTTCCAACAATATAGATCTGGTCGAGTTTAAATTTAGAACTTGGCTGTTAAATAAGGTTTTGAAGGCCCTTGCAAAATTTCAGCGATATCTGAACTGTGATATAAGTAAAAAAAAATTATAAAGATTCTATGATATCATTGAAATCGTGAATCTTCTATGAACGATGCAGGATATTATTTAATTCAACCATAGAACATACAACTGTTCTAGGAATCCAATTAATCAGTTATCATATTCCATATACAGGGTGCTACATGAGTTGTTGGCCATAGCCTAATGGTAAATGCAGTTCATCCAGGCCTTTCAGAAAAATTGCAATCTTCAAAATCTATTTTATTTACATATGTTTCGTTATTGTCAAGAACAAATATACAATTCAGTCTAATAAATTCAGTTTTTGTTTGAAATGGCACTCTAGAAAATGTGTAGAAATGACTTCATCTCGAACATGTCTTATGAATCGTCTCGTCCAATGGTGAGGTATGAAATGAAATAAATAGGTTTGATTGTTTTCTTTTCAAAATATGGTAATTTTTCCGAACAAACTACTGTCAATATAATATATAATATAAACACAAAAAGTGGAAAAGCTCTCTTAACAGGTTCTTTGGCGTTCTTGGCAAACTACTAGCGAGTAATTATTCAAACTTGGACAAATAATATCACTGAAAGTATTGGTTTGTCATGGTGGGTTTCGCGAAGCTTCCATTAACTTAATTCGGGATTTAATTCGGTGGTTACATCAAACATGAACTGTAAATTGACATAGAATGACTCTAATTTGGCCATTCAGATCTGTCAAAGCTTTGTGAAACCCACCGTAAGTGTTGGGAATGATATCAGTGGATTTTTATGATGGAATTGCATCATAAATAAATTCAAAACGTAGATTTATGACTCACCTCATGTGTCGGATTCACATACATCACCAAATTACAATAAAAGCATTCTGTGAAATCATAAAATTACGATTAATTATTGAAATTTTGAAAAACCATACCTCCGAGAGTATTAGTTTGTTAAGGTTGAGAAAGATATCAATAGATTCTTATGATGAAACTGCATCTTGAAACAAGAGTGCCAACAAATAGAATTTGAAATTTGTATTGTAAAAAAAAATATTTTCGTTACTTCTATGTTTTCACAGAATGCGAGTTAAATCTGTCTGTGTTCCATCTGTGTTCACTGTTTATTCATGTCATCTTATTTGGTGATATAATACGTACTTTGGAAATATTTTCTGTGTGAAAACAAGGTTCCGCATATTGAATTTGTCGAAAATTGAACAAGAGCGCCAAAAGTTATAATTTGGCCCAGAATTTAGGAGAGAAAACCCAGAAAGAAATCATTTTATTATAAACATTAGATGTTCATGTCTTTTATGTTGGTGATTGAGATGACAATTAAGTAGGTTCGGAAATATATTAATAATTTTAGTTTATCGAAAAAACTTGATGTATGAATTCAAGCCTTCCTTTCAAATTTAAAACTGAATTTTCACGCCAGTCATAGAATTTCCCCTAAATGAAATCGGACACGCGAAAGAAACTCCAATGGTGCATGTCCATACGATATTAATCCAAAAATGATCAAGTCTGTGCAATTGTTGCTAAATTGTTCGATCGAATCGTATCGTTCAATTAATTCTACTCACCTAGTCGATACCACAATGGTTCTTTGACCTCAAGTAGCTCTTTCATGCTGTTCAATCCCATATCGACAGCATCATCGATTTCTCTTTGTTTTGGACCATCTATCGACTGTTTTCCGTTTATCCACCTTCCGTCTTGAGGAAATTCTTCAGCAAAATTTCGTTCCGTGGGTTTTCCGACGAAAAACTGTTTATTATTTCTGAATTTCGAACTTCCTTCAAGCTTATTTAGAAATAAGTTTCCCAAGGGGGTTACCATACGTGAATCATTTTTTGTAACGTTACTTTTATGTCTATTGTTTTCACTTTCTATCGTCGTATTTGTTTGGTTAACGAAGGTTATTATTTTGTCTATCGAAATTATGTCGCTTGGGAAATTATTAGTTGAAGTGTCGTTAGCGTTGATGTAATTTGTTGTATTGGCTGTGACTGCTGCTGACCATGAGTATACCATCATCAATATCCACTTGCGTGTTTGGTAACTGCAAATTTTAAATATTTTATGTGTGGCTCCAACAGATGATTGAACTTAATTACTAAGTAAAAGGAAATGTATGAATGAATATAGTTAGTTATTTCTCTATTTCAGTATTGTAATGAGTCCATTCCAGCACTAAAAACAGTGCTGGAATGAACTCATTCCCGCATTGTTTCTAGTTATATTTTTCGTTTTGTGGTATGGTCAGTACTGACATTGGATCCTATCAAATTTCAACACACGTCAATTATTTTCAAATTAATAAAATCTTGATATAGTGAAATATTGTTGAGTGGAAAAGTTTTATTTTCATTGAAAAAACAAGGTAATTGAGATTTCCTTCTTCCTAATTTTGAATCATTTATGCTATTAGGTTTTATCCGATCTCCATGCCCTACCTACGATTCAACTTCAAATTCCGTAATCTGTCAACTTTCGTAACAGTCACACCAACTGCCAAGATACAATACAAAAGTCACTAGGTTGTATATTCAAAATGTTTTATTAAATTTCAACAGTATTTTACAAAACTTGCCTGAAATAGAGAAAATATTCCAACACTCATGCGTTCGAAAACTCGCTCCTTCGTCGCACGTTTTCGAATTTCGCATTTGTGATTGAAAAGGAGCCCATTTTGCAACTTGTTTCAGAATATACTATTACCGCACGATGCGGAAAAGTATTTCTTTGGCAACTCAAATGCGTGCGGAAAAGTACTACCTTGCGCACGCTTGTAGGAAGAAAATCTTGCAAATATTACTTCGCATCATAGAATATCGTGATAAAAAGCATTGGATTTTTTACATCCATCTACAATTGTCACACACCTTTTAAAGTGAAACAATCGTGTCTTATCTTGGAGAATCAATGCAGTAAGATATTCTGATTTCACAGGGTTCATTTCCATAATTTTTACGTTAATAAATTATTTCGTAGATGCGTGTTGAACTAACTGGTACCTATAACATTTTCCACAGAATAATTGACGTAAATCTTCAGCTTGTAGAAGTAATTGAAAGAATGGAACTTTTCTTCGAATAATCATGGCAATCAAATAGAAAGTTACTTGAAGTAAATGTAGTTTACTTCTGTCAACCTATGATTTACGCTAATAATTTCTGTAAACAAATCAATGAGTGTACAATTGAAACATACTATACAGGGTCTTTATAAATGATTGTAACATCGTATTCAGAATTATACAGTAATCACAGAGTTTTAATTGGATAAGATATGTATATTTTGAGTTATAGAGGAAATAATAACAAAACTTCAGATGAGTAGGTATAACTCCAAAACGATTTGGCCGATACAAATGAATAATGATTTGTAGTATTCGGATGCGCAACCTACCCTGAAAATTGCAAGTCCCTATCTCCTTTCGATCGAAAGTTATCGAGGCAACGGTCACCCATCCAGCTACTGAACTCACACAAGGCTCCCCAGATCTCCAACAATATAGATCCGATCGTTTTCAAACTTGGAATTTGGCAGTAGGTTTTGAAGGCCCAGACGAAATTTCAGCGATGTCGGACGAATAGTTTCTGATATACAGGAACCGAGGCAGCCACACCGACATCGTCAAGGAGGTGTAATACTTCCTGTTGTTAAACTGTCGTCCGGGTCTTCTGATGGAAGTTACGGGTGGTTTAAGCCAGGTGTGAGTTTCCTTATTTTGAATATATTTTAGAGACCAGTTGAGATAGACCAATGAAATTTGACGGTTTGAGTAGGCAGCTCAAGTACATTGAAACCCTGGTGAAATAAGTTTTTGTAACCCCCCACTAAAACAAAAGGTAGGGGGTGGAGGTACTTTTTAAAATAAATGATTTTTTTCCGCGGTAACGTACTAATAATGAATTGGTTTCCAAAACTGCGATCTTCTACTTATCTTTTGGTGTATCGTTGACGCTTGGAGCTCGAGCGGTTACAAAGATGTTATCAAAAGAATGTCACGAACACACAACATTTTCGAAAAACGGGGTAGAGCACTACATACAGATCGGCGTTTTCCAGCTTCCCATTACCATATTGAAATTTTTTCTCGTGCGAGTATCGTTAGGGACCATAGTCTCCATATTTTCAAGATATCAAGAAGTAGACATGGTGTTCCACAATAGGCTAGTAATCTCATAACTTCCAAATTTTCAATGTGATACCCTGTATACTTTGTCATTTTTGAATTTTTTCTAATATTTCATTTAGCATAAAACGTATGTAATCCTCAAATTTGAAATATTCTGTGTCCAGAAACTGTCCTGTGTTATTTTTACAAGAAAATGCGCCTGTTTGCCTTAAAAATTAATAAAAAAATTGGTTCAAGCACTGACGTGAAGTCAGAAGCTTTTGCGCGTATATTCTATTGTCCATTCTTCTGTATTGGACACTCTTAATCGAATTTACCATGGTAAATTATGTTGTCCATTCTCCTGTATTGGACACTCTTAATTCGAATTTACCATGGTAAATTCGAATTAAGTGTCCAATACAGCAGAATGGACAACATAATGGACAATATAATATATCTCAACTGGTCACCAAAATATTTACAAAATAAGGAAACTCACCCCTGGCTTAAACCATCCTTAACTTCCATCAGAAGACCCGGAGGAAAGTTTAACAAGAAGAAGTGTGACACCCTAATGGTACCCTATCACCTTCTTGCCCATGTCGGTGTGGCGGCCTCGGACCCTTATTCTGCAATCTGATACGATTCTCACGAAATTCCGCAAGAATTTTCGCCTTGTCATTCTACAACTAATAACCATGTTTGAATTGGAGCGCCCTTTTGAGTTATTGAGGAAATAACAACCAAATTTCAGATGCGTATATGTATCTCCAAAACCGTTTGACCGATTATGCCTATAAACAAACTCAAATATCGCATTCAGATGCACAACATAACCTGAAAATTTCGAGTCGCTATCTCTTTCCTTCCTCAAGTTATTGTGGCAACGGCTTGCCGCACAGAATCAAAGTTGATCTCGAATTCTTCATCAGGGAGTCGAACCCAATCCTTTTTTACCGTTTTCGGCAAATAATTCGAAAATTACAAATTGATAACGCGATGTTCTCCAGAACATGCGCGCAAAAACACCCAATACATTCGAAAAGTTCTCTTCTTCAACTCTTTGGGTGGACAAAGCGTTCTTAGCTGATTTCACTCACCCCATGACTGCAACGCATAACACGAAGACGAACACAGAATTGCACAAAATGTATACTTAAATGTAACTTATTCAACACCCACTGGTACAAAACATATTCGGAATGAGAGAATTCTCATCGCAAGTTCAAACCGATGGTACAGTTATGCGTGTTGCCCAAGGCGACTTTTTTTCTGCAAAGGGACCAGTTTTTGAGTGTGAATCTCATAATCACAATCAACGGCTTGATTAGCGTTCCGGAAGATTCATGGTGAATAGTTAACTTTCAAGATTACTAGTCACGTCATATGATCATATCCAGTTGTTGATGTGTTTTATTTTGTTTCCGCAATTGATTCTTCTGAAGACTGGAGATGGCAATAATCTTTGAGGTGCAGGTGTAGATTCAAGATATCTGAAATTGATTAATTACATAATGAACATCCACATCGTTACATAGTATAAAACAAAGTCGCTTCCCGCAGATATTCTGAACCTAATTTATGAACTTACCAAATTTCCATCATCATATGGATTATCCAAGGGCATTTGGGGTAGGGGTAATTATAAGATGCTATAATTGTCATTTTGCATTCGATCATACTTTGTTTGTTAGAACAGAAATACATTTGAGATGTCTGTTATAGGTAGATAAGATTACATGTATGAACGGTGAACACGGATAGAACATACACAGATAGAATTGGCATTCTGTGAAAACATGGAAGTACGATGTATTATCGAAATTTTGAAAAATCATACATCCGAAAGTACCTATTAGCTTTTTAGAGTTGAAAATGATATCAATGGATTCTTATGATGAAATTGCATCTTAAGAAAATTGTATTAATATTCTATAACTAGCTACCAAGTTTCTATACGATCGGATCTGTATGATATTGATGACAAAATTATTACTCGCAAAACATTGGGCCGATTATGACCATTAACGAACTTGGCCGTCTTACTTGGATGCGCCACCTATCCTGAAGTCGTTATCTTTTTCTGTTCTCAAGTTATCGTGACAACAGCCGGCCGGATGGCCAGATAGAATCTGATTTGACCACGAATTCTTCATCAGTGAGTTGAACTTAATCGTTTGAGAACATTCTCAGCAAAACAATCGAAAATTACAGACATTTGGGTAAAATGGGCGATTTTCCCCAGAACATACGTGCAAAAAGCTACTGCTGTTTTTCCCTGTATAATGACTAAGCCTTCTTTCTTTTTGAAAACTGCAACTAAGGATATATCTCAAGACATATAGGGCTGCACTTTGGCAAAAAGTTTACCAAAATCGAGCAACAAGTTACAGTGATATCAAAATTGCTCAAATATTCATATAATAGAATATTTTATACCTTTGGGTATCGTTTTGATAATCCTTGGAAAAGGTTGTATGCACCAAGAAATAAAAAATAATCACTAAAGGATACTGTGGGAGCTACATTCATTATTAAATGGTTTCTTTCCGGGTTTTCTCTCCCAAACTCTGAAAAATATCTGTTAAATAAAAATTTATTATTTTGTGAATTGCTTCTGCGTAATAAACACAAGATATTTGTTAGAAGCTATAAATTGAACAATGTTGCCTAACAAACAATAATGACACAGCAACAACGATGAAACAACCAAATTTCTCAACGAAGGAGTCTCCGAAACGTTACGAAATTTAGTTGTTTCATCGTTGATGTGGTGTCGTTATTGTTTGTTAGGAAACATTGTTCAATTTATTGCTTCTAACAAATATCTTGTGTTTATTACGCAGAAGCAATTCACAAAATAATAAATTTTATTTTTTTTTTCAGAGTTTGGGAGAGAAAACTCTGAAGAAACCATTTAATACCCAAGAAATAGCCAGACTTCCTTTTCTGTTCTGTGATATATTCAAAACGGACATAATTATATCTCACAGTCTTCGTTAATTAAGAATACCAAGGAAAATGATACATACACACAATATCAAGTGTGTGAAGTTATTTTGTTCTTGATGTATTAAAGTACACTTTCACCACTTATTAAGCAAAATTCAATGTTTCCCTTCATTTAACCACATACTGTGTGAGTGTATTTGAGTTTAGAAAGTCCCTAATATGAAATGCTTCTCTCTAATAATTGAGTGGAGAATTCAATAACCTATCATTCCGCTATATACTTCATTTGCCATTCTTCACAATTAGTTTTGTTCGTATATTTTTTGCGCGCGTGTTCCGCAAGGAACAGCGTGCTATCATTTCGTCACAATGTCTGTATTTTTCGAATTTTTTTTCGAAAATGGTCTCAAACGATTGGGTTCGACTCCCTGATGAAGAATTCGAGGTCAAATTCAATTCTGTCCGTCCGGCCGGTCCGGCCGGCCGGTCCGGCCGTTAGCACGATAACTCTCGAACGGAACGACTTAGAGCGTTGAAATTTGCAGGGTAGTTTCGTAGCGTAAATATCTCGGACAAGTTCGTTAACGGGCGAAATCGACCGAGCGGTTTCGGAGTTAAGGCCGTTTTTAATAAAAACGTTTTTTATGAATATTTCCGGAACCGATCACTCAATCTTTTTGAAATTTGGCATCAGATTGTAGAATCATGGCCTTTATATGCCTGCGAAGTTTTGTGTTGAACGGACGGCCCTAAAGTGGCAAAAAAAAATTTTGAAAATTTGAAAATTTTGTTTTCACGATAACTCGAAAAATACTGATCTGATTAAATTGAAACTCAGTAGTTAGATGCAAAAGACCAAAGCAAACACTTTTGCAAAATTTCGTGAAGATCACGTGACATGAAAAAAATAAAAAAATTACTACTATTTTGCGGAATACTTTGCTTTTAATGCCGAAACATATGTTTTTGAGGTTCATGCTGCCCTTTCCGGGCATTTTCCGTATTGCGCATGTGCAGATGAGAAGTCCTTTAACTGCTGTAGTTTCCGTCAGAGAGGATTGGGGTTTTGGGGTGGCGGATGCTATTCCTCCATAGAATTCAGATCCCTGATGAGGGTCTGCGCATGCGTAGATTAAAGATGCGATATCTTCCGAACCACTAGTTTTGGAGAATCGGAGTTTTTTGTAAGGTGTGTTATTTTGAGAGGACTTTTAGCCGCCAGTAGATTGCGCATGCGCAGAAGAGAAGTGACTGTTTTTGGGTTGGATGGGTTATGTTGGGAGTGCTGAGTCGATATTATGAGGTTTTAATAGAATATTCATAGCAATTCAGTGCAAGGACAAGTCAGTTTGGGGGATGTAGCGTTGTTTCCGAGTTAAAGTGTCCGTACCGTGGCCCTGGGGCTAATTTTGAAATTGATGTTACCCCTTACAGGCATTTTTCGTAATGCACATGAGCAGACCATCAGTAATTTAACTGGTGGTGTTTTCGTCAGAGAGGATTAGGGTTTTGGGGTGGCGGATGCTATTCCTCTATAGAATCCCCTGTTGAGGGTCTGCGCATGCGTGGAATAAAGATGTGATATCTCCTGAACCACTAGTGTTGGAGAATCGGAGTTTTTTGTAAGGTGTGTTATTTTGAAAAGGACTTTTAGCCGCGAGTAGATTGCGCATGCGCAGAAGAGAAGTGACTGTTTTTGGGTTGGATGGGTTATGTTGGAAGTGCTGAGACGATATTATGAGGTTTTAAAAGAATATTCATAGCAATTCAGTGCAAGGACAAGTCAGTTTGGGGGCTGTAGCGTTGCTTCAGAGTTAAAGTGTCCTTACCTTGGCCCTGGGGCTAATTTCGAAATGGATGCAACCCCTTACGGGCATTTTTCGTTATGCGCATGAGCAGACCATCAGTGATTTAACTGGTGGTTCTTTCGTCAGAGAGGATTGGGGTTTTGGGGTGGCGGATGCTTTTCCGCTATAGAATCCCCTGGTGAGGGTCTGCGCATGCGTGGATTCAAGAAGCGATATCTCCTGAACCACTAGTGTTGGAGAATCGGAGTTTTTTGTGAGGTGTGTAATTTTGGGAGGACTTGCAGCCACGAGTATACTGCGCTTGCGCAGACGAGAAGTGAATGGTTTTGGGTTGTTTGGGTTATGTTGGGAGTAATGAGCCGATATTGTGAGGTTTTAAAAGAATATTCATGTCAATTCAGTGCACGGACACAAGTCAGTTTGGGGGAAATAGCGTTGTTTCCGATTTGAAATGTCTGTATGGTGGCCCTGAGGCGAATTTATAAATAACTATATTCGGTAGATCTATATTAAAATGCGTTCGGATTTGGAGAAGATGCAATTTCGTCCCTAACGGAGGACCCACAACCGAATTTTTTTCTGATCTACGGTAAAACTAACAGCCAAACTGTATTGATAGCTATATTTGTTAAAGGAACTTGAAAAAAAAAAAAAAAAAGCACTGACGTGAAGTCAGTACTCTTTGGCGCGCGTGTTCACGGTGGCTAATTTGAATTGAATTATTCAAAATTTAACAGTGCTGTATCTAAGCTGCCATCAGGATAGAGTAACAAAGTTGGAAAAGAACACAAGTGACTCTCCTTAGTCGCACAAGCTCCTAGAAGATTTGGGAGGGTCAGTATAATCCTAATCATGTTTATAGCACGCGCGCAAAAGCAGATTGACTTAACAATGAAAGAAAAAGTGTAAAAAGTCAATCTGCTTTGGCGCGCGTGCTATAAACATGATTAGGATTATACTGACCCTCCCAAATCTTCTAGGAGCTTGTGCGACTAAGGAGAGTCACTTGTGTTCTTTTCCAACTTTGTTACTCTATCCTGATGGCAGCTTAGATACAGCACTGTTAAATTTTGAATAATTCAATTCAAATTAGCCACCGTGAACACGCGCGCCAAAGAGTACTGACTTCACGTCAGTGCTTTTTTTTTTTTTAAACAATACCATAGTGTTTTAAGAATGTCTGAAGAAACGTTTAATATTCTACTCCATAGAGAGCAAATTCACGTATAAAAAAAAGTTCACCAAAAACGAAATTAATAATTACTTTGCAACACTAGGCTCATGAACTGGTGAAAACTTTGTATCACTACAGTATAACTACAGGGTCAAATATAGCCATCACATACTATCTGACCTTCGTAAGTTTAGTTAGTTTCCGTACTCAGAGTAATAAATATAGTATTGAATTTACGATACCTGCGTTTCAAAAGTCTGACTAAACTAGGTGATGTTAAGACGTCAGGTGCAATAGATAAATATTGTGTTGGTAGATATGACATTTCGACAAAAAGCCTTGAAATCAATAGATTTTTGTATGGGTTAGATACTAGAGAAAACTTTTTGGCGTTTGACGGATTTACTCATTTCCTAATATTTTCCGAACGGATAGAGATACAGAGGAAATACATAAATCTAAACGTCGTCCACCGACCAATAACCGGGGAATCGAGATGTGAAAATCATAGATTTCGGACGGGAAAGAAGAATTTTTCTACGATTCCGGGTAAAAATATTTCTAAGTGCCGACCCAAAAAATTTTTTTCGTGGTATATCGATACGGAGCTCGTGTCTAATTAAATCGAGGTCGCTGATCGCGAATATGCAATTAGTTTTTCCCTAAGTGGCGTACTTTAAGAAAATTTTCACTTAGAGTGAAAAAATGGACGAAAATAGGTCAATTTTGGAAGTTCACACCGCCCAAAAAAATCGGAGTAGGGTGTTGTTGATTCTTGCCGTCATATATGGATCCTTTATCTACTGAATAATCCAAACAGAAAATCTCCAGGCCGTACTATTCGGAAATTATGATTTTTTTCCCAAGGGTCTGTTTTTCGGAAAATTCATTTCACGGTATTTCCGCGGAAAATTCTCTAATGAAAAATCCGATCATATATTCGTAATCTACGGCCCCGAATTAGTAAATGACGTAATTTGCATCGAAATCGGAGACCGGTCGAATTTTGGCAATTTTTTAATACATTAGCCTTAAAAAAATCCCATTTTTCGAGAAAAATTTTTTGACGCAAAACTATGAAACGGGTACTTATTCTTATAGATTCGGGGCCGTAGATTCCGAATCTACCATCAGATATTTATTACAAAAACTTTCCGAGGAAATATCGCGGAAAGAATTTTCCGAAAAATAGACCCTCGGGAACAAAATCATAATTTCCGAAGCGTACGACCTGGACATTCATTGTTCAGATTATTCGATAGATAAAGGATCCAACTATGACGTAAAAAATCAGCAACACCCTACTCCTATTTTTTTGGGCGGTGGAAAGTTCCAAAATTGACCTATTTTCGTCAATTTTTTCACTTTAAGTGAAAATTTTCCCAAAGTACGCCACTTAGGGAAAAACTAATTACATATTCGTGATCAGCGACCTCGATTTAATTAGACACGAGCTCCGTATCGATATACCATGAAAAAAATTTTTTGGGTCGGCACTTAGAAATATTTTTGACCCGGAATCGGAGGAAAATTCTTCTTTCCCGTCCCAAATCTATGATTTTCACATCTCAATAACCAAATTTTCCCCGATTGTTGGTCGGTGGACGACGTTTAGATTTATGTATCTATTTTTTCTGTATCTCTATCCGTTCGGAAAATATTAGAAAATGAGCGACTCCGTCAAACGCCAAAAAGTTTTCTTTAATACACATCTATAATTTTCATCGGTGGCTAGCCATTGACAAATGATACTATTGGTTTCGATGGAAAATTCATACCATATGATGATCTAGTAATTGGCGTTGAAATAACTTGTTGGAAAAGCTCTGGGGTTAGGAGTTTTGTCGCGCATGTTTGAATTTATAGCAACAGCGGTCATAATAAATCTCGGTCCAAAAGTATGGCTGTTTCATAGAACTATTGCATGACACAACATTAGAGAACAGGGACTTAATTTCTCCAATTTTCTAATTTCAACCAAGCCATACTTTTCGACGAATACACAGGGTCCGAGGCCGCCACACCGACACGGGCAAGGAGGTGATAGGCTACCATTAGGGTGTCACAGTTCCTGTTGTTAATCTGTCCTCCGGGTCTTCTGATGGAAGTTAGGGATGGTATAAGCCAGGGGTGAGTTTCCTTATTTTGAAAATATTTCAGAAGCCAGTTGAGATAGAGCAATGAAATTTGACGGTTTGAATTAGGGCTTCACGCTAGAGCGAGATTTTTCTCGTCTCGTCTCGTTATCGTCTCGTGAAAGCGAGACGAGACGAGACATTTTTCAAAATATTATAGGCGATACCGGGACCACATGCAGCGCAACACGAGAGTCTTGTTTTTGGTCTCGTTAATTTTTTTGTATGAAGTTTTATATACGACTCGACTGTTTTCAACACCTACAGAAAACAATTGAATATGAAGAGTTTCCATTGTAATTACCAATATCTTTTGTCTATATTATGCATCGATAGTTCTAGAAATACACGATTTTTTAGAAGATTTTTAATTCGTTATGACCTTGTGATAATTGAGATTATTTTCCAAGAAATAATAGAATTCACAACCGTGAAAACGGATGCCATTATGAATTCAATACTTAACGGACAACTTTTATTGCCCCTAAATCCCAAATGCTTTGAAAACTACGTATAATAAAACTGGAAAAGAAATGAAGCTATTCAATGTTTTGAAAAGTGTTATGAGGAATACGCCAAGAACACCCTCAATAATCTACCCACTGGGAAGGTATTCTTTGAAAACTAACCAAATTGTTTAATTCTATTAAAAAATGTATCGACATCGATAGCCTATTTAAAACATCAACAAAACTTTCAAAATATTGGAAAGCTGAGTTTGAAGGTTATTTGCTGTTAGAAAGAGCAAATAGGAATCAGAATATTTTACAGTGGTGGAGAGTGATGAAAAAGTTCTTCCTACACTTTCCAAGATGGCCGATGATTTATTAATGGCTACATCCGCACCTGTTGAAAGATTATTTTCCACAGCAGATAATTATGATCATGGCAAAAACATCATTGAAAAATGATATAATGCAAGCGTGATTATGTTTGAATTCTTGGTCATCGAGTAATTTCAAAGTTGAACTTATCAGTGTTTAAAATTAAAAATAATAAGTAAATGTACAAATATTTTTGTATACGCGTAATACATATAGCTTCACAAAATTATTCATTATTGTATACCATTTCGTTTATATATTATGAAATTCATTATCGTTATTCAGAATTAAGCGAGACGGGACGAGACAACTGATAATGAGACGAGAACGAGACTTGAACGAGACTTAATTTTTTGAGAATTCGCGAGAGCAAGACGAGATTTCTTATACTATCGCCTACTTTCATCTCGTGTGAAGCCCTAGTTTGAATAAGCAGCTCCAGTACTTTGAAACCCTGGTGAATTAAGTTCTTGTAACCCACACTAAAACAAATGGTAGGGGGTGTGGGTACTTTTTAAAATAAATAATTTTTCCACGGTAACATACTAATGATAAATTAGATTCCAAAACTGCGATATTTTAACTTTTATTTGGTGTATCGTTGACAATTGGGGCTCAAGCGGTTACAAAGATGTTATCAAAAGAATGTCAAGAACACACAACATTTATGATATCGGGGTAGAGCACTACATACAGATCGGCTTTTTCCAGCTTCCCATTACCATTGTAACCACGTGAGTCCCAAGTGTCACCAAAAGAAACGTAGAAGATCGCAGTTTTGGGATATAATTTATTATTAGTACATTACCGTGGAAAAAATCATTTATTTTAAAAAGTACCCCCACACCCTTCCATTTGTATTAATGGGGCTTACAAAAACTCATTCCACCACGGTTTCAAAGTACTCGAGATGCTTACTCAAACCGTCAAATTTCATTGCTCTATCTCAACTGGTCTCAAATATATTTGCAAAATAAGGAAACTCACCCCTGTCTTAAACCATCCCTAACTTCCATCAGAAGTTTAACAACAGGAGCGGGAAGTGTGAGTAAGGAAAACAATTTTTTTTTACATTACAAATTTCAAATTCAATTTTTTTAAGATGCAGTTTCATCATAAAAATCCATTGTTATCATTTTCAACTCTAAGAAGCTTATACTTGCCATTCATTTGAAAAATTGGGGGTTGTACCTGTCTTTCGGAGGGGGTTGAAGGTAGAGTTTGCATTTTTACAAAGAAGAGTGATAATTTAAAATTTGAATTTGACGTGTTTCAGGATTTTCTTTAAATACCTATGTACAGTAACCAAGATATCGAATTTATTCCATTTGGCTTTGCCACACTGTATATTTCTTTATTCGATTTAGTATAGATGAATGCATACACTTTTAAACATCATGTCATTGAACATTTTGCGTCGTTCAAATTATATATATGCTTGTTTCATGCTTTCTCTCTTATATTAACAGAATTATCATTGCCTTTATCATGCAGGTCAACTAACTTTCATCACATACATTTTTTGCGCTCAATTTGTTCTTGATTTCGTGAAATTGACCTTATATTTATATACCCAAGACATTCGCTAGAACGCGTAGATCGGAATAATAAGTGAGACATAAAACGATTTCTGTATCTCAATCTACGAACCGATACTGAATGTTGAGAATGTAAAAAACCTTCAAAACTAAAGTGTGAAATGCTGTTCTGATAAATTACTCCATAGGGTGTCGAATTTTGATGTAAAACTAAAGATAACAATTCATTCACCCGAATTTTCTGGTTTTCTTAGGTACACACGTATTTCAGCGTTTTTACAGTCTCCCTCAAATATACAGTGTGGAAAAGCCAAATGGAATAAATTCATTATTTTAGTTACCGTACATATTTATGGATAATACAGAAACATGTCAAATTTAAATTTGAAATTGTCATTCTCCTTCGTAAAAATGCGAACTCCTCCTTCTTCCTATGGGCTTGCGATACATCGTTTGAAAAAGTCTGGTCATTCTCAATGCAGACATGTTATCATTTTCATGTTTATTGCAAAAATCAAATTAGAAGAAAAATTAAGTTAAGTGATTAGCGAAATTGGATACAATATCAAAAACTAAAATATAATACAAAATGTAATAAAAAAATTACGGCTGTTAAGGAAGTAGATGTTCAAAGTTTTCACTGCGAAGGCCTTGGCAACATCCTAACCTCAAATAAAAATTTCTTCGAACATTATTCAACACCTCAGGAGTGATGGACCTAATCGCAAGCGTTATTCAAAATCATCAGAAAACAAAACGTCTACTAATTGGATAATATTGTTATCCAACATGTCCATCATTATTTGTTCACAAAAATGAGTTCTCGTATCAAAATCGTCCTCCAAGAGTTCCTGGGTAGGTATCGTTTTATAGGGATGCATTTTATTTTGTTTTAATATGTTTAGAATCGATGTTTCTAAACAAAGTCTCAAACTATTAGGTTCGACTCATTGATGATCAATTCGATGTCAAATTCGATTCTGTCCGGCCAGCCATCCGTTGCCACGATAACTTTCGAACGGAAAAAGATAGCGACTTACAATAATTGTCAGGATAGGCGGCGCATCCGAATGCGACTTTTAAGTTCATTAATGGGCGTAATCGGCCAAACGGTTTCGGAGTTATACACTCCTGAAATTTCGTTATTTCCTCACTAAATCAAAGATTGAATATCCGATTGAATTGAAACTTGGTTATTATTTCTTATGATGAAACTGCATCTTCAAATAAATTAAATTTGTAATGTAAAAGGTTTGAAGAATGATATCTCCGAAAGTATCAGTTTGTTAGAGTTGAGAATGATATCAATGGATTCTTACGAGGAAAATGCATCTTAAAAAAAAATTAATCATAAGTATCCATCGATATCATTCTCAAAAAACAATTACTATCCTAGATATCATTTTTCAAAATTTATACATTAGAAATTTCAAATTCAATTTTTTTTAAGATGCAATTTCATCATTAGAATTCATTGATGTAATTCCCAACTCTGAGACACCAATACTTTCGGAGATATGATTTGTCATGGATTGAATAATTAGTCGCTAGTAGTTTGACAAGAGCGCCAAAGCCCCTGTCCACAGAGCTTTCCCACATATTGAACTTTTTGGCGCTCTAGTTCCTCGGAACTGAGTGCTTATCAATTTGCCCAAATGTCTGTAATTTTCGAATATTTCGATGAAAATGGTCTTAAACGATTTGGTTCGACTCACCGATCAAGAATCCGTGGTCGAAATTCATTCTGTCCGGCCGGTCCGGCCGGCCGTAGGCACGATAACTCTCGAACGGAATGAGCTAGAGAGTTGAAATTTTCAGAGTAGGTTTGGGGGATAAATATCTCGGCTAAGTTCGTTATTGGGCAAAATCGGACAGATGGTTTCGGAGTAACAAAAAAAAAATTTTTTTTTTACAAAACAAATTCCAAATTAAATTTTTTTTAATAAAAAGTTTCATCATAAGAATCCAATCATATCATTTTCAACTCTAACAAGCTAATACTTTCGGAGATATGATTTTTCAAAATTTCAATAATAAATCGTATTTCAACGTTGTCACAGAATGATATTATTATTTATTCTATGTATGAATATGAATTGTCATAATGTCAAATGATGATCTAATCAATCGAAGAATTGTGATCGAAGTGAGAAAAATCTCAGTTGTTTGCTCCGAAATTAGTTTTTCTCAGAAAATTCTTACATTTCGGAACTGAACATGAAGTAAGAGATCTGAGAGTAGTGAGACTGCTTTTCATCCATAGACATAGATATAACTCTCGAACGGAATGAGGTAGGTAGTTGAAATTTTCAGAGTAGTTTAGGGAGATGAATATCTCGGTTAAGTTCGTTATTGGGCAAAATTGGCCAGATTTAATTTGATTTCTTCCATGGTGCTTTTCTCATTCTCATGATTGCTCATTTAATCTTGATAAATAAACTATTATTTGAATTGAATTTCCTTTAGGATGCAGTTCTATTATATGAATACATTGATATAATTCCCAACTCTGAGAAACCAATACTTTCGGAGATATAATTTGTCTGTTTGAACTAGAGCGCCAGAAAGCTCCTGTCCACAGGGCTTGAACCCATTTTTTTTTTTTACCATATCATTTACGAGAAATATGTATTAATTATTTATAAGGAAAAATTATCAGGATCTCTAAATACTTACAAATTTTATCAAAAAAAAAAAAAAAAAAATTGGAATGGTATATATTAGATTCTCGAAAGCAGTTTGTCATCAATAAAGCAAGATATTTTTTAATGTTCGGTGCTAGTATTTTCCTCTCATTTTGTCGACGGTCCATAAACGAACGCCGCTTTGTGTATGATATAGGCACACCTCAATACGTTATATGACTTGAGCAAGCCTGACTATTTACTGAACTCATCTGAGCGGAAACGGAAAATGTACTTATTTATTCAAATTTAAAATGGGGAATTGAATCTAAGTTCAATGATATTCATTTATTTTTGCGACTCCGCCAAAGATCGTGCTTTAGTACTGTTGGTATACTACGTATTTACCTATGTACTATCGATAGTCAAAATTACAGATATTCAAATTCAAATGAAAAAATCGTACATCATGAACGTACAAATGAATTGAATTGAAGATTTGAACCATATGAAAGAATATAAAATAAGTAGATTGGTCGACTGTATAATAATAATCAGTAATTAATAATAATATAACGCGATGTTCCCCAGAACATACGCGCAATAACATCAATGAATTGATCCAATATGTGAGTATAACGTATTGAAATACAATGTGGAAAATCCAAATGGAATAAATTCATTATCTTGGTTACTGTACATATTCATGGAAAATCCCGAAACACATCAAATTTACATTTTCATTCTTCCTCGTAAAAATACGAACCCTACCTTCAACCCCCTTCGAAAGACAGGTACAATTCCCAATTTTTCAAATAGGAAGTATGGGCTTGTGATACATCGTTCGAAAGGTCGCGTCATTCTCTATTCAGAAATGTTATCACTTTCTTGTTTATTGTAAAACTTAAATTATCCCTTGGGTTATAGACGGCAAATCCGGAAATTTCTCATGAATCAATTTTTACTTCTTCTTGTGTTTGAGTCCTATATCCGTAACAAAGCATTTGAAAAAGTGTTATTTTGTGCATTTCCGTTAATGGAAACATTATTCGAAAGTTAATGATATTCAAACACAGAAAATTTTGCTATTATTTTTTTACCTGGCTTTTCAGCACTGGTCTATTAACCACTTATGTGACTTATGTAACCTACTATTCAGATGAATTTTCAGGTAGTAAGATGTTACTATTATTCAGAAGCATTGCCTTGAAAGGATTGTGTAATTAATGAATATGGTTATAGATTTTTATTTACATTTTATTAAATAAATTAAAATGTTATGGAAATAATAATAAATACAGGATATTGAATAGAATGAGAAGTAAGTTTACATTTATGATGATGAATAAAGTAGAATGAATCCTTTCCTATGATTAGAAGATTGATACATTTTTTCCAAATTCTACCAATTTCTTCTTGTAGATTAAATTTCCAAATTTCTTGACGATTGCCAAGAGTTGAGTGTTGCATGATGACTTGAAGATACGGGCATTTAACATCAAATGGTAGGCGGTGGGTCTATGTACATAGTCCTGGATTTTACTTCCTCTCTTTTTAGAACCTCTAAGCAATCGACCATCTACACCAATTAGTTATTCCTTATTACGATTAATTGATCACTGTGAAAAGAATGATTTTAAATGTCATTAAGATGGTTTCATATAAAAGGAGATATTATACAAAATCTTAAAATAAATGTCGGGCCTAGTAATTGGCGAATGAGGCATAAAAAGAATGTCATGGCAATCTTATTTTTTTAAAATGATACTTATTTGAATTTAATTTCATTTATGATGTTGTTCTTTCATAAGATTCCATTGATATCATTCCCGACTCTGAGAAACCAATACTTTCGGAGATATGATTTGTTTAAGTTTGAACAAGGGTGTCAAAGCCCCTGTCCACAGAGATTTCCCACGTTTTGCGCTTATGTTCTGGGGAACATCTCGTTATCATTTTGCTCAAATGTCTGTCATTTTCGAACGATTGGGTTCGACTCCTCGATGAAGAATTCGCGGTCAAATTTGATTGTGTCCGGCTAGCCGGCCGTTGCCACGATAACTTCAGAACGGAAAGAGCTAGCGACTTCAAATTTTCAGTGTAGGTGGTGCATCCAAATTCGACGAACAAGTTCGTTAATGGGCATAATCGGACCAACGGTTTCCGAGTAACAATTTTGTCATCAACCAATACAGATCCGATCGGATTGAAACATGGTAGCAAATTCTAGAATACAAATACAAAAATGTTTGTGAAATTTCGTAAGAATCGTGTTACTAGAAAAACTAAAAAAATCATTAAAAAATATTATTTACGTCACGATAACCTTAGAACGGAAAGAGATAGCGTCTTGCAATTTTCAGAGTAGGTTGTGCATCTGAATGTGTCATTTGTGTTTTTGGGCGTATGTTCTAGGGGAACATCGTCCTATCATTTCGTCCAAATGTCTGTAATTTTCGAATTTCGAGCTGAAAATTGGCTAATAGACTAATTCGGACTCCCTGATTACGAATCCGGTGTCAGATTTTTGGGTGCCGTATGGCCGGCCGGCCGTAGGCACGATAACAGGAGCACCGAAGGTCCTATCGACTTCAAACTTTCAGGGTAGGTTTCTGATCAAAATGCGACGGTTAAGTTCGTTAACGGGCAAAATCGGCCGGACGGTTTAGGAGTTATAGACATTTAAAATTTTGAGGTTATTTCCCTGATATTTCAGGAACTAAAGAAGATGTTGAATCGAAACTTGGTAGTCAGTTCGAGGATATAAACGCGCAACTTTTGGCAAAATTCTGTTATGATCAAAATGTTGGTAATTTTTAAAAAAATATTTCTTTTAATTTTTTCGAAAAAAAAATTTTTTTTTCGTGAACTATTCATCAGATTGCAACAAAAACTTGTACTAACGTCAATTGTAGTATTTTGCAACATTGTGCAAAATTTTGGCTCTATACGATTTCAATTTCTGGAGATATAAGACAAAATGTGTCAAATTTTCTGGGTCTCTCTCAGTATTTTCATCGATTATTCTATGAACTCTTTGAATTCCACCGAAAACAAATTCAAAGACATAAACATAAAGAATCAAGTCATAGTTTAGACGTCGAAAGAAGGACGATGTTGATCGACTTGAAAAGGTACCTATTTCAAGAAATGCAATAATGAAATGCTTAATTTTTTTTATGGTCACAGAAAATCGTCACAAAAATCTATTTACCTCATTTGACGGCTGTTTGTCAAATCAATTAATTCCAATGATTGATGTCAGATTTCCTACATACCAAGTTCAAACACATTTTATTATATGGAAAACACTTATTATGATCACGTTCTACAGGAATTGATACTAAATAGAAGCTAGATGAAGATTATTGTAATGGAAAATTTGTGTTCCAGAATAATATTAAGGTATTCAACATGATACTGCTTTTTTTCTTTACTGGTCAGTACGGGCCACAAGGAACATGCGCCCAAAAGCTCCTGTCCACAGGGCTTGAACCCATTTTTTTTTAATATGCAAAATTGGCTAAATGGTTTTGGACTTATACCCATCTGACTTTTGGTTTTAATTTCTTCAATAACTCAAAAAATTAGACTCGATCGAATTGAAGCTTGGTAACTAGTTGTAGAATATCGACATGAAGACGTGTGTGAAATTTTGTAAAGCCGTACCCATAGAAAATTGTTTAAAAATTAGGAATATAAAAATTGGTTCAAGCACTGACGTGAAGTCAGGAGCTTTTGCGCGTATGTTCTATTGTCCATTCTCCTGTATTGGACACTCTTAATTTACCATGGTAAATTCGAGAGGAGAATGAACCAATTTTTTTAAATTCTTCTTATTTCAAAACTCACCACATCGAGATACTGAGTATCTACTCCAAAGGCGATACAACGAATATGGATTTATGAAACATGTCTAATTATTTCGTGTTTTTTTTTTACCGAATCTTGGTACCTACTTCTTGGCGCCCTTGTTCCTCGGAACAAAGTGCTTATCAATTTGCCCAAATATCTGTAATTTTCGAATTTTTGGCTGAAAATGGTCTTAAACGATTTGGTTCGACTCACTGATCAAGAATCCGTGGTCGAAATCGATTCCGTCCGGACGTCCTGCCGTTAACACGATAACTCTCGAACAGAATGAGCTAGACAATTGATATTTTCAGAGAGGTTCGAGGGATCAATATCTCGGTTAAGTTCGTTTTTGGGCAAAATTGGACTGATGGTTTCGGAGTAACGACAAATTTTTTTTTTACACTACAACTTTTGAATTAAATTTTTTTTAAGATGCACTTTTATCATAAGAATCCAAAGATATCATTTTCAACACTAACAAGCTAATATTTTCGGAGATATGATTTTTCAAAATTTCAATTATACATCGTAGTTCTATGTATTCACGGTCTGTGTTCACTGTTCATAAATGTCATCTTATCTAGCAATTAGAGTCATGTCAATTCGTAGTTTGAAAACAAGTATCCGATTCTTGAATTTGGGAATATATACAAGACTGTTTTGAAACCGAAAATAATATTGACTTGTTGCATATTGAATAATTTACGTATAAATTCGGGATGATGTTTCAGAAGATTTAGAATTGGATCATTTTAATTATGTTGTTTATGAAGGCAATAGGAAAGAAAAATAAATTACTGTTCGTTGACCACTGAGGTTAATATTACATTTTACTTCCTTAAGTAGTAAGACATGTTCCTATATACAGTATTTTCATAATGTTACTAGTTAATATATTTTGAACTATTAAAATAATTTGTTTGTAAGCCTCTACCTACTCAAACATCAGGAATAAATGGACAATCTGCTATGATTGTCTCCAGCTTTACTCTAGACATTTCGATGATACTTTCCTTAGGTATTTCGAGTTGTGAAAACTATGCACCGAGTGTAAGTTGCAACAACCCATTCCACGAGGTTGAAGCATTGCAGATTGCTCATTTAATCTTGATAAATAAACTATTATTTGAATTGAATTTCCTTTATGATGCAGCTCTATAATATGTATACATTGATATAATTCCCAACTCTGAGAAATCAATACTTTCGGAGATATAATTTGACTGTTTGATCAAGAGCGCCAAAAAGCTCCTGTCCACAGGGCTTGAACCAATTTTTGATGATCAAACGTGTAAATGAACATTACTATGTATTTACCTATGTACCAATTTTTTAACACTATAGTAAACCTACCTAAATTCGCTTATTCTCTCTGGCTGATTTCTCGTCGCTCTTCATTTTATTGATCGCCTGCACTGATCCAAACAGGATCTTTGCGCTCACCTGGATGTTCCTCTGTCTATTTCCTGGAGGATTCCTATGTTCGTTCAGGTTACTGGAAAACGAGGTTGAGTAGATGTTGTTATTGTTGGAGTCACGCAGCGTGCAAGATCTACAATTTTCCGGCATTATGATGGTAGGAAAACTATCTGAAATTATAACATTTTTTTTAAACATTTATGAATATTCCCAATATGAAATTGATAGATTCAAAGGATTACAGTATTTCAAGGGCGTAGCCAGGGGGGGGGGGTTGGGGGTTCAACCCCCCCCCCCCCCCGAAATGTAATTTTTCTCTTAAAAAATTTTTTTTTGCTGCAGAAAGTGACCCTTACACCCCCAAAACCCCCCGCGAAATTAATTCCTATTTCAAAACCCCCCCCGAAATTAAATCCTGGCTACGTCCTTGCAGTATTTGTTTTTACGCGCATGTTTTGGGGAACATCGCGTTATCATTTTGCCCAAATGTCTGTAATGTTCGGAATTTTTTGCCGGTCTCGAAATAACTTTCGCCTCAAGTAACTCCAGGACATGATATTCACGAAATTCTGCAAATTTTAGTGGGTTAGTATTCAACAAGTATTTACCTCGGTAATTACTGAGTTTTAATTGGGTTAGATTTTTATATTTTGAGTTATAGAGGAAATAACAACTAAATTTCAGATGAGTATAACTCCAAAATCATTAGGCCGATTATGCCAATTAACAAACTTAAATCTCGTATTTGGATTTCTTAGGATGAAACTACATTTTAAATAAAATAGAATTTGAAATTTGTAATGTTAAAATTTGGAAAAATGATATCTCCGAAGGTATTAGTTTGTTGTAGTTGAGAATGATATCAATGGATTCTTATGATGAAACTGCATACTAAAAAAATTCAATTTGAAATTTGTATCATTTTTCAAAATTTTTACATAATAAATTTCCAAGAATCCATTAAAATCATTTTCAAATCTAACGAACATATACTTTCGGAGATATCATTTTTCAAAATTTTTACATCGCAAATGTCAAATTCAATTTTTTCCAAGATGCAGTTTTATTCTATGAATACATTGATATCATTCTCAACTCTAACAAACCTATACTTTCGGAGATATCATTTTTCAGAATTTTCACATCAAAAATTTCAAATTCAATTTTTTTTAAGATGCAGTTTCACCATAAGAATCAATTGATAGCATCCTCAACTCTAACTAACTAATACTTTTGGAGATATCATTTTTCAAAATTTTTACATTACAAATTTCAAATTCAATGATATCTCCGAAAGTATTAGTTTGTTAGAGTTGAGATAGATATCAATTGATTCTTATGATGAAACTGCATCTAAAAAAAAATTGGTTCAGGCACTGACGTGAAGTCGGGAGCTTTTACGCGCATGTTCTATTGTCTACTCACCTGTATTGGACACTTTGTATCGATTTATGTATACCATTTTCTGAGCTTTCATAATATATGAATACATTTAAAACCATTTTAATTCAATTCCGAGAAAATTAGTACGTTCTACAAGTAATCACCGAGTTTTTATTGGGACAGATTTTTATATTTTTAGTTATAGAGGAAATAACAACAATATATGAGTATATGAGGATAACTCCAAAACCATTTGGCCAATTATGCCAATTAACGAACTTAATGTCGCATTTGGATGCGCAACCTACCCTGAAAATTGCAAGTCGTTATCTCTTTCTGTTCTTAAGTTATTGTGTGATACAGTATATTATTTCGTAATGTTTTTAAAATTTTCTATTAACACGATTCTCTCAAAATTTCACAAACGACTTTGTATTACTATTCTACAACTAGCTACCAAGTTTCAATTCGATCGGATCTGTATTGATTGCTGACAAAATTATTACTCGTAAACCGTTGAGCCAATGATGCCCATTAACGAACTTATTCGTCGTATTAAGATGCGCCAACTACCTACAAATCGGATCCAAGTCAAATATGGTAATTAGTTGTAGAATGCCGGCGCTAAATTCTTTCAAAATTTCGTGAGGATTGCATCACTTGAAAATTTTGAAAAATTCATTGAAAAAAATTATATATATGAGAAACTATTCGTCCGACATCGCTGAAATTTTGTGACTACCTTCAAAACCTAACTCTACTGCCAAGTTTCAAGATTGAATACGATCGGATCTATATTGTCGGAGATCCGAGTAGCCTTGTGTGAGTTCAGTAACTGCATAGGACCGTTGCTACGATAAGTTTTGAACTAAAAAAGAGATAGAGACTTGAAATTTGCAGGGTAGGTTGCGCATCCGAATGGGAGAGTTAAGTTCGTTGTTGGTTATAATCGGCCAAACGGGTTCGGAGTTATACTCATCTGAAGTTTTGTTGTTATCTCCTCTATAACTCAAAATATACAAATCTGATCCTATTGAAACTTGGTGATTAATTGTAAAAGGCCGACCCACTAATATTCGCGGAATTTCGTGAATATCATGCCCTGGAGTTACTTGAGTCTTAAGTTTTTTCGTATTTCAATTTCAATAGAATACATATTAGAGAATTAAAAATTCCGTGATTATAAATTCTCTCGTGACTGAAGTATGTCATTAAAATTATGTTAAATGTATTCTTACATTATAAAAGCTGAGAACACGCTATATATCGATGCTAAATTCGACCAAGAGTGTCCAATAAGGGTGAGTAAACAATGAAATATGCGCGCAAAAGCCCCTCACTTCTCGTCAGTGTTTTTTCGGAATAATAAGAGTACGTTGCTATTGTGAAGATAACCTATAATTTAAGTATGATCGTCACTTTTACGCCAATGACCGAGGCAGTCGTCGCTCCTCAATCAATAAAATAAAGTAAGAGGACTATAAGAAAACGATCTCGGGGATCTAAACACTGATATGTTTTCAACAACTTCGTAGTAAAAGTTTATTTCAGTTATTATTCGATACACGCTCACAAACTATCAGAAAATCCATGAGCAATGATGATAATCCTAAGACGCACTACCGAAAGTGTCACAATCACAATAGTGATCGTAAGTGACACAATTTCGGCCAATACTTTCCCCACTTGTATTTCTGCCCTTGCCAATTCAACGTGGGGACATTAAAAGAAGGTATACATACTTACATAGTCAGGACCTATTGCCATTCGGATAGAACTCAGCACTTGGTTAAAGCATATGGAATCTGCATATGGCACTCACAGCTGATCGTACCCACTACACGTCTTCGCGCCTTGTCAGTACTGTCAGCTGCGAATGGCCAGCGGTACAGGATAGAAGGAATGAGCATCGTCAAGTGGAACGAACGACACACTGACTGAGTGAACTGGTGCCCCCCTTAGGAGATGTTAAGCTCGCATACACAAACGGTATTCTTTCGCACAAATTCAGATATATGTTTTGGTCATTTCTGTAGAAATTTTCAGCCTTGTAAATAATGGACTTAAGATTAGTTTTACTGGTGAAGATGACGTTCAACGACGTTGGTACCGATAATTCAGACGTATTTCTGGTTTATATCCTTGTTCGAAGAAAACCTAAAACATCCCCACGATATTCAATATTAACCCTGGAGGCACCTCTTAAGCCGTCTAGAGCGACAGAGTACTTTTCTACCATAGGTATGCAACCTGTCCCTTAATTCTTGGGGCTCACCAGGGTGAGCTGATCTTGGAGCTCAGTAACTCTCCAGATATTGTTCCCATGGAACCCTATTGTTTCCAGCGAAGTATCGCAAGGTAGAGGATCTAATAATCAGCTTTGACCACTACCGTGGTAGTACAGCCCTAACTCAGGGAGAGGGGTAAGAACGTACTAGGGGTTGACCGGTGGTCGAAGTGGAAGAAGGTCAATTTTGGGCAGCCGAGCACGATTGACGGTATTTGATGTGACGGTGAAGTTGAAGTTCATTGAGTTGTGTAAACAAACCTGTACATATTAGCATACAGCTCTCCATTTATTCCAAAGTGTAACGAAATGATCAAGAAAGTAAGCATCGAAAAGAACTTCACTACGATGCTTCGTAGAAAAAAAGACTGGGACAGGGAATCCACCACCCAAGTTTTAAAAATAAATGCCATTAAATGGTACACAGACGGTTCAAAAACCACTACAGGAGCTGGCGCTGGAGTATATGGGTCAAGCATCAAATGCTCACTATCGCTAGGCTCCTATCCGAGCATCTTTCAGGCAGAAGTACTTGCAATAGGAAGATGCGTGGAAATGAACCTAGAAAGAAACTATCAGATATGTGATATAGCAATCCACTCTGACAGCCAAGCTGCTATTAAAGCTCTGAGCTCCCATGTTATCGAATTCAAGCTAATCTGGGAGTGCTGAAGAAAACTCAATGAAGTAGGCAAGAACAACAGGTTCTCCTTGGTCTGGGTTCCTGGTCACGCGGAAATCATAGGAAACGAAGAGACCAGCATACTTACCAAGAAAGGAGCACAAACCCCCTTTATTATCCCGTAACCTGACTGTGGGGTTGGTAGATACACCTACAAAAGTGAATTCCAGATGAAAGAAGAAACTGAGTGAGATATTTTTTGGAGATCTCTCCCCGAGAAATTCCTCCGGAAATTTGATACTGTCAGGTCCAAGAAATACTTGGACCTCAGTAAGAACACGCTGCACATCCTCACTGGCTTTCTCACAGGGCACTGCTGCCTCAGGAAGCATATGATGAGATTAGGGCTAGCAGAAACTGACTAGTGCAGATTCTGTTGGGAGGAGGATGAAACTCCTGATCACCTGATAACGGAATGCCTCGCCATCTGAAACCAACGCAAGGAATGCTTTGGGCAAGAAATCTGCAGGAGCGAAGACGTAGAGTTCATTAGAACTCTGGAACTGGAAGGCGAGCTGTAGATGTTAATGACATCGACAGCTCTGACGGGGGGGCAGAATAGACCTTAAGGTTCGAGTGCAAAGTTACCCCCTACAACAATATACAATATATATATTTATAGGGTAGCAGTATATCACACAAAAATTATAATATCCTATAATTGGTCATTTTCCATTAGATCATACTTTGTTTTCTAGAACAGAAATAAATTTGACATGTCTCTTATAGGTAGATACGATGAAATGTATGAACAGTGAACACATAGGTTTGTTCCAAGAACAAAATTTGGACCGTTCAGTGTACCGTACAAGGGACGGTTTGAATCGTGTTTTTGCGCAGGTCAGTGTTATGTACGGTACGAAGGACTGGTTCATAATTTGATGTTCTTGGAACGCTTATGTGCACCGACGAATGACGCTTTCTTGAAATTTGATGATCACGCATATCATCGGAAGAAAGCTTATTTGAGGCTATGGTATTTACCGATTATACCTGTCATACACATAAATTATTTGCTATTCCATCTATTCCTTACAAACCTGGCCTACACATTTTCTATTTCAGAATAATTTTTGTCATTCTGATTCCCATCGATATGGGTTTCAACTCTGTCGACATTAAATAGTTGGTAGGTAGGTCTTTACTTCTAGCCAAATTATGAGGCACGCAAGAAGTCATTACAAAATGGACAATTAAATTAATATTTCTCAATTTAACAGATACGGTTAACTGAATTTTTGTTTGAATGTTTGAAAACAATGTTCAATAAAATTTTTACACACCTAGAAGTTTCAAAAGTAAATATTGCAGTGATCATAATGAAAAAACAATACTGTTAAATTTACTACGTTTTTTCTATTAAAATAATTACAAATATTATTGCTACTGTAGTTTTGAACTTTCTTTCATCATCAGATAGAGTTAAAAAGTGAATAAAAAGTACAATAATTATCCTTCCAATATGACGGTAGGTGGTATTGAAACAGGTAGAAAAGGTTTTATATGGTGGTATCGAGGAAGTACATCTCAATTGCAAAGGGATTATTGCATTTTTGAATTTTATAAGGATTGAAAACTACTACTCAAAGATTTCGAATATTGGTGATCTATATAAATCAGTCTGATTCTTAAATATCATAGAAACCTTTTGTACCTGTTTAATTCCCAACTATTATCAGATTGTAAGAATAGTTGTACTTTTTATTCACTTTTCAAAATGAACGAAAGTTCTGAATTGCAGTAACACGAATATTTGTAATTATTTTGATAGTATGTAGTAAATGCAACAGTGTTGTTTTTCCGAAAGTAAATAATCATAAATCAACAGCATCAAATCAACGAATATCCAAACCAATAACAAACAGACAACTATCAAAATAGGAAGAAATAGAAATTGCGCTGGTCGGTACAAAACCAGCCCAAACGATCCCTGCCTCCGACCAAGTATCGATTTGACCGTACACTGTACGGTACAGTGAACGATCTACAAAGTTCTTGGAACACAAGACCCGATCAAGATATCGTACAGTGAATCGTACAGAAACACTGTTGGAACGCTTTTACATCACTGCGCAGTTGGTGGACCGTTCACTGTACGGTTTCGGCCGTTCTTGGAACAAACCTATAGAATTCGCATTATGTGAAAAAATATAGAAGTACGATGTTTTATTGAAATTTTGAAAAATAATTATGTTGTCTCGTACCCCCGATTCTAAGGGTCCTAAAACCTTCCCACTTCCCACAATGAAGACCTTGGTCTTGGAATATTTCTGGGGACCGGTTGTAAATCAGACACGAGACTTTGTATAGATACGTTGAGACTGTGTCGGACATTTCCGGGCTCTCAACGAACTGGATATAACAGATTGATGATATACAGTCGACTCTCGATAACTTGAAACTCTAAGGACCAGCAAAAAAGTTCAAAATATCGAGAGTTCAAAATAATGAGTGTTCGAATAATCAAGAGGATGTTCAGATGAAACTCAAATGATCAAGAGTTCGATCAAAATTTGTGATTTATGTATTATTTCAAATATTTGTCCATCCTCCACAGCTTCAATCACACGCTTTCTTGAAATCATTTTAATAACACAAATCGAAAATTAACGTTTGAACTTTGAATGTAAACTGGAATAAGAATTGCGAACTGCATTTATGTAAACAAATGACAGGTCAGAGCATGATAAAAATTCAAATGATAGAGTGTGGGGTAGCCCGCTTAGACTATAGATACAGTATTGTGCGAATTAATGTGAACATAGAGAATTTCTGTATTATTTGAAGTTGGCAATGATACTGTGAGAATTCTGACAGGTGTTTTTCGACATGAAACATAATATATTATTCTGCATCAAGTTGTTGCTACTCTCAGTCATTTTTCCCTTAATTGTGACTAAGCTAGACGTGTTTTTTGTGGTTTTTAGGGAGGTAGTGTTTTAATTTAGTTTCTTCGTGCTTGTGGCATCATGGATATAACACCAAGGAGAAGGGAAAGGATAATCACACTTAATGAGTTCACATCCATGACGCAAACGGATATAATAAAACAAAAAAAGGAGACTGGATCAGTTGAAGTTCAGCGAAAGGGAAAATGTGGAAGAAAACGGAAGACAACTTCCCGGGATGACTTGGTTCTTTTGAGAAACAGTAAGCTGAACCCCAGAAAGACAAGTTATGACCTTCAGCAAGATTTGGAAAAATCTGGAGTAAGAATTCATGACTCTACAATTCGTAGACGTCTTTTGGAGGGTGGCAGAAAAGCTGTTAGACCTCAAAAGAAACAGCTTCTAACGGAGGCTATGATGAAAAAACGGTTGATTTGGGCAAAAAAATATGCTCATTTGACAGAAGAATCCTGGAGAAATGTCTTGTTCTCAGACGAGACACACTTTTTGGTCCAGGGGTACCGATCAAAGTTCGTTCGGAAAGGTGTAGATGAAAAATTGACAGCAGCTCATTTAATCCAAACTGTAAAACATCCAGTTAAAAAGATGTTTTGGGGCTGTTTTTCATATCAGGGAACAGGAAAACTTTCTCCCATTGAAGGCATGATGAACAGCGAAAAATATAAGGAAATGTTAGACATGTATTTGTCCAGAGAACTGGAAAAAGTTCAAGCAGTAGGCGAACCAATCTTTCAGCAGGATTCAGCACCGTGTCATGTTTCGAAGAAAATGATGAAATATTTTAAGGACAAAAAAATTACCTTGCTAGACTGGCCTGGAAACTCACCAGACATTAATTCTATTGAAAATATGTGGTCTATATGCAAGGCCAGATTGCTAAAAATGGATTGTACAACAAAAAGTAAGATGATTGAGGCTGTCATTCAGGTATGGTTTCGGGATGACAAGATCAAGGAAAATTGCAAAAAACTAATCAATTCTATGCCAAAACGAGTGGAAGCTGTAATAAAAGCCAAAGGAGGGCATATCTCTTATTAAATAATACAAAAATATTTATAAACTACTGCTTTTTCCATTTCTTTCCTTCATTAAACAATCTTTGGAGTAAATCTGTCTATGTTCACATTAATTCGCACAATACTGTATAGTCTAAGGTAGCCCGCACTTCAAATTATTGAATGTTGGCGGGCTAGATACCATTCCTTCAACTTCAAATTACCGAGGGGACCAATTAGTATTGATTTTCTTCAATTTATCGAGTATTTTTCAAGGGACTGGAAAATAATTCAAATTAACGAGTGTTAATTTATCGAGAGGCGACTGTATCCCTACATGAATAGAAGACGTAGGTACATGCTTTATTTGTTCTATTTACAAATTCCGCATATACATCTGAGAACTGGTTGTGTAGATTTCAAAAACTCTTACCATATTCCGTAAGTTGACAAAACACTCGATATTGCACTTGCTTAAACTTTTCTCACTAGTCACTCTTTACTGGTATGTTCTTATGTAACAAGAGCGCAATGCTAACTAACTAAACTTGTTGAAATTATCAAGAAGGTGAACATTTTTCCCTCCCTTAATATCATTGCGACCAATCGCTATGGTCCCTAGTTATTAAACTGACGATGGTCACTCTAATGTATTGCTAAATTCCTAGTTCGGTATTTTCAGAATGGAACCGACAATAAACAAATTAGAAACCTATAAATAGTCAATTTATGATATTATAAATTTTCGCTTAAAAGGTCCTATCCGTACTTTCCTTGAACTGAATCAAAGAAAGCAGCAACCGTCCTTAAAATGCCATTAGAGTTTTTGAAGTCCTTCTCACTACCATGTAATAAACCCTTACCTGGTAGTTCCGCCCTCTAGGTACTACCTTGCCTGAATCTTCTCTACCATGTTGCCAAATTACAAATATATCATCAACATATCGCCACCAAGCTTTTGGTTTCAACAAATATGTATCCACAAATTTTTCTTCAAAATTTTCCATGAATATATTACTCATGACAGGCGATAAAGGCAAACCCATAGCCATTCTAAAACGTTCGAATGTCGATAAAAAACATCTCCTAGTTGGAAATAGGAGGTATTCAAACATACCATTTCCATAATATCATTAGTCTTAAATTGTTAATCTTTAATCACCGAGTCATCATTTTCTAATTTCGTTCGAACTCTTTGAACTTATCGACAGGAACATTGGGGAACAAACTAACAACATCAAAACTTACTTGAAAGTCATTTGGGTTCAAATTTGAATTTTGTAGTTTTTCAAGAAAGTGTTTGGTGTTCTTCAAAAAACTTCCTTTTAATTTTTAATTAACTCTCCTGTTAATGGGTTCAAAAATTGAAATAAATATGTCGCAAAATTATGTCATGGAGATCCAATACAACTTAGTATTATTAATTGGTCAAAGTGAATTAGAGGTTTGTGTATTTTTGGAAGACCATATAAATCTGGTGGCTTACTGTAAGATGGCGAGGTCTTATTTGTCTATACGTAAGGGGTTTTTGGTTGCTTTGATAAAATTGTTTTGACTTTTCTTTCTGTTCTAAAAGTGGGATATTTATTGATTTTAGTATTATTGTTCTTATCGTTAACAATATACAAAATTTCATTGTGGTATTCATTTGAATCCAGAATGACTGTAGCGTTCCCTTCTTCAGCAGGTAAGATTTTAATATTGTATCTTTTTGGCGCTCTTGTTCCTCGGAATAGAGTGCTTATCAATTTGCCCAAATGTCTGTAATTTTCGAATTTTTGGATGAAATTGGTCCTTAACGATTTGGTTCGACTCATTGATCAAGAATCCGTGTCCGGTCGTTCCGGCCGTAACCACGATAACTCTCGAACGGAATGAGCTAGACCGTTGAAATTTTCAGAGTAGGTTTGGAAGATAAATATCTCGGCTATAAGTTCGTTATTGGGCAAAATCGGTCTGATGGTTTCGGAGTAACGAAAATAAAACTTTTTATTTACATTACAAATTTCAAATTAATTTTTTTTTAAGATGCAGTTCAATCATAAGAATCCGTTGATGTCATTTTCAAAACTTACAAGATTTACTTTCGGAGATATGATTTTTCAAAATTTCAATAATACATCGTACTTCTATGTTTTCACAGAATTCGAATTCTATCTGTCTGTGCTCACTGTTCATTCATGTCATCTTATCTACCTATAAGGGACGTCATAATATATATTTCTGTTCTAGTTTTGAATATTGTTTATATAATTCGTACTTTGAAAATATTTTTTATTGGAAAACAAGGTTCCGCATCTTGAATATGTGAATATATACAAAATTCTTTTGATACCAAAAATAATATTGCCTTTTTGCATATTGAATAAATTATGTGCAAATATTGGGGATGATGTTTCAGAAGATTTAGAATTGGAACATTTCAATAATGTAGTTTATGAAGGCAATAGGAAAGAACAAGATGATGGAATCATCAAAAGAATTTACTGTTCGTTGACCACTGAGGTTGACCACTGAGGTTAATATTATATTGTCAGTTGGAAGTTTATGAGTTGTTTTTTCAATAGATGTAATGATTTCTAGTAACGCATATTGACGAAATATAGGTATATTCGGAATGTTTGATGCATAGCTGGCAAGATTGAGATAATTTTGTTGTTATTTATAGTACTAAAAAGATTTTCAACCCATCAAATTTAGCAGTTCAGTTAGATCATAAAATTGACGATGATCGTCCGATCATGTATGCGGAACTTTAGATCGAACCAAGCTCAAGTGACTCACTAAAGTCCGGATCTCAAAGGAGATCCGGATAATTTCGCGTTCAGAGTTCACTAAATGAGCCAGATATTTCTCGGTAGAAGGTCCATGTTGCGGAAGTATCGCTTACTGTATATTTCGGCTTTTACCGTTTCGGGTTCCATCACGAATCCACCACAACTTGACAAAAAGCTCATTTGAGACACTCATTGTGTCCTCGGCTCGTTATTATGTTTTATGCTTCATGCATGCCAGTTGTAGCGTGACGAATTTGTGATGAGACAATTCAAACTTCTTCTATTCCATGCGAACTGTATAGGAAACACAGAAGATTTACCAAACATACGAGATATTGATATATATTGTGACGATATTCCATGTTTGTTCCAATGTTCATCAATCTCTCTCGAATAGGTATGAAAAATTTGTTCAACCCCTGTGGACAGGAGCTCTGGCGCTCTTGTTCAAACTTTGACAAATCACATCTCCGGATTTATTGATCTCTGGGAATGATATAAATGGATTCTTACGATAGAACTGCATCATGAAAGAAATTAAATTCAAACAGACCGATTCTCCCCAAAAACGAACTCATCCGAGATATTCATTCCTCAAATCTGCTCTGAATATTAATTATATCAATTAAAACTTAGACAATATTGCAGTTTTGTTTTTACTGGAGATATTCTGAACCCAATTTGATTATGTATCTTACCAAAGAATATATTTCCATCATCATATGGATTATCCACGAGCATTATATTATCATCTTAAAAGTATAATATCATATCATCCTCATAATTCTACGATAGCTGAGGTTATTTTATTTTATTTTACTCTCAATCATACCTACTTTGTTTTCTAGAACAGGAGATGTATTTTATATCAATAACGAACCAGAAATAATTTTGACATTTATCTTTCATAGGAAAATAAGATGACATGCGAGAACACAGATCATATAATAATTCATAGGTAGAATAATTATGTACAGCATTCTGTGTAAACATAGAAGTACGATTCATTATTGAAATTTCGAAAAATCATATCTCCGAAAGTATTAGCTTGCTAGAGTTGAGAATTATATCAGCAGATTTTTATGGTGAAACTGCATCTTAAAAAAAATTCAATTTGAAATTTGTAATGTGAAAAAAATATAATTTTTCGTTCCTCTGAAACCACCTGGCCTTTTTTGCCCAATAACTAACTTAACCAAGATACTTATCTCCCAAACCTACTCTGAAAATTTCAACTGCCCAGCTCATTCTGTTCGAGAATTATTGTAGAAACAAAATTTAAAAAAATTTTTGACACTTAACGGCAACCGCAACCCGATCAATACAAAACTTCGCTTCATATAAAGGTCATTATTCCAAAATTTTGTGATAAATTACAGATATATCGAGTGATCGGTTTCGGAAATATTCAAAAAAATGTTTTTATTAAAAACGGCCATAAGTCCGAAACCGCTTGGTGGATGTCGCTCGTTAACGAACTCGTCCGAGATATAAACGCTCTAAACCTACCCTGCAAATTTCAATCCTCCTTTCGTTCGAGAGTTATCGTGCCTACAACCGGCTGACCGGACAGAATTGATTTCGAACACGGATTCTTGATCGGTGAATCGATTCAAATCGTGTAAGACCATTTTCAGCCAAAAATTCGAAAATTACAGACATTTGGGCAAATTGATAAGCACTCTTTTCCGAGGAACAAGAGCGCCAAAAATGTTCTGGGGATTATACGCCGAAAGGAGGGAATTTCGTTCGATGATTGAATTATGCACGCTGTGCGGTAACTGGAGTTCCCAAATAAATAAATGTCTATGTAATACTGTTAATACTAATTATCAGCATAAAACAAAGAATAACTTCTTTCGAGATCTGACCTCGTTCTATAGGTAAACCGCATTTTCATTACGGTTAATAAAAAAAAATTACGACTCAAGTAATTCCAGGATACGATATTCACTAAATTCTGCGAAAATTTGTGGAGCAGCATTCTACAAGTAATCACTGAGTTTTAATTGGATCAGATTTTTATATTTTGACTTAGAATGGAAATAACAACAAAATTGCAGATGAGTATAACTCCAAAACAATTTGTCCGACTACACCAATTAACAAACTTAAATGTCGTATTCGGATGCGCAACCTACACTGAAAATCGCAAGTCGCTATCTCTTTCCGTTCTCAAGTCATCGTGATATACATGATAATTTTTCCTAATTTTATTGAAATTATCTAGTGGTACGGTCCTCAGAAAAGTTCACACACGTCTTTATATTAATGTCTATATTTTACAACTACTTACCAATCTTCAGTTCGACTGGGTTTGTATATTTTGAGTCATCGAGAAAATAATATTCCAGATGGGTATAACACCGAAACCGTTGGGCCGATTACGCCCAACAACGAACTCGGCTCCTCCATTCGGATGCGCAACCTACCCTAAAAATTGCAAGTCCCTTTCTCGTTTCGTTCGAAAGTTATCGAGGTAACGGTTATCCATCCAGCTTCTGAACTCACCCAAAGCTGCTCGGAGCTCCAACAATATACGATCGTGTTCAAACTTGGAAGTTGGCAGAAGAGTTAGGTTTTAAAGGGACTCACAAAATTTCAGCCATGTCAGACGAATAGTTTCTGATATATTATATAATTTTATTTCCATGTTATTTTGAATTTTCTAGTAATACGATCCTCACAAAATTTTTTCAAGAATTTTTGCGTTGGCATTTAACAACTGATTAACCTGTTTGAATTTGATCGGATTCCTATTTTTCGAGTAATTGAGGAAATAACGACCAAATCTCCAAAACCGTTTGGCCGATTATGCCTATTTACAAATTCAAATGTCGCATTCAGATGCACAAATAACACTTAAAATTACAACAAAATTAGCACATAATTTTACCAACGACTTTGTGTCAGTATTCTACAAGCAGCTACCAAGTTTCAATTCGATCGGATCTGTATTGGCTGACGACAAAATTATTACTCGGAAACCGTTGGGCCGTTTATGCCCATTAACGAACTAGTCCGTCGAATTTGGACGCGCTACCTACCCTGAAAATTTCATGTCATTAGGTTCACCCGTTCTCAAGCTATCGTGGCAACGGCCGGCCGGACAAAATCAAATTTGAACTCGAATTATTCATCAGTTAGTGGAACCTATTCCTTTGACACCATTTTCGCCAAAAAATTAAAACGTTACAGACATTACGACAAAATTATAATGCAATGTTCCCCAGAACATAGATATGCCCAAACAGCATTGACGTGAAGTCAGGTTCTTTTGCGCTCATGTCTGAAACGATTAGGTTCGACACCCTTATGAAGATTCGAGGTCGAATTTGATTCTGCCACGATAACTTGTGACCGGAAAGATAAAACGACTTTTCAGAGTAGGTGACGCGTCACAATTCGACGGAAAAGTTCGTTAATGGGCATAATCGGCCCAATGGTTTCCGAGTAATCATTTTATTTTCGAACAACACATATCCGATCGAATTGAAACTTGGTGAGTAGTTGTAAAATACAGATTCAAAGACGTATGTGCAATTTTGTAAGAATCGTATCATCGAAAATTAAAAAAAAACATTAAAAACATTATTCATCTCAAGATAACATGATAATGGAAAGAGATAGCGACTTGCTATTTTCGCGGTAGGTTGAGCATCCAAATACAACATGTGACTTTGCTAATAGACATAATCGGCCAAACTTTATACATAGCTGAAATTTTGTTATTATTTCCTCAATAACTCGAAAATGATACTTATCTTATCCAAGTCAAAAGTAGTAATTGTAGAATACCGACGCGCAAATTATTGAGGAATTCCGTGAGGATCGTATGACTAGAAAATTTTCACAAAATTCAAATATTGGCTTAGTTTCAATTGATATAATATAATTTTCACAGAGGATTTGAGGAATGATTATCTCGGATAAGTTCGAGGGTTTGGCGCTCTTGTTTGAATATAATTTTTTTCGTGATGCAGTCCTATCATAAGAATCCATTTATATCATTCCTAACTTTGCGAAACCAATACTTTCGGAGATATGATTTGTCAAAGATTGAACAAGAGCGCCAAAGCTCTTGCCACAGGACTTTAGAAAATCGTCATAGACTTCCTGGAATATAATAAAAAAAATTGGTTCAAGCCCTGTGGACAAGAGCTTTCTGGCGCTCTTGTTCAAACAGACAAATTATATCTCCGAAAGTATTGGTTTCTCAGAGCTGGGAATTATATCAATGGATTCTTATGAAAGAACTTCATCTTAGCAGAAATTGAACTCAAACATCATAGAATAATTTAAATTCAACAAGAGTGCCAAAAATTATCAATCCAAAACCAATAGGCAAATTCTACCCACTAACGAACTCATCCGAGATATTCATTCCTCAATTCTATGATGAACGATAATATATATTCTTTCCTCAAATCTACATTAATACACCAATATTCCAGTTTTGTTTTTAGTGGAGATATTCTGAACTCAATATTATTAACTTACCATTACCATTCCCATCATCATATGGATTGACCATCGGCATGAAAATATCAACCAACAAAAAGTATGATATCATGTTATAATTCTCATAATTCTACGGCTGCTGAAATGAATTAGACAATGTCATGTCTCAGGAAAATAAGTTGACATTATGACAATTCATACATAGAATAATTATATAATTCTGTGAAAACGTAGAAATAGGATTTATTATTGGAATTTTGAAAAATCATATCTCCGAAAGTATTAGCTTGTTAGAGTTAAAAATGCTGTCAATGGATTCTTATGGTAAAACTGCTTATTGAAAAAAATGTCATGTAAGGAATTTTTTTTTTGTTACTCCGAAACCGTCTGTCCGATTTTGCCCAATAACGAACTTATAGCCGAGATATTTATCTTCCAAACCTACTCTGGAAATTTCAACTGTCTAGCTCATTCTGTTCGAGAGTTATCGTGCCTACGGCCGGACAGAATGAATTTCGACCACGGATTCTTGATCAGTGAGTCGAACCGAATCGTTTAAGACCATTTTCATCGAAAAATTCGAAAATTACAGACATTTGGGCAAATTGATAAGCACTCTGTTCCGAGGAACAAGAGCGCCAAAAAAAATACTAATGAAAAATTTCTGAAGTATATATTAATAAGTTACCACAATCGTCAAAGTATATTAATTCTTAAATTATATGTATATAACATTAACATAATCTATATCAACATTATAAATTAAACGGATGGTCGAATAGTATGATCTATGAGATATTCAAATCTCATACAAAATAATCAATATTCGGGATTTATTTTGAGCATGAGATTTCGGAACAATTTTAGTCTAAGAAATTACCTGTTCTCGTCAAAAATTGTTGACTCGAAGGAGTACATAGAAATCTAAAATTCAAACTAACCTAAATCTTACATTTATGATTATCATGATGTCACTTAGATGAACGTCTAATAGTTATAGTTTAAGGTACCTACATGTTATAATAAGTACTTCAGTAAAGATTAGTAGAATTGTATTCTATAATTCTACAGTTCTAGGTAGTAATTCTATTTTTCCCGGCTAGGATAGATATTCGGGAAGAATAAGAAAGCTTTTCGTATGAAATATATGAAGAAGCATTTCGGGTTATTTATTAAAGTTAAATGTTGAGTCCAAGTCATTTATATTTCAGTGATAGTCATCTATCTCTCTTAATTCAGTCGTTAGTGTTTTATTTTAAGTATTTTCAGACAGTCCTGGGTTTTCGTGATCAAAACTTCGTTTGGTTTGGAAATTTTTATCGTTGACTTTGTCAGACCTTAAGTATATTAGTTGAGAGTCGAAATCGAAAACAATCGTTAAAAAAGTATTTTCAGAGATAAAAATTCCATCATCCATGGGGTAGAAATGCTACACATTTGAAGAAGATAATCTCAACTTGGTGTTTTTATCGATATTTATTTTTTGATGTTGGTCGGAAGTTGCTCATTGCTCGATAATATTGAATTTTTTTTCTTCAAATTTGTACTATTCTTACTCAATTTGTGGAATTGGTTAACTAAAATTCCTTCATTTTGACCATACTATTCGACATCTGACTAGAATGGACAATTAACTTCAGAGCAAAAGAACGAATAATACATTCTAAGACCGGTCTTACTTTAGCTCATATAAAAACTTGACATATGACATTTTATATTTTAATCTAGTTATTTTAAAACCCATATTCATATTTCTGGTTATACTGTTTCAAAATTTCAATTGACAATATAAAAAATTGAATTTCAATAGTAATTTTCAACATTTTTCCAGTCAATTATCACAAAAACGATAAATTTAAAATTTTGAGTCGGTTATAATATCATGATTATAATTCGATTTTTTTAATGTCTAAATGAAATATCTTCAACGAACGTATCATAGTCGAAACATCTTCAATTTTAAGGTTTCTCACGTTAGGAGAAAGAACGAGAAATATCGGTAAACTGAGGATAATAAAACTTATTAGGATTTGAATAAAATTCTACATAATGGTGCATTTTCCTTTTTCTGCCCAGGGATTGTTCTTTTTGTCGGGTGCATGGATAAGTGGATCGTTCTTCTCATTTTCTTCGACGTATTCACGCATCCTGTAAACAGAGAATTCATTGAAAATTGGCATTATTTCAGTTAATAAATCGTAACTGTATATTATGTAAAATATTTCTTATGATGAAACTGCACTTACAGAATGGAATTTCATATTTGTGATGTGAAAATTTTTGATTTATAAATTTCAAATTAAATTTTTTTTAATATGCAGTTTCATCATAAGAATCCATTGATATCATTCTCAACTCTAACAAACTAATACTTTCGGAGATATCATTTTTCAAATTACATTTTTTTTTAAATGTAGTTTCATCATAAGAATCCAATGATTCCATTCTCAACTCTAACAAACTAATACTTTCGGAGATTATCGGCCGATTATGCCTAACAATGAACTTAACTATCTCATCGAAAGTTATCAAGGCAACGGTCACCCATCCAGCTACTGAACTCATTCAAGTCTGCTCGGATCTCCCACAATATAGATACGAACATGTTCAAACTTTGAACTTGGCCGTACAGTTAGGTTTAGAAGGTTATCGCAAAATTTCAGCGATGTCGGACGAATAGTGTCTGATACGTATTTAGAATTTTTTTAAAGATTTAAATAAAATTTTCTAGTGATCCGATACTCACGAAATTTTGTTAGAACTTTCGCGTCGGCATTTTACAACTACTAACCATGTTTGAATTGGATCGGTATCGTATTTTTCGAGTTATTGAGGAAATATTAAGCAAATTTCAGATGGTTAAAACTCCAAAACTGTTTGGCCGATTATGCCTATTAACAAACGCAAATGTCGCATTCAGATGCACAAGAAATTCTAAAAATTATTATAAGTCGCTGTATCGTTCCGTTCTCAGGTTATTATGACACAAATAATATATTTTTTTAATTTTTTGGTGATACGATTCTCACAAATGTCTTTAGGTTTGTATTTTACAAACCTCCTACCAAGTTTCCATTCGATCGGATTTGTATTGAAAACAAAATTATTACTCGGAAACCATTGGGACGATTATGCCCATTAACGAATTGGGACGCGCCACCTACCCTGAAAATGTCCTCTCTTTCCGTTCTCATATTACCGTGGCAACGGCCGGACGGCCAGAATGAAATTTGAGCTCGAATTCCACATCAGGGAGTCGAACACAATCGTTTGAGACCATTTTATAGTAAAAATTAAAGACATTTGGGCAAAATGATAACGTGATGTTCCCCAGAACATGCGCGCAAAATGACCGATCCGATCGGATTCAAACTTGGTAATTAGTTGTGAAATGGGGACGCTCAAATTTTTGCAGAATTTCGTGAGAATCGTATCACTAGAAAAACATTTTTGCGCGCGTGTTCCGCAAGGAACAGCGTGCTATCATTTCGTCACAATGTCTGTATTTTTCGAATTTTTTTTCGAAAATGGTCTCAAACGATTGGGTTCGACTCCCTGATGAAGAATTCGAGGTCAAATTCAATTCTGTCCGTCCGGCCGGTCCGGCCGGCCGGTCCGGCCGGCCGGTCCGGCCGTTAGCACGATAACTCTCGAACGGAACGACTTAGAGCGTTGAAATTTGCAGGGTAGTTTCGTAGCGTAAATATCTCGGACAAGTTCGTTAACGGGCGAAATCGACCGAGCGGTTTCGGAGTTAAGGCCGTTTTTAATAAAATCGTTTTTTATGAATATTTCCGGAACCGATCACTCGATCTTTTTGAAATTTGGCATCAGATTGAAGAATCATGACCTTTATATGCCTGCGAAGTTTTGTGTTGAACGGACGGCCCTAAAGTGGCAAAAAAAATTTTTGAAAATTTGAAAATTTTGTTTTCACGATAACTCGAAAAATACTGATCTGATTAAATTGAAACTCAGTAAATAGATGCAAAAGACCAAAGCAAACAGTTTTGCAAAATTTCGTGAAGATCACGTGACATGAAAAAAATAAAAAAATTACTACTATTTTGCGGAATACTTTGCTTTTAATGCCGAAACATATGTTTTTGAGGTTCATGCTGCCCTTTCCGGGCATTTTCCGTATTGCGCATGCGCAGATGAGAAGTCCTTTAACTGCTGTAGTTTTCGTCAGAGATGATTGGGGTTTTGGGGTGGCGGATGCTATTCCTCCATAGAATTCAGATCCCTGATGAGGGTCTGCGCATGCGTAGATTAAAGATGCGATATCTTCCGAACCACTAGTGTTGGAGAATCGGAGTTTTTTGTAAGGTGTGTTATTTTGAGAGGACTTTTAGCCGCCAGTAGATTGCGCATGCGCAGAAGAGAAGTGACTATTATTGGGTTGGATGGGTTATGTTGGGAGTGCTGAGTCGATATTATGAGGTTTTGAAAGAATATTCATAGCAATTCAGTGCAAGGACAAGTCCGTTTGGGGGATGTAGCGTTGTTTCCGAGTTAAAGTGTCCGTACCGTGGCCCTGGGGCATATTTTGAAATTGATGTTACCCCTTACAGGCATTTTTCGTTATGCGCATGAGCAGACCATAAGTGATTTAACTGGTGGTGTTTTCATCAGAGAGGATTAGGGTTTTGGGGTGGCGGATGCTATTCCTCTATAGAATCCCTTGTTGAGGGTCTGCGCATGCGTGGATTGAAGATGTGATATCTCCTGAACCACTAGTGTTGGAGAATCGGAGTTTTTTGTAAGGTGTGTTATTTTGAGAGGACTTTTAGCCGCGAGTAGATTGCGCATGCGCAGAAGAGAAGTGACTGATTTTGGGTTGAATGGGTTATGTTGGGAGGGCTGAGTCGATATTATGAGGTTTTAAAAGAATATTCATAGCAATTCAGTGCAAGGACAAGTCAGTTTGGGGGATGTAGCGTTGCTTCCGGGTTAAAGTGTCCGTACCGTGGCCCTGGGGCTAATTTTGAAATTGATGTTACCGCTTACAGGCATTTTTCGTTATGCGCATGAGCAGATCATCAGTGATTTAACTGGTGGTGTTTTCGTCTGAGAGGATTAGGGTTTTAGGGTGGCGGATGCTATTCCTCCATAGAATCCCCTGGTGAGGGTCTGCGCATGCGTGGATTAAAGATGTGATATCTCCTGAACCACTAGTGTTGGAGAATCGGAGTTTTTTGTAAGGTGTGTTATTTTGAAAGGACTTTTAGCCGCGAGTAGATTGCGCATGCGCAGAAGAGAAGTGACTGTTTTTGGGTTGGATGGGTTATGTTGGGAGTGCTGAGTCGATATTATGAGGTTTTAAAAGAATATTCATAGCAATTCAGTGCGAAGACAAGTCAGTTTGGGGGATGTAGCGTTGTTTCAGAGTAAAAGTGTCCGTACCGTGGCCCTGGGGCTAATTTTGAAATTGATGTAACCCCTTACGGGCATTTTTCGTTATGCGCATGAGCAGACCATCAGTGATTTAACTGGTGGTGCTTTCGTCAGAGAGGATTGGGGTTTTGGGGTGGCGGGTGCTTTTCCGCTATAGAATCCCCTGGTGAGGGTCTGCGCATGCGTGGATTCAAGAAGCGATATCTCCTGAACCACTAGTGTTGGAGAATCGGAGTTTTTTGTGAGGTGTGTAATTTTGGGAGGTCTTGCAGCCACGAGTATACTTCGCTTGCGCAGACGAGAAGTGAATGGTTTTGGGTTGTTTGGGTTATGTTGGGAGTAATGAGCCGATATTGTGAGGTTTTAAAAGAATATTCATGTCAATTCAGTGCACGGACACAAGTCAGTTTGGGGGAAATAGCGTTGTTTCCGATTTGAATGGTCTGTAAGGTGGCCCTGAGGCGAATTTATAAATAACTATATTCGGTAGATCTATATTAAAATGCGTTCGGATTTGGAGAAGATGCAATTTCGTCCCTAACGGAGGACCCACAACCGAATTTTTTTCTGATCTACGGTAAAACTAACAGCCAAACTGTATTGATAGCTATATTTGTTAAAGGAACTTGAAAAAAAAAAAAAAGCACTGACGTGAAGTCAGTACTCTTTGGCGCGCGTGTTCACGGTGGCTAATTTGAATTGAATGATTCAAAAATTAACAGTGCTGTATCTAAGCTGCCATCAGGATAGAGTAACAAAGTTGGAAAAGAACACAAGTGACTCTCCTTAGTCGCACAAGCTCCTAGAAGATTTGGGAGGGTCAGTTTAATCCTAATCATGTTTATAGCACGCGCGCAAAAGCAGATTGACTTAACAATGAAAGAAAAAGTGTAAAAAGTCAATCTGCTTTGGCGCGCGTGCTATAAACATGATTAGGATTAAACTGACCCTCCCAAATCTTCTAGGAGCTTGTGCGACTAAGGAGAGTCACTTGTGTTCTTTTCCAACTTTGTTACTCTATCCTGATGGCAGCTTAGATACAGCACTGTTAATTTTTGAATCATTCAATTCAAATTAGCCACCGTGAACACGCGCGCCAAAGAGTACTGACTTCACGTCAGTGCTTTTTTTTTTTTTTTTTCAAACATTTTATCTCAGAAACTATCTGTGCCGAATTTCTGCACAATCGACTTTGTATGAGGCGTGAATAGAGGATAGAGCATGCGCGCAAAGGCTCCTGACTTCACGTCCGTGCCTTTCTTTTCCTTTCAAGATTTATTAAAATTGTTTCACTATAGATATTATGTGATTTGCGAGAAATCAGTGCCAACTTCATAATAATCAAACAAATGTTCTAGTTAGAAGGCTGTGTCCGGAAATGAAAAGAGATTAACTCCGTTTTGTAATTGAGTAAATGTTTGTTTCGTGAAAAGGTTGAAACCGACATTCGAAACGTTTATTTTAATTTCCTTTTATAGAGTGCTTTAATTTTAATTATCTAATTATGATTTCGTCGTTGGCAATATTTATTGCCAATACGTTGGAGATGTTTTATTAATATTCAATCATAATATAATAATAATATTATAGTTCATAAATTTTTGCGTGCTTGATAGTTAACATAACTCATAGTCCTAAGGGCTGGTTAGTCAATCTACATAAAAGTTTTTCGAGTGATTTCATATGAAGACAAAGAATAATCAGTTAATGTGTACAATTAATACAATTATACAATACCTACAATGAAAACAGCGTTAAACTTATAATATTCAAGAATTTTCCAGATTATCAGAATATTTTATGAATCAATACGAAAAAATTCATTCTGTAAATTCTCAGATGTGAGTTTCCGAGGAGGTTGGAAAACTGTTATTTAGATGCATTTACATCGCTATTTGAAACCATTCGTTGGTCAAAGAAAATCAAATATGGTATATTGGGCGTATTCTAATGAATTTCTAAAACAATTATATGTTCTAAGGTCGAATTAAATAATAATCTGCACCATTAATATAGAGGATTCAGGATTTCAATGATTCCATAGAATGTTCTTCATGTCTTTTGACTCATATCACAATTCAGATATCAATAAAGTTTTGCAAGATTTTTTAAAATCTTATATTACAGCCAAGTTCCAGACTCGAAACTCGATCGGTTCTATATTGTTGGAAGTATTGTGAAAATATTACAGTCTTCTTGGAAGCCAAGCTGCCTTGGGCGAGTTCAGTACCTGGATGGGTGATCTCTCTGGCTATACTATTGAACAAGCGCGCCAAAACTGCTGACCTCAAACTTTTCTTTCTAGTTTCATTTAAACGATTTTAACTGGAATTAATAAGTCATATTATAAGCAGTTCGGTTCGAAAGTAGAGAAACTGACCGATTCAATATACTGGGTATCTTATCTTACCGCTATTTCCGCTAAGAGCACATGACGACATGGCAGTCCAATATCTTGCTTCTGGCTTCTAGACGTATTTGTTTAAAATGAACCAAAGGTGTTAGCTCCCCAGATCAAAAAAAATCTTGAAAAACATTGACGTGAAGTCAGGAGCTGTTGCGCGCATGTTCTTTGGTCTACTCACTTCGATTGGACAATCTTCTACGAATTTAGCATCGATATAAACCGCATTTATAGAATATATGAATACATTTCATAACATTTTAAAGACTTCAGTAGAGAATCGTATATGATCACAGAAATTTTAATTATGACATACTTATTCTACTGGAATTGAAATACGAAAAACTTACGCCTCAAGTAACTACAGGATACGAAATTCCGCGAAAATTAGTGGGTCAGCAGTCTACAAGTAATCACTGAGTTTTAATTGCAACAGATTTGTATATTTTGAGTTATAGCGGAAATAACAACAAAATAGCAGATGCGTATAGCTCCAAAACAATTTGGCAACCTACCCTGAAAATTGCAAGTCGCTATGTGTTTCCGTTCTTAAGTTATCATAAGATAAATAATATTTTTTCGCATTTTTTTTTTAATTTTCTAGTGGTACGGTCCTCAAAAAATTTCACCCGTCTTAATGTCGATATTCTACAACTAGCTCCAATCCGATCGGGTCTGTATTTATCAAGTTATCGAGAAAATGATATTCCAGATGGGTATAACTCCGATACCTTTGGGCCGATTATGCCCAACAACGAACTCAACTCTCCCATTCGGATGCGTATAACATACACTGAAAATTACAAGTCCCTATATCTTTTTGGCGCTCTAGTTCCTCGGAACTGAGTGCTTATCAATTTGCCCAAATGTCTGTAATTTTCGAATATTTCGATGAAAATGGTCTTAAACGATTTGGTTCGACTCACTGATCAAGAATCCGGGCTCGAAATTCATTCTGTCCGGCCGGCCGGTCCGTCCGGCTGGTCCGGCCGTAGGCACGATAACTCTCGAAGGGAATGAGCTAGAGAGTTGAAATTTTCAGAGTAGGTTTGGGGGATAAATATCTCGGCTAAGTTCGTTATTGGGCAAAATCGGACAGATGGTTTCGGATTAACAAAAAAAAAATTTTTTTTTACAAAACAAATTCCAAATTATTTTTTTTTAATAGGCAGTTTTATCATAAGAATCCATTCATATTATTTTTAACTCTAACAAGCTAATACTTTCGGAGATATGATTTTTCAAAATTTCAATGTAAATCGTATTTCTACGTTTTCACAGAATGATAGAATTATTATGTGGGTATTCTATGAATTGTTATAATGTCAACTTATTCTCTTGAGACATGACGTTGTTTCATTCGAGCAATCGTATAAATATGAGAATGATAATATAATATCATACTTTTTGTTGGTTGATATTTTTATGCCTATGGTCAATCCATATGATGATGGTAATGGTAAGTTAATAATATTGAGTTCAGAATATCTCCACTAAAAACAAAACTGGAATATTGTAGATTTGAGGAAAGATATACAGGGTGTCCCAAAAATACCACGCGAAAGTGACACTGGAGATAGATTGGCATTGGGTCTATCAGATAGCATCAACATGACCTTAGTAAAAGTCCGCGCTGGTTTTCAAGATATCACCACTTTTGTGTATTTTTTAAAAATCTCCAGTTTACGGTCTTTTATCGCCTAGCATTGCTAGAAATTACTTCAAACTCATGTTTTTTTTTACCTAGGCTATCCTGAATAGTTGCTTTAAACAATGAAGTAATAACTTCACCGACAACTAGAACAAAATCCTTCAAAAAATGTCTAACTTGTTGTATTTTATGCCGAAGTTAAAACGTTAAATTAAGTTTGACTGACTGCTGTGAAAAAAAATTATATCAGACTGAATTGACAAATAATCGCAAAAACTGGTCCATTTCATGCCCTTTTCAAAATGATACAACAATACCAATTTTTTTTAATCAGAACCAGAATTGCTACTTATTAAAAAAAACCTAAACCCTTATCGACTATCTCGCTCCCACATTCATTGTTTTGTAACATTGAAACCGGTCCGACTTTCACAGACTAGGGGTCTTCGAATAGTCTAGACCAGGGGTCACCAAATGGCGGACAGCGGTCCGGATGCGGATCACGAACCTTTTTTTTGCGGACCATTTTTCCAGAAAACATGTATTTTTGATTAAAAAAATTCAGATAACTTTTCGTTTTATTTACTAATTATAGATATTGGATTTAGATTAACTGCTAGTCAAATTCTTATGCCATCATAATGCTATCAACGACCCGCGACAGATATACAGATTTTGTGAACGGACCTCCAATGAAACTAATTGGTGATCCCTGGGTTAGATACTAGAGAAAACTTTTTGGCGTTTGACGGATTTACTCATTTCCTAATATTTTCCGAACGGATAGAGATACAGAGGAAATAGATACATAAATCTAAACGTCGTCCACCGACCAATCATCGGGTAAAATTATCGAGATATCGAGATATGAAAATCATAGATTTCGGACGGGAAAGAAGAATTTTCCTTCGATTCCGGGTCAAAAATATTTCTAAGTGCCGACCCAAAAAATTTTTTTCATGGTATATCGATACGGAGCTCGTGTCTAGTTAAATCGAGGTCGCTGATCACGAATATGCAATTAGTTTTTCCCTAAGTGGCGTACTTTGGGAAAATGTTTACTTAGAGTGAAAAAATGGACGAAAATAGGTCAATTTTAGAAGTTGACACCGCCCAAAAAAATCGGAGTAAGGTGTTGTTGATTTTTGCCCTCATATATGGATCCTTTATCTACTGAATAATCCAAACAGAAAATGTCCAGGCCGTACTATTCGGAAATTATGATTTTTTTCCCAAGGGTCTGTTTTTCGGAAAATTCATTTGGCGGTATTCCCGCGGAAAATTCTCTAATGAAAAATCCGATCATATATTCGTAATCTACGGTCCCGAATTAGTAAATGACGTAATTTGCATCGAAATCGGAGACCGGTCGAATTTTGGCAATTTTTTAATACATTAGCCTTAAAAAAATCCCATTTTTCGAGAAAAATTTTTTGACGCAAAACTATGAAACGGGTACTTATTCTTATAGATTCGGGGCCGTAGATTCCGAATCTACCATCAGATATTTATTACAAAAATTTTCCGAGAAAATATCGCGGAAAGAATTTTCCGAAAAATAGACCCTCGGGAAAAAAAACATAATTTCCGAAGCGTACGGCCTGGACATTTATTGTTCGGATGATTCGATAGATAAAGGATCCAAATATGACGTACAAAAACAGCAACACCCTACTCCAATTTTTTTGGGTGGTGGAAAGTTTGAAAATTGACCTATTTTCGTCAATTTTATCACTTTAAGTGGAAATTTTCCCAAAGTACGCCACTTAGGAAAAAATTAATTACATATTCGTGATCAGCGACCTCGATTTAATTAGACACGAGCTCCGTATCGATATACCATGAAAAAATTTTTTTGGGTCGGCACTTAGAAATATTTTTGACCCCGAATCGAAGGAAAATTCTTCTTTCCCGTCCGAAATCTATGATTTTCACATCTCGATATCCAAATTTTCCGATGATTGGTCGGTGGATGACGTTTAGATTTATGTATCTATTTTTTCTGTATCTCTATCCGTTCGGAAAATATTAGGTAATGAGCGAATCCGTCAAACGCCAAAGAGTTTTCTCTAGTATCCAACACATACAAAAATCTACAATTTTCCGATTAGGACGCGGATTTGGTTATTCACTAAATCGGGCACGCAGATCACGAATCTGTAATTAGATTTTCCGTATCTCGATTAGTTTCGGAGCAATGACGAAAAAAGTCGCAATTTCTGGCTCTACCTCCGGAAAATGGACTAATCAGTCGGATTTTTCGCCATATTACCAAAATTAATCGAGATACGGAAAAACTAATTACAGATTCGGAATCTACGCCTTCGATTTAGTGAATAGCCAAAGCCGTGGCGATCTAATCGGAAAATTCTAGATTTTTGTATGGGTTAGAATCTAGACAAAGGACTCACAGCTCTAGCAATGTGTTAGTTGTTGTATCCATTTTGTCAATATTTCACAGGAAATAGGTCATAAATACTTCTACAAGGGTTGAAGTATTACAAGATATTTTACTTGCAATTATCTTTTCGTGGAAAATATTAATTTCAAGGGTGAGACCACCCATGCAAAAATAAACCAGTTAACCCAAAACATTTAAGTTTTACAAGCGAGCTGCTTTGTTTAGAAATACAAATGAGCGCTTCCCAACATGTGAAGTCATGGGACGCAACAGTGGTGATATCTCGAAAACCAGCGGACTTTTACTGAGGTCATGTTGATGCTATCTGATAGACCTAATGCCAATCTATCTCCAGTGTCACTTTCGCGTGGTATTTTTGGGACATCCTGTATATTATCGTTCATCAAATAATTGAGGAATGAATATCTCGGATGAGTTCGTTGTTGGGTAGAATTCGTCTATTGGTTTTGGATTGATAATTTTTGGCACTCTTGTTGAATTTAAATTCTTCTATGATGTTTGATTTCAATTTCTGCTAAGATGAAGTTCTAAATTTCAATAATGAATCGTACTTCTATGTTTTCACAGAATGCTATAATTATTCTATCTAAGCTTTATTATATGATCTGTGTACTCGTACATTTCATCCTGTTTTATATGAGAGAGTCAAATTCATTTTAGCTATTTTAATTTGGTTTCTTCCATGGTGCAGTTCTCATTCTCAGATTGCTCATTTAATCTAGATAAATGAACTATTATTTGAATTGAATTTCCTTTATGATGCAGTTCTATCATAAGAATAAATTCATATAATTCTCAACTCTGAGAAACCAATACTTTCGGAGATATAATTTGTCTGTTTGAACTAGTTGTTCGAAAGTACTCGAGGCAACAGTCACCCATCCATCTACTGAACTCACCCAAGGCTGTTCGGATCTCCAACAATATAGATCCGGTCGTGTGGAATTTGGCAGTGAAGTTAGGTTCTGAAGGCATTCGCAAAATTTCAGCGACGTCGGACGAATAGTTTCTCATATATATAATTTTTTTCAATGATCTTTTTTAAAATTTCTAGTGATACAATCCTCTCGAAATTTAGCAAGAATTTTCGCGTTGGCATTCTATAACTGATAACCATGTTTGCATGAATTAGATCGAATAACAACAAAATTTCAGATGGGGATAACTCCATAACCGTTTGGCCGATTAGGACTATAAACAATCTCAAATGTCGCATTCAGTTGCACAACCATGGTAAATTATGTTGTCCATTCTCCTGTATTGGACACTTAATTCGAATTTACCATGGTAAATTCGAATTAAGAGTGTCCAATACAGGAGAATGGACAATATAATTTACCATGGTAAATTCGATTAAGGGTGTCCAATACAGAAGAATGGACAATAGAACATACGCGCAAAAGCTTCTGACTTCACGTCAGTGCTTGAACCAATTTTTTTTAATTTCTTGTTATACGATTCTCACAAGAAATTCACAAATGTCTTTGTATCAGTATTCTACAACTAACTGCCAAGTTTCAATTCGATGGGATCTGCATTTTTTGGGATATTGAGGAAACAATATTTCATATGGGTAAAATTCTGAAACTGTTTGGCCGATTATGCCCACCTAACATAACCTAACCTTACCTAATCTAACCTAATCTACCCTGAAAATTGCAAGTCGCTATCTCTTTCCATTCGAGAGTTATCGTTGAAAATGTCTCCAGGAATTCACTTCAACTGCCTGTATTTCGAAAAATGCTCGCCTAACATAACCTAACCTAACCTTACTTAACCTAACCTACCCTGAAAATTGCAAGTCTCTATCTCTTTCCATTTTAGAGTTATCGTTGAAACTGTCTCCAGGGAATTCACTGCGACAGCCTGTATTTCGAATAAAGAGTCTTTCAGAATATATATGTTTATATGAAGTTTTCGTCCTATTTTACGACGTATAATATGATTAAATGTCTGTGACTTCATTTCGGGACACCCATATAGGCTTGCTAGCACGCTGGAAATTGAGGCCTAATAAATTTTAATCAAATATCACCAGCCGCTTAGCAAAAATGTATAAATTTGTTTTTTTCTAGTCAAACTTTAACACCCTGTACTTTGTAAACCAAGTATTTCCCGAATATAGTTCATTGAGCAAATTCATATCATTTTTCGAATTCCTATCGTCTCCTGGATTTTCCACCTCTCAAACTGGACCACCTGTATAGACGATTTTAGGTGAAAAGATCCATCGAGTTTAAAAAACTGACCTCGCAAAACGCACTGAAATCATGGTACTACGATTTTATATTTCGAGAATTACTCATATTTGCCTTGCTCGCAATTAGTTGCTATGGTATTGCTAGGCAGATGTTCTGTCGCGATAGTTTTTTTTGTAGATAGACGGCTGGGCCGATGAAGATGCGTCGTATGCGTCGTAGTATGCGGTCAGAAATATTCATGATCATTCACGGCAGGTTAAGCTTTTCGGAAGTAAATATCGAACGCTCCGTAATTCCTTTGAAGAAAATTAATACGAAAGAGTGAACAAGGCAGTTTTGGAGTACGTATAAACTATCTCAGGATTCTCTAATATTGAGTATCGTGCATTATAAAATATTTCTCATGGATTGGATTGATTTTTTGATCCTATTAAGTTTGTTCGCAGTTCGCATCCAGAACGTATTTGGAATGTTCCAAAACATAACAAAGGAAGAGAACTTTAAAAATTCATTCCTATGATGTTGGGATTTCGGCAAGATGCTTCGAAAATTCTGAATACGTTCGTATTTTATTAATGATATGCAATTTGGGCATATATTATTAACATGATATTCGACCGATCTCATGCTTATGCATTTTAATTTTCATAATTATTTACAGATTGCTGAAGATCATCTCGGTTACCCCATATATTCTTGGATTCCGCTAATGGGGTCCACCCTTCAGCTACTGATGAAGCTGCTTCAGAGACGAAGGACCCACAGGCCAACCATTCTACCAATAGGAAGACACGTGACACTTCATCTCTTGATTTTGGAGCCCTTTTCCACGAGTTCAGGTGAGTGAAATGCTTTTTATTTCAAACTTTCACGAATATATATATATATATATATATTTTTGAAATGAATTGAGTTTAGGATGGAGATCCTCGTATCGTACCGTCATTATTTTGTTGAGTTTACAGGGTTTTAACTTTGATGTGGTTTTTCTGAACAAAATGAATATTGCTGTGAGGTTTTTTATAACTATGACACATTCTCCAATTACCATTTTTTCCGTACCTCCACTGGTTTCCTAAATATAGACTCGCGGATTCAAAAAACTAACTGAAATTAGTATATAAAGAAAGCAGATTAAGTTTATCTTGAGTCATTTCAAGAATACTCGATCATTTTAGAAAATTAAATTATTCTTAGTATTGAATGCCATGAAATCTGAAACTCCAGAAATTTCAATAATTTTATGGATCCGCCCCTGAGATTTGGATCCTCGAATCAAGTTCTGAGGCACGTTGCCGTACCTTTTTGCCATTCGCCATCACATTCATAGATAATTTATATGTACGTGTTTATTAGCACATTGTGGAATCTGTAAATGCTTGCAGCTTTTTATCTGATCCGAATCTGCAAAAATTTTAATTGAAAAAAGTGTTTTATTTGATGGGAGGAATCTATATAGTTAAAATTAATGTACAACTTAAAGACTCGCCTTATACAGGCTGGTCCTAGTTATTCGCCTTTCATCGCCACATCCAATAAAAGTCGATATCTTGGTTTTTTCTTCTGCGTTCATGTGAAGAAAGATTCTCAGAGTCTCAGAATATTCTCAAAATATGTTTGGATATACAGGGTGTTCCATTTGAGAGAAATATAATGAACGGTTCAACGGCGTGACAATATATCGATGAGATTTTTTACATGCGATATATCTTATAAGCGATATCGCGCCAGTATGAACCGCGCCTTGAAATCCAGTAACAACTTTGATATTTCAAATGGTACCTATAATTTTATAATAGAGGTGTTTTAGGAGCTCGTTAGTAAATGAACAAGTTTAAAAATCTATAAGATGTTATGAAAGAAAAAAAATTGGTTCAAGCACTGACGTGAAGTCAGGAGCTTTTGCGCGTATGTTCTATGGACAGTAGAACATACGCGCAAAAGCTCCTTCACGGCACTGCTTGAACCAATTTTTTTTTCGTAATTTTTTTGAAATTTTATAGGGGTAGGGTTCTTACAAGTTTTTAAACACGTCTTTATGTCGATATTCTACAACTAGTTACCAAGCTTCAATTCGAGTTTCTATATTTTTTGAGTTATCGAGGAAATAATACTTTCGGCGGATATAACTCTGAAACCGATTATGCCAATAAAAGAACTCAACTCTCACATTCCCATACGCAGCATACCCTGAAATTGTAAGTCCCTATATCATTTTGTTCGAAAGTTATCGAGGCAACGGTCACTCGCACAAGGCCGCTCGAATCTCCAACAATATACCTATATTCGATCGAGTTCAAACTTGGAACTTCGCAGTACAGTTAGGTTCTGAAGGCTCTCGCAAAATTTCAGCGATGTCCGACGAATAGTTACCGATATATTGAATTTTTTTCAATAATTTTCAATGATTTTTTTAAACTTTTCTAGTAATACGATCCCCACGAAATTTCGCAAGAATTTTCGCGTTGGCATTCTACAACTATGTTTGAATTCAATCAGTTTTGTATTTGTCGAGTTATAGAGACCAACAACCAAATTTCAGATGGTTATAACTCCAAAACTGTTTGGCCGATTATGCCTATAAACAATCTGAAATGTCGCATTCAGATGCACAACCTAACCTGAAAATTTCAAGTCAATCTCTTTCCGTTCTTAAGTTATCGTGGCAAAGGATGGCCGGCCGGACAGAACTAAATTTGACCTCGAATTATTCATCAGAGAGTCGAACCCAATCGTTTGAGACCATTTTTGGCGAAAAATTCGAAAATTACAGATATTTGGGCAAAATGATAACGCGATGTTGCCCAGAACATATACGCGCGTAAATTATTGTAACATCGCAGTTCGTTTCGCTTAATTCTTTGCCGCTCTTCGCTAAGGATCCTGACTATTTTGTCAGCCTTTATAATAATTGTATTGTTAGAAAATAAATTATGTGTATGGAATCGCGAATGTAAACAGTATATACAGGGTGTCCCATAATTAGACCGACAAGCTTGTAGTGGATGTTCTATACATTATTTTAGACACTTTCGGGCCAAATCATACCATGCAAAAGTGCTTCGTTAAGGAGCTTGAGCCCTCTGAAGATGACGTCCAGGCAACACTTATTGATTTCGTATTAATTGTTTTATAAGGGATCGTCCATTAATCACCTGAGGCTCGAAAGGGGGTGGGGGGGTGTTGGCAAAAATCACGAAACAGCACAAGGGGGAGGGGGAAGGTGTAGTAAGATATCACGTGTATTTATTTTTTGCGCGTATGTTCTGGGGAACATCGCGTTATCATTTTGCCCAAATGTCTGTAATTTTCGAATTTTTGTTCGAAATTGGTCTCAAACGATTGGGTTCCACTCTCTGATGAAGAATTCTAGGTCAAGTTCGATTCTGTCCGTCTGGCCGGCCGGCCGTTGCCACGATAATATGAGAACGGAAAGAGATAGCGACTTGAAATTTTCAGGTTAGGTTGTGCATCTGAATGTGACATTTGAGTTTCTTTAAAGGCATAATCGGCTTAACGGTTTTGGAGTTATACCCATCTGAAATTTGGTTGTTATTTCCTCAATAACTCGAAAAATACTAAACCGATTGAATTCAAACATGAATATTAGTTGCATAATGCTAACACGCAAATTTTTTGAAATTTCGTGACGATCATATCCCTAGAAAATTTTTAAAAAATCATTGAAAATCATTGAAAAAAATTCTATATATCCGTAACTATTCGCCCGACGTCGCTGAAATTTTGCGAGAGTCTTCAGAACCTAACTCTACTGCCAAGTTCCAAGTTTGAACACGATCGGATTTATATTGTTGGAGATTGTGTGAGATGGGTGACCGTTGCCTCGATAACTTTCGAACGAAAAGAGAAAGTGACTTGCAATTTTCAGGGTGAGTTGCGTATCCGAATGGGAGAGTTAAGTTCGTTTACGGGCATAATCGGTCGAACGGTTTCAGAGCAATACCCACCTGGAATATTATTTCCTCGATAACTCAAAGAATATAGATTCGATCGAATTGAAGCTTGATAACTAGTTGTAGAATATCGAAATAAGACGTTTTTAAAATGTTATAAGTACAGTATCCCTAGATATTAAAAATAAAAATGGCGAAAAAAAATTATTTTCCCCGATATTGCTGGCAATACTGTGAGCAATAAATAATTTCGGAACGATCTCTAGTGACGGTAGGCATCGCCAGTGAATATCAGTAATATTAGACGACTAAATTTACTGCACAGTACTGTTCAGGAATATTAGAACGCGCCCTTCGCCAAACACGCGATTTCTAAACTGATTTCAGAGTAAAATTAGATTATATTTTATATCTGTAATTGAAGATGATATTCTAAAAATTTATTAATTCTTTGTTGATTCTGAAAAATACACCTGATTTGGGGGGGGGGGAGGTGGTTTGTTGAGCTTAAAGCGCGCCAAGTATCACCAAGAGGGGAGGGGGGTTAAAAAATGCTGAAAAAAACATCGCGTGATTAATGGACGGCCCCTAAGGTGAAGCTTTCATAAAGTAATTGAAATCAAGTACAAGAAATTGATATTTCACGTACTTCAGTATGATTCTTTAGAAAACGAGCATTGCGAGTAGTGAACAGAGAGAAAATTTCCAATCAATTTTCCCGAAAACCGGTGCAACTGGGCGATATCACACAAGAGTACCTTTTTTCAAGAAAAAGTATCAGAGTTCATGAATTTTATGTATAACTTGTAATATTATGAAAGGTAAAAGAGTTGTTAATGAATATACCCTTCGCCCCCTTCGATGTTTGACATGAAAAAAATGCAATCAAACCATTCGGTGCGTATTTTTGATATTATCAAATGTGTACAATTTCAACACTTCAGGTGAAGCCGTTTTCGAGATATGTCACAAAAAATTTGCCTGGACGTTATCTTCAGAGGTCTCTTCAAGCTCCTTAACAAAAGATTTTTGCATTATATGATTTGGCTCGAAAGTGTCTAAAATAATCCACTAGAAGCTTGTCGATCTAATTATGGGAAACCCTGTATATGAAGCGACAAAATAAGAATATTTCAAAGCCATTTACAATCATTTATAAAGACCCTGTATTAATACAGAGCATTTTGAACATTTGAAGTGATTTTGTTTAAATTATTCTTCTCATTATTCTAGAGTTTAAGTTCTGTAACTGTAAAATGCCCTGTAAGTGTAAAGTGATTTATTTCTCGTTTTTACGAATTATTTCCACTAAATTTAGTAAGTATGAATTCGAAATAACGAGGTATTTTAAAATCCATAAACATTTATCCACAGGCAGCCCCATTTAAATTGAAAAATTTAAAGGTCTTTCCGGTTAAACCGGAAGTAGGGTAATAATAGAAAATATGACATCAACGTCATTGTACTAACCTGCAAAGTTTCATAAATATCAATTTTTCGTTTTAGAGATATTCACCGCCTTGGTTCTATCCTTCATCCCAACCCTGTATATACGAATTCTATCAGAAACATTTCACTTCAAACGTATCGTTTGCCTATTGACAGGTATTCGATATTTCCAATTAAATGTTCCCATGTTTTGTTAGATTTCATCAGCAGATGTATATTACGGATACGCTTACCTATGCTATACGCCCCTATCAATCAACCTAACTTGGTTCGAATAGGCAGATGTGAAATAATGATTTTAATGTTTATGCAGAATTTAGTGAAGTTCATATCACTAAAAGCATCAAAAATCTGATTATAACGAAGTTTCGATATTCCGAAAGCAATTCCCAAGATTCGGTTTGAATTTTTTCATAATCATTAGCGATATCAATAGAATGCGGCATCCGAGATATTCAAGTAACAGATGTTGCTACATCTGAGGAAATGAGTTTTTTCTGGCTACTTTCGCGATTTCCTTTAGAATACTTTAGATCAACTGATCACATACAATGGAATAAATTCATTATCTTGGTTACTGTACATATTTATGGACAATCCAGTCAAATTTAAATTTTAAATTAGCATTCTTCTTCGTAAAATGAGAACACAACCCCCTTCGAAAGACAGGTACAACCCCCAATTTTTCAAATAGGAAGTATGGGCTTGTGATACATCTTTTGAAAGGTCGCATCATTCTCTATGCAGAAATGTTATCACTTTCATGTTTATTGCAAAAATCAAGTTCGAAATTTGGTACAATATCAAAAACTAAAATGTAATACAAAATATAGCGAAAAAATTATGAATGTCAATGAAGTAGACGTTCAAAGTATTCACCGCGAACGCCTTGGCAACATCCTAACCTCAAATAAAAATATTTTCCAACATTATTCAACATCTCAGGAGTGGTCGACCTAATCGCAAGCGTTATTCGATCTTTTTAGGTCATTCAAATCAAGTGGTTTAGTTTTTTACACAATGTCCATCACATATCCCCATAAAAAGAAATCTAATGGGTTAAGATCAGGGGATCGCGCTGGCCATTCCACCGATTTGGAAATATAGCTTCGAGGTACTGCCGCAAATTGCGTTGGTAGTGTGGTGGTGCTCCATCCTGTTGGAACCATATCGTATTCTGTGGAACTTGAGGATTTCCTTGATCAGGATACAAATTTGCCAAAGTTGGAATGACATCATTTTGAACTAATGCTAAACAATTATGGCCATTCAAATTGCCCTCAATGAAAAAGGGGCCTATGATTTATGGTTTCGAATATTTCCTGCCCAAACATACATATTTTGAGGGAATTGCGGGTGTCCCTCTCTCATCCAGTGAGGATTTTCGGTACACCAGTAGCGGCAATTTTGACGATTAGCATGGCCGTTGAGAGATGAAGTACACTCATCTCATCAAAAAACAAAACGTCTACTAATTGGATAATATTGTTACCCAACATGTCCATCAGTTGTTCACAAAAATTAGTTCTCCTATCAAAATCTTTTCCAAGAGCTCCTGGGTGGGAATTATTTTACAGAGATGCATTTTATTTTGTTTTAATATGTTTAGAATCGATGTATGGCTGACATTGAATGGTGTGGAGACATATCTCTACTCAATTTTTGTGGATTTTTCGGGTGTTATCTCCGTAATCAATTATTTGTTAAATTGTTATTTTGCGCATTTCCGTTAATCGAACCATTATTCAAAATTGAAGTTAATGAAATTCAAAACAAATTAGACGATTCATAAACTACAACTTATCAGCACAAAACAATTTGCGAAGGCGTTCTAAAGAAACTAACATTACCACAGAAAGTGTTTTACTTAGTTTTCATGGTACCCTCTGAAAAACACAATGTTATGTTTTTTTTTTCATTGTCTTACTATCACTTCTTGAAGGCAAAGGAGGTTAGTATTGTTGTAATAAGATTTGGAAATGTTCGATGGAATATTATAATGAACTTCGGTAAGCACATGATTTTTCTATTTTGACTTTTGCAATAAACATGAAAGTGATAACATTTCTGCATGAATAGAGAATGACGCGACCTTTCAAACGATTCATCACAATCCCATACCTGTTTGAAAAGATGGGGGTTGTACCGGTCTTTTGAAGGGTGTTAAAGGTAGGGTTCTCATTTTTTACGAAGAAGAATAAAAATTTTAAATTTGATTTTGACGTAGGTCGGGATTTTCCATAAATATGTACAGTAACCAAGATAATAATCCATTTGGCTTTTCCACACTGTATGTTTATGCACTACATCATATTAATCCTAGCATCCGTCGGGCGACATTTTCGTTTAAATATGCTGATTTTCGCTAAAAGTGAAAGTCGCAGTCGGTCGGGTTTCATATATTTTTTTTTTATTTTTGATGCACCAACTTTTTCTAAAAATAAAATTCAAATATATTTATAGAAAAGGAAAGTCCCTCTTTGTGCGGAGTACCTTGGAAGCACTCGGCTGCTCCATTCCAAAACACAGTAACTAACATTTTTTCAGAAAATGATATTTCTTAATATTTGGATATACTGTGTTTGGATGCATCTTTCAACCTAGCCCCTCAGCTGATAATTGCAATAGATTTAGAGATATGACATAACCACAACCCAGTATCTGCACAAATTTTCTCATCTTCACATTTCAAAACACAACATCTGCTTTTCCCAGAGCAAAACACAGTATATTGTTGGCAACCCCTAATACAATGGTCTCTTTCATTAATCTATTTATGCTGACCACAGCATTTATCAAATAATATAAAAGAAGCAGCACACCGCCATTGATTCAGTTCAGACCTAGCCGCAGACCTTTACGTATCGTTACGTCATTATTCTTTTACCGTCTTTTTCTCGAATTATAAATCGTACTAATAATAATAATCAATAAATCAGTGCTTTCTCCAAATAACTCAGTTCTTAATCAAGTGTACCTCAATCCTAGTGATTAATCAATAATGAGTGAAAACCAATAATAAGTGAATGTGTTTGTGTATTTAATCATAAGGAATATCTCATCAATATCATCATCATCATCTTCATCTAAGGTTTACGGAGCTTCCCTTACAAAGCTGCCCTGGTGACAGCGTACTGCTAATAAATATCCTGTTTGGTGCAGTATTTCAACAAGGAATACAACACAAAATTGGTGACAGAGCGGTGGGATAGTCACAATTTTCATCAGAAAATACTGATAGTGACCACTAAGTGAGAAAAAACCTGTCCTTCTGTGCAACTGAGTCATTGGATTCACCGGACCATAGGGTGTCAACGCACGGATTTTTGGTCAGTAAACTTCCCACTTGAGCGCAGCTCTTAATAGAAACGACCCCATCTCTGCTTCATCTTGCCACCTGCAACCACTTCTGTAACTGGGTCATACGATCCACCGGACCATAGGGTGTCTACGCAGAAGCAACCCCACTGTGCTACTGAGTCTTACGATTCACCGGACCATCGGGCGTCTACACACAGTTAGTTAATAATTTTAATAAAAGGAGACATCGACCAAGTAAGTCAATTTTCAAGTTATCGTATTTCTAAATACTTGTTCTCATATTTTCCCTTATATATATTTCCATATATTTACAAAATGTCTTTTCCTGAAGGATGCGTTGATCCTTGTAATGATAATATTTCTGAAGACGGAAACGATTTAACACTTTCAACTGCACTGCTTTTTAAATTTATTAAACCATTTTCTGGTAATAGGTCTGAACTCAATACCTTTATTCAGAATACAAATTCTGCCTTTTCTCTGGCAAGTCCTCAGCAAAAGCCCACACTTTTTTTATATGTTGTTTCTCAACTATCAAATAACGTGATTAACGAAATAGAGTTATCTGAAGTTTCATGTTGGTTCGATTTGAAAATTCTTCTGAAACAATTCTATGGCCAGACCAAACATCTTGTTCAGGCACATGAAGAGTTGGAAACGATCAAACAGTTACCTTCTGAGAATGTAACAGAGTTTTTTAAACGTTTGGAAAAAATCAAAAGTGAATGTATTCAGGCCGAAATTCTAAATTGTACTAGAGAAGATGAAATTTTGGGACTAAAGAAAGCTATACAACAAACCGCATTGCGACGATTTATCATTCACTCTAAATCAGAAATCAGTCAAATGTTAAGGGCACGAAATATTAACGACTTGAATGAAGCGTATTCAATTGCCATACAAGAAGAGAAACTTATTAACTATACAAAATCTAAATCGAATAATAATTTTCAAAGAGGTTTACACTTCAATCAAAAAGGTCAATATAATCAAAGAAACTTTAATACTTTCACTCAAAGAAATTTTAATTCACCTAATCCTAATTATAATAGGAATTTTAATCCTTCATATCGACCTAATTATGCAAATCAACCCTCAACGTCAAATACAAATAACTTTCCATTTAAAAATCAATTAAATAGAAATAATTTTAACCCTTCGTATAGACCTAATAACGGGAATCAACCGTCAACATCGTATCAAAATAATCGGACTAATTTAGATCCAAATACACCAGCTTTTAAATTTTGTAACTATTGTAAAAAACCGGGACATTTCATTCAACAATGCCGTTTAAGGGACCAAAAATATTCAGCTAATTCCAAAGTCAATCATTTAAACTTGAAGCTATCGGACCTGATGAATACCCAGGACACCGATTAATTGATTTTACAGGTATTCCATTCCAAATATCAATTCAAAATATCAATCCTTCGCATCCACTTTATACGCTTTCCTTCAAAGTAACTAATTCAGCAAAACCATATCTTACATTTTTAATTGATACCGGAGCCGCGTGTTCGATAATAAAGCATTCCGCATTTAACCCTGATGAGACCTACGTTAATATAGGAGATATAATTACAATCAATGGAATAAATCCCAACATGCCAATTGAAACCTTAGGGACTACCATTGTATACTTATCTTTAGCAGACTTGCATCTCAATCATAAATTCAATGTTATAAATTCAAATAAAATTCAATCCACCTACGACGGACTGCTAGGATCAGACTTCTTCGAAAATCAAAATGTAATTATAAATTATGCAGACAAATCAGTTCTGATAAATAATCATGCAATTCAATTCAACAATAAAGTTCCTATTGATAAAATTACCGTTCCTCCTCGTTCTGAATATATTGCAGAAATTAATATATCTAATAATTTAAATCAAGGCCTTATTGAAAAAATTGAACTTTCTCCAAATGTCTATATCCCAAATATCCTTGTTAAAAATCATAATTCAGTAACGAAAGTACCAATTCTCAACTTGAACGCTGAACCAATCACAATTGATAAACCTTCTATTAAATTAGAACCAATTCATTCGGAAACATTTATTAATTATAATTATATCGATTCAAATCCAAATCAATTTTCAAAATTTGAAACATCAAAACGCAATAAACTATTGAAAGAAAATCTCCGATTAGATCATTTAAACTCTGAGGAAAAATCATCTCTTTTAAATATTTGTGAAAGATATTCGGAATTATTCTTTTTACCTAATGATAATTTAACGTGTACGTCAACTCTGAAACACAGTATTCCAACTAAATCAAATTCTCCAATTTCTTCAAAAATTTATCGCTTACCCAAAATTCATGAAAACGAAGCTAATATTCAAATACAAAAAATGTTAGATCAAAATATTTTACGTCCTTCTAATTCCCCATGGAATTCTCCTATTTGGATAGTACCTAAAAAAATGGACGCATCGAGAAAACAAAAATGGAGACTTGTTTGTGATTTTCGAAAATTGAATGAAATAACAATTGGTGATTCTTATCCCCTTCCTAATATTGAGAATATTCTAGATCAATTAGGCAATGCTACATATTTTTCAACTTTAGATCTTGCTTCAGGCTTTTATCAAATTGAATTAGAAGAAAGTGACAAATATAAAACCGCAATTGCAACCCCTTCAGGTTTATATGAATTTAATAGAATGCCAATGGGACTGAAAAATAGTCCTAGTCGTTTAGCTAGACTAATGAATATTGTTTTATCGGGACTTCAAGGAAGTAAATGTTTTTGCTATTTGGATGATATCGTAATTTATGGTTCATCTTTGAAAGATCATAATGAAAAATTAGAAAGTGTTTTTAAACAATTGCAACTTCATAACTTACAACTGCAACCAGACAAATGTGAATTCTTATGTAAAGAAATTTCTTATTTGGGACATCATATATCTGCTTCTGGAGTTCAACCGGATCCAAAGAAAATCGAAACTATTAAAAATATTCCAATACCTAAAACTGTTAAAGAAATTAAATCGTTTTTAGGACTTATCGGTTACTATCGAAAATTTATTGAAAACTTTTCAGCTCTCGCAAAACCTTTGACCAATTTATTAAAGAAAAATCAAAAATTTGAATGGACTAGTAAATGTCAACAATCTTTTGAACATTTTAAGCAACTCCTATCTAGAGAACCAATCCTTCAATTTCCAAAATTTTCTGAAACTTTTATATTAACAACCGATGCTTCGAATGACGCTATTGGTGCTATTTTGTCTCAAGGACCTATAGGAAAAGATCTTCCCATCAGCTATTATTCTAAAACTTTAAATAAATGTGAAAGAAATTACTCCACTACAGAAAAAGAACTTTTGGCTATTGTAGAAGCATGTAAACATTTTAGACCTTATCTTTATGGACAAAATTTTATTATTTGTACTGATCACAAACCTTTAGTTTGGCTTAAAAATTGCAAAGAACCTTCTAGTCGTTTGGTTAGATGGAGATTAAAATTAATGGATTATGATTATGAAATTGTTTATAAAAAAGGAAAATTAAATCAAAATGCTGATGCTTTGAGCAGAATCATTCCTGAAAATATTAATTCGATAAATCAACAATCTTTCAACGATTTTCAAAATTTATATAATCTTAATAAAATCAAAGAAATATCAAATATTTCAGAAATTGAAGATGACTTATTTAATTCCCCTGAAAATTATTCTCTTGGTCATTGTGTTTCTAAAGACTTTCATATGGGTCAAGGTATTGCCCTTTCTTTTAAAAATATTTTCGGACAAGTTAAAAATCTTATATCTCAAAACAAATCTATTGGACATGTTGCAACAATCAAACATAAAAATCGAAATATCTATTACCTTATAACTAAAGATAAATTTGATCAAAAACCTTCCTATGAAACAGTTTTCACGTCACTTCTAAATCTTAAAAAATTATGTATTCAAAATAATGATACTCATTTGGCTTTACCACGAATTTCATGTGGACTAGATAAATTATACTGGCCTAAGATCTATAAAATGATTCAATATATTTTCTCGAATTCAAATATTAAGATATCAATCTATGTACCAAATCAAAATTCAAATAAAATCATCCATGCAATTGACGAAGAGCAATTGACATTTGATAATTTTAAAACTTTTCATCAAAGAGAAATTCAAATTCCTAAACCAAAATTAACTAATGTTCCTATTTCACAAATTAAGAATTTTATAATTCCCATGTCATGTGACTTTTCGAATTGTAATAAATATCTAGATTATATCAAAACAAATTTCAATGATTTACCCATTAATTCAAAAATATCAGATATAGTTCTTAAAAAATTACCTCAACAATCTCTTTATATTATATTCCTAAAGGAATCCTATGATGAATCAATACTTTATGAAAATTTATTTGAAACATTATCTAATCTTAAAATTTTGTTAAAACATAATGGAGTTCAGCGATTCGTTATTCCAAATGTCGCCTTGTCAAGACAAAATTCAATTATCCGAGAAGATACATATTTTAGCCTTTTGTATTTCCTTTTCCGTGATTTTGATTATGAAATTCTATCCGAAGAACGTGTATTTATAGATGATGAAAAATTAATTCAAGACATATTATTTGAAAATCATGATTCACCTCTAGGTGGTCATCAAGGCTTTGAGCGAACATATGAAAAAATTAAGCAATTATATTCCTGGAATAATATGAAACAACAAATTAGAGATTACATCAAAAAATGCCAAACTTGTCAAAAGTCTAAAACTGATTTTAAACATAATAAAAGTCCTATGATCATCACTACTACTTCTACTAAATTTTGTGAACAAATTGCTATGGACATAGTTGGTCCTTTACCTGGAACTAAAAATAATAATCGGTTCATATTAACCATTCAAGATGATCTGACTAAATTTATTCAAGCATATTCTTTGAACACTCATGATGCTAAAACGGTAGCAATCTATTTTCTTAAATTTTGTACACAATTTGGATTTCCAGATAGTATTCTTACTGATCAGGGAGTAGAATTCTCCTCAAATGTTTTCAAAGAAATTAATAAACTTATGTCAATCAAGCATAAACAATCTACCCCATATCATCCTCAAACTCAAGGATCATTAGAAAGAACTCATTTGACTCTTAAAGATTATTTTAAATGTTATGTAAATAAAGACACTAATAATTGGGATGAATTTTTAAACTTTGCTACTTTTACTTATAATACATCAATTCATAAATCTACTCAGAAAACACCGTATGAATTAGTTTTCGGGCAAAGAGCAAGAGTACCCTCTCAGGTTAGTAAACCAAAACCTTTAGCTAATTACTCGGAACTGGCGAATGATATAAACACTAAATTAAGAATTTTAAGGGAAACAGCTCATGATAGCTTAATTAAATCGAAAAATAAATCGAAGGAATTTTACGACAAAACACATAATCGAACATATGTTTTTAATGAAGGAAACTTAGTATTATTATATGATAATTTATCAAAAGCGAAAAATAAAAAGCTGAATCCAAACTATAAAGGTCCTTATAAAATAGAGCAAATTCATAATAATCAAACAGCTACATTAAGAATAAGTAGAAATAAGTTGAAGACTTATCATTTCAATAAATTAAAACCTTATGTTATTTCAGATGAAAATGGAGATAATACCGGTTCTTATCCTCCTTGTATTCATATTCCTAGTCCCACTTCAAGCAAGGCAAACGAAATATAAATTAAGTCCTATCGAATCTTCATCCGGTCTTTTATTCAATAATTTGGGGAAAGTACAAGTATCAAATAATAAGTTTACTATTTTAACATATCATAATTTAACTCATATTAAATATCAAGTGGAACAGATATCGAATTATTATCAGAATTCTATTAGTATTTGTAATATTGCTATGGCGGATCATATTTCCAGTGATTGTAAAAATCAATTAAATTACGTAAAAACGAAATCTAATCATATAAAACAATTATATCGGGCGATATCTCATCAAGTGAAGTTTCAACGAAGAAAACGTGGTCTTATAGATGGAATTGGAACGGCAATTAAATGGTTAATCGGTACCCCTGATGCGGGAGATGCACAATTTTATTCAGATTCAATAAATGAATTAATTAATAATAATAAACAAACCAAAGTCTTAATGCAACAGCAAGTCTCGATTTTATCATCAACAATTTCTAATTTTAATACTTCTTTCCGAAAAATGAATGAAAATATTGAAGTTCTCAATAATAATTTAAAAGTATTTTACATATATTCAAAGGAATTGGAAAACATGAAAGAATCTTTCGAAATTGAAACTCATATAGCTAATCATATGTTATTACTTATCGAAATGACTGATGAAGTGTTAAACACCCTTGAGAACTATGTTAATGACTTTACACTATTGGAACATGGTATTATAAGTTATAGAATTCTTTATCCAGAACAATTGCTTCATGAATTAACTATTATATCTTCAAAATTTACTCTTCCTATTCCTGTAAACATTGAAAACGTTTATCTTTATTATAAAATCATGAATCTTAAATCATTCATTAAGAATAATAATGTTATTATGGCTTTTGAAATACCCCTTGCTTCTTTTGAGAGTCTTGACCTTTATCACATGTTATCTTTACCTACTCCTCATAAAGACGACAATACCCTATTTTCCTATATTGAACCATCAAAACCTTTCCTTTTTATCTCCCATATGAGAACTAGTTATTTGATGGTCGATAATTTGGCAAATTGTAAAGAATACCATCCAAAAGAATGGATTTGCAAGAAGATGTCTACCATTCGGAAAACAGATACTGTGTGTGAAGTCCAGTTGATATCCCAAGTAATCAACTCAATCCCAAAATCATGCAAGATTAGAAACTTAATTGCTAATGCTGAAATTTGGCATGAAATCGATCAGAACCTATGGTTATATTCAGTCTCTGCTCCAACCCAATTGACAATCACCTGCGACGAAGACCCCTTGAAACACGAAGTTATCCAACAAATAGGAACTTTGGAATTAAACCCAAATTGCAAGGCTTTCACTGATCAAATAAACCTTGAAACTAATACTATTTTAATGTCTATGAATTCTAGTTATGAAATTCCTTCTACAAGTATAACTGATGATGATTGCTGTGAAAAATTGAAGAAGAACATCACGTTGAATGCCATCCATTTGGAACCATTAAAGTTCACCCATGTCAACCTCCATGAACTGAAATATGCTCAACACAAGTTAAGTGAATTCGACGAACAACTTCAACAACAACTGAACAAGCCATTCATCATTCGACATTCATCATGGCTAACAACAATACTTTCCATAATATTTGGTTTAATCCTCCTTATCCTTGGCTACAACCTTCTAAAATGGTGTGGTTTCATCAGACTTCTAAGAAGATTCCTTTGCTGTACTAAAGAACCTAGAGCGATCGAGGGAAATCCATGTCTTCAAATATTTAATCAATGTTGCACACAACCTGTAGAGCATTCAGTACCCTTATTCTATGATGCAGAGCTACAACACTTCAATCTTCCAAATACTTCCACTTCTCGTCAATCAAATCAAGAAGATGCCACCAGCACAGGATCCCAGTCAATGAGAAGATCCAACCGACTTCAAGGAATAAAAATTAATCCTTTTTGAAAAATGTTAAATTTTATTATCTGTTCAAGATTTTTTTACACTCTCGTTTTCTGAAGAAACTTTAATAATGAATAATTCAAATATCCTTAATAATCCATGTCATAATTTAAATATCATGTTATATCGAGATTCTCTTATCATGTATTATTGTATTTTTATGTTTTTATATTTTTCTTATTTACCGGTTCCATATAATCAATTCAATTTTATTGCCTTAAAAATGTAAATGTTCCAATTTCCAATATTTAACCTTTATATTGTAAGGTGATCTGTTGCTTCTTAGATTTTTGCTCTATCTTTAAAACTTAATCAAAAATCTTTTTATGGGGGAGGTGTTGGCAACCCCTAATACAATGGTCTCTTTCATTAATCTATTTATGCTGACCACAGCATTTATCAAATAATATAAAAGAAGCAGCACACCGCCATTGATTCAGTTCAGACCTAGCCGCAGACCTTTACGTATCGTTACGTCATTATTCTTTTACCGTCTTTTTCTCGAATTATAAATCGTACTAATAATAATAATCAATAAATCAGTGCTTTCTCCAAATAACTCAGTTCTTAATCAAGTGTACCTCAATCCTAGTGATTAATCAATAATGAGTGAAAACCAATAATAAGTGAATGTGTTTGTGTATTTAATCATAAGGAATATCTCATCAATATCATCATCATCATCTTCATCTAAGGTTTACGGAGCTTCCCTTACAAAGCTGCCCTGGTGACAGCGTACTGCTAATAAATATCCTGTTTGGTGCAGTATTTCAACAAGGAATACAACAATATACCAGATACTCTGTTTTGGCAATTTGAAAGACATGATCAGATTCTGCGATTCTGCTCCAGATTTAGTCGAGGAGTATGACAACAGCAATTTAGAGGATAGTATGTAGTAGAGTCTTTGGTTGTAGTATTTCTAAACTATTGTAGTGTTTCTAAAATAATAAACGTTAGACATAATTAAACTGTTTGTTATCCTGAATTCGGTGAAATATAATAAACTGTTATTTATTCAAATTTTGATGGAGATACTCGGATTTGAAACTAGCAAAAATGTTTCATATTCAATACCAAAACCAAGCATGTGCCAAATCTATAGTAACAACTAAAGATATGTACAATTTGATTATGTAGAAAAAATTATACGACGAACTGTAACACGTAACCGTAAAATAAAAAAAATTGCATTAAAAACGTCTCAGGGCCAAACAAAAACACTAAATCTCGTTTCCCACACAATTCCATTATTTTCACATACTGTGTTTTGGAATGGAGCAGCCGCACTGTAGATTCATCATTTTCTCACAAATTGAATAGCTGCTGAGTTATTCCGATTCGCAAAACATCAATCTTTTTTCCGCACCTTGTTCATTTTGCATCAATTCCTGCTCTCTTGCCTGATTCGAGTTTCGCAGCAGGAAATAACATGAGATACCTACGTCAAAGAGAACGCAAGAAAACAGCCCCAGGAAAATTCATTGGAAAAGAGATTCATTCGGTGGATGGGGGGGGAACGAAACATCGACGTTTTTCAGCGCATAAACAGGTTTTCAATCAGCGACTGGACGTTCTGAATGAGACATAAAAATTTATAACTACAGACTGCGTGGTGGCTGGAATAACGACAAACATTATTTCTCCCCAAAACTTAGCCATTAAATGGCGTTTAGTAGGAGAATCAGTTTTTGCGCGCATTTCTATACAATGTGGAAAAGCCAAATGGAATGAAATCTTCATCTTGGTTACTGTATACCTTCAACCCCCTTCGAAAGACAGATACAACCCCCGATTTTTCAAATAGGAAGTATGAACTTGTGATACACCGTTTGAAAGGTCGAGTCATTCTCTATTCAGAAATGTTATCACTTTCAATATTTTTAAATTTCAGCAAATTTTGTAAACAATAGTTACAAATCACCACACTCACGGGGAGAAAGGGTTTTTTGCTGAGGTTTTTCCCTAAGCTCTTGTATCATACGTCGAATTGTATGGTACCCCGTTACACCAACCTCTGCTAACACATATACAGCTCTCAGTCAAAAGAATATATATATATATATATATCACTTTCATGTTTAACGCAAAAATTATACTAGAAAAAAATAAAATCAAGTGATTAGCGAAATTCATTAGGAATAATATTCCCTCGAATATTCCCAAATCTTATTTTAATAATACTAAACTTATTTGCCTTCAATATATGATAGAAAGAAAATGATCACTCCTGAGATGTTCCATAATTTTGGAAAAAAAATTTATTCGAGATTAGGATGTTGCCAAGGCGTTCGTGTTGAATAGTTTGAACATCTACTTGATTAACATTCATAATTTGTTAGCTACATTTTAGTTTTTAATATTGTACCAAATTTCGAAAATCACTTGATTTTATTTTTTTCTACTTTGATTTTCGCAATAAACATGAAAGTGATAACATGTTTGAATAGAGAATGACGATGCCTTTCAAACGATGTATCACAAGCCTATACTTGGAAAATTGGGAGATGTAGGTACCTGTATTTCGAAGAGGGTTGAAGGTAGGGTTCGCATTTTTCGAAGAAGAATGACAATTTAAAAGTATTTCGGGATTTTCCATGTTTATGTTCAATAACCAAGCTAATGAACTTATTCCATTTGACTTTTTGCGCGTATGTTCTGGGGAACATCGCGTTATAGTTTTGCCCAAATGTCTGTAACTTTCGAATTTTTTGAAAAAAATGGTCTCAAACGATTAAGTTCGACCCCCCAATGAAGAATTCGAGGTCAAATTTGATTCTGTCCGGCCGGCCTTCCGTTGCCACGATAACTTGAGAACGAAAAGAGCTAGCGACTTGAAATTTTCAGGGTAGGTGGCGCATCCCAATACAACGGACAAGTTCGTTAATGGGCATAATCGGCCCAGTGGTTTCCGAGTAATAATTTTGTTTTCAACCAATATAAATCCGATCAAATTGAAACTTGGTGGGTAGTTGTAGAATATGAACTTAAGCACGTTTGTGAAATTTTGTGCGAATCGTATGGCTAGAAAATTTTAAAAAAATTATTAAAAAATATTTTTGTTGTCACGATAACTTGAGAACGGAATGAGATAGCGGCTTGAAATTTTCAGGTTAGGATGTGCACCAGAACGCGACATTTCAGTTTGTTTATGAGCATAATCGGCCAAACGGTTTTAGAGTTATAGCCATCTGAAATTTTCTGAAATTTGGTGAAGTTTTGTTCCTCATTAACTCAAAAAATACTGAACCGATTGAATTCAAACATGGTTATTAGTTGTAGAATGCCAACGCGAAAATGTTTGCAAAATTTGGTGAGGATAGAATTTGTAGTAAATTTTTAATAAATCATTGAAAAAAAAAATAAAAAATTCTATATATCAGTAACTATACGTTTGAAATTGCTGAAATTTTGCAAAAGCCTTCATAACCTAACTCTACTGCCTAGTTTTAAGTTTTATTACGATCGGTTAAATATTGTTGGAGATTCGAGCATTCTTGTGTGAGTTCAGTAGATGGGTTACCGTTGCCTCGATAACTTTCGAACGAAAGGAGATAGGGACTTGCAATTTTCAGGGTAGGTTGCGTATCCAATAGGAACAGTTGAGTTCGATTTTGGGCATAATCGGTCAAACGGTTTCCGAGTTATACCCACCTGGAATATTATTTCCTTGATAACTCAAAAAATAAATATTCGATCTAATTGGTGCTTGGTAACTAGTAGTAGAAAATCAACATAAAGACGTGTTTAAAATTTTGAAAGAACCGTACCCCTAGAAAATTTGAAAAAAATGACGAAAAAAAAATTTTAAGAACCCCTAGAAAATTTTAAAAAAATCACGAAAAAAAAAATTGGTTCAAGCACTGACGTGAAGTCAGAAGCTTTTGCGCGTATGTTCTATTGTCCATTCTTCTGTATTGGACACCCTCAATCGAATTTACCATGGTTAATTATGTCGTCCATTCTCCTGTATTGGACACTTAATTCGAATTTACCATGGTAAATTCGAATTAAGGGTGTCCAATACAGGAGAATGGACGACATAATTAACCATGGTAAATTCGATTGAGGGGGTCTTTATGTTGATTTTCTACTACTAGTTACCAAGCACCAATTCGATCGAATATTTATTTTTTGAGTTATCAAGGAAATAATATTCCAGGTGGGTATAACTCGGAAACCGTTAGACCGATTATGCCCAAAAACGAACTCAACACTCTCTTTCGGATACGCAACCTACCCTGAAAATTGCAAGTCCCTATCTCCTTTCGTTCGAAAGTTATCGAGGCAACGGTCACCCATCTACTGAACTCGCACAAGAATGCTCGAATCTCCAACAATATTTAACCGATCGTATTAAAACTTGAAACTTGGCAGTAGAGTTAGGTTATGAAGGCTCTTGCAAAATTTCAGCAATTTCAAACGAATAGTTACTGATATATAGAATTTTTTTTTTTATTTTCAATGATTTATTAAAAATTTTCTACAAATGCTATCCTCACCAAATTTTGCAAACATTTCCGCGTTGGCATTCTACAACTAATAACTATGTTTGAATTCAATCGGTTCAGTACTTTTTGAGTTAATGAGGAACAAAAACCACGAAATTTCAGAAAATTTCAGATGGCTATAACTCTGAAACCGTTTGGCCGATTATGCTCATAAACAAACTGAAATGTCGCGTTCTGGTGTTCATCCTAACCTGAAAATTTCAAGCCGCTATCTCATTCCGTTCTCAAGTTATCGTGACAACAAAAATATTTTTTAATAATTTTTTAAAAATTTTCTAGCCATACGATTCGCACAAAATTCCACAAACGTGCTTAAGATCATATTCTACAACTACCCACCAAGTTTCAATTCGATCGGATTTATATTGGTTGAAAACAAAATTATTACTCGGAAACCACTGGGCCGATTATGCCCATTAACGAACTTGTCCGTCGTATTGAGATGCGCCACCTACCCTGAAAATTTCAAGTTGCTAGCTCTTCTCGTTCTCAAGTTATCGTGGCAACGGCCGGACGGACAGAATCAAATTTGACCTCGAATTCTTCATTGGGGAGTCGAACTTAATCGTTTGAGACCATTTTCGTCAAAAAATTCGAAAGTTACAGACATTTGGGCAAAACTATAACGCGATGTTCCCCAGAACATACGCGCAAAAATCATTTAAAAAAATTCAATATATCAGAAACTGTTCATCCGACATCGCTGCAATTTTGCGAGAGCCTTCAGAACCTAACTCTACCACTAAGTTCCAAGTTTGAACACGATCATATCTATATTGTTGGAGATCCGAGCAGCCTTGTGTGAGTTCAGTAGCTAACTGGGTGACCGTTGCCTCGATAACTCCCGAACGAAAGGAGATAGGGACTTCCAATTTTCAGGGTAGGTTGCACATCTGAATGGGAGAGTTAAGTTCGCTGTTGGCCATAATCGGCCCAACGGTTTCGGAGTTATACCCATCTGGAATATTATTTTCTCGATAACTCAAAAATACAGACCCGATCAAATTGAAACTGGGTAACTAGATGGAGAATACCTACTTCAAGACGTATGTGAAATTTTGTGAGGGTTGTACCACTAGAAAATTTTAAAAAAATTGTGAAAAAATATTATCTCAAGGCAACTTAAGAACGGAAAGGGATAGAGACTTGCAGTTTTCAGGGCAGGTTACGACATTTAAGTTATATCTATTCTGGAGTTACTTGAGGCGTAAGTGTTTCATATTTCAATTCTACTATAATACGTCAAAATTAAAAATTCTGTGATCATAGATTCTCTCGTTATTGAAGTCTGTCATTAAAATGGTATGAAAGCAGGTATTCATTCATGTATTATAAAAGCTGAGAAAACGGTATATATCGATTCTGAATTCGATTAAGAGTGTCCAATAGATGTCAATAGACAATACGTATACGTATACGCGCAAAAGCTCCTGACTTCACGTCAGTACTTGAACCAATTTTTACACTGAACCGCGTCCCACAGGCAAACCAACAACCCGTATACGCGCTTCATACGGACTTGTAAAAACCGCAAAAACTCAAATTTCCAAGTAAACACTTTCCATTACCAAGACAGCTATTGATGAAGTAATCTTGTTTGGTTTCGGCGAAACTCTTAAAGGTAATTGAGTTCGAATCCCAAACGTGTAAAGTACTGATTTTAATTGATATTTCACAAACGAATCTTCTTGTTGAGAATTTAAAAAATTTTATATTTTCTTCACCCTGGAAATTATAATCGAATATCTTAGATGAACTTTTGGTATGTAACATATTTCATCTGAAATTAAGCGATCGGATCAAGCTTGCACATTTTTTGTAATTTTATGTATTTCAAAGTTCATTTTCATTAAATTCAAAATCAAATTCAGCTATTACAAAATTCTTATAAAAATAGTTCAGTCACCGATCCTCCGAACAGTCATCGATGTCAACAACTGACAATCCTCCCCAATAGACATATGTATACATTAAAACGAGGTTATTCCTCGAAATCACTTTTCTTTTTCGCGCAATTTCGACATAAAACTATCGAAAATTTCCTCCGATAATCGATAGAAATAAAGGTATGTTTTTTACTCACGCGGCTATGGATTTGGATAGGGGCCAACGTTCCATCGAAGCCTGATACTTCATGTTTTCGATTTGCTTCTTCAGTGCGTCTTTGTCCATTGCTGCTAGCGTACTGGCGTCCATCGGGCGCGGCTAGAGCGTCGCTCTTCACGCAAGCGTCGTTTATTAATTTCCCTGAATGCCGCGGAGGAGCCACCTGTCAAGGTGGGATTCTGAAACGAAGAAAACTGTAATTAGCTACGAGAAGGTCTGGTAGATGTCTACGGAATGCATGTTATTTATACAGTGACTATATTCTTACAGTGGCGACATAGGTGGTTCGATTTTCTATTGGTTGAACACGGTCACGTGGTACAAATCCGCCATGTTTCGTCGAGCGTCAAAATTTTGTACACAGAATGCATATTCTATGCAACTTCGTCAAAACATTTGTTTGTTTATGTTTACGTTTAAGTTCATTTGAATAGAATCTTGTTTTGGAAAAGGTATTGTTTGTGCAATTTAGCGACTTTGGCGAATAAAATAGTTTTCAAAATGCCCGGTTGTGCAGCTGTTGGATGTTCTAATTCGTCAGTAAAAGGTTTCGTTATGAAATGCTTTCCGAGAAATCTTGCCAGACGACATGAATGGACAATAAGAACAAGACGAGCTAACTGGATCCCTACAAATAATTCTTATTTGTGTGAAGTAAGTCCATTTAATTTTACTAATTTACCTTTACGAAATCGAAAGTTTTAAGAAAGGTAATTTCCCTGGAATTAGTATTTATTTTTTATTATTATTTATTTATTTTGATTTATACATAGTAGATTTTAATATACATTAAATATTTCAGGTACACTTTGCCCCTGATATGTGGGAGAAGGTGAGAGTTGATGGAAAAAGAAAGTTGAAACACAACGCTGTTCCTACAATATTTTCTTTCATACAAAATACTGAAGTAATATTGAATGAGCCATTAATGTCTGAGGAAGGTAAGATATATATTTAAGAGCATATTTCAGATAAATTGATTTAAATGTAAATTATGCTGATAAAAAATTCAAAAAGCAAACCCATTTCCTAATATTCTAGGAACAATACCTTTTCTCGTCTGAGATGAAGTGTTCTAATCACATAGTCGCACATGATATTTAGCTATATAAATGAATTACAAAGACTTATTTTCAGTTGTTCCTCAGCCAGATATTACAAATATATCCAATATCACGCAAACCATAATTGAAGTACCAACTGAGAATATACCATCGGATAGCAGCAATGGTAACATCACTGCGCCTAGAGTCCACATGGAACAAAAAGAATTGAAGCAGAAACTAGCCAAGTACGAATTATTGTTTCTAAAGGAACGACAAAGAAGTATGAAATATAAGAAAGCATTGCGGCATATGAAGAAAAAGTTTTCTCAGCTCAGATTGAAATATGAACAGCATTCGTTATTGAGCAAATTGTACAATCCTGATCAGATTGAAGTATTGATAAGTAAAAGGAAAAACAAGTTAGCAAAGTTTTCCAGATTATCAAATTCAACGATTACAAGAGACCTTCGTTTAAAATTCAGCTGTGGTAAAAGTATCAGAAGTACTTCGAGAGTGTGTAACACCTGCATCGCCTCTGTTGGATCAAAGACCCCTTATCCATACAAGATTCTCCAAAATTTCACAGTTGAAAAGATTCAGGCCTCATACATTGTTCTTTTGCAACGAAGCAACCTTTAATAGAATTAGAATCTGTCTTTGTTCTTTGTATAAAATTCATTGAAAATCAACATATTGACCTGAAACAATTCTATGTCGATAAAATGAATGAAATCGACTCGGATATTCTTAATTATTGTCATAATCTAAAAAACAAAATTATAAAATGTTTTATTGTCTACAGACTAAAAATAAGGACAAAAAAAATAAATCTTTTAAGAGTTATGGCCAGTAAGTCTATGGCTGGTCATTCGAAGTAATAGTATATAGTTGAAAAATATTCATTATTTACTTGTGTTATAGCTTTTATTCAATTTTATTGAATTTATAATGGTATTTGTTTTATATTGTACCTGTAATTTGAATAAGAAATAAAAAATAGCACAATTTTCAGAACTTTTAATTCTCTCCTTATTAGAATTCAGTCTATGAAGTTTCGTAACGAACACATATGGATATAATAATTCCATTATGATGAGCTAAAATTTCTATGGAGTTGCACATTCTGCCGAATTATTGCATCTGTCATCTTTCCTATTCAACCGTAGATTATAAATAGTTGTAAATACTAGTTTATTTGGAGGAGTCAAGAGTTTTTGCACGCATGTTCTTTTGTCTATTCACGTCTAACACAGAAAGAATATTTGAAGAAACAAAAATATATTTTTTTCTAGTGATAGAGGATCCTGTTATAATCTTGCAAGAATTTGCGCGTTTGCATTCTACAACATGATTACCAAAGTTTCGATTCAATCCGATCTGTATTTTTTGAGCTACTAAAGGAAAAATATACAGAAACCAGATCATCTTATTTTAATAATAATTCCTAAAATACAATACCGATCGAGGTGGCATTTGCTACTCGAACGTAAATATACAAATACCCATATATAATTCAAAAATACCGCCAAAATGATTTGACGAAACATGGCGGACTTTTGACAGATTTATGACCCCTTGTCGCCACTGTGAGAATATAGTCACTGTAGTTATTTATATTGTTTGGGTCCCTCCGATGGCAGAATATTTGTATACCCATTATTACAGTGACTAACAAGAGAGTGTTAGAGTCACTGCACTGTACCTATTATCATCTAGTTGCAAATGAATCGACAAATGTCTCCTGATGATTTCAATCAGACAAAATGCATGAATTCCTCGATATGGTCTTGTATACTAACTGACAAAGAAACTGCAACACCCAGAATAAGGAGCTGTTTAAATTTTAATTTTTTTTTTTGGTAAACATAGATAGTATAGCATGGAGTAAATGATTAAAATTTGGAAAAAAAATCGTGAAGATTTTTTCATGTTAATAAGCTAAGTGAATTTGAAAGAGGTCGAATCATTGGTCTACGGGAGGCGAGGTCTTTTCGACAAATCGCTAACCGTACGAACAGAAATCCAACTACTGTTATTATTAGATGTTGTTAAGCGTGGTTTGATAATGCCCAAAATCGAAGAAGAGTAGGCACCGGACTTCGAAGGGGCACAAATGAAGTTCAAGATTGACGTCTAAGACTTATGGCTATTAGAGACCGATTTGCGACAACTCTATCTTTGGCTGAGTGGTCAGGAGAACAAGGCCATCCTGTAACTGTCGGAACAGTTTACCGCCGGATGAGGTCTTTTGGACTGCATCATTATCTACCCCATCTTGTGTTACCTCTGACGGTTGAGCATCGCCGGCAACGATTACAGTGGTTCAGAGAACATCAACATTATTGGAATGTGCAAGGCCATCAGGTCGTCTTTTCTGACGAATCTCGATTCTCCTCATTGGGTGCACATGATGACCGAAGAAGGGTTAGACGACGTCGTGGAGAAAGACGTGAACCTCAGTTTGAATTGAGCGTCATGTATATCGGACAGTAGGCGTTTTCTGAAGCGACCCATGTGAATGTGAATGTTTCTTTGTCAGTCAGTATATTTTCCTAATTTTAAGCACAAATCAAAGTCTATGTCTATTTTATCATATGCAATACCACTAGAGATCAAATTGTACCAGTAAAATTTCTCGATTGTACCTAATTATTAAAGTTTGCTGCTTGGCAATTTCGCGAATGTTTGGAAAAAATGCCCTGAGCGAAAGTGCCGAAAAGCAACAAACTTGAATATAACAAGAGAGAAATTTTACCTGCTTAAATTTCAACTCGAGTGGTGTTCGACAAGATGATTTCTCGAGAAAATATGTCGAACAGTAATATGGTCACATTTGAGAAAGCCAAGAAAACCACAATTCATGGGAAAAACAATGTTTTGAAATAATGAATTGGAACATGTTGATTGTATATTAATTTTTGAAGTAAAAAAGGGGGAATCCTTGTGGCAGGAGCTTTGGCGCTCTTGTTCAATTTTTGATCTCCAAAAGAATTGGTTTCTCAGAGTTGCCAATGATATCAATGAATTATTATAATAGAACTGCACTATAAAAGAAATTAAATTCAAATTCTATTTATCAAGTTTAAATGCAATCTGCAATGATTTAACCTCGTGAAATAGGTTGTTGCAACTTACACTCGGTGCATAGTTTTCACATCTCGAAACACCTAAGGAAAGTATCATCGAAATGTTTGGTTCGAATGAGGAGATGATCGCCAAAATAAACGGCTAGTCCGAGGCCAAATATAAATCGTTCTTTAAGGAATTTGTCGTTATGTTAGAGAAAGAGGCTTCCTTGATGAAAAAATTCGAATTTGACCAGAAAATTTGTGTTTTCTCCATTAGCCCCGGAACTGATCTGCGGATGTTTCATAAATTCCTACATTTTCCACTACTCCTACTTGCGAATTTCACTGTTGTTATGTTTTTCCGATGAGAATAAAACACAGTACTTATATCGATCATTAAGAGAATGATGTAGTTTTGATGCAACCTATTTGGAGTACATTGATATATTGGTTAAGGTTTGCAACAAGGTGAATGTATTTAACCTTCATAGCGCGATGATGGTAGATAGGTATACATGCATATTTGTTCACTATAACAAAGATCATAGTACCGTAAGACATAATCAATTCTTGGAAGTTATTAACCGATACTTCGAGGTGATGTATAATGTATTGATCTAAAATTAGACGCATCATATTTCCAAAACTGGTTCACCCAAGACTAGGTACTTGGGGGCCGGTATCAATTATTCTATGTATGAATTGTCATAATGTCAACTTATTTTCCTCAGATATGACATTGTCTCTTGCTAATAGTTGGCTCGAGAAACGTCAAAATCGACTTAGAGAGACAAGGGTAAAAAACCGTCAAATAACCCCCATGTGGCGATTTTATGTTGAAAAGTGAAAATTAAGAATATATATCCCAGGTAAGTACCGACGTTTTATTCTAATACCGGAGATCGTCAAGATCGTACGAGGAGCCCGATAGCCGGTATGTCTACGCTGTCGGGTTTTCGGTTTCGGAACGAGAGAAGGCGGGACTTTTTGGCGCTCTAGTTCCTCGGAACTGAGTGCTTATCAATTTGCCCAAATGTCTGTAATTTTTATTGCGCGCGTGTTCCGCAAGGAACAGCGTGCTATCATTTCGTCACAATGTCTGTATTTTTCGAATTTTTTTTCGAAAATGGTCTCAAACGATTGGGTTCGACTCCCTGATGAAGAATTCGAGGTCAAATTCAATTCTGTCCGTCCGGCCGGTCCGGCCGGCCGGTCCGGCCGGCCGGTCCGGCCGTTAGCACGATAACTCTCGAACGGAACGACTTAGAGCGTTGAAATTTGCAGGGTAGTTTCGTAGCGTAAATATCTCGGACAAGTTCGTTAACGGGCGAAATCGACCGAGCGGTTTCGGAGTTAAGGCCGTTTTTAATAAAATCGTTTTTTATGAATATTTCCGGAACCGATCACTCGATCTTTTTGAAATTTGGCATCAGATTGAAGAATCATGACCTTTATATGCCTGCGAAGTTTTGTGTTGAACGGACGGCCCTAAAGTGGCAAAAAAAATTTTTGAAAATTTGAAAATTTTGTTTTCACGATAACTCGAAAAATACTGATCTGATTAAATTGAAACTCAGTAAATAGATGCAAAAGACCAAAGCAAACAGTTTTGCAAAATTTCGTGAAGATCACGTGACATGAAAAAAATAAAAAAATTACTACTATTTTGCGGAATACTTTGCTTTTAATGCCGAAACATATGTTTTTGAGGTTCATGCTGCCCTTTCCGGGCATTTTCCGTATTGCGCATGCGCAGATGAGAAGTCCTTTAACTGCTGTAGTTTTCGTCAGAGATGATTGGGGTTTTGGGGTGGCGGATGCTATTCCTCCATAGAATTCAGATCCCTGATGAGGGTCTGCGCATGCGTAGATTAAAGATGCGATATCTTCCGAACCACTAGTGTTGGAGAATCGGAGTTTTTTGTAAGGTGTGTTATTTTGAGAGGACTTTTAGCCGCCAGTAGATTGCGCATGCGCAGAAGAGAAGTGACTATTATTGGGTTGGATGGGTTATGTTGGGAGTGCTGAGTCGATATTATGAGGTTTTGAAAGAATATTCATAGCAATTCAGTGCAAGGACAAGTCCGTTTGGGGGATGTAGCGTTGTTTCCGAGTTAAAGTGTCCGTACCGTGGCCCTGGGGCATATTTTGAAATTGATGTTACCCCTTACAGGCATTTTTCGTTATGCGCATGAGCAGACCATAAGTGATTTAACTGGTGGTGTTTTCATCAGAGAGGATTAGGGTTTTGGGGTGGCGGATGCTATTCCTCTATAGAATCCCTTGTTGAGGGTCTGCGCATGCGTGGATTGAAGATGTGATATCTCCTGAACCACTAGTGTTGGAGAATCGGAGTTTTTTGTAAGGTGTGTTATTTTGAGAGGACTTTTAGCCGCGAGTAGATTGCGCATGCGCAGAAGAGAAGTGACTGATTTTGGGTTGAATGGGTTATGTTGGGAGGGCTGAGTCGATATTATGAGGTTTTAAAAGAATATTCATAGCAATTCAGTGCAAGGACAAGTCAGTTTGGGGGATGTAGCGTTGCTTCCGGGTTAAAGTGTCCGTACCGTGGCCCTGGGGCTAATTTTGAAATTGATGTTACCGCTTACAGGCATTTTTCGTTATGCGCATGAGCAGATCATCAGTGATTTAACTGGTGGTGTTTTCGTCTGAGAGGATTAGGGTTTTAGGGTGGCGGATGCTATTCCTCCATAGAATCCCCTGGTGAGGGTCTGCGCATGCGTGGATTAAAGATGTGATATCTCCTGAACCACTAGTGTTGGAGAATCGGAGTTTTTTGTAAGGTGTGTTATTTTGAAAGGACTTTTAGCCGCGAGTAGATTGCGCATGCGCAGAAGAGAAGTGACTGTTTTTGGGTTGGATGGGTTATGTTGGGAGTGCTGAGTCGATATTATGAGGTTTTAAAAGAATATTCATAGCAATTCAGTGCGAAGACAAGTCAGTTTGGGGGATGTAGCGTTGTTTCAGAGTAAAAGTGTCCGTACCGTGGCCCTGGGGCTAATTTTGAAATTGATGTAACCCCTTACGGGCATTTTTCGTTATGCGCATGAGCAGACCATCAGTGATTTAACTGGTGGTGCTTTCGTCAGAGAGGATTGGGGTTTTGGGGTGGCGGGTGCTTTTCCGCTATAGAATCCCCTGGTGAGGGTCTGCGCATGCGTGGATTCAAGAAGCGATATCTCCTGAACCACTAGTGTTGGAGAATCGGAGTTTTTTGTGAGGTGTGTAATTTTGGGAGGTCTTGCAGCCACGAGTATACTTCGCTTGCGCAGACGAGAAGTGAATGGTTTTGGGTTGTTTGGGTTATGTTGGGAGTAATGAGCCGATATTGTGAGGTTTTAAAAGAATATTCATGTCAATTCAGTGCACGGACACAAGTCAGTTTGGGGGAAATAGCGTTGTTTCCGATTTGAATGGTCTGTAAGGTGGCCCTGAGGCGAATTTATAAATAACTATATTCGGTAGATCTATATTAAAATGCGTTCGGATTTGGAGAAGATGCAATTTCGTCCCTAACGGAGGACCCACAACCGAATTTTTTTCTGATCTACGGTAAAACTAACAGCCAAACTGTATTGATAGCTATATTTGTTAAAGGAACTTGAAAAAAAAAAAAAAAGCACTGACGTGAAGTCAGTACTCTTTGGCGCGCGTGTTCACGGTGGCTAATTTGAATTGAATGATTCAAAAATTAACAGTGCTGTATCTAAGCTGCCATCAGGATAGAGTAACAAAGTTGGAAAAGAACACAAGTGACTCTCCTTAGTCGCACAAGCTCCTAGAAGATTTGGGAGGGTCAGTTTAATCCTAATCATGTTTATAGCACGCGCGCAAAAGCAGATTGACTTAACAATGAAAGAAAAAGTGTAAAAAGTCAATCTGCTTTGGCGCGCGTGCTATAAACATGATTAGGATTAAACTGACCCTCCCAAATCTTCTAGGAGCTTGTGCGACTAAGGAGAGTCACTTGTGTTCTTTTCCAACTTTGTTACTCTATCCTGATGGCAGCTTAGATACAGCACTGTTAATTTTTGAATCATTCAATTCAAATTAGCCACCGTGAACACGCGCGCCAAAGAGTACTGACTTCACGTCAGTGCTTTTTTTTTTTTTAAGATGCAGTTTCATCATTAAAATCCATCGATATCATTTTCAACTCCAACAAGCTAATACTTTCGGAAATATGATTTTTATAAATTTCAATAATGAATCGTACGTACTTCTACGTTTTCACAGAATGCTATAATTATTCTATCTAAGCTTTATTATATGATCTGTGTTCATACTCGTACATTTCATCCTGTTCTATAAGAAGGAGTCAAATTCATTTCAACTATTTTAATTTGATTTCTTCCATGGTGCAGTTCTCATTCTCAGATTGCTCATTTAATCTTGATAAATAAACTATTATTTGAATTTATGATGCAGTTCTTTCATAAGAATACATTGATTTAATTCCCAACTCTGAGAAACCAATACTTTCGGAGATATAATTTGTTTAAAATTTTCTACTGATACGATGCTGAAGAAATTTCGCAAGAATGTTTGCGTTGGCATTCTACCACTAATAACCATGTTCAAATCAAATCAGGATGCACAATCTACTCTAAAAATTGCAAGTCGCTATCTCTTTCCGTTAGAAAGTTATCGTGGCAACGGTCACCCATCCAGCTACTGAACTCACTCAATACTGCTCAGATCTCCAACAATATAGACTTGGAAGTCGGCTGTAGAGTTAGGCTTTGAGGCCTTGTGCAAAATTCCATCGATATTAGACGCTTTTTTCAAAAATTTTCAATGATTTTTTAAAAATTTTCTTGTGAAACGATCCTCACGAAATTTAGTAAAACATTGCGCGTCGGCATTTTACAACTAATTACCATGTTTGAATTAGATTGGTTCCATATTTTTTGAGTTCAGGAGGAAATAAAGACAAAATTCAGATAGGTATAACTCCAGAACTGTTTGGTCGATTATGCCTATTGAATAACTCAAACGTTGCATTTGGATGCTCAACCTACTCTGAAAATTGCAGATCGTTACCTCTTTCCGCTCTTAAGTTATCGTGTGATGAATAATATTTTTTGATTCTTTTTTTGAAATTTTCTAGTTATACGTTTCTCACAAAATTGCACATGCTTCTTTATGTTTGTATTTTACAACTTATCACCAATTTTCTTGTCGATCGGATCTGTATTGGTTGAAAATAAAATCATTACTCGGAAACCGTTGGACCGATTAGGCCCATTAACTTGTCGAACTTGTCCGTCGTTTTGGGACGCGCCACCTACCCTGAAAATCTCAAATTTTACCTCGAATTCCTCATCGGTGAGTTGAACCTAATCGTTCGAGACCACTTTCAGCAAAAAATTCGAAAATTACATACATTTGGGTAAAATGATAACGCGATGTTCCCCAGACCATACGCACAAAAACATAGGTACGTATTAGGGGTTTTTGGATCCACAAACGGATTTTCATGCTTACGTGTTCTCTATAGCTAATATATCTCGTAAAATAACTGAATTTTAGAAATGTTCATCACATTATTAATGTATTATCTTCCTTCCTACAGTTCCTACAGAAATCCCAGGCGTAGAAATTAGAATGATTCAGAATATCTGTATCTTTGATCTCGGTTTATCTTGAAAATGATTAATCCTGTCGAATGTCGACTCTGTAAGGATCGATTCAAATGATCGAGAATCGTGTTTCAAAATATCAACAATTTCCAAAATCCGTTCGAATGGGACATGCCTTATTGACAAAATGTAATTTCCCCAATTCATTTAAGAATGTTTTCAGTATAAAATGCGACAAACTCACCAAAATGATATCACGACAAATAACTCAACAATATACCACTGAAAATGCTTGAAACGAGACCGCAGCGAGTGAGTCCGTAGAATATTAATGGTATTCTGTATTAGGTAACTGGAACTGGCTATTCTCGCACGGTGTACAAACTAAGTCGAATATAGGTATATTATTCAAAAGTATACGGCAGGTAATGCCAACACACCAGACATAGAAAGTAATATTGATAATGATAAGATAAACTTACTCACATAAGAGACCGCTCGCAACTTTTACAGTTCAATCCTTAAAATGTGTTCGAGAAGGTTGCTTTTCATCAATTATTTGCGTATGAAATCGGTCTTACACGAGCTGATATCATTTATCGAGGTAAAATATGGAGGTTTATCGAAGGAAACTGATTATTGCCATCCGTTTTCTATTGTGAAAAGGAAGTTTTACCTTCGATTTTTCAATTGGATCGGGAAAATCGGTTTCTTTAACTCGCATTTCCTGTATCGGCAGCTATTAATTCTCAATGCAAATTGAAACAAAATTGGTTCAAGCCCTGTGGACAGGAGCTCTGGCGTTCTTGTTCAAACTTTGACACATCATATCTCCGAAAGTATTGGTTTCTCAGAGTTGGGAATGATATCAATGTATTCTCATGATAGAAATGCATCATAAAGGAAATTCAATTGAAATAATAGTTTATTAATCAAGATTAAATGAGCAATCTAAGAATGAGAACTGCACCATGGAAGAAATCAAATCAAAATAGCTGAAATTAATTTGACTCTCTCTTATAGAACAGGATGACTTGTACGAGTATGAACACAGATCATATAATAATTCATAGATAGAATAATTATAGCATTCTGTGAAAACATAGAATTAGGTACGATTTATTATTGAAATTTCGAAAAATCATATCTCCGAAAATGTTAGCTTGTTAGAGTTGAAAATAATATCAATGGATTTTCACGGTGAAACATCATCTTGAAAAAATTTGAATTTGAAATTTGTAAATGAAAAAAAATTTTTTTTTCGTTACTCCAATACCATTTGGCCTATTTTGCCCAATAACGAACTTAACCGAGATATTTATCTCCCAAACCCACCCTGAAAATGTCAACTGCCTGACTCATTCTGTTCGGGAGTTATTGTAGAAACAAAATTTAAATAAAAAAAAAAAATTGTTGCCACTTTACGGCAGCCCGATCAATACAAAACTTCGCACTCTCATGAAGGTCATTATTCTACAATTTCATGCTCAATTTCAGATAGATCGAGTGATCGGTTTCGGAAATATTCATAAAGAATGTTTTTACTAAAAACGGCCATAACTTCGAAACCGCTTGGTGGATTTCGCCCGTTAACGAACTCGTCCGAGATATTTACGTTCCAAACCTACCCTGCAAATTTCAACCCTCTAACTCCTTTCATTCGAGAGTTATCGTGTTAACGGACGGCCGGCCGGACAGAATCGATTTCGACCTCGAATTCTTGATCAGTGAGTCGAACCAAATCGTTTGAGACCATTTCCAGCCAAAAATTTGAAACTTACAGACATTTGGGCAAATTGATAAGCACCCTGTTCCAAGGAACAAGAGCGCCAAAAATTGATTCAAGCACTGATGTGAAGTCAGGAGCTTTTGAGCGCCTGTTTTATTGTCTACTCATCTATATTGGACACACTACTGCGAACTTACCATCCATGCATACCGTTTTCTCAGCTTTTATAATATATGAATACGATTCTGACGATTTTAATGACAGACTTCAGTAACGCCACAATCTTCTATGATCACAGAATTTTTAATTCCGCCATATTATGTATTCTATTGGAATTGAAATACGAATAAACTTACGCCTCGAGTACCTCCAGGATACGATATTTAGGAAATTTAGCGAAAATTAGTGGGTCGGCATTCTACAAGTAATAACCGAGTTTTAATTGGATAAGATTTGTATATTTTGAGTTATAGAGGAAATAACAACAAACTCAAATGACGCACTTGGATGCGCAACCTACCCTGAAAAGTGGCGATCTCTTTCCGTTCTCAAGTTATCGTGAGATACATAATATTATTTCGAAATTTTTTCAAAATTTTCTAGGGGTTCATTCCTCACAAAATTTCAGTCACTTCTTTATGTCTATATTCTTCAACTAGTTCTCAAGCTTCAATTCGATCCGATCTGTATTTTTTGTGTTATCGAGAAAACAATATTCCAGATGGGTATAACTCCTAAACCGTTTGGCTGATTATACCCATCAACGAACTTAACTCTCCCATTCGGATGCGCAACCTACCCTGAAAATTTCAAGTCCCTATCTCTTTCCGTCCGAAAGTTATCGAGACAACGCTCACCCATCCAGCTACTGAACTCATCCAAGGCTGTTCGGATCTCCAACAATATATATCCGATAATGTTCAAACTACACGATTCAATTTTTTGGGAAGTATTATTTGAAACCATTTATGAACGAAACCAGGTGGCCCTGACACAAACTTAACGTCATTGAAGGCTGGTTTATGCTGGCTGGTAACTTTAACTTAACCCTTAACTTAAACATTGAAACAGATTTCTAGGAATATTGTTTATACTGAGACTTACGAATTCGTTTACTTATTAATAATAATAATAATTAATAAGTTAACGGATACTTTCGTCTGATTATAAGCCATAACACTAAAAATCTATGTCTATATATATTATATATTAGGATTAAGTTAAAGTTACCAGCCAGCATAAACCAACCTTTAATCCGTACGTTGATATCATATAGTTAGGGATTCGTAATTTTTGCGCGGTTGTTCGAACAAACACCTGTTATGACTAAATTTAATTTTATTTCAACCAACCTTCCTCTACCCCTTTCAATCGGTAATACTTACATAAACCAAATACAAAATCATTTAGGTAGAAGCAGAAAGAACAGTATAGTATATTTTCGAATTTTCTTACAGATATTTCGAATACTATTTTTCTTAGTAATTGAACTTATGGATGTGTTCAATAAGCAACAACTGAATCAGTACAGGATCGTATCAATAGTTACTTCCATTAGCAGCGAAAACAATCCTATAAAACTTATAGAATTACATTTTACTTGTAAGGATTTTTCTAAATATATCACTTCTCTCAGATGTGAATAAGTATACTGTAATGAATTTATAGGGTTACTTTTCCCATCTAACTTCCGTGAGGAAAATGCTGTTCTTGACTTTTTCAATTTCACTTAAACTACAACTATGTACACTTTTAACAATTGACTAGACTAATTAATAGTCTAGGCAACAAGTGCTTTTTAGGTCAAAACTTTTTAGAGTTATCATTGAGGATCATTCGATTCGGAATGGCATGTAGATATGTTTTGAGAAAATTCAAGGGCCGCTCGAAAAACTCGCAAAAGTAATGAACAATTAAGTGGAAAAAAGGGGCTTGGTTTTTTGCATATATCTCAAAAACTGTGTGAGATTTTTCAAAATTGAAAAAAGATTCGAAAAGAGGAGGATATTTCCCAAAAATTTTCCCGGAACTGTAGGACCAATATTTATAATCAATTAGTTATCCATTAGTTAATTAACAATTTTTTGTAGCACGAACATTAAAATTGCTTGTGTCATAATTGTTAAACATTAATCTAAGAATTTTTTCCTTTCGTGGAGCTATTTTTCAAAGGCCTTAGATAGATTCCCATAGGAAACATTAAACAATTCTTAATTTTCGCTTTGTTATTAACAATTTACTTAGGTTAAAAATTATAAAGCTTCGTGAGGATCTTCCTAGGTGGCGCTGGTAAGATTTTCTTCCCAGAACTTATTCACAATAGGGCTTAAGTTTCGCTGATGATTGGTAACAACCATCAACCCCTTATGTATCCGCTCTGAATGACACTATCCTCACATCTTTGAGTTATTCTTATTTTGAATACAGTGAAATGCTCACAGTAAGTTCACTTCTGATTAGCTGATTGGTGGAATATATTTGGTATTATTGCAAATACAGGTGTTAACTCACCTAGATACATTGCTTGCAAAAATGAACGGAAGAACATATTTTTATTATTAGGTACTTCAGATGTATACCAAATAAATAAATTGCCTATGAGTTCCCTCTATTTTCCAAGATAGAAACAAGTTAGGTAATCTCAGTGAAGTTAACTCTATATATTATAATAATAAAAATGTAAGTTAAAGAGGTGACTCCTAGATGGCGCAAGGTTCAAGTAAATAATCCAACGATTGCAATTGTTATTAGAATAAATATTAGAAATATATGAAGCCTGGCACTCTCAAGGTCTTGATAATGACAGTTATCTTTTATCACTTACATCAAGCGCGGGTGAACGTTTATCCACTATACGGCATTCTTTGCACTTGTTGGCGCTCTTGTTGTTCGGAACAGAGTGCTTATCAATTTGCCCAAATGTCTGTAATTGTCGGATGTTTGGATGAAAATGGTCTTAAACGATTTGATTCGACTCACCGATCAGGAATCCGTGGTCAAAACAGATAGGTACTGTCCGGCCTGCCCTTAACGCGATAACTCTGGAACGGAATGAGCTAGACAGTTAAACTATTCGGAGTAGGTTTGGTAGATGAATATATAGGTTGAGTTCGTTATTGGACAAAATCGGCCTAGTGGTTTCGGAGCAACGAAAAAAAATAAATATTTTTTACATTGCAAATTTCATATAATTTTTTCAAGATGCAGATTATTTTCATAAGAATCCATTGACATAATTTTCAACTCAAACAAGCTAATACTTTCGGAGATATGATTTTACAAAATTTTTACAGTACAAATTTCAAATTCAATTTTTTTTAGGATGCAGTTTCATCATGAGAATCCATTGACATAATTTTCAACTCAAACAAGCTAATACTTTCGGAGATATGATTTTTCAAAATTTTTACAGTACAAATTTCAAATTCAATTTTTTTGAATATGAATACTCATAGGGTAATCAACCCCATGTCTATAATGCTCTGAATGAAGATAATAGCTTGATAGTTGAATAGGCAATAATGATAATCCATTGGTAGAAATTTCTTGTGGAAGATCCAAACATCTGTATGTAAATCGATTATGACCTGGAAAGCCAAAACTTTCACACCAATTGCCTCCATGCTATTGATAATGGCGCAACTCAAGTAATTGACTGCTAATGGCTATGAACAAGAAGAACCTAGAAGACGAAAAATGCTAGTCTTCGTTCTATAGGTGGCTGAAACTGAAGGTTCAAAGTTGAAGTTATCGCAAATCCCTGATATATAGTAATAATAATATTAACTTGTTAATCCCTTTAGACATCATATATGAATGTATAGGAATTGTCAGCTGAAAAACGCAATAACGAATATACAATCAATATAAATAATAAAGGAAACAATCATCAACGTGAAGTCAGTACTTGAACCAATTATTTATTTTTTCGTAATTTTTTGAAAATTTTCTAGGGGTACGGTTCTCATAAATTTTACACACGTCTTTATGTCGATATTCTACAACTAGTCACCAAGCTTCAATTCGATCGAGTCTTTTTTTTTTTGAGTTATCGAGGAGATAAGATATAATATTCCAGGTGGGTAGAACTCCGGAACCGTTGGATCGATTATGTCCAAAAACTTAACTCTCCCATTGGGACGCGCAACCTACCCTGAAAGTTTCAAGTCTCTTTCCGTTCTCAAGTTATCTTGGCTACAGCCGGCCGGACAGAACAAATTTGACCTGGAATTCTTCATTAGAAAGGCGAACCAAATCGTTTGAGACCATTTTCGGCAAAAAAACCGAAAATTATGGACATTTGGGCAAAATGATAACGCAATGAACCCTTGAACATGTGCGCAAAAATGGCTCATACCGTTGTTAATAAATCATGTATGTTCTGGGGAACATCGCGTTATCGTTAGGGTCATATGTCTGTAATATTCGAATTTTTTGCCGAAAATGGCCTCAAACGATTAAGTTTAACTCACTGATGAAGAATTCGAAGTTGAATTTGATTCTGACCGGCCGCCGGCCAGCCGTTACCACGAGAACGGAAAAAGATAGCGACTTGAAATTTTCAGGGTACATGGCGCATCCAAATACGACGGACAAGTTCTTTAATGGGCATAATCGGACATAATGGGCATAATTCGGAGTTATACCCATCTGGAATATTATTTCCTCGATAACTCAAAAAATATAGACTCGGTCGAATTGAAGCTTGGTAACTAGTTGTAGAATATCGTCATGAAGACGTGTGTAAAATTTTGTGACGACCGTACCACTAGAAAATATTCAAAAAATTACGAAAAAATATGATGTATCTCATGATTCCTTGAGAACGGAAAGAAATAGCGACTTGCAGTTTTCAGGGTAGATTTCGCATTTGAATACGACATTTAAGTTCGTTAACTAGCATAATCGGCCAAATGGTTTTGGAGTTATATCAATCTGAAATTTGGTTTTATTTCCTCAATAACACAAAAAATACAAATCCGATCCAATTCAAATATGGTTTATTATTTGTAGAATGCCAACGCGATGGTGAATTCTAATTAAGAGTGTCCAATACAGGAAAATGGACAAGAGAACATACGCGCAAAAGCTTCTAACTTCAAGTCAGTGCTTGAACCAATTTTTTTTTCATTTGTAAACTCTGTGCATAAGTATAAAAATTATATACGGATCCATTTCGAGCAGAAAGATCTGAACTTGTGCCTAAAATAAGGAGCAACTATGATGTACTGAAAAGCAACGTAACACCTGAACTCAAATGAATAGGTCAAGGGCTTTGCGATTAATTTGCAATTTTTATTCGAAAATATACCAAATTGGCTGTCGAGGATTTCTTGAATCTCCAGTTCAATTATCCGCGAATAAAATATATGGAACAGATACCTTTCCCACTCTCCGCAGCCAGAGGCTCATCGCAAATCACGCAATAATCTTTTAAATATCACACTCTGACCGAATAAAGGCGGAGAAAGCGCAACAAATCAAACAGAATCGACATCAATCAAAAAGTAGATGAAGTTTTTCCTAATCCTCGGTTTCCTTGTCGGTCCCTTTACTTCTCTAATCCCTCTAATTAACATTCAATTTCGATACAAAATACGAACTACCAAAAATTATAAATTAAATTACTGTCAACATCTGATAGGTATTGGTCGGCGGTTTTTGCAAACTACCGGACGATTGTAATACGCCTAATAACATTCTGCATAGTGAAAGCTCGGTGAAAGTCTCGCGTGCACCTGACATTCTTACGATCTACTCCATTCATGTAAACATCATTGATGATGCTATTTTATTCTCATACTCTTCTTCCGATCATAATGCACTTGTTATAGCATTCGAATTTGACAGTCAATCCATGTGAGGGCTTATATTATACGGTGTGGAAAAGCTAAATGGAATGAATTCATTTTCTTGGTTATTGTACATATTTATGGAAAATATAATAATTTGGAATTCTTATTCCTAAAAATGCGAACCCTACCTTCAACCCTCTTCGAAAGACAGGTACAACTCCCAATTTTTCAAATAGGATATATTCAACGCGAATGGCTTGGCAACATCCTAACCTTTTTTAAAAATTTGTTGCAATATTATTCAACATCTCAGGAGTGATCGACCTAATAATAATAATAATAATAATAAAATTACAAAATAAACAAATTTATTGCCCATCTGAAAGACTTACATAATATTTATATAATAATACATATATAGTTACATCAAAGGTTAGTACAAATGGCATATCAGGAACAAATGGCAATTGGTTCAGACACCAAGGTAAACCCAGGTCTGTTCTTCCACCAATGCCCCAGAATATTTATGAACAAGATGAGCGATTCAGGCTGTGAAAAATATAGTGAAGAAAATGAAGGGAAAAGGGGGGGAAAAAAAAAAGGGAAAACAAAAAGTAGAGACAGGAAGAGAGGATGGGGAAGGAAAAAATATGTAGATGGATACTCGACTGAGATTTGTTCCTCTTTTACACTTGACTATCCAACAAATATCTCTTATATCTACTCTTGAATACACACGGGGTTAAGCTAATATCGAAGAATCTCAATTTCATCAAATTATTCATGACAACTACAATATTGTAGGAGAATGATCTCTTGAATACTTCTTTTCTATGAGAGGGTATCGTGAGCAAATTTTTGCGACGGATATTTAGGTTGTGGACATCGGTTCGGTAGGTTAGCTTTGCATGTAAATAGGCCGGACATCTAAATTTTATAATTTTGAAGAAAAAAAGAGTTATTCGATATTTTAGGTCATTCAAATCAAGGGGTTTAGATTTGTACACAATGCTCTTCACATATCCCATAAAAAGAAATATAACGGGTTAAGATCAGGGGTTCGTGCTGGCTATTCGATCGTTCCTCACCTATCCACCGATTTGGAAATATTGCATCGAGGTACTGCCGAACATTGCTTAAGTAACGTGGTGGTGCTCCATCCTGTTGGAACCACTTCGTATTCCGTGAAAGTTGAGCATTTCTTTGATGAGGATATACATTTGCCATAGTTTGAAGGATATCGCAAAATTTCAGCGATGTCGGACGAATAGTTTGTGAAATATAGAATTTTATTCAACGATTTTCAATGATTTTTAAAAAATTTTCCAGTAATATAATCCTTACGAATTTTTGCAAGAATTTCTGTACTGGCATTCTACAACTTATTGCAACGTTTGAATTGGATCGGATTAATATTTTTCGAGTTATTGAGGAAATAACAACCAAATTTCAGATGTGTTTAACTCCAGAACCGTTTCGCCGGTTATACCTATTAACAAACTCATGTGTCGCATGCGGATGCACAACTTACACTAAAAATTGGTTATCGTCACATAAATAATATTTATTAATAATGTTTTTAAACGTTTCTAGTTTTATGATTTTCACAAAATGTCACAATCGTCTTTGTGTTAGTATTCTACAGCTAGCTATCTAGTTTTAATTCGATCGTATCTGTATTAGTTGATGACAAAATTATCACTTGGAAACCGTTAGGCTGATTATGCCCATTAACGAACCGTCGTATTTAGACGCGCCACCTACCCTGAAAATTTCAAGTCGCTATCTTTTTGCGCGCGTGTTCCGCAAGGAACAGCGTGCTATCATTTCGTCACAATGTCTGTATTTTTCGAATTTTTTTTCGAAAATGGTCTCAAACGATTGGGTTCGACTCCCTGATGAAGAATTCGAGGTCAAATTCAATTCTGTCCGTCCGGCCGGCCGGTCCGGCCGGTCCGGCCGGCCGGTCCGGCCGGTCCGGCCGGCCGGTCCGGCCGGTCCGGCCGGCCGGTCCGGCCGTTAGCACGATAACTCTCGAACGGAACGACTTAGAGCGTTGAAATTTGCAGGGTAGTTTCGTAGCGTAAATATCTCGGACAAGTTCGTTAACGGGCGAAATCGACCGAGCGGTTTCGGAGTTAAGGCCGTTTTTAATAAAAACGTTTTTTATGAATATTTCCGGAACCGATCACTCAATCTTTTTGAAATTTGGCATCAGATTGTAGAATCATGACCTTTATATACCTGCGAAGTTTTGTGTTGAACGGACGGCCCTAAAGTGGCAAAAAAAAATTTTGAAAATTTGAAAATTTTGTTTTCACGATAACTCGAAAAATACTGATCTGATTAAATTGAAACTCAGTAGTTAGATGCAAAAGACCAAAGCAAACACTTTTGCAAAATTTCGTGAAGATCACGTGACATGAAAAAAATTAAAAAATTACTACTATTTTGCGGAATACTTTGCTTTTAATGCCGAAACATATGTTTTTGAGGTTCATGCTGCCCTTTCCGGGCATTTTCCGTATTGCGCATGCGCAGATGAGAAGTCCTTTAACTGCTGTAGTTTTCGTCAGAGAGGATTGGGGTTTTGGGGTGGCGGATGCTATTCCTCCATAGAATTCAGATCCCTGATGAGGGTCTGCGCATGCGTAGATTAAAGATGCGATATCTTCCGAACCACTAGTGTTGGAGAATCGGAGTTTTTTGTAAGGTGTGTTATTTTGAGAGGACTTTTAGCCGCCAGTAGATTGCGCATGCGCAGAAGAGAAGTGACTGTTTTTGGGTTGGATGGGTTATGTTGGGAGTGCTGCGTCGATATTATGAGGTTTTAATAGAATATTCATAGCAATTCAGTGCAAGGACAAGTCAGTTTGGGGGATGTAGCGTTGTTTCCGAGTTAAAGTGTCCGTACCGTGGCCCTGGGGCTAATTTTGAAATTGATGTTACCCCTTACAGGCATTTTTCGTTATGCGCATGAGCAGACCATCAGTAATTTAACTGGTGGTGTTTTCGTCAGAGAGGATTAGGGTTTTGGGGTGGCGGATGCTATTCCTCTATAGAATCCCCTGTTGAGGGTCTGCGCATGCGTGGATTAAAGATGTGATATCTCCTGAACCACTAGTGTTGGAGAATCGGAGTTTTTTGTAAGGTGTGTTATTTTGAAAAGGACTTTTAGCCGCGAGTAGATTGCGCATGCGCAGAAGAGAAGTGACTGTTTTTGGGTTGGATGGGTTATGTTGGGAGTGCTGAGACGATATTATGAGGTTTTAAAAGAATATTCATAGCAATTCAGTGCAAGGACAAGTCAGTTTGGGGGCTGTAGCGTTGCTTCAGAGTTAAAGTGTCCTTACCTTGGCCCTGGGGCTAATTTCGAAATGGATGCAACCCCTTACGGGCATTTTTCGTTATGCGCATGAGCAGACCATCAGTGATTTAACTGGTGGTGCTTTCGTCAGAGAGGATTGGGGTTTTGGGGTGGCGGATGCTTTTCCGCTATAGAATCCCCTGGTGAGGGTCTGCGCATGCGTGGATTCAAGAAGCGATATCTCCTGAACCACTAGTGTTGGAGAATCGGAGTTTTTTGTGAGGTGTGTAATTTTGGGAGGACTTGCAGCCACGAGTATACTGCGCTTGCGCAGACGAGAAGTGAATGGTTTTGGGTTGTTTGGGTTATGTTGGGAGTAATGAGCCGATATTGTGAGGTTTTAAAAGAATATTCATGTCAATTCAGTGCACGGACACAAGTCAGTTTGGGGGAAATAGCGTTGTTTCCGATTTGAAATGTCTGTATGGTGGCCCTGAAGCGAATTTATAAATAACTATATTCGGTAGATCTATATTAAAATGCGTTCGGATTTGGAGAAGATGCAATTTTGTCCCTAACGGAGGACCCACAACCGAATTTTTTTCTGATCTACGGTAAAACTAACAGCCAAACTGTATTGATAGCTATATTTGTTAAAGGAACTTGAAAAAAAAAAAAAAAGCACTGACGTGAAGTCAGTACTCTTTGGCGCGCGTGTTCACGGTGGCTAATTTGAATTGAATTATTCAAAATTTAACAGTGCTGTATCTAAGCTGCCATCAGGATAGAGTAACAAAGTTGGAAAAGAACACAAGTGACTCTCCTTAGTCGCACAAGCTCCTAGAAGATTTGGGAGGGTCAGTATAATCCTAATCATGTTTATAGCACGCGCGCAAAAGCAGATTGACTTAACAATGAAAGAAAAAGTGTAAAAAGTCAATCTGCTTTGGCGCGCGTGCTATAAACATGATTAGGATTATACTGACCCTCCCAAATCTTCTAGGAGCTTGTGCGACTAAGGAGAGTCACTTGTGTTCTTTTCCAACTTTGTTACTCTATCCTGATGGCAGCTTAGATACAGCACTGTTAAATTTTGAATAATTCAATTCAAATTAGCCACCGTGAACACGCGCGCCAAAGAGTACTGACTTCACGTCAGTGCTTTTTTTTTTTTTCCTTTCTCAAGTCATCGTGGCAACGGCCGGCCGGATATAATCAATTTGTACCTCGAATTCTTCATCAGTGAGTCGAACCAAATCGTTTGAGACCATTTTCGGCAAAAAATCGAACATTACAGACATCCAGGCAAAATGATAACGCCATGTTCCCCGAACATAGGCGCAAAACATTTTGAACATTTGAATATTCTCATGAACCAGATATCGGTTAGAGTTTGTTTGCAATGATTTCTCTTCACTACTCAATAAATTTGAAAAAATAAAATGAATGGTTTGTGTACCGCTCTAGTGAAAAACTATATTCGAAGGGCAAATATGTGCTGAATCAGATGACATTAACGATGAATTCATATTTCATGTACAAGGTGTTATATTATTATAACCGGAAAAAAACAATCTAAATGTCTCTATCGTGGTCTGTAATTTTTCGGTATGGTTTATATGAACATTTTGATGACCCGACATGATAATACTAAGAAAATTCGAAAATAATTTTTTCGACGGTTCGGGAGGGACTACCCTTTGATATATGTTGATACCTAGGGGAGCTGTCTTCCCTAGGTTTAATCTATTCACCATCAAACGATATACAGTTAATCGTGGACCAGCTTGTTTATCCTGGTACTCTTATTTTCTCACGTACTAAGTTCGCCTAGATTTTGTTTTCCACTCCAGAGAAAAAACCTTTTATAAGCTTACCCTGAGAGGGTCCGCTTCTCTCAGGTGTGTGAGACTCCAGTTGTTGATGCTTAGTGAGTAATCACTAAAAAACATCCCGCCCCTTGGAGTTGTTCTTCGTCCTGTCCGTACAGCGTCCCTTAACAAAAGAGATGAGCTGCAAGCAGCCTTCACAGGTGATGGGACCTGATGACTCGAAGTGATCCGAACATCACCGCTTTCCGCATTCTGTGCGCAAAATACTCGGCCAGGGATTTACAGGCCGGAATAATCTTTAGTTCGGTCACGTAGTTCGCTCTCATTCGGCCTAAGCATCCTATGATCAGTACGACCATCCTAACTTTATGCCAAGGAAAATTCGTTAACAAATTATTACTTGAGCTCTTTGTCTAGAAAGACTATATCTGGCTTTATGGCGTAGATTTGCCGAGTTGTTGAAATAGCATAGTTCCAGTAGATGTGAGCTCTGTGATTTTCAACAACTCCTTCAATCTCCAGAGGTACATATGGTTCCACTGGTTCGTGGTCTACACCATAAACCTTTCTCAGGTGGAAGTAGAGAATTTGGAGTGCCGCATTGTGTCTTTCCACATATCCTGATGGAGCATGGACTCTGCAAGCAGACGTGATGTACATAACAGTTTCCTGCTGGCTGTGGGGTGTCTACTATCATGATATTCTTTTTATACCATCTTGTATTTATCACCCCATATTGACAAATCCCTCCATTTTTGCCTAGCTGACTTCAATAAGGCGAAGAAAAATTCATCCAACAGGCCCTGATTTTCTAAACTCCTAAAATATATGTGTGCAGGTGTTTACTCATGTGAAGAGTAGTGTCTTCAGTTGTACGTGTGTTATCTCTCCGCCAACTCTTTTTTGATCTGTTGGCGTGAAAGGTGTTCCTGGCTCATGATCGATGGATATGCCAGTTATACTGAGCTTCTCCAAAGCTCTCTGACCAGCCCTAAATAGGAAAGTTCCTTGGTTACTAATTTCATGATGAGCCACCATTTTCAAAAGTGGGTCTTCACTTCGCAAAATCCTTATTGCCATTTCCATCGTTTGTTGATTTTATTTTAATTGTGTTTTATTATACTGATCCTCCTAGGTCTTCCCCAAGGAGACCCCTCATGGAAGGTATACTCTTTGTATAGAGCAGTTGTGATGCACGCTACGGTTCATGTTAATCTCTTTACGTGTGGATCTGTCGATCTCGAGAATTTCATTCACTGTCCAGTTAACTACCCCGAAAGAGTAGGTGACTATCGGGACTGCAAATCTCTTCGCTGTTCGTAGCAGACACTTTATTTTTCCCGAACAGCTATGATTTCTATATATCTGGAAGCTTCTTTTTGTAACTAGCTGTCAAGGCATCCTTGATTTGGGTTGTCTCCAGCGCGCCTCTTTGTTTCATTCCAAGAAATTTGTAAGTTTCTTCCTCTTCGAGGTGTTGAATGCTTATTCCCCCTTCTAGTTCGATGTCATCTCTCGTTTCTTCAGTTCTTCCTTTGCTTAGATGAAAAACAGTACATTTCTCCAATCCGGAATGGTATTTCTATTGCTGAGGTGTTTTCGGCAACGATATACGGTAGATGATGTAGTCCTGCCTTGCAAGCAGATTAGATTAGTATTATCAGGGCTGTAAAGAGCGTTTGTTTATATGTCAGTGATAATTCTGGTAATTCTCTACTTCAACGGTGTAGATTCTCTTCCTCAAAAGAATTTTTCCGTTTGGAACGATGCCATAGGATTTGATTTGAAAACCATTATTAATTAGGTAATGTTGATATTGTTTTCGGTTCTCAGTAATTGATAACTGCTATATTTGAACATTGTTACAAATTACGACTCGATAGTTACATCATGCATAATGATTTACCGAAACTCATATCCATCGTTTTCGTATGGCGAGCCAAAATCATTTTACATTGGAATTGAATTGTAGACTTATTTGGCTGACGGGTGTGGTTATCTTCCGGTGAAAGGAACCGACTTACCTTATACATCCCAGTACATTTTTATGACACTGACTTTATTCTCGATAGCTACAGTGGATAAATTATACTATGAGTCATAGAAGAATTTATTGAGTGTTCGATGTTGTTTTTATAAATTTTTTTCTTGTGCCAATGCAGAAGTTACTGAGTCACTAATATTCCGTCGTTGAATATTTGGAAAATCATTCAGGAATTCTGAAACATCTAAGAAACCATAGTGATTCACAATGGAAAAGTTTGGGAAAATTCATTAATTTATAAAGAACAGTCATGATTCAATTAAAGTTGAACGATCGATATTTTGACAATTTTTCCATATATATGCATGGAATTGTTTTTGGTCAATTTTTTTTCCGCATTCATTAAAAGTTATTATTTTCATAGACTCGAGGATAAGGAAATGTAAACAGAAATTTTCTATAATGTTTAATTTCCATTTGACACAATTGGGAAGACTAATTAAGAAATGACAGCATATATTTTAGGGATTTTCGTCTACATACGACGCATATGTTCAAAATGTCATAGTTGCTAAAATATCCATCTCACAAACTAATTATTCCTGCTCTCAACAGATCAATGCATATTGAATAAATCCTGAAAATCTCTGAAAAACATAACGATGTTTTTCAGAGTACTATCTTTATGACCATTTTACGGGAAAAAAAATGTACCTATATGTATGAATTTTTTTTTGGGCAAACATTTTTTTTTCTCCGAATTCTAGCAAAATTGTAATTTTTATAGAATCCAACCAGTAGAATGAGAAAATGTACAAAGGAATTTTCTATAAAGTTTAGTTTCCAATTAACACAATTAGGAAGTAGACCTCGAAGTAAACAGACTGATGATTTTCATTGAGGATAGATAAACTCATGACGAATACTTTTCAAATTTATACATGGAGTAGTTTAGCGTGACGCTTCTTCAACTGAATTGGCTTTTTACCACCGATTTAAGAAGTTCAATATCCGAACTTCATAACTGCCAAAAAAATTGTAGTAGGACAATTATTGTCCTACCATGTCCTAACCATGTTTGGCCGATTATGCCTATAAACAAACTCAAATGTCGTATTCAGCACAACATAACTTCAAAATTTCGAGTCGCTATCTATTTCCGTTCTTAGGTTATCGTGACATAAAAAATATGTTTTATAAATTTATTTAAATATTCTAGCGATACGATTTATATTCTTCAACTATTCGCCAAGTTTCAATTCGATCGGATTTGTATTGGTTGAAAACAAAATTATTACTCGGAAACCATTGGGCCGATTATGCCCATTAACGAACTTATCCGTCGTATTGGGATGCGCCACCTACCCTAAAAATTTCAAGATGCTAGCTCTCTCCGTTTTCAAGTTATCGTTATCAACGGCCGACCGGCCGGACAGAATCAAATTTGACCTCAAATTCTTCATCAGGGAGTCGAACCTATCGTTTGAGACAAAAAAATCCAAAATTGCAGACATTTGGGCAAAATAACGCGATGTTTCCCAGAACAAAAGTAGCAGTAAAAATTGTATGTTGTATTTTTTTAAATACTGATATTTTATATCGTCTCTAAATGTTTGTTAGACCGGGAACTTACCAGCCGATTTAATAGAGAGACCGCCGTATTCACAAAGCATTCAATCTCCGTTAAGTCATAACTGAGGTCCTCAGTTAAGGAAAAATATGAATCGCAACCTCAGTTAAAGTATATAACGGTGGTGAAACAGGCCTGTTTCATGTTAATTTTCACGTTAACTCACGATTGGATTCTTATTTATCCTTAACTGAGAACCTCAGTTAGGACTTAACGGAGATTGAATGCTTTGTGAATACGGCGGATTATCTTCTAGTCTGGTTGACATAATATGGTCAGAACGTATGAACTATGAAGTAACCAGTCAAGCATATCACATCCTGTCTTGAATTTATCAACAAATAATCTGAATACTTTTCATTGTCTTCAGTCTAACACGGATCAGAAATAATTAGGCATAAATTGTGCAGAAAAATAAATAAAAGATATTCGCAGACCTCATTTCCAGATAAGTATGTCAATGTTACAAGTGATTTCCCATTGTTTCATCTCAAATTGATGTATCCTTCGCAGCGAAAAAGTATCTAGATGAATGATTTCACGATATGTCTTTTTTATAGAAGAACCTAATTGGGTCTCATGTCGATTCTATCTGATGATGATTATCCTAGTCATTCAAACCGAATCCGTTCAAATGATTCTTGTACGAGTGCAAATCTTTTGATGATATTGTGGACAGAATCAAGGGGAAGGTCAATTGGATATGGAAGTTTTCGTCGAGTGCTTTGAAGGAATGTGTTTGTTCGTTTATGTTATATAGCAATCCACTCTGAACGTCAAGCTGTTACTAAAGCTCTGAGCTCCCATCTTATCGAGTCTAAGCTAAGATACGTTTCCGAAAAAGAACTTAATGAAGTAGGTAGGAACAACAAGGCCTCCTTGGTCTGGGTCCCTGGTCACGCAGGAAATAAAGTAAATGAGGAGGCCAATACAATTGCCTAGAAAGGAGCAAGAACCCCTTTTATTGGCCCGGAACCCTACTGGGTGATTGGTAGATACACCTACAAAAGTGAATTCTGGATGAAAGAAGAACTTGAAGTGGTATACTCTGGAGATATCTCCCAGGAATGTATCACTCCGAAAAGTTCCTTCCGAACTTTGACGCTGTCAGATCCAAGAAATAAATGGACCTCAGTAAAAACACGCTGCACCTTCTCACTGGTTTCCTCACAGGGCACTGCGGTCTTAGGAAACATATGATGAGATTAGGGCTAGCAGAAACTAACTAGTGCAGATTCTGTTGGGAGGAGGATGAAACTCCTGATCACCTGATAAAGGAATGCCTCGCCATCTCAAATCAACGCAAGTAATGCTTTAGGCAAGAAATCTGCAGGAGCGAAGACGTAGCCTCCTTGAAGCCATCCCAGATACTGGAGGTCATCAGAACTCTGAAACTGAAAGGCGAGCTGTAGATCGTAATGACATCGACAGCTCTGACGGGGGGCACAATACATAGATCTTAAGGTTGCAGTGCAATGTTACCCACTACAACAATTTACAATGTTTTCCACCGTATTCACAAAGCATTCAATCTCCGTTAAGTCCTAACTGAGGTTCTCAGTTAAGGATACATTTGAATCGCAATTTCAGTTAACGTATTTAACGGTGGTGAAACAGGCCTGTTTCACGTTAAGTTTCACGTTAACTGAGGTTGCGATTCAAATTTGTCCTTAACTGAGGACCTCAGTTAGGACTTAACGGAGATTGAATGCTTTGTGAATACGGCGGATTGTATGTTAGACCGATACCGTTTGAGCAAGTAGCCCGTGCTGCAGCCTGGAAACTGGAGAGGCTTATTGCATCTCGGTCGGTCTCCTATTAGCTTACAGGGTATCATGGTTGATCCTCCTCAGCTCGGGTTGCTAGCCTCCATAGTGTGTTCAAGTCGATCCCCTGCTGCTCAGGTTCACGTTTTGTTCTAGTTCTTGTTACTACCGGCTCTGGATCGAAGAGGGGATATCTGGGCCCTCTCTAGCGAGTACGTCAGCTCTTTCAGTCCCTTCTAGCTCAAGTTCTGTACGCCCCGGCACCCACCCGTGCTCAACTCCACCTGGAATATGGAATACATTTCCTTACGAACCTATCTGATCGAGGAAAAGGAAATGATCGGAATGTCGCAGTTCTCTAAAATACATAATTACGTCCAATAGGAAATGAGTGTATTGAAGATCAGGAGTGAACAAATTTTGGTTAAGGAATGGCCATTATATCCGACGATCTGTAAGAATGTTATTTATTCACAAACTGTTACATTTATCATTATTGTAAACGGTTTTGATTTAATTCAGAATGGTGCAATATCTTAACGGTGAATTTTATCAGGCATACCTACATAACGACATCACATATGATGTTACATAATGCGGTCCAGTTTTCCTCACTTAACCGTTCATGTTGCTGCGAACTAGTTATTCGATAATATCGAATCAGATTTCGTAATGTCTAACTTACGTACGTGTACTACGTTCAGTATTGATTTCTTATTTTCTACTATAAACTAAATGTGGGAAAGCCCTGCTCTGAAAAATTGCAACTGTTTAGCTCATTCCGTTCGAGAGTTATCGTGTTAACGGACGGACGGACAGAATCGATTTCGACCACGGATTCTTGATCAGTGAGTCGAAGCACATAGTTTGAGACCAGTTTCAGCCAAAAATTCGAAAATTACAGACATTTGAGCAAATTGATTGAGGGGCAAAAACTGAGGCAAAAAGCAATGTAATGGACTCATTTTTTGCGCTCTTGTTCCTCGGCACATAGCGCTTATCAATTTGCCCAAATGTCTGTAATTTTCGAGTTTTTGGATGTAAATGGTCTTAAACGATTTGGTTCGACTCACTGATTAAGAATCCGTGGTCGAAATTTATTCTGCCCGACCGTAGGCACGATAACTCTCGAACGTAATGAGCTTCTGAGAATTTTCAGAGTAGATTTGGGAATAAATATCTCGGTTGAGTTCATCAGTGGGCAAAATCTGTCAGATGGTTTCGGAGTAACAAAAAAAAATTTCAAACAAAATTTTTTTCGAGATGCCGTTTCACCATAAGAATCCACTGATATCATTTTTAATCCTAATAAGCTAATACTTTCGGTGGTATGATTTTTCAAAATTTCAATAATAAATCGTACATGTTCATGTTTTCACAGAATGCTATAATTATTCTATCTATGAATTATTATACATAATTATATGTGTTGATACATGTCAACTTATTTTCCTGAGTCATGACATGTCAAATTCCTTTTAGCAATCGTAGAATTATGAGAATTATGATATGATACCATACTTGTTGGGTGATATTTTAATGCCCATGGTTAATCCAATGGTAAGTTAATAATATTGAGTTCAGAATATCTCAAGAAAAACAAAACTGGAATATTGGCTGAGTTTCAATTGATATAATATAATGATCAGAGTGGATTTGAGGAAAAAATATATCGTTCATCATAGAATTGAGGAACGAATATCTCGGATGAGTTCGTTGTTGGGTAGAATTGGTCTATTGGTTTTGAATTAATGATTTTTGTTGAATTTTATATTCGATGTTGAAATGTATGATAGAATTCTCTCCCGGTGTATCTGAGGCGTGCTTTTCGTAATAATAATTATGAATGGAGTAATTCGAGAAGGTAACTGATGAGAAATCTCGCTAAAAATGTCTGCAACTCCTTCGCTGTTTCGACAAGGTGGATCAACTGACATTAGGTTAATACAGGTTTTCGGAATCTGGCAGTCGAAGACCAAGCTGGCTTTTCTTTGGGAACGTAAAATCCGGATTATATTTTATAAAAACCTGCTTTTGGTCAGTTCGTGCAATACACGAGGTTTTCAGATCTTTTGTTTATTAGTGGCCTGATAAATATTGCACCTTTGCACGGCTGATATTGTAGAGGTACTTCGATTTTGTTTGTTTAAAGCCCCTATATTATGTTGAGTACATTCGTTCTCTGAATGTCTGGATAACTCATAAATTGTCTAGTTATAATATTTTTACATGAATGAGATGAGGTCAATTTTAGTTTTTGGTGCTCTTGTTCCTCGGAACAGAGTGCTTATCAATTTGCCCAAATGGGTGGCGCATCGCAATACGACGGGCAAGTTCGTTAATGGGCATAATCGGCCCAATGGTTTACGAGTAATAATTTTGTTTTCAACCAATATAAATCCGATCGAATTGAAACTTGGTGAATAGTTGTAGAATATAAACTTAAGCACCTTTGTGCAATTTTGTGAGAATCGTATCTGTAGAAAATTAAAAAAAAATTATTAAAAAATTTTTTGATGTCTCGATAACCTGAGAACGAAAAGAGATAGCAACTTGAAATTTTCAGGTTGGGTTGTGCATCTGAATGTGACATTTGAATTTATTTATAAACATAATCGGCCAAACGGTTTTGGAGTTATCCTCATCTGAAATTTGGTTGTTATTTCCCTAATAACTCGAAAAATACTAAACCGATCCAATTTGAGTATGGTTATTAGTTGTAGAATGCCAACGCAGAAATTCATGCAAAATTTTGTAAGGATCGTATCACTAGAAATCTTTAAAAATCATTGAAAAAAATTCTATATATCAGAAACAATTCATCCGACATGGCAGATATTTTGCGAGAGCCTTCAGAACCTAACTCTATTAACAAGTTCCAAGTTTGAACACGATCGGATCTATATTGTTGGAGATCTGAGCAGCCTTGTGTGAGTTCAGTAACTGGATGGGTGACCGTTGCCTCGATAACTCCCGAACGAAAGGAGATAGAGACTTGCAATTTTCAGGGTAGGTTGCGCATCTAAATTGGAGAGTTAAGTTCGCTGTTGGCCATAATCGGCCCAACGTTTTCGGAGTTATACCCATCTCCAGATGGGTATAACTCGTTGACTCAAAAAATATAGACCCGATCAAATTGTAGTTTGCTTACTAGTTGTAGAAAAAGACGTGTGTAAAATTTTGTGAGAACCGTATCGATAGAAAATTTTAAAAAAATTACGAAAAACAAATTGGTTCAAGCACTGACGTGAAGTCAGGAGCTGTTGCGCGCATGTTCTATTGTCCAGCTCACGTCTATTGGACACTCTACTACGAATTTATCATCGATGTATACCGTTTTCTCAGCTTTTATAATATATATACATTTTATACCATTTTATTGACAGACTTCAGTAGAGAATTTTCTATGATTATAGAATTTTTAATTCGGATATAATGTATTCTATTGGAATTGAAATACGAATTGAAATTACGTCTCAAATAACTCCAGGAGACGATATTCAGATCAGATTTGTATATTTTGCAGTTATGAATTTTCTACTAATTTTCCTTACTATCCACACACTGTATGCGGACTTTCCCTGTTTTGAACAAAAGAAGAGCAATCTAATTATCCCACATTTCCTATCGCGTGTGAAAGCTTTTGTATGCGCCTGATTCACGCACGACATAAAACGATACCTACTTATTGTCACATGTAAAGAACGAATAGTTTAGAAAGTCAATAATTAAGAATGGATGTGTATTTAGAGCATCAGTATTCCGATTCAACACTCCCTCCTAAATTTTTCTGTGTTTAGTGTTTTATTTGGGGAGCTGAGGAATCATTTTAGGAATGTTCATATGATGCCGAGTAGTTTCTGTCGGGATAATACTAAAGGGTGTCTCAGCAAGAACTCGAATTTTAAATATTAAAAAATATATATTTAATTAACATTTTCTTCTACATATGTATGGAGGTAGTGATGACATTTACACATAAAACAAAATATCGGGTAAATGGCCACCGTTGTTGCTCTGTTGGCAGGTATGCACTCTTTTGATGAAATTTTGCAGTAAGGGTAGCTGCAATTGACGAATTTGACATGTAATTTCTTCTTTGAGTTCCTCAGTTGTCTCAGGATGATTCGCATAAACCTTTCTTTTCAAAAAACCCCAGAGAAAATAGCCAAAACAACTTAAATCACAACTTATTGGCGGCCAGTTTTGGTCTCCGAAACGAGAAAATATTCCACCTGAAAACTTGGTTCGTAACAAAGTCATTGTTTCCCTTGTGGTGTGACAGGTATCGCCATCCTGTTGAAACCACATCTTATTTAAGTCCATTCCATCTAATTCATGCCAAAAAAAAGTCTGTCAACATGGCCCGGTAACGATGACCGTCGACTGTCACGGCGGCACCTTCATCATTTTGAAAAAAGTAAGAATGGGTTTTCACTATTAACAATAAGGTTCTTCCAAGCTATAACGCACCATTTTCGTAAATGTCTATTTTTTAATTAAACAGGCAACAAATATGGCTAACTCAACAATTGACAGTCAATAATGGCGCGCAATTCGAAATCCAAGTACTTGCTGAGACACCCTTTAGATAGCACAAATTCTCAGGATAAGATCTGGCAAGGGCGTAGCCAGGAATATATTTCGGGGGGGTTTGCAATTTTGGCAATTGAATTTATAAGTGCAGGGGGGTGTAAGGGATTTCTTTTGCAACAAAAAATAACTGTGAAACATTTCGGAGGGGGGGGGGTTTTTGTTTCGCGCATGTTATAATAATACTAATATTTGCTTAATATTTGCCGAATATTTTGCCTACCTGATGAAGAATTCGAGGTCAAATTTGATTCTGTCCGTCCGGCCGTTGCCACGATAAATTGAGAACGGAAAGAGATAGCGACTTGAAATTTTCAGGATAGGTGGCGCGTCCCAATACGACGGACAAGATCGTTAATTGGCATAATCGGCCCAATAATTTCCGTGTTATCATTTCGTTTTCAACAAATACAAATCAGATCGAATTGAAACTTGGTGAGTAGTTGTAAAATACTTACATGAATACGCTTGTGAAATTTTATGAGAATCGTATCACTAGAAAATTAAAGAAAATATACCAAAAATTATTATTTATATCACGATAACCTGAGAACAAAAAGAGACAGGGACATGCGACATTTGAGTTCATTAATAGGCATAATCAGCAAAACGATTTTGGATTTATACTAGTGACCGACCGAAAGTTCGGTTTCGGTTTCGGCCAGTTTCGGCCAAGAAATCTAGTTTCGGCCTTAGTTTGGGTTTCGGCCCAAAATGGCCGAAACTTTCGGCCAGGCCGAAACTAGAATGTTCGTGAATTATCCTGGTCGTTTGGCCAGGAGTTATAAGAAGGTATACGTAATTGACGTACGAGTTATTGTGATCTATCTTTGTTAAGACTGAGAATTCACTTTAATGATTATTAATTAGATTACAAAGGGTGATTCCAAATAAGACGTGAAACTTGGAGTATGACACATTAGCTGTTGTTTAATCCATATTTATTCATAACCGAAAATCAACGGTTTTTGGAGTTCGGGTGATTTTCCAAAGATTTCTGAACTTATAGTACATAATTCGTAAATTTTTTCTACGTTGACCAAATTTGGTGATAATTTTGGTTTATTTTCATCAGAAAAGTATATGATATGTACGAAAAAAGCAAAACTATGCTGTATAAGAGGTTGAAAAAGAATTAGTATGATTTGAAATGTGGTTTATGAATAAATGAAAAATCTTTTTCTAATATCAATTTGTCTGCAACTTTCAAATTTCACAATTTTGTATGCCAAAATTATTTTAAAAACTTGCCAAACTCCTTCTTCATTCTCTAAAAGATTTCGTTAGATTGCTTAACTAGTTTCGTTTCCGCAGATTTTTTATAAGCAACCTTTTGAATGTCCGGCAATAGTGAATGTGTATCAAAAGACAGCGTGAGTAAATTTCAGGCGGAAAATAACAACTGAAGACATCAGAAAGACGGCACGTGCTAGCCTATGGAATGGTGGAACATAATTTATGAATACATTTTCTAATGTAATTTCGAGCTTAGTTGCAAAAAAAATATTGAATTCGTTATTTTCCTCAATTTGCTTCTTATATCCCCTTTCAAATCATACTAATTCTTTTTCAACAGAACCAGTACTCAAATATCTCGGAAACCGTTGATTTTTGGTCATCAATAAAAATGGCTCAAACCACAGCAAATGATCCAACTAACACCTCCTCTAAGGTTCACGTCTGATTTGGAATCACCCTGTATACTTCGACTGAATATTTTGATAACTCGGTAATACCAAAATAATAAATAAAGATCTCAAAAAAAATGTCTTTTTATTTTATTTAACACTCCTTAACTATTTTTATGTATATGCGAATAAAATTGAAAAAAATACAGTAGATTTTAGTATGAAATATAAAGTTTCGGTTTCGGTTTGGGCCGAAACTGAGACCCTGGCCGAAAGTTCGGTTTCGGTTTCGGCTGAAATAACAGTTTCGGTCGGACACTAATTTATACCCATCTGAAATTCGGGTGCATCATACATACTGAGATGTGATCGACTTCTTCATTTCTAAACTCCAGAAATCATGATATTTCCCCGATGTGGAGAAAGTCTTGCAGAATATGTAATGAGTTCGGTGAAGTAAATAATTGTAGATTTAATTAGTCCATTTAAACAATCTGTCATATACAGGATGATTCACGAAGACTGTTCGTGACCCGAGATAAACACTTGAAATTTTATAGTGAACTTGTATACTTGTAGATTTTTGTATGAAAATTCATAATTTTCTAGCTTCTATCAGTCATCACATGCTAATGCTTCTCCTTCCTTAATTCAGTTGAACATGTAGGGTGTTTCTATTTCAATGTCAAAATCATGTCATGACAAAAAGATCGAAACTCATTTTCTTCTAATTTGAACCCATTTTTTTTATTAGTCAGCTGGAAACTACGTTAAAAAATATTGTATTTTTTATAATGCATACATCGTGAATCACCCTGTATATCGATGCTAAATTCGTAGTAGAGTGTCCAATAGAGGTGAGTATACTCACCTATTCAGACCTATTCTGTTCGCGCATAGCAATATTGCTAAGAAAAAGATATTGCTACCACAGCAAGATCCGAAATATTGCTATTCTGATCATCGTTTTTGAGCAATATGATCTGTCATTTTGATAAACATATTGCTATCCACATTGCTATCTCAGCAACCTCAAAATAGTACTTGCTATAAGAGCATAACAAGATTTGGAATATGGCTGAGAACCACTTTTTTCTTCCAAGAAATCGAAAATATTGAAAATAGGTAGGTACTTTGATGAATATAGGTATATACATAATCGTATATATTTATTAAAGGTACTTTAAAATACTTAATTTCAAGGGAATTTCTAAGACTTAGGTTTAACACTAACAACCCCTTCTATTCGTAAACAGAAAAGTTCATAAACTATTCAACATCAATAAGAGGCTGAGAGAATTTTATTCATATATTTATTAGTTCATGAGCAAACTAGGATAGATACTGTTTCTTTTATGTTAGAGGCATTCGAAGACTGATCGACTGGATGAAATAAATAAAATAAACTATTAATGCAGCCTTAGTAAAAAGATGACTGCCTTTGATTTCATTGAAGAGACGAGGGTATTTTATTTATTTATTTATGTGTTCATCAGCAATCTATGAGATTTACTGCTTCTTTTAAGTTAGATATGCATTCGAAGACTGACCGACTGGATGAAATAAATTAGATAAACTATTAATTCAGCCTTAGTAAAAATATGACTGCCTTTGATTTCATTGCAGAGCCGAGGGTATTTTATTCATTTATTTATTTGTTCATGAGCAAACTATAAGATATACTGCTTCTTTTAAGTTAGATATGCATTCGAAGACTGACTGACTGGATGAAAAAAATTAAATAAACTATTAATTCAGTCTTACTACGAAGATGACTTCTTTTGATTCAGTTGAAGAACTGAGGGAATTTTTTCAGGAGAAAACTAGGAGATATACTGTTCCGTTTAACTTGTGCATTCGAAGTCTGACTGAAGACAGGAAAAAATGAAAATTTAATATTTGTTTGGGTGTTTGCAAGTCTTCAATTTTTCGGTCATGGTAGCGGTTACCAAAATTCGGTGTGTTTCCTGAAAATGTGAAAATTGATCAATAACTCCATCTTGTTAGTTTCATGAATAAAATACAGTTCGTTTTTGGCTTTCGTGACATTTATATATTTTTGGTTAGGAATTAAGAATAACCACCGAAAAACGGACGAAATGTTTATCAATTAAGGTTAGATTCTTCTTCTTCTTCACATAAAAGTCATGAAATACAGTGTTGTTAGCTCTAAAATCAATGTATTTTGACCTACTTCATAGCAATATTGCTGGGAGAAAATTGATAACCAACATTGCTATAACAGTCCGAACAGAATACGTAATACGATAGTCATATTGTTAAAAATTAGGAGGATAGCAATATGACTTGAATAGCAATGTTTATAGCAATACGCAAACAGAATAGGTCTGATTGTCACCTATCATTATATTGTGTATAGACAACAGAATATGCGCGCAAAAGCTCCTGACTTCACTTCAGTGCTTGAACCAATTTTTTCATCTCCATTTAAATAACATTACTGTTCTTGGTGATTCATATTGTGTCAGCTATTTTCATCATATTTAATGATATTTCTATTTCTTTCCTTAATATGTTCTGGATGGTGGATCATCAAATGTTGACAGATTTGTCATACTATTTTCACACCTAGTTGTAAAACGACAAAATATTTCTCATTAATTTTAGTCTTAATATTGAATAACTGTTAAGGAAACCGGAAAAAAATTAACATATCGAAATCATTGGGTTTCGGATATTCGAATTATCATTCTTCGAATCAGATCAATGAAAACTACTTTTGCTGAATGCGAAAAATCTTGCCAATAGCTGTGATAAATTATAGAGATTGCCTCGAACCTTATAGCGAGACCTATTATTCAGTATGAATTATCATTTAACTAGGTGAAGCATTGACAACGTCCTGTTATATCTGAATGTTATCGTGGAATAATGTTGTTCAGTTAAGTCAATATTAAATTCAGTAATGCTCAGTATTTTCTTAGTGTTCCTACAGTGCGCGTCAAAATTATGGAACAAATTCATTTTCTCAGAAGAAAAATATTTGGCAACAAAATCCTGAAACAGGTCAATTTTTGTTTCACTTTTACCAAATTTTTATGCACTTTTCAAAGGATTTTTGTTGCACCCTGTGCCATCCCCATCATCCGTCTAAATCTTTTGAATAGGGAAAGTGGGTCCTGTGGTACTTTTTTGGCAAGGTCTTTGTATCTTCTTTACAGGCGTGAAGAAATTTTCAAGAACAAATTTTTCTTTTTTGAAAAATAGTTAGTTCAAAGAGGTTTTCAGTATGTGCACTTTGTCATGGCTCATTTACTTTGAGACGATGGTACCTGATGAAATTTGTCACCGAATGAAAGTCGACCATTACAGTTTTGTTCATGCACAACTTTCAACCCCTACGAACCCTTTACTGGAGAAAAAAATGGGGGGGCGTGAGGGGGGTTGAAAGTTGTGCATGAACAAAACTGTAATGGTTGACTTTCATTCGGTGACAAATTTCATCAGGTACCATCGTCTCAAAGTAAATGAGCCATGACAAAGTGCACATACTGAAATCCTCTTTGAACTAACTATTTTTCAAAAAAGGAAATGTTTTTCTTGAAAACTTCTATACGCCTGTAAAGAAGATATATAGACCTTGCCAAAAAAGTACCACAGGACCCACTTTCCCTATTCAAAAAATTTAGAGGGTTGATAGGGATGGCACAGGGTGCAACAAAAATCCTTCGAAAATGCATGAAAATTTGGTAAAAGTGAAACAAAAATTGACCTGTTTCAGGATTTTGTTGCCAAATATTTTTCTTCTGAGAAAATGAATTTGTTCCATAATTTTGACGCGCCATGTATATTGAAATGTTTGGCTTCCAATATCAATCGGAGCCTTAAGAGGAATCTTTCTGCATAAATCAATAATAAAGAATTGATTCTAGTACTGACAGGTCAGGAGCTTTTGCGCTTGTTCTATTGTCTACTCAACTCTATTGGACACTCTACTACGCATTTAGCATCGATGTATATCGTTTTCTCAGCTCTTATAATATGTAAATGAATATATTCATATATTGTAAAAACTAATTCTACTACCAATTTTCAAGTTTGAACACTATCGGATCTATATTGTTGGAGATCCGAGCAGCCTTGGATGAGTTCAGTACCTGTATGGGTGACCGTTGCCTCGATAATATGAAAAAATAATATGAAATGTAAACCAATTTAATGACAGATTTCAGTAGAGAATCATCTATGATCACAGAATTTTTAATTCTGATGACATATGTATTTTATTGGAATTGAAATATGAAATTTCGCGAAAATTAGTGGGCATTCTACAAGTAATCACCGAATTTTAATTGGATCAGATTTGTTCCGACGAACTTGAATGTTGCATTCGGACACGCAACATACCCTGAAAATAATCGGCACAACGGTTTCGGAGTTATACCCATCTGGAATATTTTTTCCTCGATAACTCAAAAAATATGGACTCGATCGAATTGAAGCTTGGTATCTAGTTGTAGAATATCTACATAAAGACGTGTGTAAAATTTTGTGAGGACCGTACCACTAGAAAATTTTTAAAAATTCACGAAAAAATATTATGTATCTCACGATAACTTGAGAACGGAATGAGATGGCAACTTGCTCTTGTCAGGGTAGGTCTGAAAATATCTTTAAAATAAAAATTAATTATTTTGTGATTTGCTTCTGCGTAAGAAACACAAGATATTTGTCAGAAGCAATCAATTGAACAAATGTTGCCTAACAAACATCAACGAAACAACATCAACGTAGAAACAACTATACTTGACGTAACGTTTCGGAGTCTATATCAGACTCCTTCGTCAGACGCTTAATGAAAATCTTTAGAATTATTTTGTTGATAGTTAGTTTGTGAAATTCAAGAATTGTCACATTGCCGGACAGAATCGGTTTTGACCACCGATTCTTGATCAGTGAGTCGAACCAAAGCGTTTTCGACCATTTTCAGTCAAAAATTACAGACATTTGGGCAAATTGATAAGCATTCTGTTTCGAGGAACAAGAGCGCCAGAAATGAAAATTTTACAAAATCATTTGTGGTCAGAGAATGTTACAGTTATACGAAATGAAGTGAAAAGTTTCGATATCATCCATTTGTTTCTGGGGTTTGGTCTCATGGAAACTCAAATCTGCTTCATATTCGCTGGGAAAGAAGAGTAGATTAAGGTCTGAAAAAGTTCAATACTATACCTCAAAACACAACGGGAGCGCATTCTGGTTAAGCGACTACATAGTTTAAAATTCGATAGGCGGTGAACAAATTCCACATGATTAAAATTCGCTAAAAAATTCAAGTTCTCGATCATTTGTAAACTTTGCTGAAAATATTTCTATACTAACATTTCCTCAAATCATCTGGCAATTCTCAGCTAACAATCCCAATCATACATCAATTCGTATATCGAACAAAAAAACAACTCAATATTAAACAAGGAAGCGAAAGGTAGCCAGAAGTAGATGAAGTCCTTCAAGAAGTGGGTATCAAGCAGGGTTCTAGTTAAGTTACCAGCAACTTATTGCTATCAAACTATGAACTTTCGAATCCAGTGTGGCATATTCCCCATACGAAGAGAGAGAGACGGAACACGCACTTTCACTGGTGTCGGACGAAGAGGTACAAGAGAAGTAGGTAGAGGGACCTTAGTAGAACGAAATTGATACCAGGGTCTCGATTCTGTGACTACGTCAGTCAATGCAAGGCGAAGCTCTGTGGCGAAGCATAGACCGCAATTTCGAATTACAGCGCTCGTGTATGCGAATGTAATTGGATAAGAAGTCGATAGACCATAGTTATCGTGTAGTGTGTGATCTTCTGGAAATTATTGGTTCTTTAGTGACAGTGAAATTTGATTATTTTATTACCGACCGCTGCCATATTTCTGTTTCCCAAAATGGTGAGAATCTTTTGAAATTTGCACAGAAATGCATGCTTTAGTTTTTGCTAGTATTACGTAAAAGATGCGTTGGGTAGGTTCCGATTTTAATGTGGAAAGTTGGCTGAAAAGGATTAAGGATGGCTCCTTCAATCCACATACATCAGGAGCTTTTGTGCGCATGTTCTATTGTCTACTTACCTCTATTGGACACTCTTAATCGAATGTAGCATCGATATATACCGTTTTCTCAGGTTTTATAATATATTGATATATTTTATATCATTTTAATGGCATCTTTGGCATTTAATTACGACATATGTATTCTATGGGAATTGAAGTACGAAAAACTTACGCCTCAAGTTACTCCAGGATACAATATTTACGAAATTCCGCGAAAATTAGTAGGTCGGCATTCTACAACTATTAATCATAGAGTTTTAATTTAAACAGATTTATATATTTTGAGTTATGGGGGAAATAACAACAAAACCATTTGGCCGATTATGCCACATCAAGAACATAAATGTTGCATTCGGATGCGCAACCTACCCTCAAAATTGCAAGTCACTATCTCTTTCTGTTCTCAAGTTATCCTGAGATACATAATATTTTTTCGTAATTTTTTTAAAATTTTCTAGTGGTGCGGTCCTCTCAAAATCTCAGACACGTTTTGACGTCGATATTCTACAACGAGATACCAAGTTTCTATTCGATCGAGTCTATTTGTTTTGAGTTATCGAGATAGTAATATTCCAGATGGGCATAACTCCGAAACCGTTTTGCCGATTGTACCCAGCAAACGAACTTAACTTTCCCATTCGGATGCACAACCTTCCCCTGAAAATTTCAAATCATTACTATCTCTTTTCGTTCGAAAGTTATTCGAGGTAACGGTCACCCATCCAGCTAATGAACTCATCCAAAGCTGTTCGGATCTCCAACAATATAGATCCGATCGTGTTCATACTTGGAGCAGTAGAGTTAGGTTTTGAAGGCTCTGGCATAATTTCAGCGATGCCGGAGGAATAGTTTCTGATATATAGAACTTCTTTAAATGATTTATTTTTTTATTTTTTGGCGCTCTTGTTCCTCGGAAAGGAGTGCTTATCAATTTGCCCAAATGTCTGTAATTTTCGATGTTTTGGCCGAAAATGGTCTCAAACGATTTGGTTCGACTCACTGATCAAGAATCCGATTCTGTCCGGCCATCCGGCCGGTCCGTGCGTCCTTCCGGCCGGCTTTAACCACGATAACTCTCGAACGGAGTGATGTAGATAGTTGAAGGTTTCAGAGTAGGTTTGGGAGATAAATATCTCGGTTGAGTTCGTTATTGGGCAGAATCGGACAGGCGGTTTCGGAGTAACAAAAAAAAAATTGCAGTAAAAATTTTAAATTCAATATTTCTTAAGATGCAGATTCATCATAAGAATCCGATATCCTTTTCAAATCTAACAAAATAATACTTTCGGAGATATGATTTTTCAAACTTTTAATAATAATTCTTAATTCTATATGATGTCATAGAATATTTTAATTATAATTTGCTGATCCAACATTAGGTAGGTCATAGACCTACGTTTTGAAATTAATTACGAACATTCTTGACGCATAGAAGCCAAATTGATAAATTATTACAGCACGTGGTGTTCCCAAGAGGTCACCCATCCAAGCACTAATCTCGCCCGATGCTGCTTGGCTTCAGTGTTCGGACGGTATCTAGCATATTCAGTGTGGTATGGACTTAAACAATATTTCTTCCTCTTACTCTGCAATTATATTTATGATGTAGTTCTATCATAAGAATCCATTGATATCATTCGCAACTCTGAGAATCCAATCCTTTCGGAGATATGATTTGTCAAAGTTTGAACAAGAGCGCCGAAGCTCCTGTCCACAGGGCTCGAATCAATTTTTAGCGATACCATCTGCACGACATTTAGCAAGATTTTTCACGCCGGCATTCTACGACTAATTGGGCAGTCCAATGCAAGAGCTAGTCAATTCCATTTATGATAATTGTTCGGGAGGGCTAAAAAACTCTTTAAAAGAAAACAATCAATATAAGTTATTTTTTTGGACATGAATACTTGCTGCGCAGTTTCAAGAATGTGGCAACCAACAAGACCTTTATAGAATTCGAATTTCGAATGTCACTATTGCAGGAGCCGGTTCTTGCACAGAACGGTAGAAGATTTAAAGACGCGTAAGTCCGCATATAAATATCGTTTTTGCCAAAATGCGGTTCTTGCATTGGACCCCTCAATTACTATGTTTGAATTGGATCGGATTTGTATTTTTTGAGGTATTGAGGAAATAACAACCAAATTTCAGATGGGTGTAACTCTGATACCGTTCGTCCGTTTATGCCTATAAACAAACTCAAATCTCGCATTTATATGCTCAACCTAACCAGAAAATTTCAAGTCGCCATCTCTTTCCGTTCTCAGGTTATCGTGACATAAATCATATTTTTCAATAATTTTTTCAAAATTCTATAGTAACTCGATTCTCACAACATTTTATCATCCTCTTTGAAGACGATTTTTGCAGGAGAAAAATGTTAACAAACGCTGAACATGTTGGATGACAATATTATCCAATTAGTAGACGTTTTGTTTTCTGATGAGTGGTGCACTTTTTCACTCAACGGCCATGATCATCGTCAAAATTGCCGCTACTGGTCTACTGAAAATCCTGACTGGCTGAGAGAGGAACACACGCAATTCCCTCAAAAGGTTAATTTTTGGACAGGAAATGTTCGAAACCATATCATTGGCTCCTTTCCCATTGAGGGCAATTTGAATGGCGATAATTATTTAGCACTACTTCAAAATGTTGTCGTTCTAACTATAAATTCAATCAAATTCATATCCTGGAATGATATCCTCAAGTTCCACGGAATACGATTAGGTTCCAACAAGATGGAGCACCACCACATTACCAAGGCAATGTCCGGCAGAACTTTGACGCAATATTTCCAAATCGGTGGATAGGAAGGCGAGGAAGGATTGAATGGCCAGCGCGATCCCCTGATCTTAATCCATTCGAATTCTTCTCATGGGGATATGTGAAAAACATTGTGTACAAAATTGAACCCCTTGATTTGATTAACTTAAAAGATCGAATAACGCTTGCGATCAGGCCAATCACTCGTGGGATGTTGAATAATGTTGGAAGAAATTTTTATTTGTTGTTGTTATTTCCAAGGCATTCGCGGTGAACACTTTGAACATATACTTCATTAACATTAATAATTTATCTGCTAAATTTTGTAATACATTTTAGTTTTTGATATTGTACCAAATTTCTCCAATCATTTGATTTTATTTTTTTCTAATTTGATTTTTGCAGTATCACAAGCCCCTATTTCAAAAATTGGGGGTTGTACTTGTCTTTCGAAAGGGGGTTGATGGTGAGGTTTTTAAGAAGAAGAATGACAATTTAAATTTTGAACTTGACGTGTTTCGAGATTGTCCATGAATATGTACAGTAACCAAGATAATTCATTTCTTCCATTTGGCTTTTCCACACTGTATACATAATTTGAATATCTCCAACTAAGCATTGCTCTTGCTAAAGAAGTGTCACATTTGACATTGGAACACACATCAGTATGTGTGAATTTTAGAACGCAATGAGTACCTCGAGGTCAAGGTCTAGATGTGCACTTTTGTAACGATTTTAAGGTTACAATTATTGCCGACATATCCCAAAAGTAAGTTCAGAGATTTCTCAATGGTATTATCGGAAGATATAATCAACGAAAATCAGGTGTGGGAATTACATCAAATATCTGTTATTCTGTAGTATCAATCTGATTCCAAAAATTTCCGATAATTCAAACCTTGATTTTTGTAACAACAAATAGTTTTTTGCAATATTTTCATGAGATATTTTTTACCCTGAATATCTATCAGTTGTTACCAGAGTAAAATCCTTCCACCCCGTTGCAACAAATAGTAACAATAAACATAACGGATAAATTATCAATTTCCCAATCCTATGTTATTTCATATGAATAATTACACTTTGAATTAATTCAATTATGGAAATAGTCAACGGATATTCAAAGCTCGGACCAGATTTATCACCTTGTGTTCGATTAAAAAAATATATCAATATCCTATATAGCTCGTATAAAACAAATTTCAAGCATGAATATTAATGTATGCATAATCACCTCAAACTATTCGTCAGGATTTGCAGTTCTTGTAATAATCAATTGAAAGTAAGTCGCCTTGAAATCGTGACAGATATACAGTATTATTATAAGATACCCCCACATTATAAATTCTAGTCGTCGTTTAACTGGTGTTCACCTGAAGCCAGTTTGTAGCTCGAGGTGCGCAGTTCTCATGCATCAAAAAATGTGAAACTAGAATAGTTTGGCTTCAAATTTCGGGGATCTTGAAGCAGAATATGATAATGGAACATTTCATAAAGATTAATTTTTAGACATGTGTTATTCTCAGGAGCATAAGAAATATCACCTTTTTCAGAATATTCATGAAATTTTACGATTTGATTAGAATTTATGACATACTAAAGCGACTGTTTTACACAGAGGACTTAAATTTAATATTGATATTCATGCCTCAAATAGACTTGATTCGCAAGTTATTCCTTTCTAAAGTTGTGCAATCAAGCGGTCGTGCGGACGGAAAAAGAATAAATTTGACCAAGAATCACCATCAGGAAGTCTTATTTAATCGTTAGAATTCAAATTCTAAATTGTTATTCTTCTTCGTAAAAATGCGAACCTTACCTTCAGTCCCCTTTGAAAGACAGGTAGGTACAACCCCCAATTTTTCAAATAGGTAGTATGGGCTTGTGGTACACCGTTTGAAAGGTCGCGTCATTCTCCATTTGGAAATGTTATCACTTTCATATTTATTGCAAAACACAAAATAGAGAAAAATAAAATAAAGTGATTAGTGAAATTCGGTAGAATATCATTAACTAAAATGTAAAACAAAATGTAAAACAAAATGCCGGACATTGCGATGGTACTGTGTTGGTGCTCCATCCTGTTGGAACCTTATCGTATTCCGTGGAACTTGAGGATATCCTCAAGTTGGAACTACATTATTTGGAAGTTGTTCTAAAAAATGATCGCCATTCAAATTGACCTCAATGAAAAAGGGGACAATGCTATGGTTTCGGACATTCCTTGCCCAAACATTAACCTTTTGAGGGAATTCCGTGTATTGCTCTCTCATCCAGTGAAGATTTTTCGGTAGACCAGTAGTGGCAGTTTTTACAATTAGCTGGTCGGTTGAGTGAAAAAGTGCACTCATCAGAAAACAAAAAGTCTACTAATTGGATAATATTGTTATCCAATTGTCCAAATGTTGTTATCCAATGTCCATCATTTGTTCACAAAAATAAATCCTCCTATCAAAATCGTCTTCCAAAGAGCTCCTGGGTAGGTATCATTTTATAGAGATGCATTTTATTTTGTTTTGATACGTTTAGAATTGATTTATGACTGACATTGAATGTAGTGGAGGCATCTCCACTCGAATGTGGATTTTCTTCAAAGTCAAGCATCACATCTAATTTCACATTATCACCCAGTATATTAGCAGCTGATTTTTTAATCAGCCTTACATGCTCGAACTCGCGAAACTGCTTCTCTATTTTACCTATTGCCCCTTGGATTATAGGCGGCAAATTCGGAAATTTCTCATGAAACAAGCGTCTTGCTTCTTTTTGTGATCGGGTGTTATTCCGTAACCAATCATTTGTAAAATTGTTATTTTGTGCAAACCGTTAATCGAACCATTATTCAAAATTGAAGTTAATGGAATTCAAACACAAATTAGAAAATTTATAAACTACAACTTATCAGCACAAAACAATTTGCGAAGCGTTCTAAAAAAACTAACATTGCCACACTTACGTAGTTTTCATTGGACCATCTATAAAACACAATGTAACATCACATTTTGAAGGCGAATAAGTTTAGTATTATTGTATTAAGATTGAGGAATTGATAAGAATGGGAATATTCGAGGGAATATTATAACGAATTTCGCAAATTTTGTTTTTTCTATTTTGAGTTTTGCAATAAACATGAAAGTGATAACATTTCTGAATAGAGAATGACGCGACATTTCAAACGATGTATCACAAGCCCATACTTCCTATTTGAAAAATTGGGATTTGTGCCTGTCTTTAGAAGGGGGTTGAAGGTAAGGTTCGCATTTATACGAAGGAGAACGACAATTTAAAATTTGAATTTCACGTGTTTCAGGATTTTCCATAAACGGAAAGGGGAAATAATTGAATGGTGATTGAAATTATTTTGTTCAGAGTAAATCAGATTTCTGGGAGCAGAAGTTATAAGTTTATAGAAAGCTTTTAAAGAAGAATTGAATCAAAAATTAAAATGCAAAATAAGAGCTGAACAATAAGAAAAATATTTCAACATAAGATACAATTAATAACACGGGAATGAAGAGATTTTGTTACTGGTTGGAAGGAGGAAGATAAAAATAAGGAAAGGAAGATAGGAAGGATTAGAAAAGATATTATTACTTTTTTTCTTGTGAGATAGAACCTACCCTGAAGAGTCCATGAAAATTAATTAATTTAAAAAATGATTGCAATTAAAGTTATTGAATTCATATCAGTACATACAGGGTGTCCCAAAAATAACACGCGAAAGTGACACTGGAGATAGATTGGCATTAGGTTTATCAGTAAAAGTCCGCTGGTTTTCGAGATATCACCACTTTTGTGTATTTTTTAAAAATCTCCAGTTTTCGGTCTTTTATTGCCTAGCATTGCTAGAAATTACTTCAAACTCATGTTTTGTTTTACCTAGGCTATCCTGAATAGTTGCTTTAAACAATGAAGTTAAAACGTTAACTTAAGTTTGACTGACTGCTGTGAAAAAAAATTATATCAGACTGAATTGACGAATAATCGCAAAATTTGGTCTATTTCATGCCCTTTTCAAAATGATACAACACCACCAATTTTTTTTAATCAGAACCAGAATTGCTACTTATTAAAAAAACCAAAACCCTTATCGGCTATCTCGCTCCCACATTCATTGTTTTGTAACATGGAAACCGGTCCGACTTTCACAGACTAGGGGTCTTCGAATAGTCTAGACCAGGGGTCACCAAATGGCGGACCGCGGTCCGGATGCGGATCGCGAACCTTTTTTTTGCGGACCATTGTTCCAGAAAACATGTATTCTTGATTAAAAAAATTCAGATAACTTTTCGTTTTATTTACTAATTATAGATATTGGATTTAGATTAACTGCTAGTCAAATTCTTATGCCATCATAATGCTATAAACGACCCGCGACAGATATACAGATTTTGTGAACGGACCTCCAATGAAACTAATTGGTGACCCCTGGGTTAGATACTAGAGAAAACTTTTTGGCGTTTGACGGATTTACTCATTTCCTAATATTTTCCGAACGGATAGAGATACAGAGGAAATAGATACATAAATCTAAACGTCGTCCACCGAGCAATCATCGGGGAAAATCAAGATGTGAAAATCATAGATTTCGGACGAGAAAGAAGAATTTTCCTTCGATTCCGGGTCAAAAAATTTTTTTCATGGTATATCGATACGGAGCTCGTGTCTAGTTAAATCGAGGTCGCTGATCACGAATATGCAATTAGTTTTTCCCAAAGTGGCGTACTTTGGGAAAATTTTCACTTAGAGTGAAAAAATGGACGAAAATAGGTCAATTTTGGAAGTTCACACCGCCCAAAAAAATCGGAGTAAGGTGTTGTTGATTTTTGCCCTCATATAAGGATCCTTTATCTACTGACTAATCCAAACAGAAAATGTCCAGGCCGTACTAGTCGGAAATTATGATTTTTTTCCCAAGGGTCTGTTTTTCGGAAAATTCATTTCGCGGTATTTCCGCGGAAAATTCTCTAATGAAAAATCCGATCATAAATTCGTAATCTACGGCCCCGAATTAGTAAATGACGTAATTTGCATCGAAATCGGAGACCGGTCGAATTTTGGCAATTTTTTAATACGCCTTAAAAAAAATCCCATTTTTCGAGAAAAATTTTTTGACGCAAAACTATGAAACGGGTACTTATTCTTATAGATTCGGGGCCGTAGATTCCGAATCTACCATCAGATATTTATTACAAAAATTTTCCGAGGAAATATCGCGGGAAGAATTTTCCGAAAAATAGACCCTCGGGAAAAAAAATCATAATTTCCGGAGCGTACGACCTGGACATTTATTGTTCGGATGATTCGATAGATAAAGGATCCAAATATGACGCAAAAAATCAGCAACACCCTACTCCGATTTTTTTGGGCGGTGGAAAGTTTCAAAATTGACCTATTTTCGTCAATTTTTTCACTTTAAATGAAAATTTTCCCAAAGTACGCCACTTAGGGAAAAACTAATTACATATTCGTGATCAGCGACCTCGATTTAATTAGACACGAGCTCCGTATCGATATACCATGAAAAACATTTTTTGGGTCGGCACTTTTGACCCGGAATCGAAGGAAAATTCTTCTTTCCCGTCCGAAATCTATGATTTTCACATCTCGATATCCAAATTTTTCTCAATGATTGGTCGGTGGACGACGTTTAGATTTATGTATCTATTTTTTCTGTATCTCTATCCGTTCGGAAAATATTAGGTAATGAGCGAATCCGTCAAACGCCAAAAAGTTTTCTCTATATCCAACACATACAAAAATCTACAATTTTCCGATTAGGTCGACGCGGCTTTGGTTATTCACTAAATCGGGTACGCAGATCACGAATCTGTAATTAGATTTTCCGTATCTCGATTAGTTTCGGAGCAATGACGAACAAAGTCGCAATTTCTGGCTCTACCTCCGGAAAATGGACTAATCAGTCGGATTTTTCGCCATATTAGCAAAATTAATCGAGATACGGAAAAACTAATTACAGATTCGGAATCTACGCCCTCGATTTAGAGAATAGCCAAAGCCCTGGCGATCTAATCGGAAAATTCTAGATTTTTTTTTGTTTTGGTTTTTTTAATAAGTAGCAATTCTGGTTCTGATTAAAAAAAATTGGTAGTGTTGTATCATTTTGAACAGGGCATGAAATGGACCAGTTTTTGCGATTATCTGTCAATTCAGTCTGATATAATTTTTTTTCACAGCAGTCAGTCAAACTTAAGTTAACGTTTTAACTTCGGCATAAAATACAACAAGTTAGACATTTTTTGAATGATTTTGTTCTAGTTGTCGGTGAAGTTATTACTTCATTGTTTAAAGCAACTATTCAGGATAGCCTAGGTAAAAAAAAACATGAGTTTGAAGTAATTTCTATCAATGCTAGGCGATAAAAGACCGACAAGTGGAGATTTTTAAAAAATACACAAAAGTGGTGATATCTCGAAAACCAGCGGACTTTTACTGAGGTCATGTCGATGCTATCTGATAGACCTAATGCCAATCTATCTCCAGTGTCACTTTCGCGTGGTATTTTTGGGACACCCTGTATAATACATATTCAATGGTTTTTTCGAGATTTTCTATCCCTTACCCCTAAAAAGTAACTATAAAATAAAAGAATTTTTCATTTCTCGTTAGAAACAATTTGTGGGACAATGATAAAACAAATTTGTATAACGTTTCGGAGCCTTAATCAGAGTCCCGTCAGCTGCGACTTCCAGCAGAAAATACGAAACACATGGTGTTATATCTCACGATAAAAATAAATCGAAAATAGATGGACCTTGCTCAGATTATGCTTCACATTTGAAATATTCAAAATGAGGATTAGTGCTTGCAGATATTTTCACATCTTAAATGCGAACAGTAATCAATATCGAAGCATTTATTGGCTTAAAGTTATCTACAATTATTGAAGTCCACAACTTCGGACCTCATTAATTGTTTTGTTGGATTTCAAAGGTTTTTAAAATGCAAAGAAAGCTTATTCATATATGCAGTTTCATTATCAACGCATTGAGAGAACATTTATTCGGATCCTACGTTTGTTTTAGGACGGGCACTCGTGGTTATGTTTAAATATTCAAAGCTTTTACTTCCGTCTTACGCTCATTTGCTTATTTATACATCCTTTCCTTCGGTTCCATAGCATGACCATGGAAATGATGGTACATGTTATGTAATTTTTATCGTTGGTTGCTTCACTCTCCAATCTAGATCAGGTAATATTATTCGAAGGAATCTGAATTTTCTGCTGGCATTATAATTTTAAGAATCCTGGAAAACCTTAGAACAAGATTTTCGACTGAGTTCAGAACAAGAAGCAACTTTTAATATAATGTTAGTACCTATTCCAAAAAGATAATATTATGTATAATATACTCGATAATATATTATTCGGAAATTTCTGCAAAGTTCACATTTCGTCATTAATCAAGCCCTCAAATTATACTAAAATATTGATGATTACATAATAGACGATTGTTATGAAATCACATGAATTATTCTCATTTGGATGAGGTATCATAAAGAGCCCCTAACATATTTATTACTTTCATATAAAGCAGTGGCATTGAAAATCATTTCGCAACCGGATTGGCTTGGTCAATCATGCTCATCGGTATACGATTTACTAGTAGCACGAGGACGAAATTTGGTTTTCCTTAATATGAAGATTTTTGCGCACGCATGTTATAGGTAAGATCGCGTTATCATTTCTCCCAAACATCTGTAATTTTCGAACTGTTTTGCCGAAAATGGTCTCAAACAATTGGGTTCGAATCCCTGATGAAGAATTCGAGATCAAATTTGATTCTGTCCGTCTGGCCGTTGCCACGATAACTTGAGAACGGAAAAAGGTAGAGACCTTAAATTTATAGGGTAGGTGGCGCGTCCCAATTCGACGGACAAGTTCGTTAATGGGCATAATCGGCCATAAACGGTTTCCGAGTAATCATTTTTTTTTTCATTCAATACAGATCTGATCGAATTGAGACTTGTAGAGTAGTTGTAGAATATAGACCTAAAGACATACGTGAAATTTTGTGAGAATCGTATCACTAGATAATTTAAAAAATATTATTCATCTAATAATATAATGATAACTTGAGAAAGGATAGGTATAGCGACTTGCAATTTTCAAGGTAGGTTGAACATCCGAAGGCAACATTTGAATTCGTTAATAGGCATTATCGGCCAAACTATGTTCATTTAATTCATATTCGTAGCAAAACTCCATGAATATTCCCCAAATATATTTATGACTGTAGGTTGTATTTCTGGGACTTTTTTCTTTGATTAGCGCATTTATACTTTCAACATTCGCATTGCCATAATGTGATATTTTGAAATTTATTTGGTATGAAGTTGTCAAATTCGTCTTGATTGGGTTAAATTGTTTCATATGACAAATGACAAAATTACAATGGTTGCTAGAACTCTCAAAAAAATTTCCTAATAACGAATCTCTATAGTATCCACAAATTTCATTATTTTAAGGTATAACCAATCAGTGTAACAAATTGATCATTACACGAACCTGCGCGCTAAAATCCTGACGCGTTGTCAGTACTTTTATAAATTTTTCTTCGCAATACAGTAATCAGGTATGAAAATACATATTCACTATTCAGTGTACGATTACATTTTGAGTTGAGGTGATGAATGATCGAGTTTCCCTCCATATTTGAAACGAGTAAACCTTATCGCAGTGCCGCTGAAAAGAGAAATAATTTACGTAATAGGTATATCGCAGCAAATATTGTTTTTAAATAGTTGCGCCTCGCCCTGCGTCCGCTCATTTCCTCCTTCGTTTCATTGTTCCGTATTCTGGTGACTCGTTAAAGCAACATGACTTGGCTTTTCCTCATTACTTTCGAACCAAGGTGCGTCCAAGACTCTTTCGATCACTATCGGAGTAGAGGGTAAAAATATATGTGTAGTTTGTATTCGAAGTTTTCGTATGAATCCTGTTGATTCTGTTGTTTGCACACCTTAATAATGTAATGCAAAGAGTTGTTTTATTTTATTGCCCGAAAAAATATTATTCATCACACGATAACTTTAGAACGGAAAGAGATAGCGACTGCTATCAATGTTCAGGGTAGCTTGAGCATCCGAGTGTAACATTTGAGTTCGTTAATAGGCATAATCGACCAAACAGTTCTGTAGTTATACCTATCTGAAATTTGCAAATGTTCAGAGATGTTAGAGTGTTTATCTATTCGTGTTCAAAATGGCAAACCTTTCTGAACTCAAATGACAGAGAACTGACACTTTGTCAAACTCAATCAAAAGTTATCCCTATCGAAAGCTCTCATGCAGCTGTAAAAGGACAGGAGTTTTGACGCTCTTCTTCAATCGTTGACAAATCATATCTCCGAAAGTATTGGTTTCTCGGAGTTGGAAATTATATAAATGTACGAGTATTATTATGATAGAACTACATCATGAAAGAAATAAAAATCCCTTTGCATCTTTATATGACGGTCCAATTTTGGCTAAAAGTGTTTCAAAATTATCAGGAATGATTCTGAAGAATTGATTGAATGCATTAGCCAGTTTTATTCATGAAACAAATCTAATTTAATCCATCCAGAGAGAACTCAAACCAGAATACAGTAGGAAATCTTAAATAGTTTCACTAAGGCATAACTACCTGTACATTAGTTGGAAATCCCATTATAAATCTTCCATAATTAGAGAATGACTCGTAAATTATGCTCTACTTCCTTGCATAATTCATTTTCGACTCACTAACCAAAAAAACTCTGCCTATGAACTTAGCGAATCCAAATTTCAAATTGTTTACATGCTTACATCTACGAAACTCTCCCGAAAAACAATTTCACTTTCGTTTGACATTAATGAAGAGTTTATCTTTCAACCTGGTTCAGACGACAGCTACCGCCTTCTATAGTCTAAAGCTACCGCAAACAGATAGAACACAGATGGATAGAATTTGCATTCTGTGAATACATAGAATTACGCTGTATTATTGAAATGTTGAAATATCATATCTCCGACAGTATTAGCTTGTTAGAGTTGCCAATAATATCAATGGATTCTTATGATGAAACTGCAGTTAAAAAAAATTGAATTCGAAATTTATAATGTAAAAAAAATTGTTTTTTGTTATTCTGAAACCATCCTGCCGATTTTGCCCAATGACAAACTTAACCGAGTTATTTCTGTCCCAAACATACTCTGAAAATTTTAGCTCATTCCGTTCGAGAGTTATCGTGTTAACGGACGGCCGGACAGAATGGATTTCGACCTCGTATTCTTGATCAGTGAGTCGAATCAAATCGTTTAAGACCATTTTCATCCAAAAATTCGAAAATTACAGACATTTGGGAAAATTTATAAGCACTCTGTTCCGAGGAACAAGACCGCCAAAAACACAATATACTGAACTAAATATGATAAATCATTTCGTGGTCTTGAAATAATCATTGAAATTCAGATGATAATAATGATTGCATAAAGCTACTTTAAGATTCAAGTTCGATATAGTTACCTCATCACTGAGTGCAGCATCTCTTCAGCACACTGAATGACATGCATCATGAGCTTTCAGATTCAGTATGATGATTGTTTGAAATTCAGCGCATCGTGTTCTGTCGACATTTAGTTTAGGGTCGTGAAGTGGCCACTAATGTGATTATTGCAAAATTCTAGAATGTTGTGAATTCTTATCATTTCACGACAATACATGTACAAGCAATCGTTCAAACGTTGATTAGTTATAAAATGCATCTATCTAAGTCTGATAAGTTTTCGTAATGGTTACCTTGAATGTTCGAGTTTGCTTCTCCCACCGTGTGCGTCGCAGTACAAGACAAGTATTGTGATGGGTAAATAAAAAAATGTTATTTCTTATAGTTCAATGCCCAATTTTCTACATTGAATATATCTGGAAGGATTTCAAGGTTTTATTTCTAATAGTCTATTTTTATTCGATTTTGGTTTAGTATTTCCTTAATAAATCTTTTGAATCGTGGAACACAAACATTTCGGTGACCCCCTGGAATTACGAGTTCACCTTAGAGTTATTTTTGTAGGGTTTTCATTTCGATCGGTTTAACCGAAAATGTGAGATTTGCGAATTTAGTTGAAGAAAATTTCTAAAAAAAACTTGTCGGATTTATGATGAAGCCGAAATATGTATTTATGTTGTTAGGTTCAATTAAAACTTTCTTACTACAAAAGTATCTACACTCTTGTCCATTACAGTTTTTGTCGTATGACATATGTTTCGGAAACAAATTTTCCATCTTCAAAGACGAAACGTTACTAAAGCATGCAAACAAGTTCTAAACTTGAGTATGGGTTAACATTATACCCTTAATCATAAACCGATTAGTAGGAATAATGAGTTGTTAATATGGGTTAGATCATTATTGAGTAAAATATCTTTTCTCTTATACATTTCGAACATTTCCTGCCCAAACATTAATCATTTCAGGGAATTGCGTGTGCTCCTCTGTCATCCAGTGAGGATTTTCGATAGACCAGTAGCGGCAATTGTAATTAATGAAATTCAAACACAAATTAGAAAATTTATAAACTACAACTTATCAGCACAAAACAATTTGCGAAGGCGTTCTAGAGAAGCTAACATTGCCACAGAAAGTCTTTTATGAGTAGTTTTCATATTTGAATTTGACGTGTTTTGGGATTTTCCATAAACATGTACATTGTACAGTAACCAAGATAATGAATTTATTCCATTTGGCTTTCCCACACTGCAGGATGGTTTGGTCAATCAAGAGATGTCGTTAGAATAATGAAAGTAGCAAATTCCTTGGAACAATCTCCTCGCGAATGTTAATGATTGTAAAAATATGAGCAATCTGATAAATATTTTCTATTTACAACCTGAATAGTTATAACAACGTTCAAGGAAACGAATTACATAACCGAATGCAGTTACGGTGTTCATCCAATGTTGTACTCTTCAGATCTCTTTCATATCGCTCTCGACATTTTTAGATGCTCTATGCAGAAATGGATTGCTTATTGCAATCGTTCTGCTGGATGACGAAACTTTTCATTTCGAAATCATCAAACCTTATTCAAGAAACGGCATCTCAAATTAAATCAAATTTAATGCTTGCGGCTTTTACTTGATGCAAATCCATATTTACCCAATATATATATTCTTTTGACTGAGAGCTGTATATGTGTTAGCAGAGGTTGGTGTAACGGGGTACCATACAATTCGACGTATGATACAAGAGCTTAGGGAAAAACCTCAGCAAAAAACCCTTTCTCCCCGTGAGTGTGGTGATTTGTAACTATTGTTTACAAAATTTGCTGAAATTTAAAAATATTGATGGGGATATATTTCTTCAATGTGGATTCCCTCGTCAAAAAACGGATAGGTTTCTCCAAGGTACACGAAACTCAACCTGAAAAATGAAAAGACAAGAGGAGGAAACGAAAAAATTAAAAATAATACATAACCTTTCAAAAGTATCCTCTCACAAAAATACTTCTCTGTAGGATCTCGTGGAGAAGAATCGCCTCCGCTAGTTTTCGAAGATATTCACTCCTGAAAAATTATATATGAATCACACTAATTGATTTAATATTTTGACGTGTTTCGTCGACACAGCGACTGTACTTCATACTAAATGATTTCCCTTCGCCTACTTGACATGGACACATCAGAGTCTTATTTAAAACTAATTGCATAATCTTGAATAGATTGAGTTGTGCACCTTCAATAAAATTGTGTAGAAATTTGAAATCAGGGTTAAACTTATGTCCTTCTGTTAATGATTGGAATAGTTACAATTAATTTTGTTGTTTTTGTGGCTGTGATGATGTTCCTTTATTCTTATGCCAAATTGTCTACCTGTTTTTCCTATATTTGATTTATCACAACTCCCGCAATTTAATTGATAAACACAGGATTTATCTTCTTTATTTCTTTTTGATTTATTGTTCTTTATGATTTTGTCCGGAATGAGATATTCATCTGTTGGTTTTGAAGAAATCTTTTAGGTTGTTGACTCGGTGTACCAAATTATGTCAAACTATTGAATATTTTATTTTTATCCTTATTTTCTGGAAATACCAAACTAATTGTTTTAATTAGCCGGTGTAACATACTATGAAATGCTACGACTCTATGTTCGCGCTATTGTTAAATCTATGTTCGCGTTATTGTTGAATCCAAAAAATGAATTGCACTATAATTATGCATTTCTGTTGTGAATTTGACATTTGGATGAATGCTATTAATTAAATCTATAAATATTTTCAGTTGCCGGTCTGTTCCCTTAAAACACGCGAGCACATCATCTACCTATCTAAACCAAAAAGTGAATTTGGAAGGATATCTCTTAGCGGTATTTCGAAGTATGTTACACCGGCTAATTAAAACAATTAGTTTGGTATTTCCAGAAAATAAGGATAAAAATAAAATATTCAATAGTTTGACATAATTTGGTACACCGAGTCAACAACCTAAAAGATTTCTTCAAAACCAACAGATGAATATCTCATTCCGGACAAAATCATAAAGAACAATAAATCAAAAAGGAATAAAGAAGATAAATCCTGTGTTTATCAATTAAATTGCGGGAGTTGTGATAAATCAAATATAGGAAAAACAGGTAGACAATTTGGCATAAGAATAAAAGAACATTATCACAGTTACAAAAAAAATAAAATTAATTCTGATTATTCCAATCTTTTATTAGCAGAAGGACATAAGTTTAACCCGGATTTCAAAATTGTACACAATTTTATTAAAGATGCTCAATTATTGGGAAATGGTGGAAATAAACAGAGAATAGCATACGAGAAATTTAGTTAATGAACAATTAGATCTAAATTTTTATACTTACTCAATGTATTCAAATATAGAATCAATCTATAAAAGCGTTAGGAATGAATTATTGTAAATGTGCACGAAGATTATGCAATTTGTTTTAAATAAGTCTATCATGTAATTAGTTTTAAATAAAACTCTTTGTTCATGTATCCTAGGTATAGGGAGATCATTACTTGCTGAGAATTTAGTACGATGTAATGTAATGTAAATCGTATATAATTTTCCACTTACTCAAATTAACTGTAGGAAACATAAATTCTCAATAAAAGATATTTTAAATTTCCTTGTTTTAACATCTATGTCTAACCATTAGTTGAGGTTTCGAATTGAGGATAGAATAAGAGGACGGCTGTTTGACTTAAAGAAGATTTCGCACCTCAAATTGTTCACCTTTCTACTGGCCAAGAGACTCGGCTACATTGTAGTTCATGTTCTGATGCCTCAGGCATGACTTTAATTGATTGGTTCGTACAGAATATCCTGACTTAGATTGCATAATAGGAATTGGTGGATATTAAAAAATTATAATGGCATCTCTGGTTAGTTATTTATATCATCTAGGTCTCTAGTTCGTGACGAAATTGCTCTAATGTTCCAGTTCTCTCAATAAAATGACGAAAGACCAGCAACACTGAACCTTCTTTATCATAAAGCAGATGAAAGATCCCACATCTTCTCCATAAATCTTCCTTTAACATGACTGTGCTACTTCTATCATTGTTACGAATTGACATATCTGGATCCAATCACTCACTCTGAAAAAATGTTTTAGCTGCTACTGCGGTCGTTGAGTTCTCAGGTGTTATGTAAGATTGGCAACCCACATTGCCCCATTAGCATCGGGTATAGAATGTAGATTTCGACAGAGTGTACGTCTGGTATTGTATAAATCGAAACAGGTAGGTAACGGGTATGCACCGGTGTCTAATTATATCGTTGCGATAAATAAAAGTAACGGATTGCAATTCGTGTTTGATGCAGAGGAATATTGAATGGATTGAAAGGAAAGGTGTAAGTACATTTCGAATTGTAGTGGGTACTATTATATCGGGTATTGTATATATACAGGGTGATTCAAAACTCGAGGCGAAAAATTAAGGAAGGTTTACAGGCTAATATTCTGGATTAAAAATTTAAAATAAAATTTTTAAATTTTTGGCTTTGTTACCGATATGTCAGACTTCAAATTTTCTACATGTTATCAATTTTCAACTTTAGTACATAATATAAAAATGTGGTAAAGCTCTGTGGGCCGGAGCTTTGGCGCTCTTGTTCAAACTTTGACAAATCATATCTCCAAAATTGGTTTCTCAGAGTTGGGAATTATACCAATGAATTGTTATGATAGACTTCATCATAAAATAAAATAAATTCTTAAAAACCAATACTTTCGGAGATATTATTTGTCAAAATTTGAACAAGAGGCCAAAGCTCCTGTCCGCAGGGCTTCCCCACTTTTTCAATTTGGCTTCTATGCGTCAGTTTCCAAGAATTTTCGTAATTGAATTCAAAACGTAGGTCTATGAATCATCTCATGTTGGATAGACATACATCAGCAAATTATAATTAGAGTGTTCTACATTAGAATTATTAAGAATAATTATTGAAATTTCGAAAAATCATATCTCCGAAAGTATTAGTTTGTTAGAGTTGAGGATGATATCAATGGATTCTCATAATAAAACTGCAATTTAAAAAAAATTTTATTTTTTTCTAATTTAATTTGAGCAATATACAATAAAGTGAAAACATTTCTGAATAGAGAAGGATGAGACCTTTGAAACGATGTATCGCAAGCCAGCACTTCTTATTTGAAAAATTGTGGATTGTAGCTGTCTTTCGAAGGGGGTTGAAGGTAGGATTCGCATTTTTACGACGAAGAATGATGATTTATAATTTGAATTTGACGTGTTTCGGGATTTTCTACAAATATGCACAGTAACCAAGATAATGAATTTATTCCATTCGGCTTTTCCACACTGTATATAATTAAACAAAAATTCTCAAGGTTTTAAAAACACAAACAGATTTTATAATGCTTCATCATAGTGGGCCCCAAATCCTCAAAGTCGACGACTAAGTATACACACACTTTTATTTACTTCAAGGGATGAAGGAATCGTGAAGAAATTTTTCTAAAATATTAATCACATGAGTAATGAAATATTTATCTGATCTGAGTAGACTTAACTGTGTCATGTTCTATACCGTCGACGGAATTCTGAAATTGTTCTAGTCATGATTGAGAGAACACGCTACCATTCTCTATGTTCTATGGTCAATCCAATCCACATAGACCATTATTTAGCGCCTAGAAACTTGAGAGGAATTCAAATGATCAAGTCACCTTCACACTCCAGATATTCTGAATACCGTAATATATTTCCACTCATTTTTTTTCTTCTCAGTGTGTGCGCGCTTGAATGCAATGCAATTTTATCTACAATTCTCCGGATTTGTGAAGTTCAATTCCACATGTCCGGATATTCATTATGAAATTCATTTTGCTGTTTATTTGTTGCGAACGCAATATTCTCTAGAACGAAAGGAAATCCTTTCAATCAACGGGATAATCTGGCGTTACTCATTGCCTTCTATATTAATGTTGTGCTAATTCTAGTTCAAAGGTAGCCATTAATTTGGTTAGTTCATGATTCTAACAATTTGTCAAGTTATACCTACGGCTTTAATGGGGTTGAAACAACATTTACATTTGTTTAAATTCACATGCCATCTTGATTAGCTATGTGATAAGTACACAGTGTGGAAAAGCCAAATGGAATAAATTCATCTTCGTTACTGTACATATTTATGGAAAATCCAGAAACACAACGACTTCAAATTTTAAATTGTCATTCTTCTTCGTAATAATGCGAACCTTATATTCAACCCCCTTCGAAAACCAGGTACAACCCCCAATTTTTCAAATAGGAAGTATGGGCTTGTGATACATGGTTTGATTTAGAAATGTTATCACTTTCATGGTTATTCCAAAAATCAAATTAGCAAGAAGTAGAATCAAGAGATTAGCGAAAATATCGAAAACTAAAATGTAATATAAAATGTAGCAAAAATAAATGGGAAAGCCGTGTGAACAGGAGCTTTGGCGCTCTTGTTCATCCTTTGACAAATCACATCTCCAAAAGTATGGATTTCTCAAAGTTGGGAATGATATCAATGGATCGCAAAGATTATAGAGTCTCTATAATCTTTGAATGGATCCTTGTGATAGAACTGCATCATAATACCATCCCGTCATTTTACCTCAATTTTAACCCAATCTGATCTATTTTTATCTCATTTACAATAGTTTGAATAAATGTCAAAACTTCTAAGGATATCCCATGGCCCATTTTGGTCGAAAATGTTAAAAGTTCCCAATTTCGCATATCGGAAAAACAATACCATCACAAGCCCATACTTCCTAATTGAAAAATTGGGAGTTGTAACTGTCCTTAGAAGGGGGTTTAAGGTAGGGTTCTCATTTTTACGATGAAGAATGACAATTTAAGATTTAAATTTGACTCTTTTCGGGATTTTCCATAAATATGTACAGTAACCAAGATAATGAATTCGTTATATTTGGCTTTTCCACACTGTATGGCAATCGCCAAACATCTGGCAAGCTAATTCGAAATTATTCGGCATTCAAAAATCAAAATAATGGTTAGAACCGTCAATTTCTCTGCATGTTCTGGGATCTAGGTTAAGAAGTTCATATTGAATACATGAATACTTCGAATTTGCTATTTGTGGAAATCACAATCCTTTATCAGTAGTACCATTCGAAACACAACAGACTTTCTCCTTGTAGAAGCATAGGTGAAAAAAATCAACGACCGACATTAGCGAAGTTGGAGGTTCTGAACGAAAGTGAGCACTCTCAGTTTCTAGACATTACAATTGCAACGGTTCATAAAGGAATGATTCATTTAGGTACCATTCGTTGGAAGTATCCGTAGGTGCCAATTGACGCTATATAAACATTCAAATACGATTGCTTCGTTTTGTACGCAGAACATACAGTATTGTTCGAATTACTCGAGAACGTCGCAACATCAGCACACAGATAATTTAAAAAAGTGAGGAAGCCCTGTGGACAGGAGCTTTGGCGCTCTTGTTCAAACTTTGACAAATCATATCTTCAAAAGTATTGGTAAGAGTTCGGAATTATATCAAGAATTTAAATTCAACAAGAGTGCCAAAAATTATTAATCGAAAACCAATAGACCAATTTTACCCAACAACGAACTCATCCGAGATATTAATTCCTCAATTATATGATGAACGATATATTGTGTCCTCAAATCCACTCTGAAAATTATATTATATCAATTGAAACTTTAGCCAATATTCCATTTTTGTTTTTACTGGAGTTATTCTTAACTCAATATTATTAACTTACCATTACCATTCCCATCATCATATGGATTGACCATCGGCATGAAAATATCAACCAACAAAAAGTATGATATCATATTATAATTCTCATCATTCTACGATTGCTGAAATGAATTTGACATGTCATGTCTCAGGAAAACAATTTGACATGTATCAACACAGATTATATTATGGATAATAATTCATAGATAGAATAATTATAGCATTCTGTGGAAACATAGAAGAATGATTTATTATTGAAATTTTGAAAATTCATATCTCTGATCGTATTAGCTTATTAGAGTTAAAAAGAGTTCAATTTGAAATTTGTAATGTTAGAAAATTTTTTTTTTGTTACTCCGAAACGTAGCCGGTATATTTATCCCCCACACCTACTCTGAAAATTTCAACTGTCTAGCTCAGTCCGTTCGAGAGTTATCATGGTTACGGCCAGACAGAATCGATTTTAACCACGGATTCTTGATCAGTAAGTCAAACCAAACCGTTTAAGACCATTTTCATCAAAAAATTCGAAAATTACAGACCTTTGGGCAAATAGATAAGCACTCTGTTCAGAGGAACAAGAGCGCTAAAAATCATTGAAAATCATTGGAAAAAAACCATTCGTCCGACATCGCTGAAAATTGCGAGAGCGTTCAAAATCTATAACTTTACAGCCAACTATCTATCTCTATATCTATATTGTTGGAGATTCGAGTGGTCTCGTGTGAGTTCAATAGCTGGATCGGTGATCGTTGCCTCGATAACTTTTGAACGAAAAAATATAGGGACTTGCAATTTTCAGGGTAGGTTGCGCATCCGAACGGAAGAGTTAGTTTTGTTGTTGAGCATAATCTCGATAATTAAAAAAGCACAGACCCGATCAAATTGAAGTTTGGTAACTAGTTGTAGAATATCGACATAAAGACGTGTGTGCAATTTTGTGAGGATCGTACCACTAGAAAATTTTAAAATATTACGGAAAAATATTATGCACATTTCGATAACCTGAGAACGGAAAGAGATAGCGACTTGCAATTTTCAGGGTGGGTTGCGCATCCGAATGCGACATTTACGTTCGTTAATCGACATAATTGGCCAAATTGTTTTGGAGTTGTAATCATTTGAAATTTTGTTTTTATTTTCTCTATAAGTATTCAAATCTGATCCAATTAACACCCGGTGATTGCTTGTAGAATGCCGCCACTAATTTTTGCGGAATTTCGTGAATATCGTATCCTATAGAGGTGAGTAGTCAATAGAACATGCGCGCAAAAGCTTCTGAGTTCACGTCAGTGCTTGAAGCAATTTTCTAATGAAAGATTTGAAGAATATTTATAATCACGGGCCCTCGAGAATTAGGGGCAACGGGGAGGCCAATATACTTGCCAAAAAAAATTGGTTCAAGCACTGACGTGAAGTCAGAAGCTTTTGCGCGTATGTTCTATTGTCCATTCTTCTGTATTGGACACCCTTAATCGAATTTACCATGGTAAATTATGTTGTCCATTATCCTGTATTGGACACTCAATTCGAATTTACCATAGTAAATTCGAATTGAGAGTGTCCAATACAGGAGAATGGACAACATAATTTACCATGGTAAATTCGATTAAGGGTGTCCAATACAGAAGAATGGACAATAGAACATACGCGCAAAAGCTTCTGACTTCACGTCAGTGCTTGAACCAATTTTTTTTTTCGTGATTTTTTTAAAATTTTCTAGGGGTACGATTCTTAAAATTTTTTTTTCGTAATTTTTTTCGAATTTTCTAGGGGTACGGTTCTTACAAAATTTTAAACACGTCTTTATGTTGATTTTCTACTACTAGTTACAAAGCGCCATTTCGATCGAATATTTATGTTTTGAGTTATTAAGGAAATAATATTCCAGGTGGGTATAACTCGGAAACCGTTAGACCGATTATGCCCAAAAACGAACTCAACTCTCCCTTTCGGATACGCAACCTACCCTGAAAATTGCAAGTCCCTATCTCCTTTTGTTCGAAAGTTATCGAGGCAACGGTCACCCATCTACTGAACTCACACAAGAATGCTCGAATCTCCAACAATATTTAACCGATCGTATTAAAACTTGAAACTTGGCAGTAGAGTTACGTTATGTAGGCTCTTGCAAAATTTCAGCAATTTCGAACGAATAGTTACTGATATATAGAATTTTTTTTTTTTATTTTCTATGATTTATTAAAAATTTTCTACAAATGCTATCCTCACCAAACTTTGCAAACATTTTTGCGTTGGCATTCTACAACTAATAACCATGTTTGAATTCAATCGGTTCAGTGTTTTTCGAGTTAATGAGGAACAAAAAACCACCAAATTTCAGAAAATTTCAGATGGCTATAACTCTAAAACCGTTTGGCCGATTATGCTCATAAACAAACTGAAATGTCGCGTTCTGGTGCACATCCTAACCTGAAAATTTCAAGCCGCTATCTCATTCCGTTCTCAAGTTATCGTGACAACAAAAATATTTTTTAATAATTTTTTTAAAATTTTCTAGCCATACGATTCGCACAAAATTTCACAAACGTGCTAAGGTTCATATTCTACAACTACCCACCAAATTTCAATTCGATCGGATTTATATTGGTTGAAAACAAAATTATTACTCGGAAACCACTGGGCCGATTATGCCCATTAACGAACTTGTCCGTCGTATTGGGATGCGCAACCCACCCTGAAAATTTCAAGTCGCTGGCTTGTTTCGTTCTCAAGTTATCGTGGCAACGGCCGGACGGCCGGACGGCCGGACGGCCGGCCGGACAGAATCAAATTTGACCTCGAATTCTTCATTGGGGAGTCAAACTTAATCGTTTGAGACCATTTTTTTCAAAAAATTCGAAAGTTACAGACATTTGGGCAAAACTATAACGCGTATGTTCCCCAGAACATACGCGCAAAAAGGTCTTCAACTGACTTTGTTCGACCCGAACCTTCCAAGGAGAATAGATGATATACCAACTGAGAGCACTCAGCGAATTTCATGATGATAGAATTAGAAATATCATTAGTGGATATACATTGGGAGGTGACTTCTCCACTAAATGGTTCCTTTCTGGGTTTTCTCTCCTAAACCCTGAAAAAAAATCTATGAAATTTCTTACTTCCACACCGAGATTCGATCCCGGTACAATCGAATTCTGAGTGAGTTTCTCTACCCCCTAATCCAACCTGGCTGTTGAGGATCAGGTGGTAAATGAACGAATCATGGTGGCTACCAATTTTCATCGTTTTATCTTATATTTAGTTTGGTGAGTGTAAACAAGCGTGCCAAAATATACCGGACGACTATATGGGTTATAATTTTTCTATATTTCTCAATATCTTCCAACAATATAGATTCGATCGAGTAAAAATCTAGAACTTTGCCGTATAAATATGGTTTTTAATGCCCTCACCTAATTCCAACAATGTTTGAAGGGTAGTTTCTGAGATACAATTTTTTTTTAATTTTCTAGTCATGTGATCCTCACCAGATTGTTGCATAAGTCTTCGTGTCCGTGTTTCAACTAACTACGGAGCTTTAATTCGATAAGAATAGTATTTTTCAAATTCTTTGGAAGACAACATTCCATATGGCAACAACTCCGAATCCACTGGACGGACTTTGCCCATTAACGAACTTAACCGGCTCATTTGGACTCCTAGCTCATTGCGTTGGAGAGTAATCGTGCTGACGGCCGGACAGAATCAAGTGTGACCTCGGATTCTTCATCATTGAGTCGAAACTAATCGTTTGAATCCATTTTTGGCTAAAAATTCGAAAATTATAGGAATTTGGACAAATTGATGGGCATCCTATTCAGGGGAACAAGCGCGCAAACATTATATGTCAGATGATATACCACTTGTCGTGTCTAAACAAAGAAAAAGTACGAAAACTCATTTATGGCGCTCTTGTTCCTCGGAACATAGTGCTTATCAATTTGCCCAAATGTCTGTAATTTTCGATTTTTTTGCTGAAAATGGTCTTAAACGATTTGGTTCGACTCACCGATCAAGAATCCGTGGTCGAAAATAATTCTGTTCGGCTTGCCGGCCGTAGGCACGATAACTCTCGAACGCAAGGAGTTAGAGGATTGAAATTTGCAGAGTAGGTTTGTAGCGTAAATAGCTCGGACTAGTTCGTTAACGGTCAAAATCCACCAAGCGGTTTCGGAGTTATGGCCCTTTTTAGTAAAAATATTTTTTATGAATATTTCCGAAACCGATCACTCGATCGATCTGAAACTTAGCATCAAATTGTAGAATGATGACTTCTATATGCATGCGAAGTTTTGTTTTGACCGGGTTGCAATAAGGTATCAAAAAAAAATTTTAATTTTTAACTTCGTTTCTACAATAACTCTCGAACAGAAAGAGCTAGGCAGTTGACATTTTCAGAGTAGGTTTGAGAGATAATTATCTCGGTTGAGTTCGTTACTACGCAAAAATGGCCTGATGGTTACGGATAAACGAAAAAACAAATTTTTTTTACAACACAAATTTCAAATTTAATTCCTTTTAAGATGCAGTTTCACCATAAAAATCCATTGATATCATTTTCAACTCTAACAAGCTAATACTTTCGGAGATATGATTTTTCGAAATTTCAATAATGAATCGTACTTCTATACTTCTTATGTGTTCATAAAATGCTGTACTTAATTATTGTATATATGAATTATTAATTATTATATGATCTGTGTTCATACATTTCATCTTATTTTTCTATGAGAGATGAATGTCAAAATTATTTCTGGTGTACCTACCTCTTGTTCTAGTTTTTTATAAGATAATTTTTGAAGCATTTATTTTAAACGACCCTTTTTGGCGCTCTAGTTCCTCGGAACTGAGTGCTTATCAATTTGCCCAAAAGTCTGTAATTTTCGAATTTTTCGATGAAAATGATCTTAAACGATTTGGTTCGACTCACTGATCAAGAATCCGTGGTCGAAATTCATTCTGTCCGGCCGGTCCGTCCATCCGGCCAGTCCGGCCGTTCGGCTGGTCCGGCCGTAGGCACGATAACTCTCGAACGGAATGAGCTAGACATTTGAAATTTTCAGAGTAGGTTTGGGGGATGAATATCTCGGCTAAGTTCGTTATTGGGCAAAATCGGAGAGATGGTTTCGGAGTAACAAAAAAAAATTTTTTTTTTACAAAACAAATTCCAAATTAAATTTTTTTCAATAAGCAGTTTTACCATAAGAATCCATTCATATCATTTTCAACTCTAACAAAATAATACTTTCGGAGATATGAAATGTGAGAGCGAATCCGTCAAACGGCAAAAAGTTTTCTCTAGTAACTAACCTATACGAAAATCTACAATTTTCCGATTAGATCGACGCGGCTTTGGTTATTCACTAAATCGAGCACGCAGATCTCTAATCTGCAAATAGATTTTCCATATCTCGATTAGTTTCGGAGCAATGACGAAAACAGTCGATATTTCTGGCCCTACCTCCGGAAAATGGATTAATTAGTCGTATTTTTCGCCATATTTCCAAAATATACGGAAAAACTAATTACAGATTCGGAATCTACGCCCTCGATTTAGTGAATAGCCAAAGCCGTGGTGATCTAATCGGAAAACTTTAGATTTTCGTATGGGTTAGATACTAGAGAAAACTTTTTGCCGTTCGACGGACTCACTCATTTCCTAATATTTTCCGAACGGATAGAGATACATAGGAAATAGATACATAAATCTAAACGTCGTCCACCGACCAATAATCGTAGAAAATTCGTTTATCGAGATGTGAAAATCATAGATTTCGGACGGGAATGAAGAATTTTCCTTCGATTCCGGGTCAAAAATATTTCTAAGTGCCGACCCAAAAAAAATTTTTCATGGTATATCGATACGGAGCTCGTGTCTAATTAAATCGAGGTCGCTGATCACGAATATGCAATTAGTTTTTCCCTAAGTGGCGTACTTTGGGAAAATTTTCACTTAGAGTGAAAAAATGGACGAAAATAGGCCAATTTTGAAAGTTTCCACCGCCCAAAAAAATCGGAGTAGGGTGTTGTTGATTTTTGCCGTCATATATGGATCCTTTATCTACTGAATAATCCAAACAGAAAATGTCCAGGCCGTACTATTCGGAAATTATGATTTTTTTTCCCGAGGGTCTGGTTTTCGGAAAATGCATTCCGCGGTATTGCCGCGGAAAATTCTCTAATGAAAAATCCGATCATATATTCGTAATCTACGGCCCCAAATTAGTAAATGACGTAACTTGCATCGATATCGGAGACCGGTCGAATTTTGGCAATTTTTTAATACATTAGCCTTAAAAAAATCCCATTTTTCGAGAAAAAATTTTTGACGCAAAATTATGAAGCGGGTACTCATTCTTATAGATTCGGGGCCATTGATTCCGAATCTACGATCAGATATTTATTAAAAAAATTTTCCGAGGAAATATCGCGGAAAGAATTTTCCGAAAAATAGACCCTCGGGAAAAAAAACCATAATTTCCGAAGCGTACGACCTGGACATTTATTGTTCGGATTATTCGATAGATAAAGGATCCAAATATGACGTAAAAAATCAGGAACACTTTACTCCGATTTTTTTGGGTGGTGGAAAGTTCCAAAATTGACCTATTTTCGTCACTGTTTTCACTTTAAGTGAAAATTTTCCCAAAGTACGCCACTTAGGGAAAAACTAATTGCATATTCGTGATCAGCGACCTCGATTTAATTATACACTAGCCCCGTATGGATATACCATGAAAAAAATATTTTGGGTCGGCACTTAGAAATATTTTTGACCCGGAATCGGAGGAAAATTCTTCTTTCCCTTCCCAAATCTATGATTTTCACATCTTAATAAACGAATTTTCCCCGATTATTGGTCGGTTGACGACGTTTAGATTTATGTATCGATATTTTCTGTATCTCTATCCGTTCGGAAAATATTAGGAAATGAGCGAATCCGTCAAACGCCAAAAAGTCTTCTCTAGTATCCAACACATACGTAAACTACAATTTTCCGATTAGATCGACGCGGCTTTGGTTTTTCACTAAATCGGGCACGCAGATCACGAATCTGCAATTAGATTTTCTGTATCTCGATTAGTTTCGGAGGAATGACGAAAAAAGTCGCAATTTCTGGCCCTACCTCCGGAAAATAGACTAGCTAGTCGTATTTTTCGCCATATTTCCAAAATTAATCGAGATACGGAAAAACTAATTACAGATTCGGAATCTAAGCCCTCGATTTAGTGAATAGCCAAAGCCGTGGCGATCTAATCGGAAAATTGTAGATTTTCGTATGGGTTAGATACTAGAGAAAACTTTTTGCCGTTCGAAGGATTCACTTATTTCCTAATATTTTCCGAACGGATAGAGATACATAGGAAATAGATACATAAATCTAAACGTCGTCCACCGACCAATAATCGGGGAAAATTCGTTTATTAAGATGTGAAAATCATAGATTTCGGACGGGAAAGAAGAATTTTCCTTCGATTCCGGGTCAAAAATATTTCTAAGTGCCGACCCAAAAAAATTTTTTCATGGTATATCGATACGGAGCTTGTGTCTAATTAAATCGAGGTCGCTGATCACGAATATGCAATTAGTTTTTCCCTAAGTTGCGTACTTTGGGAAAATTTTTACTTAGAGTGAAAAAATGGACGAAAATAGGCCAATTTTGAAAGTTTACACCGCCCAAAAAAATCGGAGTAGGGTGTGTCAACTCACTTTCCTGAGACATGACGTTGTCTCATTGTCATTCATTCCAGCAATCGTATAAATATGAAAATTATATTATAATATCATACTTTTTGTTGGTTGAGTTTTTCATGCCGATGGTCAATCCATATCATGATGGGAATGGTAATGGTAAGGTAATAATATTGAGTTCAGAATATTTCCACTAAAAACAAAACTGGAATATTGGTGTATTGGAGTAGATTTGAGGAAAGATATATATATTACCGTTCATCATAGAATTGAGGAATTAATATCTCGGATGAGTTCGTTGTTGGGTAGAATTCGTCTATTGGTTTTGGATTGATAATCTTTGGCACTCTTGTTGAATTTAAATTCTTCTTTGATGTTTGAACCATACTTCTATGTTTTCACAGTATACTATAATTATTCTACCTAAGCTTTATTATATGATCTGTGATCATACTCGTACATTTCATCCTGTTCTATAAGAGAGAGTCAAATTCATTTCAGCTATTTTAATTTGGTTTCTTTCATGGTGCAGTTCTCATTCTCAGATTGCTCATTTAATCTTGATAAATAAACTATTATTTGAATTGAATTTCCTTTATGATGCAGTTGTATCATAAGAATACATTGATATAATTCTCAACTCTGAGAAACCAATAGTTTCGGATATATAATTTGTCTGTTTGAACAAGAGCGCCAGAAAGCTCCAGCCCACAGGGCTTGAACCAATTTTTTTAAATTTAATTTCTTTCATCATGCATTTCTATCATAGGAATCCATTGATATAATTCCCCACTCTGAGGAACCAATACTTTCGGAGATATAATTTGTCTGTTTGAACAACAGCGCCAAAAAGCTCCTGTTCACAGGGCTCGAACCAATTTTAATACAAAATACTTCGGGGTTGGAAATGCTGCAAGTTTTAAATCGAAGTAATTCCAGACGAAAACTTATATATAAATTTGTAGATGACTCATTCTCATCGACCACTTCAATACAAATCCACCAACTCTGCCAAGAAATTCCGAAATAAACTTGTCAACAATTCACGAGAAGATGAACCTCTGCAATATTATTTGTTTTGAAAAAAATTTAATATATGCAGCCATCAGCATAATTTTTTATGATTTATTTGCGAATGAAAAAGGTTCTGTTGCTGACCACTCGCGGGCATTCCCAACCAAAATTCGACGCCAACGTAGATTTATATGACATGACACAAAAGATTGATGGGACGTAAAATCGGCGAATGTCTTTATTGAGAAATGTTATATTTATGTCGAGTGATATGTCAGGTGTGTCGAAAGTACTCGTACGTTTGATGAACTTCTTCCAGTTGTGTTCCAAGTCAATTGTTCCATTTCATGTCATCGAAATGCAAATTTAATATTATGTATTCTGAAGGATAACTGCGTTCAACCCTTTAGGATATGATTTAGATGCTTTCTTATAGAATAGTGGGATTGTCCTCATGGACGGTGTCTATGTCATAAACTACTTCTAGGATATTATATAATGAACTTTAACTCATTAAAACATGTTCGAGCTTTAAATTCATCCAATCTTATTTTTGCTCAATCCTGCTAGACCCTTTCTATCAAAAGACCTTGCATTAGAAGATCTCGTTCTTCTTCTATTTCCAGTCGATTCCGCACCATTTGTTCTTATCTTTATATTCAGAAATCTTTTCACTCCATTCTGCTTGAACTTTCGGTCCCACTTCGATTGTTTCATCAATATATCATAACAATTCGCTCGTGATTTTTTTGTTTCCTGCATGCTAGGACCTCTTGATCTGATCCTTCATTGACTGTTTCTATTCATTGATACATTTATTTAAATCTACTATAACTATAAATATATTACTAATATTCAATTATTGTGTGAAAATTATATCTTAAAGTCATTCTCTTGCGGTGTTTCATTTAAATCTACAATAGGACATAAGGCTTTTTGACCTTTCAACCAATATGACATTATGACCTCTTGAATGAACCTACTAGTCGAAAACGAGAAAGTATTGACTAGGATACGATTTCAAAATAGCGCTTTTGATATTTGAATCGGTCCAGACTTTAAATAACACCCAGTGGATTTCATTGATTTGCCGAGAGCAAGAACAGACGGGTTTCAGACTTCTTCATCGGTGTTATGTAGCTCTCGACAAATTCAACTAAACTTACCCATGTTAACCTTCCTATAGCCGACGTGAAACGTTATGTGTAAACGCTCTCGTCACCTATGGGAGAAAACAAGCAACTCAGCCTTCCTCCCTGTTGTGGCCCCTCAGTTATTTTTCAATATTATTTTGAAAACGCTTAACAGCGTTCATGGCCATAAGAAGTTACCGTCTGAAACGCGTTTATTCTTTCTCTCGGCAAATCAATGAAATCCCTGGGTGTCAATTTGTTTTGTGAATTCTACATGCAGGTCTAATTACAAACATTAGGTACACGAACCCATTTCGAGGGAAGAACGCTCTGAACTTGTCTATTAATGATTGAAATTCCAGAGTTATAATTATTGAAATTTGCAGTATCCTAAAAATAATACCATCTGCATACAGTTAAAATTTTCGGGAATTAAATCATTTAGCATATCTAGGAAAATAAAGAAAGTCAACTAACTCAAATCTCCCCATTATTTCACCTCCAACGGATTCAATTAGCAACACGAAAACGAAAAATGGGTTCAAGCCCTGTGGACAGGAGCTTTCTGGCGCTCTAGTTCAAACAGACAAATTATATCTCCGAAAGTATCGGTTTCTCAGAGTTGGGAATTATATCAATGTATTCATATGATAGAACTGCATCCTAAAGGAAATTCAATTCAAATAATAGTTTATTTATCAAGATTAAATGAGCAATCATGAGAATGAGAAAAGCACCATGGAAGAAATCAAATTAAATCTGGCCAATTTTGCCCAATAACGAACTTAACCGAGATATTCATCTCCCTAAACTACTCTGAAAATTTCAACTACCTACCTCATTCCGTTCGAGAGTTATATCTATGTCTATGGATGAAAAGCAGTCTCACTACTCTCAGATCTCTTACTTCATGTTCAGTTCCGAAATGTAAGAATTTTCTGAGAAAAACTAATTTCGGCGCAAACAACTGAGATTTTTCTCACTTCGCTCACAATTCTTCGATTGATTAGATAATCTGTCAGGAACATCATTTGACATTATGACAATTCATATTCATACATAGAATAATATCATTCTGTGACAACGTTGAAATACGATTTATTATTGAAATTTTGAAAAATCATATCTCCGAAAGTATTAGCTTGTTAGAGTTAAAAATGATATGAATGGATTCTTATGATAAAACCTCTTATTAAAAAAAATTTAATTTGGAATTTGTTTCGTAAAAAAAATAATTTTTTTTTGTTACTCCGAAACCATCTGTCCGATTTTGCCCAATAACGAACTTAGCCGAGATATTTATCCCCCAAACCTACTCTGAAAATTTCAACTCTCTAGCTCATTCCGTTCGAGAGTTATCGTGCCTACGGCCGGCCGGCCGGACCGGCCGGACAGAATGAATTTCGACCACGGATTCTTGATCAGTGAGTCGAACCAAATCGTTTAAGACCATTTTCATCGAAATATTCGAAAATTACAGACATTTGGGCAAATTGATAAGCACTCAGTTCCGAGGAACTAGAGCGCCAAAAATGTAAATTAATGTGGAAGTATAAATGAAAGTACCTACACAAATTTCGATAGACATTTCTTGAAATGTAGGTTAACATCCGATTTGAGCACGAAAAAGTTCGTATTGAATTATTCAAAGTCCGTAGCGAACAAGTTCACCAAAGTGCATTGTTTATTGTTTACCCACTGTCTATCGTCCTATTGACCTACTGAGTTTTTGCGGATTTTGTCGGATAGACAGCAAATTGAACCAATAATTTAATATTATTGCTAGTAATAATCATAGTGTGGAAAAGCATTATCTCATTATCTTGGTTACTCTACATGTTCATGGAAAATCCCGAAACATCTCACATTCAAATTTTTAGTCATCATTCTTCTTCGTAAAAATGCAAACACTACCTTCAACCACAGATTCTGTGCTTCAACCCCCTTTGAAAGACAGCTACAAACCCAAATTTTTCAAATAGGAAGTATGGGCTTGTGATACATCGTTTGAAAAGTTGCAACATTCTCTATTCAGAAATGTTATAACTTTTATATTTATTGCATAAATCAAATTAGAAAAAAAAATCAATTGATAAGCGAAATTTGGTACAATATCCAAAACTCCAATGTAGCAAAAAAATTAAGAATGTTAATAAAGTAGATGTTCAAAGTGTTCACCGCGAACGCTTTGGTAACATCCTAGCCTCAAATAAAAATGTCTTCCAACATTATTCAACATCTCAGGAGTGATCATTTTCTTTCTATCACATCTTTAAGGCAAATAAGTTTAGTAATAATCACATGTCCATTCTTCCTATTTGAAAAATAGGGGGTTGGACCTGTCTTTTGAAGGAGGTTGAAGGTAGGGTTCACATTTTTACGAAGAAGAATAATAATTTGATATTTGAATTTGACGTGTTTCGGGATTTTCCGAAAATATGTACAGTAACCAAGATAATGAATTTATACCATTTGGCTTTTCCACACTGTATACTATTCACCACATCATTTAGTAAATTTGTTTCTTCAGTAAGAACGCCCTTGCTGAAAATAATCTGTTAAGAAATTGTCGATATGTATGTCTAGTTATGCGTTATGTGGTGCTATAACACGATAACTCTCGAACGGAAGCAGTTAGAGGACTGAAATTTGCAGGGTAGGTTTGGAGCGTAAATATCTCGGACGAGTTCGTTAACGGGCAAAATCCACCAACCGGTTTCGGAGTTATGGCCCTTTTCAGTAATAATATTTTTTATGAATATCTCCGAAACCGATCACTCGATCTATCTGAAATTTTGCATCAAATTGTAGAATCATGAATTCTATATGCGAGTTCGTTAACCAGCGAAAACCATCGAGCGGTTTCGGAGTTATGGCCGTTTTTAGTAAAAACATTTTTTATGAATATTTCTGAAACTGATCACTCGATCTATCTAAAATTTAGCATCAAATTGTAGAATAACCTTCATACGCATGCGAAGTTTTGTATTGATTGGATTGCCGTAAAGTGTAAAAAAAAAATTTTTTCATCTTTAAAATTTGTTTCTACAATAACTCTCGAACAGAATGAGCTAGGTGGTTGAAATGTTCAGGGTATGTTTGGGAGATAAATATCTCGGTTGAGTTCGTTATCGTTACGGATTAACGAAAAAAAATTTTTTCAACTTACAAATCTCAAATTCAATTTTTTTTGAGATGCAATTTCACCATAAAATCCATTGATATAATTTTAATCTCCAACAAGCTAACACTCTCTGAGATATGATTTTTCGAAATTTGAGTAATGAATCGTATTTCTATGTTTTCACAGAATGCTATAATTATTCTATCTATAAATTATTATATGAACTGTGTTCATACTCGTACATGACATCCTATTCTATAAGAGAGAGTCAAATTCATTTCAGCTATTTTAATTTGATTTCTTCCATGGTGCAGTTCTCATTCTCAGATTGCCCATTTAATATTGATAAATAAGGTATTATTTGAATTGAATATCCTTTATGATGCAGTTCTATCTTAAGAATCCATTGATATAATTCCCAACTCTGAGATACCAATACTTTCGGAGATATATTTTATCTGCTTGAACAAGAGCGCCATAAAGCGCCTGTCCACAGGGCTTGAACCAATTTTTTACTGACTTGATTGATTTTATGACATTTCAATAACGTTATTAACAACAGTATTGGTATACTATTGTCACTTCCCTTCAATGTGAGTCCTTCGAACATATTATTTGTAAAGATTTAGAAGTGCAAAAATTATCAGCTTCCTGATAGATACTCCGCCGTATTCACAAAGCATTGTTAAGTATTTGAATCTCCGTTAAGTCCTAACTGAGGTCCTCAGTTAAGGATAAATATGAATCGCAACCTCAGTTAACGTATTTAACGGTGGTGAAACAGGCCTGTTTTACCACCTTTACCCCTTATTGTCCCTTATTATCCCCAGTTCATCCTTAACTGAGAACCTCAGTTAGGACTTAACGGAGATTGAATGCTTTGTGAATACGGCGGACTGACAGTTAGTTTGACTAGGAATTTCGAAACCACGTTTGTTTACTGTTGTTTACATCTGTGGAATGCAATAATTTATTGAGAATGAGAACATAGCGTTAGTCATTATACATTTGAGATATATATAAGGATCACAAAATGGAGGAAAGATTTGAACTCGTTTCGAATGGTAAATGGATATATGTATTCACCACTTTCCGTCCTTCCCGAACCAAAACAAGATATTCAGGTTGTCTGACATAGTTGCGAAGTTGTGCTACATCCCAGTGAGGCATTTCCTAGTTTTATATGGAGTTGCGGAAGATCCGAAGGATCATTTAAAATTACTATTGCTGAATAATGATGAGTTGTTTCTCTTAACGATCGAAGGGTGCCTCGAAATATCTGGTCTTCGCAGCAGTAAATAGCGTGAATATCGTATCACTAGAAAAAACATAAAAATGCTTCTACAAAAATTTTATATTTCCGAAAGTATTCATCAGAATCCGCTAAAATATATACGCACATATACCTTCGAGCCACCATTTTACAATCGAGTACCGAATTTCAGCCCGATCGACTTCATATGGGGCGTGAATAGACAATAGAACATGCGCGCAAGAGCACCTGACTTCACATCAGTGATTTTTAAGAACTTTTTTCAATAATTGTTCATTTTCTATTCATACGATCGTCACTTACGTTTTTATTAAACCGTATCCATAGTGACGACAGCACTGACAGTTACTATTACAGACACTTATGTTTTTATTGAACCGAGAAAGTAATTTTGCGGACGAGAATGTACTTTCTCGTCCGCAAAGTACTTGCCTTCAATAATAGCCGATTTTACGGTCTCAAATTAGTACGTGAAATGTCACTTTTCATAGAGGTCGGCGAAAAACAATTGTGTTTCACATAAATAACCTCGATGTTTCACCCCTAATTGATATAAATACATTACTACTCCGCAAATAAGTGATGTGCTTTGTTTTATTTTACTGCACAATGCTGTCATAATTTAACGTTATCGGAAAATGTTGTAATGACACATGATAATTGAAAAGTAACCACTTTTTAACAACTTCATATAAAATCATTTTCATGTAAAATATACCTATAATATTATCATATATGTTACACATATGTCGACAAATAAAATGTGACACTCTCCCTTTCGTTGAACAAGTCGAAAGAAGGTGAACCAGTATCGTGGCCAGTCGGCATATAGCCAGAGGTGAGGTGTGGCCTCCATAAACTCTAAGTATGCCATTATTTATCACCTTTGTTTGAAGACATTTCTGTAGCAGGAAATCGAGCAGACGTCTGAACGAGAGGGACGGAACGCGAAAAAATTGCTTTAAAGTTGTCCCGAGAATGTCAAGATTTGTTTTATATACAGACAGAAGGAGGAAGTCTTCCAGATTCTGACTCATTTTATTCGTTTTTCCTCAATATCTGTATATAATCATAAATCCGGTAGGTGAAATGTCGAGGTCGCGTGTAACTAGATTTTTTTGTACTAATCTGATGAAATAATCTAACATATTATGGGTAGAGGACAATAGTTAGAAGTAATATAACAGCCTAGCAGCCTACATATTAATTACAAATTTTCTTCGTGGAATTATCCACATCATGACATCAATAATGGTGCTCAATTAACGAAATAATCGATTTGATTGTAGGCTAATTGAGGAGTAACTTTTCAAAACGCATTATGTACAATTTGGGCGAAATTGAGTTTGAAGCGGATTCAGAAATGATTTATATTGCTCTATAGTCCTATGTGAACAAAATCTTCCAAATGGCATTATGTCCCTGTGTAATTCAAATCCAAAGTATGTATGCCGCATCGCAATAAATTATGTACTCGTTTGTATTTTTAAAACGAATAAAATATAACCAAAAAATGTTTTTATCGATTTGCTCATGTTAATTAGGTTACAGGCCAACACTCACTGTGCAGACTGTTTTCTCTAAATTTATAATGAATTGCAACAAACAGTATTATGTTCAATTTCAACCACAACAAAACGCATTAATTCCAAACGTTTTTTACATTTTCTGTGTATATCTGATCAATATTGATTTAAATGAGATTAGTTATTACCTTTAGATGTGAATTTCTATCAAACAATCTCGACGTACTCAAATTATAAGCCAGGGTGGAAGAAAAAATCGTTTTTCGTTGATTTCCAATAAAATGGTTTTTGGACTGAATGCGTAGGTATTGAAAAGTTGCTCCTCAATTCTTCCTGTAATCACAAAGTTCACTTGCGATATCCTGACAAATAAGTGAATATTGATGTTGATACGTCCAGCAAAACAACCATAATACATTAAATTATTATACAGGGTGTTTTCAAAGATGACTCTTTTTTCTAACACAAGGTAGAAGAACGCGTCAAGATAAATCTTTTCACCAAATATCGCATGTATAAAATATGCACGATTTGGCTGCTATCGACCCCCGAAGTCGCATGCGATTCCACGAATTTTCGAGTACGGCTCTGCCTCCCAAGGTCGCATACAAATTAGCAATGCTTATCTGTGCAGAAACCTTAAATAATTACGCCCAGCAGCAGTTGTTCCTGTTCCCATAATGTCCATAGGTTCTTTATGAAAAATAAATGGAAGTCAAATGGTAGATATCTACACAGATAAACGTTGCTAATTTGTATGCGAACTTGGGATTACACGTTTACAATGGTTGAAAGTGCGGAGAGATTAAGCCGTACTCGATTCGGGAAATCGCATGAGACTTCGGGGGTGGATAGCAGCCCTATCATGCATATTTTATATATGCAATTTTTGGTGAAATGTCGAAAATAAAGACTCACCTTTGAAAACACCCTGTATAATATATTATATGTAATGTACTCCCAATCGTCCTAAATGCTTATAATTTCCGGTCAAATTCAGTGCTACCGTAAGTGTCAATTTTTAATATTTTTATCCGATTTCTGTTTATTTCACATGTTTAACTCATTTTTAATTATTTTCATCGATTGTAAAGGGTTTTCCAATAAGAGGTGTTATTTTGATATTCAAAGAAAAATGCCATTTTTCAATATAAACGATCGGATGTTTATTTCATTATAAAGAAGAAGCTATGCCGTTAATAGTGGAAAATAACAGCAGGCAAATGACCTCCACGACCACGCTTACAGGACTATATCCTTTTAATGAAATTTTCCATAACCAAATCGCAAAGTGGCTGCCCTATGTCCTCGATAGCCTCACGAATTCCATCTTTGAGGTCTTGAATCGACGCTGGGCTATTGGCGTAGACCTTCTCTTTCACGTCGGTTAAATATTGTTGGAGATTCGAGCAGCCTTATGTGAGTTTAGTAGATGGGTGACCGTTGCCTCGATAACTTTCGAACGAAAGGGGATGGGGACTTGCAATTTTCAGGGTAGGTTGCGTATCCGAATGGGAGAGTTAAGTTCATTTTTGGGCATAATCGGTCGAACGGTTTCCGAGTTATACCACTTATACCACACTTGGAATAATATTTCCTTGATAACTCAAAAAATAAAGATTCGATAGAATTGAAGCTTGGTAACTAGTAGTAGAAAATCAACATAAAGAAGTGTTTAAAATTTTGTAGGAACCGTACCTACCCCAAGAAAATTTTAAAAAAATCACGAAAAAAAAATTGGTTCATGCACTGACGTGAAGTCAGGAGCTTTTGCGCGTATGCTCTATTGTCCATTCTTCTGTATTGGACACCCTTAATCGAATGTACCATGGTAAATTATGTTGTCCATTCTCCTGTATTGGACACTTAATTCGAATTTACAATGGTAAATTCGAATTAAGAGTGTCCAATACAGGAGAATGGACAACATAATTTACCATGGTAAATTCGATTAAGGGTGTCCAATACAGAAGGATGGACAACATAATTTACCATTGCACATAGGTAGGTCTTTAAGTCTGTATTCCACAGCTACTCATAAAGTTTCAATTCGATTGAATCTGTATTGGTATCTGAAATAGATTATTCTGGTGAGTTCTACCTCCTGTGGAAAAAAAAACACCTTCGAAACACCCTGCTGTGATCAAGCTTTGAAACTGAAAATCGAATATCTATGGTGTCCTTGCCTTCAGTATTTCTGAAATTCCAATATGATTATTAGTATTCCGTGAATTAAAATCAAATCAAAATTTGCAAGATGACCTCGAAAGGATCGAACCCAAAGCAAAATCCCAAACATATCGAAGTCAACACCTGAAAACATCCGAAAAAAAAATGTCCGCAAACAATAAATTCGAATGAATCTACATCAAGTCATTATGTCGGTGCCTATTCTGTGTGTGACTCACGAAAGATAAATATGACTCTTCATGGATGTAATCGTTGTCCTTATATGTATAATATACATTCGGTATCGGTTGTATTCAATCCGAAGTGAAGGCCAAAATTGATCTTAAATATAGAAAACTATCATTAATATTCATGAGGAAGATACAGCCGGTGCCCCTCGACCTCTTCAATTACATCCGATTATCACCTGACTGATTGTTAGTAAAGAAATCTCCATACGTTCTTCCTTAAAGAAAAAGTGCGTGATGTACCGATCTGTAATTAATGTCTTCGTTTCATGGTGCAATATCGACGTAACAATCAAAGAGCGCTTTCAATCTCCTCGCGTCCCTTCACTTGCACTCAACTCCAGGGTTCATTATCATCCTCAATCATCAACATCAAGTAACGTTTCTCCCTCTTGATGAATTCTCATTCAATCAAGACTTTCATCAGGTGCCATGAGTGGAGAGAAATTTTTACGATATAAATAATATTCAGTCACATCGTGGGATCCTAGTCCGATATTAAAAAACTATTAAGTATTTAAATTGAGGATTTGATGGTATCGGAAAAGAATTGAGAAATGTTGGCAGTTAAACGCTTATAGATTTGTTTCGATACTTTAATTCCATATTAATGATTCCATGTTGTGTTGAACCACAATTATTTAACATCTTCCCCAACATTCCCACTTTGAAAATGGGAAGCTGTGAGTTGGATTTCCTATGCTCAGTTAGCTAACAGATGGAATAAATTCATTAACTTGGTTAGTGTACCTACATATTTATGGAAAATCCCGAAACACGTCAAATTTAAATTTTAAATTGTCATTCTTCTTCGTAAAAATCCGAAACCTACCTTCAACCCCCTTCGAAGTATGGGCTTGTGATACCTACATCGTTTAAAATCATGTGATTATCGAATTTCATTATAATATTCCCTCGAATATTCCCAAATCTTATTACAATAATACTAAACTCATTTGCCTTCAGGATGTGATAGAAAAAAAAACCAAAACTTTCTGTAGGCTTTTCCATACTGGGTGTGCCAGTTATATTCACAACACCCAGAAAACATGTTCAAGAAATAACATCGAAAATTCATTCTACACAGGTAATAAAGAAAAATGGTACAAGAAATCTACAATTAATACCCGCAAATTTGAAAATACTAACAGGAAAAAGGTATACGAAGAATGCATAAAAGGATACATTTGAATTAATCTAATGTTATTCAACAACTTAATTCGTAAGGATATTTCTTGTTGACTTAGCATGTACCTTGTGGATGGTTAAAATGCATTACTATCATTATTAGGTAAATACTAATTTAAAATTGTGTTTACCTAAACAATTATTAATTGTGCATGAGAGTATTTGAAGTAAAGATGAACTTAGGAAAGTATTCAAGAATTGATACGGTAGAAATATGATAACAAAGTAACTGTTATTGCAAGTAACTAAATGAGTTTCATACTTTCACTTATTCCAAGAACGTTAGTACTTGGTATTACGCACACTAATAATTCAAGACATGTTAACTGTATGATTTGTCGCGAACGCTTCGGGACATGTTGCGTCGCTGAATTTTCAGTTGAAGGTTCATTATATTTACTTTTACACAACACAACGTCGCAATCTAAAACTAGCGTTGGACCTAGGATATAATGAAATATTACTGGTGAATAAGTTTCAATATTTTCTCATTTTTGGCGCAATCTGGTAGTCTGCTAGAGAATTTTCTCAGCATACTGATTATAAATGTCAAAATATTATTAGGCCATTAGACTTTAATTAGTAAAACACATTTCTTACTATTATAAAAATACCTAGAAGTTATGATATATACTTACAGGGATGAAATGAAAATGATCGATTCAACAATAGACAAATATAAATATCCTTTTATTCAGGATGATTCACGAAGACCGTTCGTCAGAATATTTCAAAGAAAGATTCGAGATAAACACCAAAACTCGGTCTTCGTGAATCACCCTGTACATGTATACCTACATATCTACAGATACCTACTGTTATAACCAACTAACTTTCTTCTCTTTTGTTTCAGATACCGCGGCCTTGCTGTAAACTTAGGACAATAGTTTTTATATGTGTTTTAATTTTAGTCATTATTGAATTAGGAAATACAGAAAAAGGTGAGTAGACCAGCTAAATTGCGTTATACATTATATTATAGAACTATTATTTTATAGTGCGTAGCTTCAAGGAAATAATAACGATGAAAAGAATCGACATATTATGTGAAACATTTGAAGTTCATTCTTTGTACCTAACTAAAAAAATCGCAAATTTCAAAGGATTAGTTTTCTTTAATACATTCAGAATATTAATCGTGAAACATTGCTTGAAAAAATATGACTACGCATTTTTGAAGAAAATTTTTACATTTCTTCTAATGATACGATCCTCACGAAATTTCAGAAAAATTCTCGTGTTTGCATTCTACAACTACCCATCAAGTTTATATTCGATCGGATATGTATTTTTTGACTTATTGAGGAAACAATAATTCCGATGGGTATAACTCCAAAACCGTTTGGCCGATTATACCCAACATTTAACTTCACTGTTTGGCCAATTATGCCTATTAACGAATCCAAATGTTGCATTCGGATGCTCAACCTACCCTGAAAATTGTAAATTCTCGGGGTAGGTTGCGCATCCGAATTTGACGGTTCAGTTTGTAATATATATAATTGGCTAAGCCACTTCGGAATTATACCCTTTTGAAATGTTATTGTTATTGTCCAATAACTCAAAAAGTAGCTAAAGATCCGATTGAAGTCGCAAATTCCAAAATTTCGTGAAAACATTTCAGAAATTATCTGTCAGATTTCGAACAACCGTCTCTAAAACCGCATTTTATTTTTCCAACATTTCCAAAAATACAGATACGATCGAATCGAATTCTAGTACTTGGTTGCAGAATTAAATTAATAATTAAATACAAATGAATCGATTCCATGAATTTGCAAAATTTCGCATAGACCAGAGTGCTGAAGCCTTCGAAAATGGTAAAAAGTGAAAAAGAAATAATAGGATGAAACTCAATGGAAAAGGAAGAGAATATAACAAAAACTAAAGGAAAAATCATTTACGGGCGATCCGAGGTCGGGAAGTGGAAGGGGGTGAGTTTTTAAGGGTAAAAAACATTTTATCTCGATTTCCGGCAAAATTACAATTCCTATGGAAAACAGTTAAATCGCAAAGTTGCATATAATAAAAAGATCTATATAACTTTTGTATTTGAACTTTTTCACATAACCTCAAAATGTATGTGAAAAATTCAAATAACCCCAAGTTTTTGGTTTTTTATTTGATCTTTTGCAAACATTTTTTTTTACGCCATTACGTGAAAACCAAATTCACTCAAATTTTTTTTATTTAAAATATTAATTTTTTCTCCTCATTTTGACTTGATATCGAAAAACCAGCCTAATTTTCAATCGAAAATTCTCAAGTCAAAGTAGCTGCTTCTTTAAAGAAGTCAGTGGGCTTTTTGTTCGTTGAAATCTCTACTTTCTGATAGTGTAAAAAAAAATGTAGATTATTATGGTGAATTTCTCACAAAATGCTACGAAATAACAGGTAGTAAGGCCCAGACTTTCAGAGCCCCTTCCCCACTTCTCTATGAAATACCTTTTGATGAGCTAAAAATTTCCGTGGGTCACTCAGGTATATAAGTTATCTTAAAATGGCAATAAATAAGCATCTACGCATATAATTTAGAGAAGATTATACAACTTTCTCAAAATATTGTGAATGTGTAATTAAATATTAACTTTATTAACCTAGGATTTTCTGAGAAAATTTACCATAGTAATGTATATTTATTTTCACCATCAGAAAGCAGAGATTTCAACGAACATAAAGCCCACCAACTTTTTCAAAAAAAGCAGATATTTTGAAGTGAGAATTTTCGATTGAAAATTATGCTGCTTCTTCGATATTAAGTCAAAATAAGTGAAAAAATAAATATTTTAAATAAAAAAATTAGGGTATATTTCGGACATGAAAAGACAAGTTTTTATCAAATTTCAAGATAAAATAAAAAACCAAAAACCGGAAAACGACAGCGAGTTTTCTTACCCTTAAAAACTCACCCCCTACCACTTCCTGACCTCAGAACGCCTTTAAATTATTTTTCCTTCAATTTTTCTTACATTCTCTTCATTTTCCAATGGGTTTCATCCCACTATTATATTTTGTTTTTCAAAAATTATCGACCCTGGTCTATATAAGGAGATCTTATCAAGAACATAAAGAAAATGTATAATATTGAATCCTTGCGACTAGTGTATATAGAGATATTCTTTCAGCTACACGAAGAAGACTCAGACGACCAAGCAACAAAATCAAAACTAGTGTATCGATATCCAAAGATCAAGAAGTTTCATCCAGTGTGAACAGATTCAGGATTAGGGGAAGGCCCAACAAGAAGACGTCCGACAACGACCTCACACCCGCCGAATCTGGAAAAAGAAATAAGGATGATTATAAAATCGTATGTTATTACACCAACTGGTCCCAGTACAGGACGAAAGTCGGCAAATTCACCCCGGAGGACATTTTGCCCGATTTATGCACCCACATCATTTTCGCCTTCGGGTGGTTGAAGAAGGGAAAACTGTCATCGTTCGAAAGCAATGACGAAACTAAGGACGGAAAAACTGGACTTTATGAAAGAATTAATAAGCTCAAGAAGGCGAATCCCAAGTTGAAGACTCTAATGGCTATCGGTGAGTACTGACATTAAAATATTCTGTAATTTTTTGTTCCTTTTTTGGTGATAAAAATGAATCTCAATCAAAAGAAACGGATAATTCCAATCATTCAAAGGAACGAGTTGTATGTTGTCTAGGATTTTCAGTGGTACTTCCCGTTTAGTGTATACAGGATGTTTCTAATTTTGATTTTCATAGTTTATGCGGTGATTGGCCACATACACTTGGAAATTTACCAACAAATTTTTTTAAGACTCTCGTTTTCGATATACAGAGGGATTAAATGTTTAAGCCTGAACATATTTTTGTCAACTTTTTCGTGATGGATTAATCCATTTTGATAGTTTATATTGTGTGTCACAATTACCTGGTCCGGATTTACCATTTTCATTTTCACTTCAAACTATTAACCAACACCCTGACTGTCACAAACTTCCACAGCGTGGAACAGCCAAACGGAATAAATTCATTCATCTTGGTTACTGTAGGTACATATTTATGTGAAAATCTCGAAACACGTCAAATTCAAATTTTAAATTGTCACCCCTTTCGAAATACAGGATACGCGATTTCTTTTTTTATTTGATTTTTGCAATAAAATAGATAGAACTGCATCATAAAGGGAATTCAATTCAAATAATAGTTTATTTATCAAGATTAAATGAGCAATCTGAGAATGAGAACTGCACCATGGAAGAAATCAAATTAAAATAGCTGAAATGAATTTGACTCTCTCTTATAGAACAGGATGAAATGTACGAGTATGAACACAGATCATATCATAAAGCTTAGATAGAATAATTATAGCCTTCTGTGAAAACATACAAGTACGATTCATTATTGAAATTTCGAAAAATCATATCTCCGAAAGTAATAGCTTGTTAGAGTTGAAAATGAAACCAATGGATTTTTATGGTGAAACTGCATTTTTTTTCGTTACTCCAAAACCATCTGGCCTATTTTGCCCAATAGCGAACGTAACCGAGATATTTATCTCCCTAACCTACTCTGAAAATTTCAACTGCCTAGCTCATTCCGTTCGAGAGTTATTGTAGAAAATTTTTTTTTTAATTTTCAAAATTTTTTTTTGACTCTTTGTGGTAACCTGGTCAATACAAAACTTTACATGCGTATAAAAGTCGTAATTCTACAATTTGATGCTAAGTTTCAGATAGATCAAGTGATCGGCTTCGGAAATATTCATAAAAAATATTTTTACTAAAATTGGCCATAACTCTGAAACCGCTTGATGGATTTCGCCCATTAACGAACTCGTCCGAGATATTTACGCTCCAAACCCACCTTGCAAATTTCAATCCTCCAACTCCTTTCGTTCGAGAGTTATCGTGCCTACGGCCGGCCGGCCGGACCGGCATTTACCGACATTTGGGCAAATTGATAAGCACTCTGTTCCGAGGAACAAGAGCGCCAAAAATGAAAGTGATAACATTTCTAAATAGAGAATGACGATATCTTTCAAACGGTGTATCACAAACCCATACTTCCTATTTGAAAAATAAGGGGTTTTACCTGTCCTTCGAAGGGGGTTGAAGTTAGGGTTCGTCTTGTTTACGGAGAAGAATGGCAATTTAAAATTAATATTTGATATGTTTCGAGATTTTTTATAAATATGTACACAGTAACCAAGATAATGAATTTATTCCATTTGGCTTTTCCACACTGTAAAAGCTGTCAAAAATGAATACAGTGTTTTAGAAAAACGCAGCAAATTTTACCCAGAGATTTTTTATTGTCTATTCGAAATATACGGTTCTGATTGCCTCTTGAATTTTGGCCATCTTTCTGTTCAGGATTTTCTAGTAATCGTAGCCAGTGGTTTCGGTTCCATTTTCTTTAAGATGCAGTTTCATCATGAGAATCCATTGATATCATTCTCATCTCTAACAAACTAATACTTTCGGAGGTAGGCTTTTTCAAAATTTCAATAATTAATCGTAATTTTATGATTCCATAGAATGACGGAGGTTACACGGTCAATCTGGTTCAATTTGTCAATCATGGTGTGATGTCAGATTGACGGTAAACTGAGTGCATACGCGTAGACTGATGGTCCGGATTGATGTCAGATTGATACCCGATTGACCGTGTAATCTCCACCTAATTATAATTTGCTAATGTATGTAAATCCAACATATGACGTGAGTCATAGACCTACGTTTTTTTGCGCGTATGTTCTGGGGAACATCGCGTTATAGTTTTGCCCAAATGTCTGTAACTTTCGAATTTTTTGACGAAATTGGTCTCAAACGATTCAGTTCGACTCCCCAATGAAGAATTCGAGGTCAAATTTGATTCTGTCCGGCCGGCCGGCCGGCCGTCCGGCCGTCCGTTGCCACGATAATTTGAGAACGAAAAGAGCTAGCGACTTGAAATTCTCAGGGTGGGTTGCGCATCGCAATACGACGGACAAGTTCGTTAATGGGCATAATCGGCCCAGTGGTTTCCGAGTAATAATTTTGTTTTCAACCAATATAAATCCGATCAAACTGAAACTTGGTGAATAGATGTAGAATATGAACCTTAGCACGTTTGTGAAATTTTGGGCGAATCGTATGGCTACAAAATTTTAAAAAATTTGTTGTCATGATAACCTGAGAACGGAAAGAGATAGCGGCTTGAAAATTTCAGGTTAGGTTGTGCATCTGAATGTGACATTTGAGTTTGCTTATGAGCATAATCGGTCAAACGGTTTTAGAGTTATAGCGATCTGAAATTTTCTGAAATTTGGTGGTTTTTTGTTCCTCATTAACTCGAAAAATACTGAACCGATTGAATTCAAGCATGGTTATTAGTTGTAGAATGCCAACGCGAAACTGTTTGCGAAATTTGGTGAGGATAGCATTCATAGAAAATTTTTAATAAATCATTGAAAATAAAAAAAAAAAATTCTATATATCAGTAACTATTTGTTTGAAATTGCTGAAATTTTGCAAGAGCGTTCATAACCTAACTCTTTTGCCAAGTTTCAAGTTTTAACACGATCGGTTGAATATTGTTGGAGATTCGAGCATTCTTGTGTGAGTTCAGTAGATGGGTGACCGTTGCCTCGATAACTTTCGAACGAAAGGAGATAGGGACTTGCAATTTTCAGGGTAGGTTTCGTATCCGAGAGGGAGAGTTGAGTTCGTTTTTGAGCATAATCGGTCTAACGGTTTCCGAGTTATATCCACCTGGAATATTATTTCCTTGATAAGTCAAAAAATAAATATTCGATTGAATTGAAGCTTGGTAACTAGTAGTAGAAAATCAACATAAAGACGTGTTTAAAATTTTGTAAGAACCGTACCACTAGAAAATTTGAAAAAAATGACGAAAAAAAAATTTTTAAGAACCGCACCCCTAGAAAATTTAAAAAAAATCACGAAAAAAAAATTGGTTCAAGCACTGACGTGAAGTCATAAGCTTTTGCGCGTATGTTCTATTGTCCATGCTTCTGTATTGGACACCCTTAATCGAATTTAACATGGTTAATTATGTCGTCCATTCTCCTGTATTGGACACTTAATTCGAATTTACCATGGTAAATTCAAATTAAGAGTGTCCAATACAGGAGAATGGACAACATAATTTACCATGTTAAATTCGATTAAGGGTGTCCAATACAGAAGAATGGACAATAGAACATACGCGCAAAAGCTTCTGACTTCACGTCATTTATGGTGTAGTTCTGTCATAAGAATCCATTGATATCATTCCCAACTCTGAGAAACCAATACTTTCGGAGATAGGATTTTTCAAAGTTTGAATAATTATTCGCTAGAAGTTTGACAAGAGCGCCGAAACCACTGTCCACAGAGCTTTACCACTTTTTTTAGTTTCCACCTCTTATTAAGTAATGTTTTATTAGTTATATTTTCATCATTTTTTCATACAGGGTGGTTTTTAATAATTTGAAGTGAAAATGGTAAATCCTGATTTGCATTTTTTGAACAGGATGTAACTCATAATAAGCATACTGTATAGTCACCACATACATAGGAAATATTTGACGAAATTAATTTTAGGCAAAAACTTTTAAACACTATGTATGTCGAAAACGAGACTCTCACAAAAATGTATTTGGTCAATTTCCAACCAGCCCATATCTGGTCTATCGACGCATAGGCTTTGAACATCAAAGTAAGAATCAGCCTGTAAAGGTATATCGCTTATCTCAGATTTGTGGGGCTTCTTTCAGTGTGAGAGATTATAGTTATTCAGGCGATCGATTTCAAAATGACGTGGAAAAGAAGAGGGGTAGAGAAAATTAGCCTTCTTTCAATACTAATTATCATTAATTATTCAGATATATTGCGAGATTTCGTGATCGACCGAAAGTTTCGTGAATCTCTAATACACTTTAAAGTTCATGGTGACACTAATCACCTTTCGATGTGAACAGCATCATTAAAATGCGAATAGCTTTTAAAGGACCAAAAAAAGTGACTCGTTTACCAGAAACAAATTAATTATTCTAGACGTGAAATTTGATAAGGAATTGTTATCGAAACTATAAAATTGAACACACCTGGTTGGTATTTTCAATCGGGGGTCAAACTCTCATATACAGTATGGAAAAGCCAAATGGAATAAATTCATTATCTTGATTACTGTACACATTTATGGAAAATCCCGAAACACGTCAAATTTAAATTTTGTATCGTCATTCTTTTTCGTAAAAATGCGAACTCTACCTTAGGTAGTATGGGTTTGTTATATATCATTTAAAAGGTCTCGTCATTTTCTATTGAGAAATTTTATCACTTTCATGTTTATTGCAAAAATCAAATTATAAAAAAATAAAATCCAATATTTGCGAACATTGGTAAATCAAAAACTAAAATGTTATACAATATGTTCATAAGAAGATAAGTAGATGTTTAAAGTGTTCACCGCGAATGCCTTGGTAACATTCTAACCTCAAATAAAAATTTCTTCCGACATTATTCAACATCCCACGAGTGATCGACCTAATCGCAAGCGTTATTCGATTATTCATAGCAAAGGGTTTAGTTTTGTATACAATACTCTTCACATATCCCCATAACGAATCTATTGGGTTAAGATTAGGGGATCGCGCTGGCCATTCGAACGTTCCTCGCCTTCCTATCCACCGATTTGGAAATATTGCGCAGATGAATTCCGGACATTGCGTTGGTAATATGGTGGAGCTCCACCCTTTTCAGACGAAAAAGGCCTTTTTCGTCCGCAAGAACTTGCCTTCAATAATAGTCGATTTATCTGGCACAAATTAGTACGTAAAATGCTCGGTAAAATGACACCTTTCATAGAGGTCGACGAAAAAGTTTTTTTATTGACTATTCGTAATTTACGGTTCTGATTGCCTCTTGAATTTTAGCCATCTTTCTGTTTAGGATTTTCTACTGATTGTACAATGGTGAGTCAACAAACCATAGGGTGTATTTTCAGCAGTCTGGAATCTTTTGATAAATAGAAATAACTTTTGAATACCATTCTTCAAAGTGAAAGTACTTTGATATTCCAATCATAAATAGATTAACACTTGAACAACAATTGTGAAAATTCATTCTCGAAATCAGAGTTCAGTTCGCCAAACTTCTAGAGCTCTTCGTCCATCCTAGAGTGGCATTATCGTCCTTCTCATCCGAGAGTTGAACATCGACAACCTATGGTTCCAACAGAATGGCGCTACGTGCCACACAGTCAATGATACCATCGATTTATTGGAGAGACAATTTTTTGATGAAAACAATATTTCGAGAAATGGTCCTATCAATTGGAGGGTGTTGTGCAATATATACACATCCAATTAGCCTCCAAGATCGTTTGATTTAACGCCACCTGATTATTTCCTTTGGGGGTACGTTGAATGAAGGCCACAATTTTCGGAAGTGGTCAAAAGGTGGACTGATCGGATGCCCTTCGTGACGATAAGTCATTATGGTCACATGTCAGAAATTCTCTTTGAATCATAATGGAAGGAATTGAATATACTTATCTAAAAAAATTGGTTCAAGCACTGACGTGAAGTCAGAAGCTTTTGCGCGTATGTTCTATTGTCCATTCTTCTGTATTGGACACCCTTAATCGAATTTACCATGGTAAATTCGATTAAGGGTGTCCAATACAGAAGAATGGACAATAGAACATACGCGCAAAAGCTTCTGACTTCACGTCAGTGCTTGAACCAATTTTTTTTTCGTGATTTTTTTGAAATTTTCTAGGGGTACGGTTCTTAAAATTTTTTTTCTCGTCGTTTTTTTCAAATTTTCTAGGGGTACGGTTCTCACAAAATTTTAAACACGTCTTTATGTTGATTTTCTACTACTAATTACCAAACTTCAATTCGATCGAATATTTATTTTTTGAGTTATCAAGGAAACAATATTCCAGATGGGTATAACTCGGAAACCGTTAGAACGATTTTGCCCAAAATTGAACTCAACTCTCCCTTTCGGATACGCAACCTTCCCTGAAAATTGCAAGTCCCTATCTCCTTTCGTTCGAAAGTTATCGAGGCAACGTTCACCCATCTACTGAACTCACACAAGAATGCTCGAATCTCCAACATTATTTAACCGATCGTATTAAAACTTGAAAATTGTCAGTATAGTTAGGTTATGAAGGTTCTTGCAAAATTTCAGCAATTTCGAACGATTAGTTACTGATATATAGAACTTTTTTTTTTTATTTTCAAAGATTTATTTAAAATTTTCTACAAATGCTATCCTCACCAAATTTTGCAAACGTTTCCGCATTGGCATTCTACAACTAATAACCATGTTTGAATTCAATCGGTTCAGTATTTTTCGAGTAAATGAGGAACAAAAACCACAAAATTTCATAAAATTTCAGATGGCTATAACTCTGAAACCGTTTGGCCGATTAGGCTCATAATCAAACTGAAATGTCGCGTTGTGGTGTACATCCCAACCTGAAAACTTGAGGCCGCTATCTCTCTCAGTTCTCAAGTTATCGTGACAACAAAAATATTTTTTAATAATTTTTTAATAATTTTGTAGCCATACGATTCGCACAAAATTTCACAAACGTGCTTAGGTTCATATTCTACAACTACTCACCAAGTTTCAATTCGATCGGATTCATAATGGTTGAAAACAAAATTATTACTCGGAAACCACTGGGCCGATTATGCCCATTAACGAACTTGTCCGTCGTATTGGGATGCGCCACCCACCCTGAAAATTTCAAGTCGCTAGCTCTTTTCGTTCTCAAGTTATCGTGGCAACGGCCGGACGGCCGTACGGCCGGACGGCCGGACGGCCGGACGGCCGGACGGCCGGACGGACAGAATCAAATTTGACATCGAATTCTTCATTGGGGAGTCGAACTTAATCGTTCGAGACCATTTTCGTCAAAAAATTCGAAAGTTACAGACATTTGGGCAAAACTATAACGCGATGTTCCCCAGAACATACGCGCAAAAAGTATTAAAAAATCATTTCATCATTCCAAACCAAACATCGAAAAATTCAAACCTTCAATCTTCAGGTTGGTTCATTTCTACTTCCTCATTTTCATACTTGTATTCAGGATATTGAAATATTTCTCTCTTCAATCTCTGATCAGTTAAATTTATTAAAATGTGAGCAGATGTAAACTGATACATTTTACGACAGAAATGATATACATACCTACTCTTATGCAATCAACTAGGTGTGATTACGATTCGGGTGGGCACTCTATAAATTAATAAAACTATAACACCAGACTGTTACGAAAATACTGACTCATTATCAGAGCGTGATGTTGAGTAGATAAATTTATTAGGTAAAGGTTTAATGACCTTATGTGTAAATTCAATAAACTCCATCTCAGTTTTTGTGCTCTTGTTTAAATCCTCAGCCAAATCCAATGAAATTTCAATAAATATATTACCTCTCACAAAATTAAGATAAGATAAAGGTTAAATGAGATATCTTCAGTAATTGTAATATGTGAATTTCAACATACCACATAGAAGCTAAAATAGCTTACGAAATATTAATTTGAATCCAAGTTTACCCTCAGTATTCCCCTAAACTAGATGCATTCAATTATATCAAAACAGTCTGGTCTTCGCCTCTTTAGTTTTTCCATCGGTCGAAATAAAGAAAATTGGTTCAAGCAGTGACGTGAAGTCTGGAGCTTTTGCGCGTATGTTCTATTCTCCATTCTCCTGTATTGGACACTCTTAATCGAATTTACCATGGTGAATTCCATTAAGAGTGTTGGGCGAAACGTTAGACGATCTTTTCAGGAGAACAAACGCGCCAATAGGTGAATCAGGAAATGGACTAAAATAATCTTGATGAAATATAATTTATATCTTGATTGATATATAATTTTCTGTCCTATTTCGTCTAAAACAAGCGAGCCAATAAATACAAACAAATCGTTTATTTAAGGAATACTAGGTACCAAGTATTGCAACTTGTCCTCTAATTTTGCCGCAACATTAATTATTATTATGTTGTACTCATATTTTCTTACAAAATATATAACAATGAGCGATTACTAAATTCGCCACCTTATAATTCTTAACAGGTATCAAGTGATGTTGAAATAATAACAACGTTGTCTTTTTCTAGGTGGTTGGTCATTCGGAACACAAAAATTCAAGGATATGTCGAAAACGAGATATGCCAGGCAGACCTTCATCTTCAGTGCCATTCCCTTCTTGAGAGACAGAGGTTTCGATGGATTGGATCTTGATTGGGAGTACCCGAAAGGATCAGATGACAAGAAGAACTACGTACTGCTATTAAAAGGTCAGATATATTATTAATTAGCCCATAAAATCTTAAATATTTTGGTGTCCAACTGCCCACATACAGTGCGCGACAAAATTATGGAACAAATTCATTTTCTCAGAAGAAAAATATTTGGCAACAAAATCCTGAAACAGGTCAATTTTTGTTTCACTCTTACCAAATTTTTATGCGTTTTTGTTGCACCCTGTGTCATTCCAATCAACCCTGTAAAATTTTTGAATAGGGAAAGTGGGTCATGTGGAACTTTTTTGGCAAGGTCTCTGTATCTTCTTTACAGGCGTGCAGAAATTTTCATGAAAAAATGTTTCTTTTTTGAAAAATAATTAGTTCAAATAGATTTTCAGTATGTGCACTTTGTCATGGCTCATTTACTTTGAGACGATGGTACCTGATGAAATTTGTCACCGAATGGAAGTCGACCATTACAGTTTTGTTCATGCACAACTTTCAACCCCTACGAACCCTTTAATGGAGAAAAAAATTCATATCACCTTGTATACTCTTTTAAATATTATAATCTCCTTCTCCAAATTCATCATCTTTGTAGATTCTGTATCTTATTTGTTCATTATTATATTTAACATTTCATTTTGTCCCAAATTAACATAACCTCATTATTATATTCCTTAAATTGTAATTCAATCGTTTCTTCACTTTTTTCAAATTCTTTGGCTTCCATTGTATTATCTACTAATTTATTCATGAGTCTTCGTGAAAACTCCCTCAAGCTTTGGTAGTTTTCTTCTATTTGTTTCTCCATTCTTTTTTAATTCTCCTTTATTTCTTCTTTCAGTGTCCCTTCATTCTGCTCTATTCTTTCTGCATACTGCTCCATTTCTTCCTTCAGTGTCACTACATTCTGGTCCATTCTTTCTACATACTGCTGCATATTTTCCTTCAGTGTTCCTACATTCTGCTTCATTTCTTTCTTCAGTTTCCCTACATTCTGCCTCATTTGTTACATGAGTGTCCCTACATTCTGCTCCATTCTTCTGAAACTGTTTTCAATGCTAGAAATATATCTCCAATACTTTGTCTCATATTTTGTTCATTACCTTTCTCCCCAATCAAAGCTCTTCTCCTAGTTTCCATTCTTGCCTCGCGTTGGGCGCCAAAATGTTATGAAAAAATGCTATTAATCACAGAAGTAGTCATATTATTATTCAAATAAGACTCTTATACACATTTGAGAGTTTTGGCGACAAAATCTAACTTTTTTGTTTCAAATTGTATTAAAATCTCTTCATAAACCAACCGACACTTTCTAACTAACTAACAAATGTTTCATGTTTCTATGAAACTTTTAAAAATTCTATGACACACACTATATTCAAATCTACATAATATTCAAAACTATCAAAAATAAATAATAATTTCAAACCATATCAATATATTATATATTCAACTAAATTATAAGAAGAATCGATGAAGAAGTGATACAAAATTATTTTGAAATACTTGATATTCTTTAATGAAATTGAATAGAAATATCGTCTTCTTCCTCATCAGATTTCACCATCAATGTCATTGTAGCACTGAAATTCTCATTTGGATATATTCTTACTGGTACATATTTATGACCCACTTCGAGAATCAACATTTTATCCCACTCGTCGGGGCTGAAGTCCTCTCTAGTTTTCGCTTTCTCCTCCCAAGGAGTATGCAAAATAGTATCGGGAAGATTAGTTTTATTTACAAACAAGTTTCTTCCGACCATAACATTTGCAACTTTTATATTATCCACAGTGTCCACGAAAACCCGAAAATATTCACTGTCAATTTTTATCTCCTCATCAGTTGTAGTTTTCAGATATTCATCGGATATTTTGTCGATGTATTTGGAATCTTTCAGACCCTTAATTCGGCATTCTTTCAAATTGGGAACTTTAATGTGATTGGAAAAGAGGAAATGAAAATAGAACGAATAGGGACTCAAGTTAACAATTCGGAAATCCATTCGAAGTTCTGTCTCGAGAAGAGTTATACTGTATCTGATTGTGTAAACGAAATTCCATATGCTGTTGGAGACTTGTCCTTGCTCCAGTTCAAGAACAACTTGAATATCACCCGTTGGCAATTTCAGGGGTCCTTGAAAAATTTTCCAAGTCATTAAATTTGCGAAACCATCTGCTGGACCAAGAGACCAGTATCGGTAGTGAGGAAATATCAACATTATTCCCCCTTTTATGGCTTTGAGATTGTCGTATATGGTTCTTCTACTAGCAAATAGTTGTTCCACGCCAAATACAACCCAAGAAATTACATTGGCTCCAAATAAACTGATAGTACATTGTACGTTGTCCCCTCTGTCAAGATATACAGAGTCTAAAGTTTTGACATCCATTTGAAACAGAAATATTTTTCAAATGGGGAAATGTGGAAAAATAGCGTCTGTCACGTCACTCACATCTGTCATTGAATTATTTTGGAAAACTGACTGGAAATTAGAGTAGATGATGACGCATAAAGTAATAGAAATGTTTTTTTTTAAAGAACAATATTGAAAGTACCTACAGGTTCAACTAAGCAAGAGATTCATAAGGTTTTTCAGTGAAAGGAAAGATACGCGACTTATCCTTTCAGATCTTGAAATAGTCATTTATGTAAACGAAAAACGAGTCTGCAAATTGCTATCCCAGGCGGTGCCGGGGATAGCAAGTAGGCGAGACAATAGATAGTTTTTCACCGAGGTGCATATCACATTTTTTCGTTGACCTCTACATATTTTTATGAATTTCGGACTTCTTAAATAATTTCCCAATGGCAATTGACAGATACAAAGCAAATTATACATACACTTGTTTGTATTGAACCGTATCGAGAAAGTACTTTCGCGTCCGCAAAGTACTTGCCTTCAATAATAGTGGATTTTACGGCCGCAAATTAGTAAGTAAAATGTTACTTTTCATAGAGGTCGACGAAAAATGTATTATGTAGTTGCTTTGATTCCTAGGCCGCATCAGACTCATATAATAATAACTTCACTATTTTTTATTTATTGTACGTTTAGGCTACAAACACTACAATGACCAGCAAAGCTACCACATATTACAGAAGTCGATAAGTCGCATTTGCACTCAAAACCTTAATGTGTCTCTTCAGATAAATAGCATGAGAGGAAGAGGTTCTTTATGTATTTCTTGAATTTCTCAAATTCTTCCTAGAAAATAACCTCACTTTCGTTTAATCTCGGAGAGTTTAATATGGCCTTCATACGACTTCACGTCAGTGTATTTCTCAAATTTTTATGTAGTTCAATTTGAAGATTTCAAGCTCTTAAAGAAATTCCCTTCATGTATTAGATTCGATACAATGTTTGTCCATTAGTTTTCGACGATTTCTATTTAGCTTTCAATACCTTATTTTCATCTTTTATAGTGCAGCGATGAGTTTTCCTCTAGTACTTAAGCGGAAATGGCCCGATCGGACCAATTTTTTTCATAGATTTTCAATTTATATGTATGTACTCTTCGTTATTTTTTTATTAATTAAATATTGTTGTCGCATTATTTATTCAAATGTACTCTGGTATACTCATTTGAGGATTCTGAAAACAAAATCTGACTTTTTGTCTCTCAAATTCTATTAAAATCTCTTCAAAAACCAACTGACACTTCAATTCAATCCATATCTTTTCAAACTACTCACAAATGTTCCATGTTTTCATGGAAGTTTTAAAAATTCTATCACACATACTCTATTTAAATTGAGATAATATTCAAACCTATCAAAAATAATAATTTCAAACAATACCAACTTCTTCAAAATTAAAATTTTTCTTTAACAAATTATTAATTTAAGAAATAAATATTTTAAATTTTGAAATAAATTAATTTGAAATTATTACTTTACATTTAACTTTCTCTTTTTTTAAATCCTGACCTAAAACTTCTCATTTCCTTCTTTAATTTAAACTTTCTATAAACTTTATGTACAATCTCATAATATTGCCTCTTCTGCCTATCTTCCTGGCCTCTCCAACTCTTTCTCCCTTTATATAACAATTCTCTATTATTTCCCAAACTCCATCTCTTATTATTGTCTCATTAATCTCTCCATGACCATCACTTCCTCCATACTTCTCATTTTACATGTTTCTACAATAATTATTTATTTTAATCATATTATGTTGTATATCAATTATGTTCTCTTTCATGTTGGCTTCTTTATACTTTTGATTTATCTTCATTTCACCTTGTATACATCTTTTAAATATTATAATCTCCTTCGCCATATTCATCATCTTTGTAGATTCTGTATCTACCTTGTTCCCTATTACATTTAACTTTTCATTTAGTTCCAATTTAACATTAACCTCAGTACTGTCTATATCAGAGCTCCCCAAAGTTATTTTTACTGTGACGCCCTTTGGACTTTGCAATTTTTTTACGACGTACCTTAACCCAGCCCCCAAAAATATTTACGAATTTTAGTACTAACCTAGTAATAGGTTATTAGCTCACGCGACGCCCCAGTGCGTTGCGACACACAGTTTGGGAAGCCCAGGTCTATATCATAATTATATCCCTCAAATTGTAAATCAATCCTTAATTCTTCCCCTTTTTCAAATTCTTTTACTTCCATTGTATTCTCTACTAATATATTCATGAATTTTCCTGAAAACTCCCTCATGCTTTGGTAGTTTTCTTCTATTTGTTTCTTCATTCTTATTTAATTATCCTTTATTTCTTCTTTCAGTGTCCCTACATTCTGCTCCATTATTTCTGAAACTGCTTTCAATTGTAGTAATGTATCTTCAATACTTGGCTCATTCACAATCTGTCCCTGTTTCTTATTACTTCTTTGTCTCATATTTTCTTCATAACCTTTCTCCTCAATCGAAGTTCTTCTCCTAGTTTTCATTATATCCTCGCGTTGGGCGCCAAAATGTTATGAAAATTTGTTATTAATCAAAGATTGATGTCAAATTTTTATTTAAATGGACTCATATACTCATTCGAGGGTTCTGGAAATCTCAAAAACCAACTGAACTTTTAAAATTTCCATCACACACTCTATTTACTTTTAAATAATATTATACAATCCTATCCAAAATAATAATTTCAAACCATATCAGTACAAACTTATTTGAGGAATTTTCAGGTAGTTGATTTAATTTTTATTTATTGTACAAAGGAATACAAACAAGCAACGCCCAGAACCAGTATGTCATAATTTAAAACATATTTTCGCTACGAAAAATCAAAGGATTATTATTTTATTGAAATCATAAACCATAAGTAGCCTCGGTTCAAAGTAATGACTTCCGTCAACTTAACATCGACTTGATTTTAAAATGAACGAGTTCAAAATCGGTGGAGAATTTCATCAGAAATTCCATTAATTTCATCATAATGTATGGAGAAATATACCAACTGTCCTATGAAATGCACGATATTTCAATAATTTCTACATCACGAACCAACAAAGATCCAACATAGTTAACATTTGCCTGTTACCTTTTCTGGATACCTCGGAGAAGACATGATATTAACTCCTAGAGCATAGAGGTGTTTCCATATTGAAGGGAAAGCTACGTCTCCTCACGTCAAGTAGTGCAACTTTGTTATTTTGCATAATTCTGATGGTTCTTGCTGCAAATTCGTTTGATGCAACTCCTTTGCATTTTCAGAATGTGGATATCTTTTGTAAATATGTTCAATAATGGCTCTGTCACGACTTCTCGTGATCTCTACATTTTTAGCAGCCGCTGATTTGATGCCCTCCTTTCAACTGTCATTATGCGCATGTTCTGGGGAATAGCGTGCTATTATTTTTGCCGAAAATATTCAAACGATTAGATCAAATTCGATTCAATTCTGTCTGATCGACCGTTGCCGTTGTTGTTATTTCCTCAATAACTCAAAAAATACAGACTCTGATCAAATCAAAACTTGGTAGTTAGTTGTTAAATGTCGACCCACAAATGTGCGCAAAATTCGTGGTATCGTATAACTAGAAAAAGAACTAAATAATAATAACTTCAAAAAAAAATTTAATTTTTCAAAAAAAAAATTATATTTCAGAAACTATATGTCACATTCCGCACAAATCTTCGAGTCATTTTACAATCAAGTACCGGATTTCAGCTTGATCGGCTCTGTATTTTAGCAATAATTGTGAAAATGAAATTTCAAACTGGTATCTACTTCTTCAGAAATTTCAAATCTTGTAAATCTCAGACCTCGATGGCCGAGACGTTATCGTGCTGGCCTGCCAGTATAATCGGCCCAACGGTTTTCGAGTAATAATTTTGTTTTCAACCAATACAGATCCGATCGAATTAAAGCTTTGTGAGAATCGTATCACTAGAACATTTAAAAAATATCATTAAAAATAAAATTGCTTCAAGCACTGTCAGGAAGTCAAGAGCTTTTGCGCGCATGTTCTATTGTCCATACTCCTGTATTGGACCAGATTTTTTTTTTCGTAATTTTTTAAAAATTTTCCAGCGGTACGGTTTCCACAAAATTTCACACACGTCTTGATGTCGACATTCTACAACTATTTCCCAAGCTTCAGTTCGATCGAGTCTATATTTTTTGAGTTATCGATGAAATAATATTCCAGGTGGGTATAACTCTGAAACCGTTTGACGATTATGCCCAAAAACGAACCTAACTCTCCCATTCGGATATACAACCTACCCTGAAAATACCTATCTCATTTCGTTCGAGAGTTATCGAGGCAACGGTCACCCACCCAGCTACTGAACTTACACTAGGCTGCTCGGATCTCCACCAATATAGATCCGATCGTGTTCAAACTTAGAACTTGGCAGAAGAGTTAGGTTCTGCAGGCTCTCGCAAATTTCAGCGATGTCGGGCGAATAGTTTCTGATATATATAATTTTTTTCAATGATCTTCAATGATTTTTTAAAAATTTTCCAGTGATACCATCCTCACGAAATTTTGTCAGAATTTTCGCGTTGGCATTCTACAACCGATAACCATGTTTGAATTAGATCGGTTTTCTATTTTTCTAGTTATTGAGGAAATAACTACCAAATTTCAGAGGGATATAACTCCAAAACCTTTTGGCCTTATGCCTATAAACAAACTCAAATGTCGCATTCAGATGCACTACCTAACCTGAAAATTTCAAGTCGCTATCTTCTTCCGTTCTCAGGTTATCGTGACATAAATAATATGTTAATAATTTTTTCAAAATTTTATTTGTAGTGATACGATTCCTTCAAAATTTGTTTGTATGTTTGTATGTATGGTTTGTATGTACTCACCAAGTTTGAACGCAATCAGATTTGTATTGGTTGAAAACAAAATTATTACTCGGAAACCATTGGGCTGATTATGCCGATTAACGAACTTGTCCTTCGTATTGGGATGCGCCACCTACCCTGAAAATTTCAAGTCGCTATCTCTTTCCGTTCTCAAGTTATCGTGGCAACGGACGGCCGGTAAAAAAAATCGAAAATAGATACATATTTGGGCAAAGTGATGGCACGCTATTCCGTAGAATATGCGCGCAAAAATATGGTGAAATATATATTGCAGAAATTTTAAATATCGTCGAATACTCATAGAAGTGTTAGGATACAAGAAGGAATGAAGAAGCAAAAGCCCCCTCTCTAACTCGGTCTGAAGAGCTTAGAAAACATGTATGGATTTCGCAATAAATTTTGACGCGTTGCATTTTCTCTTAATATTGCTTTCTCGGACCTCGACTTCTTCGTTATGGTAGAGTAATGGTGTAGGTGTAGAACTATACATGGCAAGGATAATTGCAGACAGGTATTATTATTGAATGGGCGATTAGAAAGTAGGAAATAACTTGTCGCTTCAAAAAACACCAATTCGTGTCCGCTTATTGTTTCGAATAATTACAGCGAAAAATAAATGAAATTCAAGGGAAGCAGAATAATATCGATCATTAATGATATTATCCGTTATTATCATGTTTGTTTTCTCTTCAAGATGAACATACTAATAAGGTTTCTGCATATTTTACGGTGTGTTTCTTCAGCTACATGAGATATTTGGGTAGAGATAACTTTTGAATCTCGTTCGTCAATTTTGTGACATTTGTATCCAAGAGTTGAATAACGACAACTTATCGATTCTTTGAAGGAACAATTTGCTGAAAACATTATTTCAACAAATGGCCCAATCAGTTGGCCTTGAAGATCGTGTGATTTAACGCCTCCTGAATATTTTCTTATGTTAAATCCATGTTTTATGCTGATTAACCAACAACTCTGAAACATTGAAGAAAAATATTGTGCAATTCATTGATAAAATAAGGCCACAATTATTGTAAAAAGTGGTCTTTTATCGATTCGGATACGTATACTTTTAAAATACATCTTATTACCTATACAGGGTGATTCACGAAGACCGTTCGTTAGAATATTTCAAGGAAAGACTCGAGATAAATACTTGAAATTTTATAGTTAAGCTTTGTTAGGAGAGATGAATTCTTGGAAAAAATGTCAGATTTGTTCGACTTCCGGTTTTACCGGAAATGATAGCAACTTTCGTTTTTTGAATGTAATACCCAATTGTTTCATCAATAGTCAGATTACTCATTGAATTCTACATTGTTTTAATGTGTCACATATTATTCTAAGAAATTCGTGTGAAATCTGAGAAAACCTTTTAAATTTCCTTAAATAGGGCTTCATTTCAATGTTAATAACTTATAGTTTTTTGCATGAAAATTCCTAATTGTCTAGCTTCTATCAGAAAACATGCCAATGCTTCTCCTTCGGTAATTATAAATTCAATTGAACATCCAGGGTGTTTCTATTTCAATGTCGAAAGTCAATTATGACAAAAACCTCGAAACTCATTTTTTTCAAATGAGAACCCATTTTTTTATTGGTCAGCTGGAATCTACTTTAAAAAATAGTGAATATCTCAAGAAATAAGCATTTCAGAGCAGTAGTATGTATTATAAAAAGTGGGAAAGCCCTGTGGACTAGTGCTTTGGCGTTCTTGTTCAAACTTTGACGAATCATCTCCAAAATTATTGGTTTCTCAGAGTTGGGAATGATATCAATGGATTCTTATAATAGAACTGCGTCATAAAAGAAACTAAATTAAAATTAAATAACGAACTTATCTGAGATATTCATCAAATCTACCCTGAAAATTATATAATATCAATTGAAACTTAGCCAATATTCCAGTTTTGTTTTCACTGAAGATATTCCGAACCCAATTTGATAAACTTGGTTTAATAATAATAAAATGAGTTTTGAGTTTCTTGTCATGACTGACTTTTGCATTGAATTAGTACTGTATAATCAATTGAATTTTTAATTAACGAAGGAGAAGCATTGGTATGTCTTCTGATGGAAGTTATTAACATTGGAATGAAGCCCTATTTGAGAAAATTTAAAGGGTTTCTTCAGATTCCACACGAATTTTCTGATAATAATATGTAAATTATACATTAAAACAATGTAGAATTCAATGGTTAATCTGATTGTCAAAGAAAAACTGCTTATTACATTTAAAAAACGACAGTTGGTATCATTTCCGGTGAAACCGGAAGTCGAACCAATCTGAATTTTTTTCCAATCATCTCTCCTAACAAAGCTTAACTATAAAATTGCAAGAGTTCCTCTCGAACCTTTCTTCGAAATATTCTAACGAACGGTCTTCGTGAATCACCCTGTATACATTTTCATATTCAGTGCAACAGCTGCTAAGGATATTTATGTGAATACTGTGAGAATTTACAACCAGAGGATATAATCATATCAATGACGTAGTTTTGATTTACAGAACTTCGTGAGGCTTTTGATGCGGAGGCTCAGGAAATCAAGAAACCGCGTCTCCTTTTGTCGGCAGCAGTACCTGTAGGACCTGATAATATCAAAGCCGGCTACGACGTCCCAGCTGTGGCATCATACTTGGATTTCATCAATCTTATGGCTTACGATTTCCATGGAAAGTGGGAAAGAGAAACTGGTAATTTATGTTAAACATTTACTTCTAAACGATACTATTTTACTTACTAATCTAAATTACCAATATCATATGTGGAGCTGATGTTTTTTTTCAAGATACCGTCTTGTTTTTGTAGGTCACAACGCTCCACTTTATTCGCCAAATTCTGACAGTCAATATCAGAAGCAACTGAATGTTGAACATGCCGCGAACCTATGGGTGAAGCTGGGTGCACCCAAGGAAAAGATGGTAATCGGTATGCCTACTTATGGAAGATCGTTCACATTATCCAACACTGCCAAATACAAGGTTCATGCTCCTGCCACAGGTGGTGGCAAAGAAGGAACGTACACCAAGGAGTCTGGATTTTTGGCCTATTACGAGGTGAGTAACGAGTAGATCTAACCCAATCTCTTCTAAAGCTCACAACGCGATTAGAAAGGAGCTTTTGTATATGTTTATCGTATATTGTTGTAGGGGGTAACGTTGCACTGTGACCTTAAGGTCTCAGAGCTGTCGATGTCATTACCATCTACAGCTCTTGCCCAAAGTATTCCTTGCGTTGGTTTGAGATGGCGAGACATTCCGTTATCAGGTGCTCGGGAGTTTCATCCTGCTCCCAACAGAATCTGCATTCGTCAGTTTCTGCTCGCCCTAATCGCATCATTTGCTTCCTAAGGCCGAAGTGCCTTGTGAGGAAACCAGTGAGGAGGTGCAGCGTGTTCTTACAGTACGGTTTCGGGCCAATAAAGGGGGTTTGTGCTCCTTTCTTGGCAAGTGTGTTGGCCAGGTTGGCCTCCTCATGTCCTATGATTCCCGCGTGACCAGGAACCCAGACCAAGGAGACCCTGTTGTTCTTGCCTACTTCTTATATATCGCATTTGGATAAATCGAGGTCACTCTTGATTAAAAACTACAGATTTTATTCCAATTTTGTGGATCTGTGAGGAGGTAACATCATCTTTGTCTGTTCTAGTTTGAGTTCACTATGGTCTTATTAATTATGAACACTACAAAAGTAATTAAACTCTTGTCCACTACAGTTTTTGTCGTCTGACAGGTTATGTTTTGGGCACAAAGTTTCCATCTTCAAAGACGAAGCGTTACTAAAGCATGCTATCAATTTCTACACTCAAGTATGGGTTGACATTACCCTAAGTCATAAACCGATTAGTCAGAAAATAGGGGTTATATCATTATTGAGTAAAATATTTTTTCTCTCATACATTTCGATCCCTTCAAGTTATCCTAAGTATAATTTATTGGAATGGCCAGTTGTTAAAACGTGATTTGCAACATCAGATTTATCGATGTTGTTGTTCCGAATGTGCTGTTTATACCGTATGAGAATGTTTCCGTTTTTTTCCAGACATAGCACTCGTTGCAATCTAAACTTTCAATTTCATATTTACCCGATACCCGATTTTAACCCGTCCGGAGTTTTATTCAATGTATTTCCTAGAAGTTGTTTAATTTTCGTTTTATATTGAAATTTTTTAAAATATTTTGGAGCCTGTTGTTCGTTTTCCGTTGGAACGTGAAAGCGTGGAAACCTTTTACCATTTTTGCGCGTATGTTCTGGGGAACATTGCCTTATAATTTTGCCCAAATGTCTGTAATTTTCGAATTTTTCGCTGAAATGGTCTCAAACGATTGGGTTCGACTCCCTGATGAAGAATTCGAGGTCAAATTTGATTCTGTCCGTCCGGCCGTTACCACGATAACTTGATAACGGCAAGAGCTAGCGACTTGAAATTTTTAGGGTAGATGGCGCATCCCAATACTACGGACAAGTTCGTTAATGGGCTTAATCGACCCAATGCTTTCCGAGTAATAATTTCTTTTTCAACCAATATAAATCCCATCGAATTAAAGCTTGGTGAATAGTTGTAGAAACTAAACCTAAGCACTTTGTGAAGTTTTGTGAGAATCGTATCACTAGAAAATTAAAAAAAAATTATTACAAAATATTTTTTTAAGAGTCGATAACCTGAGCGACTTGAAATTTTCAGGTTGGGTTGTGCATCTGAATGTGACATTTGAGTTTGTTTATAAGCATAATCGGCCAAATAGTTTTGGAGTTATCCCCATCTGAAATTTGGTTGTTATTTCCTTAATAACTCGAAAAATACCGAACCGATCCAATTCAAATATGGTTATTACTTGAAGAATGCCAACATTGAAATTCTTGGAAAATTTTGTGAGGATCGTATCTCTAGAAATTTTTTTAAAAATCATTGAAAAAAATTCTATATATCAGAAACTATTCATCCGACATGACAGATATTTTGCGAGAGCCTTCAGAACCTATCTCTACTACCAAGTTCCAAGTTTGAACACGATCGGATCTATATTGTTGGAGATCTGATGAGCCTTGTGTTCAGTAGCTGGATGGGTGACCGTTGCCTCGATAACTCCCGAACGAAAGGAGATATGGACTTGCAATTTTCAGGGTAGGTTGCGCATCTAAATGGGAGAGTTGAGTTCGCTGTTGGCCTTAATCGGCCCAATGGTTTCGGAGATATAGCCATCTGGAATAGTATTTCCTCGATGACTCAAAAAATATAGACCCCATCAAATTGTAGCTTGCTAACTAGTTGTAGAATATCGACATAAAGAAGTGTGCCAAATTTTGTGAGAACCGTACCCCTAGAAAATTTAAAAAAATTACGAAAAAAAAATTGGTTCAAGCACTGACGTGAAGTGAAGGAGCTTTTGTGCGTATGTTCTATTGTCCATTCGCCTGTATTGGACACTCTTAATCAAATATACCATGGTGAATTATATTGTCTGTTCTCCTGTATTGGACACTCTTGATCGAATTCACCATGGTAAATTCGATTAAGGGTGTCCAATACAGGAGAATGGACAATAGAACATACGCGCAAAAGCTCCTGACTTCACGTCAGTGCTTGAACCACTTTTTATTTCTTTCATTAGGGTTATGTTAGTGAACATATTTTTAGCTTTATGTATATCTTTATTATATTATTACAACTTCTAGGAAGTATATTCGATAGAACTCCGGACATGTTAAAATCGGGTATATATCAAATTAAATGTTTTGATTGCAACAAGTGCTACTTCCGGCAAACAACCAGAAAATTCTCACACGGTAAAGAGCATACGGGACATATTCGGAACAACAACGTCGATAAATCTGCGGTTGCAAATCACGTTTTAACAACTGGCCACTCAATTTCTGAAAATTCCGTCAAATTGTTGAGAAATTCCAATAAAGCCTACCTAGGAACAATTGAAGGTATCGAAATTCATAAGAGAAAGGATTTTTTACTCAATAATGACATAACCCCTATTAACAACCCATTATTCTCACTAATCAGTTTATGACTAAGAGTATAATGTCAACCCGTACTGGAATGTAGAAATTGATTGCATGCTTTGGTAACGCTTCGTCTTTGATGATGGAAACTTTGTCGGACGACAAAAACTGTATTGGACAAGAGTCTAGTTACTTTCGTGGTGTACATCATCTTCGGTTGTTTTCAGATATTTTCTGTATTTCTTCGATTCATCATGATCATTGAGGTTGAACATTCGTGTGTTTTCTGTTTCAGATTTGCGAACTTCTTCAGAATGGCGCCAGCTACGTGTTCGACGAAGAAATGAAAGTGCCATATGCGGTTTACGGAGATCAGTGGATTGGATTCGACGACGAAAAATCCATCAGGGTTAAGATGAATTGGATCAAGAATAGCGGCTTCGCTGGAGCCATGGTTTGGACTGTGGATATGGATGACTTCACTGGTACCATGTGCGGTGGAGAGGTTAAATATCCCCTCATCGGTGCAATGAGGTAAACGATTTTATTCATATCTACGATTGAGAATTTCAACGTTCTTAGTAACGATTGAAAGTTGTGTCTTAGTCCATTGAAAAAAGTTACATTTGGGTTGCATTTGTTGCAGGACGCAATTTTATTTTTTAGATATCAACGGGTAGTCAGTTTAAAGTTAAATCCATGTTTGTGGGGTTCAACCCTTGTCCCCACGTCTGCCATCTTGGAGAAAGGAGTTCAAATGGTTTTTATTGTGTATCTCACGGACTGTAGGTCTCATAAAAAAATAATAGCATCCTATGAGGAAAATTTCGTTGTTTTAAAAACTCTACTCCGAAAGTATGCGTTCCTCAGAGTTGGGAATTATATCAATAGATTCTTATGATAAAACTGCTCCATAAAAGAAATTAAATTAAAATAATAGTTTATTTATCAAGATTAAGTGAGCATCTACATTGTTTTAAACTCGTGAAATGACCTAAGGAAAGTATCATCGAAATGTCTAGAGCAAGGCTGGAGACAATCATAGCAGATTATCAATTTATTCCTGTTATTTGAATAGAAATAGGCTGACGAACAAATTATTTTAATAGTTCAAAATATATTAATAAAATACAATCCTCTTATTATAATTTAAAATTTAATAGTTCATACCGCTAACACATTCTGTTCTGTATTATGAACCTTAACTCAAGAAAGAATATTTTATACACAAATGTAGAATAATATTTCAGCATTTTTTTGCTGTCAATATTATGAAAATACTGTGTATCTGTATAGGAACATGTTTCACCACTTAAGGAAATAAAAGGTGATATTAACCTCCTCAATATTTGCACATAAATTATTCAATATGCAAAAAGTCAATATTATTTTTGATATCAAACAGTCTGGTATATATTCAGAAATTCAGAATGCGGAACCTTGTTTTCCAACATAAAATATTTTCAAAGTACGAATTATACAAACAAACTAGAACAGAAATAAATATGACGTCTGGGTAGATAAGATGGCATGAATGAGCAATGAACACAGCAGATAGAACACAGACAGATAGAATTCGCATTCTCAAAGAAACATAGAAGTAATACCTATGTATTATTGAAATTTTGAAAACTCAAATCTCCGAAATTAACAGCTTGTAAGAGTTGAAAATGACATCAATGGTTTCTTATGATGGAACTGCATCTTGAAAAAATTGAATTCAAAAGTTGTAAATATTTTTTTTCGTTACTCCGAAACCATCAGGCCGATTTTGCCCACTAACGAACTTAACCGAGATATTTATGTCCCAAACCTACTGTGAAATTTCAACTGTCTAGCTCATTCCGTTCGAGAGTTATAGTGTCTGCGGTAGGACCGGCCGGAAAGTAAATGTTATTTAAGGTTTTACAGCGCTGTGAAGAGTATTCTTCAGTATTCATAACTATACATAAATATTGATATGCAAAAATATTGACAAAAAAATGGGTTCAAGCCCTGTGGACAGGAGCTTTCTGGCGCTCTAGTTCAAACAGACAAATTATATCTCCGAAAGTATTGGTTTCTCAGAGTTGGGAATTATATCAATGTATTCATATAATAGAACTGCATCCTAAAGGAAATTCAATTCAAATAATAGTTTATTTATCAAGATTAAATGAGCAATAATGAGAATGAGAAAAGCACCATGGAAGAAATCAAATTAAATCTGGCCAATTTTGCCCAATAACGAACTTAACCGAGATATTCATCTCCCTAAACTACTCTGAAAATTTCAACTACCTACCTCATTCCGTTCGAGAGTTATATCTATGTCTATGGATGAAAAGCAGTCTCACTACTCTCAGATCTCTTACTTCATGTTCAGTTCCGAAATGTAAGAATTTTCTGAGAAAAACTAATATCGGAGCAAACAACTGAGATTTAACTCACTTCGCTCACAATTCTTCGATTGATTACTCTCAGGAACATCATTTGACATTATGACAATTCATATTCATACATAGAATAATATCATTCTGTGACAACGTTGAAATACGATTTATTATTGAAATTTTGAAAAATCATATCTGAGATTTTTCTCACTTCGCTCACAATTCTTCGAATGATTAGTCTCAGGAAGTCAGGAACATCATTTGACATTATGACAATTCATATTCATACATAGAATAATATTATTCTGTGACAACGTTGAAATACGATTTATTATTGAAATTTTGAAAAATCATATCTCCGAAAGTATTAGCTTGTTAGAGTTAAAAATGATATGATTGGATTCTCATGATAAAACTTTTTATTAAAAAAAATTTAATTTGGAATTTGTTTCGTAAAAAAAAAATTTTTTTTTTGTTACTCCGAAACCATTTGTCCGATTTTGCCCAATAACGAACTTAGCCGAGATATTTATCCCCCAAACCTACTCTGAAAATTTCAACTCTCTAGCTCATTCCGTTCGAGAGTTATCGTGCCTACGGCCGGCCGGACCGGCCGGACAGAATGAATTTCGACCACGGATTCTTGATCAGTGAGTCGAACCAAATCGTTTAAGACCATTTTCATCGAAATATTCGAAAATTACAGACATTTGGGCAAATTGATAAGCACTCAGTTCCGAGGAACTAGAGCGCCAAAAAATTGGATTAATTTTCATTTGAATAACGTATGTAGATCACATTACCAATGTTATACTTCTAGGGAGGAACTCAGAGGTATATCAAGAGGTAAAGACACTAAAGACGTGGACTGGGCAACGGTAGCAGGAGGTATCGAAGATGACGAAGATGAAGAGGAGGTTGTGGAAAAACCAGCCCCTATAAAAATATCACCTAATGAAGTCACGAAAAGAATAAGAAAACCTGGAAAGAAATCTTCCGGAAAAGGTTCAATCAACAAAAAATGTTAGTATCCGCTTAAGCCAGTGAAATATTTCATATTATGATAGTACAAATTTCAATTAGTTCGGGTCCATGGATTCATTCACAACATTTCATCGTACAAATAATTAAAATAAAATATAAATATTTTCTGTTTTCAGTACGGAAACCTCAGGTGTTCTGCTATATGACAAGCTGGTCCCAAAAACGCCCAAGTGCGGGTAAATTCAGTCCAGAAGACATTAACGCTAATTTGTGTACCCACGTGGTGTACGCTTTTGCTACCTTGAAGGAACATAAGCTCACCGAATCCAACGATAAAGATCCCGAGATGTACGAAAGGGTGATTGCTTTGAGAGAAAAGAATCCCGATCTCAAAGTAAGTATTTCCCTTGAATTTCATCTTCGATGGGGTCGACATCGTCAATGTTCCCTAATATTAAATCGGAAAATGTATTCTGATAAATTATCAAAAAAGTGATATTGAAAAAATCGTGATGAACTACAGGGTATTTATCAATAATCGGAACATCAGAGTTGAATTCGAAATACTCTTATTTTGCCGTTTCATGGACAATATATTTTTAAGCGGGTAATAAGGCATTCAAAAAAAATTTGGTGATGTTCCTCTATGCGATTGAAAGGGGTAGCAACTATTTATTATACTTTTCACATTCGCGATTCCATCCGCATAATTTATTTTCTCACAATACAATTATCAAGGCTGACAATTCCAAAGGCCTATAATATATTCAGGATCATTACAGAAGAGCGGCAAAGAATTATTCAAAGCCAACTTTACTGCGATGTGACAATCTTTTAGAAAGACTCTGTAGTATCGAATAAATCCTTCTGAATTATTCGATAGTTCAACTTTCAATCTCTTCGTAAAGGATGACAGTTGGGGCAGTTTGCAACAATTCCGAGCTCTAGTTTCGAGCTCCGGATTTGAGAAATATAAGTATTCGAATATTCGAATCCTCCAGTTATGGATTACCTATAATTTATTAGTATATTATTCGAATACATTAACGAACCCTAATCGAGGCAAAGTGGCAAAATCTCCTAACTCGTATACTCATACATACGTTTCAGGTTTACATTTTACTTCAGGATTTCTGAAAAGGAATAGGTCTTGTTTCAATTAAATAATGGAGGTGTGGTATGATATTCCCCGTTCGCAATATTTCAGGAAATTTGATGAACATTCGTTCAAATACCAAATAAACCAAACTTACAAACAAAATAGACAACATGCAAACTCGCAGTGAGATTGTTCCGAATATCTCGATTAAACTGTGCTAGTAATATCATCTGGAAAATATTCATAATAAATATTTTTTCAAGGTTCTTCTAGCCATCGGAGGTTGGGCTTTCGGATCTACACCATTCAAAGAACTCACTGGAAACTTGTTCAGGATGAACCAATTCGTATACGACGCCATAGAGTTTCTCAGGGATTACCAATTCAACGGTCTGGACGTCGATTGGGAATATCCAAGAGGAGCCGACGACAGGGCCGCCTACCTCAACCTCCTCAAAGAATTGAGAGTGGCCTTCGAAGGGGAGGCGAAGACCAGCGGACAACCTAGACTGCTCTTGACGGCGGCGGTACCCGCCTCCTTCGAGGCCATTGCCGCGGGCTACGATGTCCCCGAAATTTCGAAGTATCTGGATTTCATCAACGTCATGACGTATGATTTCCATGGCCAGTGGGAAAGAACAGTCGGTCATAATTCTCCCCTATTCCCATTGGAAAGCGCCTCTGGTCATCAGAAAAAATTGACTGTGGTAAGTGGAAAGTTGCGAATAATAAATCGAAATTTTTCGTCGCCCATATTGATGTTCTTCTATTCTCTAGTCATACTGTGATTTACAGGATGTCCCATAATTAGACCGACAAGCTTCTAGTGGATGTTCTCTAGACATTATTTTAGACACTTTCAAGCCAAATCATATTATGCAAACATGCTTCGCTAAAGAGCTTGAGCCCTCTGAAGATGACGTCCAGGCAACACTTTTTGATTTCGTAATTGTTTTATAAAGTGAAGCTTTTATGAAATAATTGAAATCAAGTACAAGAAATTGATATTTAACTTAATTCATTATGATTCTTTAGAAAACGAGCATTGAGTAGAGTGAACAGAGAGAAAATTTCAAATCAATTTTTCTGAAAACCGGTGCAACTGGGCGATATCACACATGAGCAGCTTTTTTCAAGAAAAAGTATCAGAGTTTATGAATTTGATGTGTAACTTGTATAATAATGAAAGGTAAAAGTGTTAATACTAAAGGTACCCTTCGCCTCCCCAAAATGATACGCTTATGTTTGACATGAAAAAAACTCGAACCATACGGCGCATATTTTTGATATTAGCCAATGTGTAAAATTTCAACACTATAGGTGAAGACGTTTTGGAGATAGGTCACAGAAAGAGTTGCCTGGATGTCATCTTCAGAGGGCTCAAGCTCCTTAACAAAGCATTTTTGCATTATATGATTTGGCTAAAAAGTGTCTAAAATAATGTCTAGAACTTTCACTAGAAGCTTGTCGGTCTGATTATCAATTGAGACCATTTTCGGCAAAAAATTCGAAAATGTTAGAACGCGCAAAATACGGAAATTCTTTTTTCGTCGACCTCTATGAAAAGTAAAGATTTACGTACTAATGTGCGGACGTAAAGTCGAATATTATTGAAGGCAAGTACTTTGCGGGCGACAAAATACTTGCTCGTCCGCGAAGTGACTTTCTCGTCCGCTGTGGTCACTATGAATACGGCATGATACGGTTCAATATTAACATAAGTGCCTGTAAGAATAACTGACAGTGCTGTGGTCACTATGGATATGGCTCAATACAAACTTAAGTGTATGTGTCATTTACTATTGTGAAATTATTTAAGAGGTCCGAAATTAATAAAAAATGTGGAGGTCGACGAAAAAATGTAATATGCACCTTGGCGAAAAACTGTCTATTGTCTCGCCTATAATCGACAGTTTTTCGTCCTTGGTACATAAATAACTATTCTCAGTCACCAGGTATATGCAGAATTGATTGGTATCGTTAATATCACTGAACATTTGAATCGAACTCCTATTGAAATATTTTGATATATTTCTTCATCTCAGGATTATTCAGCAAGGGAATGGGTGAAACAAGGAGCACCCAGAGAAAAACTTATGATAGGAATGCCAACATACGGAAGAAGTTTTGAACTTGTTAATGTTACACAGTTCGACATAGGAGCTCCCGCCAGTGGTGGAGGCACACCTGGAAAATACACTTCCGAGGCTGGTTTCTTGAGTTACTATGAAATTTGTGACTTTTTACAAGAGGACAACACGACATTGGTTTGGGATAACGAACAACAAGTGCCCTTCGCTTACAGGGACAATCAGTGGGTTGGATTCGACGATGAAAGAAGTCTTAAGACAAAGGTTAGTTCCGAAACTGAGTTTTAAAAATGATAAAACCCGACATAGTATTATCCAGGGTGTCCCCGAAACTCGACGTCAAGCCGGAAGCAGGTAATTTCAAGTCGTGATAGTTATCAGAAAAATATTTTCAAAAAATTAGTTCAAGCCCTGTGGACAGGAGCTTTGGCGCTCTTGTTCAAACTTTGACAAATCATATCTTCGAAAGTATTGGTAAGAGTTGAGAATTATATCAATGGATTCTCATTATAGAACTTCATAATAGCATAAATTGAATTCGAACCATCATAAAAGTTCATCAATTCTAGGATGAACGATATATTTTTTCCTCAAATCCACTCTGAAAATTACATTATACCAATTGAAACTTTAGCCAATATTTCAGTTTTGTTTTTACTGGAGATATTCTGAACTCAATATTATTAACTTACCATTACCATTCCCATCATCATATGGATTAACCATGGACATTAAACATCAAAATTTGACATATCATATCTCCGGAAAATAAGTTGACATATATCAACACAAATCATATTATAATAATTCATAGATAGAATAATTATCGCATTCTGTGAAAACACAAGTATACGATTTATTATTGAAATTTTGAAAAATCATATCTCCGAAAGTATTAGCTTGTTAGAGTTAAAAATGACATCAATGGATTCCTATGACCAAACTGCATCTTGAGAATAACTTATTTCGAAATCTGTGATGTAAAAAAAATTATTTTTTTTTGTTACTCCGGAACCATCTGACCGATTTTGCCCAATAACGAACTTAGCTGAGATATTTATCTCCCAAACCTATTCTGAAAATTTCAACTATCTAGCTCATTCCGTTCGAAAGTTATCGTGTTAACGGACGGACGGCTGTCCGGACAGAATCGATATCGACCACGTATTCTTGATCAGTGAGTCGAACCAAATCGTTTAAGACCATTTTCAGCCAAAAATTCGAAAATTAGAGTCATTTGGGCAAATTGATAAGCACTCTGTTCCGAGGAACAAGAGCGCCAAAAATTAGGTACTGTAATTTCAAAATTAGATGCATTTAAAGAAAATCGAGAAAATCTACACCACTATTTAAGACTATTTTCGGCCAAAAAATCGAAAATGATAGACATTTGCGCCAAATGAAAGCACGTAGAACATGCGCGCAAAAATTACAATATCTCGCGTGGAATCCGCAAAATAATGAAAAGATCGCCAATATTTTAACAAGGAAATATTCAAGGAATTTATGATTACAGATGGCTTGGTTGAAAGAAGAAGGATTTGGCGGAATAATGATCTGGTCGGTAGATATGGACGACTTCAGAGGCTCTTGTGGAAGTGGAAAATATCCACTAATCAATGCCATGAGGCAGGAACTCGAAGATTATAAGGTTAAATTGGAGTATGATGGCCCATATGAGACATCAATCTCATCAGGACAGTACACTACTAAAGATCGTGAGTGAAATATCATTGAACAATAGTATGGAAAACCAAAAATATTAAATTATTCCTATAACCTTATAGAATATTGAGTACGCATGAGATCGATAAGATTGGACTGTGCAATGAAACGGTGTGTTACAGATTTAAATGAATTATGAAAGCACTATCGCAGTCGGTTATGATATCTCGACCTGACGAAAAAAAAAATAGGAGAGAAATATTTTCATTATCCTTTACATGGTTACGTTTTTGGCAAATCGAATGTCGATTATCTAGGAAAATTCGACCTTTTTGTTCTAAATGCCCTAAATCAATTTATTTGAAATTACAATTTAGATCGATTTTCATACATTCAGATCGTAAACCATGAAATTTTATCTTCCTGTAACTCTTGAAAATTGCATAATGAAATTGATTCCTCGCTCACCACTTCATGAAATATCCTTAATAAATTGTAAAATAAAACACTTGACTACGTTCATAATTGCATAATTACCTAAAGGATTTTTTTTTGTTGACTTGACAATATTAGAGTCTGCATGAATATGATTGTAACTAGAAAAATTTGTTTGAAGTTGGTTTTTCGTCATTTGTTGGAATCTTTACAAATAGGAGATCATAGAAAAAAATCGGTGTAGAAATTGAACTAACGATGGATATTCATGACAAAATTCTATTTCAATCCAAAATTTAGCTATAACTTCGCATTTTGCAGCATTATAAGCATTCCTGGGATTCTCAGAAGTGAATTTAATGTGAAATTCAAAGATTTAATGGCGAAAATACGAATAGGAGCAACTTTACACCAGAATGAAACGATTTTTCAGGAAAATTTCGGACAAATGTCTAAAAACCAAGTTTTAACAGAATATTACAGTTACAATTATATTCATGCTAACACTAATGTTGTCTAGTCACCAAAAAAAATTCGGTTAGGTAATTATTTAATTTTTGGAAGAGTTATGAAAACAAGAAAAAATATTTTTCACGGTTTTCCGACCTGAATTTTAGCACATTGATCTAAATTGTAATTTCAAACAAGTTTACTAAGAGCATTTAGAACAAAAAGCTCGAATTTTCCGAGATAATTGACATTTCTCTAAAAAATAGTAATATCTGTTCAAAACGGAAGTCATAGGTGGTCGAGTTTTATATCATTTTAGAGGTACCAACTTTTTTTAAGAAATAAAATTCGTAAATATTAATTGGTTGTTGAGACGCACTGTATGCAGTGTGGAAAGGGCAAATGGAATAAATTCATTATTATGGTTACTGTACGTATTTATGAAAAATCCCGAAGCACTTCAAACTCAAATTTTAAATTGCCATTCTTCTTCGCAAAAATGTGAACCCTGCCTTCAACCCCCTTGGAAAGACAGGTACAACCCCGAATTTTTCAAATGGAAGTAAAGGCTTGTGATACATCGTTTGAAAGGTCGCGTCATTCTCTATTCAGAAATGTTATCGCTTTCATGATTATTGCAAAACTTAAAATAGAATAAATAAAATCAATGGTTACCGAAATTCATTATCATTTTCCCTCAAATATTCCCAAATCTTATTACTGTAATACGAAACTTATTTGTCTTCAAGATGTGATAGAAAGAAAATGACCACTCCTGAGAATAATCTCCGAAGAAATTTTTATTTTTATTTTTATTTAAGGATAGGATGTTGCTAAGGCGTTCGCGGTGAACACTTTGAATATCTACTTCATTAACATTCATAATTTTTGTGCTACATTTTAGTTTTTGATATTATACCAAATTTCGCTAATCACTTGATTTTATATTTTTTTAATTTGATTTTTGCAATAAACATGAAAGTGATAACATTTCTGAATAGAGAATGACGAGACCTTTGAAACGATGTATCACAAGCCCGTACTTCCTATTTTAAAAAAACGGGGTTGTACCTGTCTTTCGAAGGGGGTTGAAGGTAAGGTTCTCATTTTTACGAAAAATAATGAGGATTCATAATTTGAATGTAATGTTTTTCGGAATTTTACATAGAACATAATATATGAACAGTAACCAAGATAAAGAATTTATTCCATTTGGCTTTTCCACGCTGTATATGCATTGTGTTAATAAAACTTATCTTGAGTTTTGCTTAGCTTACATTTGTCTCACATGGCCTGAAAGTTTCACTAGTACTTTATATGCAGGGCGGCCAATTGAAAACGCAACAGAGTCATTTTCATGAACTAAGTCAACATTTTGGAAAAACTCCGAGTCAATTCTTGATTAAAGGGACACTCTTTTTCGGTATTTATTCTGACCCTAAATTTACACTAATAGTACCTAACAGATATAAGTACTGAGGTTTTAACCGTTATTAATTGTTTGCAGATATTTTTCAAATTTGAAATGGATGTATTGGGCTGAATTGTAAAATTTTAAGAGATATTTTAATGAGAATTGTAATAGCTTTCAAAAGAAATCCGAGTAAAAATTACTGGAAAAGAGTGTTGTCCCTCTTTAGTCAGAAATCCACAGATTTGAGCGTTCATCTAAAATGCTGACGCAGTTCCTGATAATAGCTCTATTTCGTTTTCATTTGACTGTGTGGTACATTCATTTTGACATATACAGGCTGAATCATAACTATTTTGAGATAGGCTTAGGGCAGGTTATTTGGATCATAATATGGTGATAGGACCAAATATGCCTCAATAAAGTATTTCTGTTGTAAAACTTCAATTTTTTTTTTCGTTTTTTGATGTTAACTTCACTGTTTATTTCTCAATTGTTACCAAAGCTGGCGTAGAGTCATAACTGGACGAGTAACATTATATTGTTATAGCGAGTGCCACGTGAATGATTCCTCATGATGAAATTACGTGGTAACTTTTTTTGACAAATATTTCTAGTGATTATGATTAGTTAATACAATGGAAAAATCATTTTTACTCCTCTTTAAACACGAGAATTTCACCTGTTTTCGAGTGAAGAGTTCATTCTTTCAGAAGAGGATTTCAAATACTATTTCATTTATGAGCAGTATGCTTTGGACTGTTTGAAATATGTTGCTGGTAAATATAATTTATTTTCAGTGAATTATTATTTCTATAAAACTATCACCAAAAAACGAAAAGAAAAATTCAACTTTAACGCCTTGTATCTTTTACCAGAGCAATCTGTCACTAAAGCATATTCGGTCCAATCACCATATTTTGGTCCAAATAACCTACCGCTAGCCTTTGTTCCGATAGTTATGATCCACCCTGTATACGTCGCTGTTTGGTCAGATATCTGATCTTATTGGTTTATGAATGAAGTACAAATTAATCGGTAAGAATTGTTAAAAATGAAATCGACGCCAATGAACCCTACATCACCCTCATCCTGCTGCTCTAGTTTCGGAAAAAATTCGGAAATCCATCATCATCAAACTTTTATACCGAATGTTTTTAGAAGCTATAGCTGATATTCGTCGAATTACACTTCTCCACTTTCACACAGAAATTTTCATATTTGCCTGTAAATTGTTATGAAATTTTACGCGTGTCTGTTGATGAATATCCTTGCAACGCGTATATTTGTTTCTATTCTCTGAATTATTCATTATTTCAAATAAGTTACTCAAAACTATGTAACTAAGGAACATGGATTTTTTATGATTATCTGACCTTTGAACTATTATATCAATATTCTGCTTTCCCAATCGTGAAATTCTTCTTTTCAATTCAGTACGAAATGTTGTTGATATTCTCGAAAATAAATATTATTTTCACCTTGATTGATGAATAATTTCTGCACTGAATGAATATTAACTCATCTAGAAAACCGACAGTTCAATAAATCGAAGAAACTGGTCGTGGAAAAAATTTAAAATGCCTGGTGGCATTTTAAATGCCAACTTGATAGTTGGCATTAATGTCCGAAACAACCAGGTGTTTTTATTTGCACTGACTTAAGGTCAGTTTGCTTTGGCACGCTTGGTAGAATTCATAGCAAGAGCGGCCACCCCTCCAAAGACTGAACTCACCCAAGGCTGCAAATTAAATTACTAATTAAAGTAATACCTGCTCAAGTGCTCATTGTCCTGGAGAATACCCTTATATCTCATTTTATTAAACTACCCGCGTAGAATTAAGCTTAATCTATTCGATCATTTTGTTAAACATACTAGACTTTTACATGAACTTTTTTTCCTTCGATTCCATTCGTAAAAAGTGAATATCTTTGTAAAATCGTTATAATTCAACAATTGAAGGGATAAACGTTGACATGGATTTCGTCGAAGGTCATAGAATTTGAAAAACTTGACATATGTATTCATTTGGAATAGAAAAGCGATTGTTAATATAATATTCATAATAATTATCAATATTTCGAAGTCTTTCATGATGGTTTGTTTGTTTGTGTCAGACCGATACCGATTGAGCGAGTAGTCCGTGCCGCAGCCTAGAGAGGTTTATTGCACCTCGGTCATTATCCTATTAGCTGACAGGGTCTCATGTTGGTCCCCTTCTGCTTGAGTTGCTAGCCTCCATAGAGTCTCTTAGTCGATCCCCTGCACATCAGGTTTACTTAACCGAGCTGAGTCCTGCACCGCTGACATTATATGGGTCCCATTTAACATGTATTACCTACATAAGGTCCATTTTCCTAGAAAGATGGATTAGGCCCTTGACTAGGTTCCTCGCACGGTTTCTGGAACTCGGGATCGTGTCGTCGCCCCCATAATGAAATCTCAAATTTGTATGGGCTGGACAGTCAAATAAGACATGTGAGGCAGTCTTGTCTGCCTCTCCACATTTCCTACAAACTGGTTTTTCTCGGGGAATCCCCATGTTGTTCAGGTACTTTCTCAGGGTACAGTGTCCGGTTAGTAGGACAGCTACTGCCCTGAGCTTACTCCTACTCAGTAGTACGACTTATTTAGTTAGTGAGGGGCAGAGCTACCCCATCATTAACCTACTATGCTGCTGGCCCGAAATTTTGTTCCAGTGCCGAGTGTGCTGTGCAAGGATCCATTTTTCAATGACGCCTTTCACAGCCGATTTGGTCACCCCTACTCCCTGCTCTGGCTCGAAGAGGGGGGGGATAGCTGAGCACTTTCTAGCGAGTGCGTCAGATCTTTCATTCCGCGCAACCCCTGTGTGCCCCACTACACACCCGAGCTCAACTCGGCTTCTGGCAGCCAAGGTTTCCAGGTGCTGTTGGAATTCCAGCACAACCTTTTGCCTTAAGTGCTGCCTGACTGTCCGAGAGAATTCGTATGTTCCTATTGGACTAACCCATACCAGTATTCTCCACGACACATGACGTGATGGTTACCACTTCCGCCTGGAATATAGTGGCGCATTGCCCCAACGACATCGATATGCTCACATTGAGTTCAGCCCCATACGCTCCAACTCCAGAGCGTCCGCCCTTTGCTGAACCTTCTGTGAACCATGTTATGTAGTTCACTGTGCGGTATTTTCTCTCACTCTGCACATTTCGCTGGTCGACTGGAAAAGAATTGGTGAAAGAATTTGGCATTAAAATAAGGTTTTGAAGGCTCTCGCAAAATTTCAGCGATATCTGACGAATATTTTCTGAGAATGTTTCAAATATTTCCTTAAAAATTTTCTAGTCATGCGATTCTCCCGAAATTTTGTATGGAGTCTTCGCGTCGGTATTTTTAAACAGAGCACCTAGATTTAATTCGCTCAGATCTGTATTTTATTGGGAAAACAAAATTTGAGATGGCTATAACTCCGAAACCAACCTACCAGGAAAATTTCAACTATCTAACACATCTCGTTCGGGAGTAATTGTGCTTACGGCCGGACATAATTTAGTTTGACCTAGAGTCTTCGAAACATGAAAATTGATAGGCATTCATGTTAAGGATAACAAGCGCGCCAAAAAAATAAATAGAAGCAGCTAGATAATATCATGCTTGATAATTACGAAATTATGGATGTTCCTGATAGAATCGAGTTCGAGCGTAAAAAAGAAGGAGACGAAGAAATTATTGCGTTGTTCTACCTGGAAGTGGATCAATGTCTTGTCGAACCTACCTTGTTGAGGCTTCATACTTTTCGCCATGAAGCCAGATTGAAAAGAACTATTGGAAATCTGTAAAACTTTGCGATCTCCCTATACTTAATGTTAATATTACAAAGTTGATTTCAGCCAATGAAGTAACTTGTGAAGAGGAAGAAGGCCACATTAGCTACCATCCAGATGTAGCAGATTGCACCCACTATTTCATGTGCGAAGGAGAGAGAAAACATCACATGCCATGTCCTTCCAATCTGGTATTCAATCCCGATCAAAACGTATGTGATTGGCCAGAAAATGTCGCAAGCTGTTCACAACACACACAGAAGCCACCAACGGATAGAAGGAGATAAGGGATACAAAATAAGTGGAGTAGTTGTACTGAGGAGCATTAGATAACTTCTTCGTCACATTGACTATATTTATATCTATTGATTATGAGCATACAATTGACGTCGAATAAATTCTCCTCAATTCAGAAGAAATTAGAAAGATTGAGAATACAAGTTTCTCAAGGATATAAAGAGGCTTTATCCAAAACATTCCCATGTTGAAAAAATCAAATCTGCAAAGTTTTCGTCAAGAGTTTTTGAATCACTGATCAGAACTGATGGATTTTTTTTTTATTTTTCGGCCCCATTTTATTTTTTTTATTAGCCTTTTCGAACGAAAAATATGTTCTAAGTTTCTAAGGAGATATTTAATTTTTTACTGTATTTATATTATGCATTAATGCATCCAACACTTATATTTTTAATTTGAATTCGTTGTACATTTTATGATTTATTTAGCATTAGATATTTGTAAATAAATTTTGAATAATAAATTAATGATAACACATGGTCCTTACTTACTTTTAGGTAAGGTGTCAATAGCTGCTCATTACAAGATGTTGTTTCTGTAATATGTGGTTAATAACAATGAACAGAAAAGGGGGATATCGATATTATTTCTTCTTTAGCGACATTTAAGCACAGTATTCGTGGTCGCAGGCTAGATTCGGTACTCGAAGAAGAAGATCAAGCTCGAGAAAAAGCGCATTCTGCACAAAATTTTGTATTCTTAATATCGCAAAAAATACAACTCCGTTGTATCCGTATCGTACAGTTATTATACCGTTCACACTCAAAAGGAATTTGGAGGGAATTAAAGGCCGCAAACTCATTGGTGCGCAACTGAACCTGGCTGATGAGGTACGCTACCTGGTCGTTATGCTTGATACCAAGCTTATCTGGAACGCACAATTCTCAGCAACAGTCCTTATCTGGAACGCACAATTCTCAGCAACAGTCGTAAAGGGAAAGAAAACCCTCATGATTGCTCGCAGGGCTATTGACAAAACATGGGGCTTGAGCCCGGCAATCACTAGGTGGATTTACACTGCTATAGTTAGTCCCCGCTCACATATGATGTGTGGTGGACAAAAATGAACCAGAGCAGAGCCGTCAAAGAGCTGGAGAAAGTTCAGAGACTGGCTTTGCTTTGTGTTACTGGAGCAATGAAAAGTACTCCAACTGCGGCTATGGATGTGCTCGTAGGACTCCCCTCCTTTACCTTCTGGTGAGGACTAGCGAGGCTAGAGGCCTACATACTGCAGCTAAACGGTGTCTGGAGACAACGGGATACCCTGGGATTGGGCAACTAGCCACCCGATCCTAAACATGGTGAGCGACTGGAGAGAAGTAACTCACAAATTTGATCCTTCCTTCAAGATGAGGCTAAAGCCCCCCACGGAGGAGGAGGAGAAAAGGCCGTACAGTGAACTAACACGGTTCACGGACGATTCAGTGATGGGCGGGCGCTCTAGAGCTGGAGTGTATGGGAACAGGGCTGCACCCAATGTGACCCTATATTGCAGGCAGAAGTGGTAGCCATCACGACATGCGTGGTGGAGAATATTCGTATGGGCTATTCCAATAGCAACATACCAATTCTCCCGGACAGTAAGGCAGCACCTAAGGCTGCTTAAAGCTGGAGAATGAACTCCAGGCTTGAGCTGAATGCTGAAATGCCGAAAGTACCTGGTAATCTTGACTGCCAGGAACAGAGTTGAGCTCGGGTGGGTGCCAGGGTATACAGGAGTTGAAGGGAATGCCGCCGTCAGACAAAATTGCCTAACATGTTGTATATTGTTGTAAGGGGTAACGTTGCACTGTGACCTTAAAACTATTGTGCCCGCCTCACATGTTATATTTGACTGTTCAGCACACAATGGATACTTCACTATGGGGGTGACGACACGACCCTGAGTGCCAATAACCATCTGAGGGCCACTTTCAATATATTGTGCAACCCATATAGCACAATAATATTGAGCGCGTATGGGTCACTTAACACAAACAAACAAATAGGGTCTTCTGGAATGGGTTCTGGATGCAAATCTATTGATTTGCGAGAGCAAGAACAGTCGCATTTTAGACTTCATGATCTTCGTCAGTGAACTGTAGATCTAGACAAATTCAACTGAACTGAGCCTTGTTAACATTCGCAGAGCCGACGCTTTATGTTATATATAAACGCTAACGCCACCTATGCGACAAAATAAGGAACTCCAATTCATTTAGATAAGTAAGACTAGCTGCATCGTTTACGCTACGATTTTCGTCCGGTTATTAAATGAAATTTACCTGCAATTCAAATTAATTAAATATATTTTTTTTCATGAAAGAAGAATACAGTTTTTCCACGACTATTGTATAATGTGTTCTTTACAATGTCTTTCCTCCACTATAATGGCATTCATCAATCACTGTAAATGACCATAATAATGTGTGCGGCAGTCTGGCAACGCCGAGTCGAAGCTTGCATCATGATCTAATGAGCATAATCAGTATGTAGTACTAATATAATTCTTACCATTTAGGTACTATGTAAAAAAGAAAAAATGTATGTCTTCACTAGAGAATTTCGAAGAATATTGTTTACCTAAATTGAATTATTTTATATTCAGGAAAAAATTATAATCATCTCACGATAACTTGAGAACGGGCAGAGATAGCGACTTGCAATTTTCGGGGTAGGTTGAGCATACGAATGCAACATCTGACTATCTGAGTTCGTTAAATGGCATAATGGGCCAACCAGTTCTGGAGTTATACCTACCTGAAATTTAATTTTTATTTCCTCCATAACTCAAAAAATATGAAACCAAGCCGACGCGCCAATTTTTACGAAATTTCGTCAGAATCGCAATTGGATGCGCAACCTACCTTAAAAATTGCAAGTCACTATTTCTTTTCTACTAGTACGATCTTGACAAAATTTCACATATGTCTTTATGTCGATATTCTATAACTAGTTAGCAAGTTTCAAATGGATCGGATCTGTATTTTTTTAGTTTCGAGGAAATAATATTCCAGATGGGTATAACTCCGATTATACACAACATTGGATTTAACTGTCCCATTCGCATGCGCAACGTACTCTGAAAATTTCTATTCGCTATATATTTCCTTTCGAAAGTTATCGTGGCAACGGACAGCTGACCGGACAGAGTCAAATTTGTCCTCGTATTCTTCATCAGTGAGCCTAACCGTTTGAGACTATTTTCGGCAAAAATTCGGAAATTACAGACATTTGAGTGAAATTATATCATGCTGTTCCCTAGAATATGCGCGCAAAAAGAAATCTATTTTTGGTCCATTTGTTTTCCTGATCATTTTTCCCAAATGTCCGTAATTTTCGATTTTTTTATCGAAAAAAGTCTTTATAGTTTAGTTACGTCTGGCTGATGAAGAATACGAGAACATACGAGTCATTCCAAGAACTTTTATCATTTTCGAGCAAAATGGGTCATTCTAGGTTTTGTGCATTTATTCAAACTGCTGTAAATCATATAAAAATGGTCGGATTAGGTTGGACGTGGGGGAAATTGATGGGGTGGTATTGCTTAACCGATGTGCGAAATTGGGAGTCATTCCAAGAACTTTTATCATTTTCGAGCAAAATGGGTCATTCTATGTTTTGTGCATTTATTCAAACTGCTGTAAATCATATAAAAATGGTCGGATTAGGTTGGACGTGGGGGAAATTGATGGGGTGGTATTGCTTAACCGATTATCGAAATTGGGAGTCATTCCAAGAACTTTTATCATTTTCGAGCAAAATGGGTCATTCTATGTTTTGTGCATTTATTCAAACTGCTGTAAATCATATAAAAATGGTCGGATTAGGTTGGACGTGGGGGAAATTGATGGGGTGGTATTGCTTAACCGATTATCGAAATTGGGAGTCATTCCAAGAACTTTTATCATTTTCGAGCAAAATGGGTCATTAGAGGTTTTGTGCATTTATTCAAACTGCTGTAAATCATATAAAAATGGTCGGATTAGGTTGGACGTGGGGGAAATTGATGGGGTGGTATTGCTTAACTGATGTGCGAAATTGGGAGTCATTCCAAGAACTTTTATCATTTTCGAGCAAAATGGGTCATTCTATGTTTTGTGCATTTATTCAAACTGCTGTAAATCATATAAAAATGGTCGGATTAGGTTGGACGTGGGGGAAATTGATGGGGTGGTATTGCTTAACCGATTATCGAAATTGGGAGTCATTCCAAGAACTTTTATCATTTTCGAGCAAAATGGGTCATTAGAGGTTTTGTGCATTTATTCAAACTGCTGTAAATCATATAAAAATGGTCGGATTAGGTTAGATATGGGGGAAATTGATGGGGTGGTATTGCTTAACCGATGTGCGAAATTGGGAGTCATTCCAAGAACTTTTATCATTTTCGAGCAAAATGGGTCATTCTAGGTTTTGTGCATTTATTCAAACTGCTGTAAATCATATAAAAATGGTCGGATTAGGTTGGACGTGGGGGAAATTGATGGGGTGGTATTGCTTAACCGATGTGCGAAATTGGGAGTCATTCCAAGAACTTTTATCATTTTCGAGCAAAATGGGTCATTCTATGTTTTGTGCATTTATTCAAACTGCTGTAAATCATATAAAAATGGTCGGATTAGGTTGGACGTGGGGGAAATTGATGGGGTGGTATTGCTTAACCGATTATCGAAATTGGGAGTCATTCCAAGAACTTTTATCATTTTCGAGCAAAATGGGTCATTAGAGGTTTTGTGCATTTATTCAAACTGCTGTAAATCATATAAAAATGGTCGGATTAGGTTGGACGTGGGGGAAATTGATGGGGTGGTATTGCTTAACCGATGTGCGAAATTGGGAGTCATTCCAAGAACTTTTATCATTTTCGAGCAAAATGGGTCATTCTATGTTTTGTGCATTTATTCAAACTGCTGTAAATCATATAAAAATGGTCGGATTAGGTTGGACGTGGGGGAAATTGATGGGGTGGTATTGCTTAACCGATTATCGAAATTGGGAGTCATTCCAAGAACTTTTATCATTTTCGAGCAAAATGGGTCATTAGAGGTTTTGTGCATTTATTCAAACTGCTGTAAATCATATAAAAATGGTCGGATTAGGTTGGACGTGGGGGAAATTGATGGGGTGGTATTGCTTAACCGATGTGCGAAATTGGGAGTCATTCCAAGAACTTTTATCATTTTCGAGCAAAATGGGTCATTCTATGTTTTGTGCATTTATTCAAACTGCTGTAAATCATATAAAAATGGTCGGATTAGGTTGGACGTGGGGGAAATTGATGGGGTGGTATTGCTTAACCGATTATCGAAATTGGGAGTCATTCCAAGAACTTTTATCATTTTCGAGCAAAATGGGTCATTAGAGGTTTTGTGCATTTATTCAAACTGCTGTAAATCATATAAAAATGGTCGGATTAGGTTAGATATGGGGGAAATTGATGGGGTGGTATTGCTTAACCGATGTGCGAAATTGGGAGTCATTCCAAGAACTTTTATCATTTTCGAGCAAAATGGGTCATAAGAGGTTTTGTGCATTTATTCAAACTGCTGTAAATCATATAAAAATGGTCGGATTAGGTTGGACGTGGGGGAAATTGATGGGGTGGTATTGCTTAACCGATGTGCGAAATGGGTGTCATTCCAAGAACTTTTATCATTTTCGAGCAATATGGGTCATTCTAGGTTTTGTGCATTTATTCAAACTGTTGTAAATCATATAAAAATGGTCGGATTAGGTTGGACGTGGGGGAAATTGATGGGGTGGTATTGCTTAACCGATGTGCGAAATGGGTGTCATTCCAAGAACTTTTATCATTTTCGAGCAAAATGGGTCATTCTAGGTTTTGTGCATTTATTCAAACTGCTGTAAATCATATAAAAATGGTCGGATTAGGTTGGACGTGGGGGAAATTGATGGGGTGGTATTGCTTAACCGATGTGCGAAATTGGGAGTCATTCCAAGAACTTTTATCATTTTCGAGCAAAATGGGTCATTAGAGGTTTTGTGCATTTATTCAAACTGCTGTAAATCATATAAAAATGGTCGGATTAGGTTGGACGTGGGGGAAATTGATGGGGTGGTATTGCTTAACCGATGTGCGAAATTGGGAGTCATTCCAAGAACTTTTATCATTTTCGAGCAAAATGGGTCATTAGAGGTTTTGTGCATTTATTCAAACTGCTGTAAATCATATAAAAATGGTCGGATTAGGTTAGATATGGGGGAAATTGATGGGGTGGTATTGCTTAACCGATGTGCGAAATTGGGAGTCATTCCAAGAACTTTTATCATTTTCGAGCAAAATGGGTCATAAGAGGTTTTGTGCATTTATTCAAACTGCTGTAAATCATATAAAAATGGTCGGATTAGGTTGGACGTGGGGGAAATTGATGGGGTGGTATTGCTTAACCGATGTGCGAAATTGGGAGTCATTCCAAGAACTTTTATCATTTTCGAGCAAAATGGGTCATAAGAGGTTTTGTGCATTTATTCAAACTGCTGTAAATCATATAAAAATGGTCGGATTAGGTTGGACGTGGGGGAAATTGATGGGGTGGTATTGCTTAACCGATGTGCGAAATTGGGAGTCATTCCAAGAACTTTTATCATTTTCGAGCAAAATGGGTCATTAGAGGTTTTGTGCATTTATTCAAACTGCTGTAAATCATATAAAAATGGTCGGATTAGGTTAGATATGGGGGAAATTGATGGGGTGGTATTGCTTAACCGATGTGCGAAATTGGGAGTCATTCCAAGAACTTTTATCATTTTCGAGCAAAATGGGTCATAAGAGGTTTTGTGCATTTATTCAAACTGCTGTAAATCATATAAAAATGGTCGGATTAGGTTGGACGTGGGGGAAATTGATGGGGTGGTATTGCTTAACCGATGTGCGAAATTGGGAGTCATTCCAAGAACTTTTATCATTTTCGAGCAAAATGGGTCATAAGAGGTTTTGTGCATTTATTCAAACTGCTGTAAATCATATAAAAATGGTCGGATTAGGTTGGACGTGGGGGAAATTGATGGGGTGGTATTGCTTAACCGATGTGCGAAATTGGGAGTCATTCCAAGAACTTTTATCATTTTCGAGCAAAATGGGTCATTAGAGGTTTTGTGCATTTATTCAAACTGCTGTAAATCATATAAAAATGGTCGGATTAGGTTAGATATGGGGGAAATTGATGGGGTGGTATTGCTTAACCGATGTGCGAAATCGGGAGTCATTCCAAGAACTTTTATCATTTTCGAGCAAAATGGGTCATAAGAGGTTTTGTGCATTTATTCAAACTGTTGTAAATCATATAAAAATGGTCGGATTAGGTTGGACGTGGGGGAAATTGATGGGGTGGTATTGCTTAACCGATGTGCGAAATTGGGAGTCATTCCAAGAACTTTTATCATTTTCGAGCAAAATGGGTCATTAGAGGTTTTGTGCATTTATTCAAACTGCTGTAAATCATATAAAAATGGTCGGATTAGGTTAGATATGAGGGAAATTGATGGGGTGGTATTGCTTAACCGATGTGCGAAATTGGGAGTCATTCCAAGAACTTTTATCATTTTCGAGCAAAATGGGTCATAAGAGGTTTTGTGCATTTATTCAAACTGCTGTAAATCATATAAAAATGGTCGGATTAGGTTGGACGTGGGGGAAATTGATGGGGTGGTATTGCTTAACCGATGTGCGAAATTGGGAGTCATTCCAAGAACTTTTATCATTTTCGAGCAAAATGGGTCATTAGAGGTTTTGTGCATTTATTCAAACTGCTGTAAATCATATAAAAATGGTCGGATTAGGTTAGATATGGGGGAAATTGATGGGGTGGTATTGCTTAACTGATGTGCGAAATTGGGAGTCATTCCAAGAACTTTTATCATTTTCGAGCAAAATGGGTGATAAGAGGTTTTGTGCATTTATTCAAACTACTGTAAATCATATAAAAATGGTCGGATTAGGTTGGACGTGGGGGAAATTGATGGGGTGGTATTGCTTAACCGATGTGCGAAATTGGGAGTCATTCCAAGAACTTTTATCATTTTCGAGCAAAATGGGTCATAAGAGGTTTTGTGCATTTATTCAAACTGCTGTAAATCATATAAAAATGGTCGGATTAGGTTGGACGTGGGGGAAATTGATGGGGTGGTATTGCTTAACCGATGTGCGAAATTTGGAGTCATTCCAAGAACTTTTATCATTTTCGAGCAAAATGGGTCATTCTAGGTTTTGTGCATTTATTCAAACTGCTGTTAATCATATAAAAATGGTCGGATTAGGTTGGACGTGGGGGAAATTGATGGGGTGGTATTGCTTAACCGATGTGCGAAATTGGAAGTCATTCCAAGAACTTTTATCATTTTCGAGCAAAATGGGTCATTCTAGGTTTTGTGCATTTATTCAAACTGCTGTAAATCATATAAAAATGGTCGGATTAGGTTGGACGTGGGGGAAATTGATGGGGTGGTATTGCTTAACCGATGTGCGAAATTGGGAGTCATTCCAAGAACTTTTATCATTTTCGAGCAAAATGGGTCATTCTAGGTTTTGTGCATTTATTCAAACTGCTGTTAATCATATAAAAATGGTCGGATTAGGTTGGACGTGGGGGAAATTGATGGGGTGGTATTGCTCAACCGATGTGCGAAATTGGGAGTCATTCCAAGAACTTTTATCATTTTCGAGCAAAATGGGTCATTGTTTTGTTCATTTATTCAAACTGCTGTAAATCATATAAAAATGGTCGGATTAGGTTAGATATGGGGGAAATTGATGGGGTGGTATTGCTTAACCGATGTGCGAAATTGGGAGTCATTCCAAGAACTTTTATCATTTTCGAGCAAAATGGGTCATAAGAGGTTTTGTGCATTTATTCAAACTGCTGTAAATCATATAAAAATGGTCGGATTAGGTTGGACGTGGGGGAAATTGACGGGGTGGTATTGCTTAACCGATGTGCGAAATTGGGAGTCATTCCAAGAACTTTTATCATTTTCGAGCAAAATGGGTCATTAGAGGTTTTGTGCATTTATTCAAACTGCTGTAAATCATATAAAAATGGTCGGATTAGGTTGGACGTGGGGGAAATTGATGGGGTGGTATTGCTTAACCGATGTGCGAAATTGGGAGTCATTCCAAGAATTTTTATCATTTTCGAGCAACATGGGTCATTAGAGGTTTTGTGCATTTATTCAAACTGCTGTAAATCATATAAAAATGGTCGGATTAGGTTGGACGTGGGGGAAATTGATGGGGTGGTATTGCTTAACCGATGTGCGAAATTGGGAGTCATTCCAAGAACTTTTATCATTTTCGAGCAAAATGGGTCATTCTAGGTTTTGTGCATTTATTCAAACTGCTGTTAATCATATAAAAATGGTCGGATTAGGTTGGACGTGGGGGAAATTGATGGGGTGGTATTGCTTAACCGATGTGCGAAATTGGGAGTCATTCCAAGAACTTTTATCATTTTCGAGCAAAATGGGTCATTGTTTTGTTCATTTATTCAAACTGCTGTAAATCATATAAAAATGGTCGGATTAGGTTAGATATGGGGGAAATTGATGGGGTGGTATTGCTTAACCGATGTGCGAAATTGGGAGTCATTCCAAGAACTTTTATCATTTTCGAGCAAAATGGGTCATAAGAGGTTTTGTGCATTTATTCAAACTGCTGTAAATCATATAAAAATGGTCGGATTAGGTTGGACGTGGGGGAAATTGACGGGGTGGTATTGCTTAACCGATGTGCGAAATTGGGAGTCATTCCAAGAACTTTTATCATTTTCGAGCAAAATGGGTCATTAGAGGTTTTGTGCATTTATTCAAACTGCTGTAAATCATATAAAAATGGTCGGATTAGGTTGGACGTGGGGGAAATTGATGGGGTGGTATTGCTTAACCGATGTGCGAAATTGGGAGTCATTCCAAGAACTTTTATCATTTACGAGCAAAATGGATCATTCTAGGTTTTGTGCATTTATTCAAACTGCTGTAAATCATATAAAAATGGTCGGATTAGGTTGGACGTGGGGGAAATTGATGGGGTGGTATTGCTTAACCGATGTGCGAAATTGGGAGTCATTCCAAGAACTTTTATCATTTAGAGCAAAATGGGTCATTCTAGGTTTTGTGCATTTATTCAAACTGCTGTAAATCATATAAAAATGGTCGGATTAGGTTGGACGTGGGGGAAATTGATGGGGTGGTACTGCTCAACCGATGTGCGAAATTGGGAGTCATTCCAAGAACTTTTATCATTTTCGAGCAAAATGGGTCATTAGAGGTTTTGTGCATTTATTCAAACTGCTGTAAATCATATAAAAATGGTCGGATTAGGTTGGACGTGGGGGAAATTGATGGGGTGGTATTGCTTAACCAATGTGCGAAATTGGGAGTCATTCCAAGAACTTTTATCATTTTCGAGCAAAATGGGTCATTAGAGGTTTTGTGCATTTATTCAAACTGCTGTAAATCATATAAAAATGGTCGGATTAGGTTGGACGTGGGGGAAATTGATGGGGTGGTATTGCTTAACGGATGTGCGAAATTGGGAGTCATTCCAAGAACTTTTATCATTTTCGAGCAAAATGGGTCATTCTAGGTTTTGTGCATTTATTCAAACTGCTGTAAATCATATAAAAATGGTCGGATTAGGTTGGACGTGGGGGAAATTGATGGGATGGTATTGCTCAACCGATGTGCGAAATTGGGGGTCATTCCAAGAACTTTTATCATTTTCGAGCAAAATGGGTCATTCTAGGTTTTGTGCATTTATTCAAACTGCTGTGAATCCTATAAAAATGGTCGGGTTAGGTTGGACGTGGGGAAAATTGATGGGGTGGTATTGCTTAACCGATGTGCGAAATTGGGAGTCATTCCAAGAACTTTTATCATTTTCGAGCAAAATGGGTCATTTGAGGTTTTGTGCATTTATTCAAACTGCTGTAAATCATATAAAAATGGTCGGATTAGGTTGGACGTGGGGGAAATTGATGGGGTGGTATTGCTTAACCGATGTGCGAAATTGGGAGTCATTCCAAGAACTTTTATCATTTTCGAGCAAAATGGGTCATTAGAGGTTTTGTGCATTTATTCAAACTGCTGTAAATCATTTAAAAATGGTCGGATTAGGTTGGACGTGGGGGAAATTGATGGGGTGGTATTGCTTAACCGATGTGCGAAATTGGGAGTCATTCCAAGAACTTTTATCATTTTCGAGCAAAACGGGTCATTCTAGGTTTTGTGCATTTATTCAAACTGCTGTAAATCATATAAAAATGGTCGGATTAGGTTGGACGTGGGGGAAATTGATGGGGTGGTATTGCTTAACCGATGTGCGAAATTGGGAGTCATTCCAAGAACTTTTATCATTTTCGAGCAAAATGGGTCATTAGAGGTTTTGTGCATTTATTCAAACTGCTGTAAATCATATAAAAATGGTCGGATTAGGTTGGACGTGGGGAAAATTGATGGGGTGGTATTGCTTAACCGATGTGCGAAATTGGGAGTCATTCCAAGAACTTTTATCATTTTCGAGCAAAATGGGTCATTCTAGGTTTTGTGCATTTATTCAAACTGCTGTAAATCATATAAAAATGGTCGGATTAGGTTGGACGTGGGGGAAATTGATGGGGTGGTATTGCTTAACCGATGTGCGAAATTGGGAGTCATTCCAAGAACTTTTATCATTTTCGAGCAAAATGGGTCATTCTAGGTTTTGTGCATTTATTCAAACTGCTGTAAATCATATAAAAATGGTCGGATTAGGTTGGACGTGGGGGAAATTGATGGGGTGGTATTGCTTAACCGATGTGCCAAATTGGGAGTCATTCCAAGAACTTTTATCATTTTCGAGCAAAATGGGTCATTAGAGGTTTTGTGCATTTATTCAAACTGCTGTAAATCATATAAAAATGGTCGGATTAGGTTGGACGTGGGGAAAATTGATGGGGTGGTATTGCTTAACCGATGTGCGAAATTTGGAGTCATTCCAAGAACTTTTATCATTTTCGAGCAAAATGGGTCATTCTAGGTTTTTTGCATTTATTCAAACTGCTGTAAATCATATAAAAATAGTCGGATTAGGTTGGACGTGGGGGAAATTGATGGGGTGGTATTGCTTAACCGATGTGCGAAATTGGGAGTCATTCCAAGAACTTTTATCATTTTCGAGCAAAATGGGTCATTCTAGGTTTTGTGCATTTATTCAAACTGCTGTAAATCATATAAAAATGGTCGGATTAGGTTGGACGTGGGGGAAATTGATGGGGTGGTATTGCTTAACCGATGTGCGAAATTGGGAGTCATTCCAAGAACTTTTATCATTTTCGAGCAAAATGGGTCATTCTAGGTTTTGTGCATTTATTCAAACTGCTGTAAATCATATAAAAATGGTCGGATTAGGTTGGACGTGGGGGAAATTGATGGGGTGGTATTGCTAAACCGATGTGCGAAATTGGGAGTCATTCCAAGAACTTTTATCATTTTCGAGCAAAATGGGTCATTAGAGGTTTTGTGCATTTATTCAAACTGCTGTAAATCATATAAAAATGGTCGGATTAGGTTGGACGTGGGGGAAATTGATGGGGTGGTATTGCTTAACCAATGTGCGAAATTGGGAGTCATTCCAAGAACTTTTATCATTTTCGAGCAAAATGGGTCATTAGAGGTTTTGTGCATTTATTCAAACTGCTGTAAATCATATAAAAATGGTCGGATTAGGTTGGACGTGGGGGAAATTGATGGGGTGATATTGCTTAACCGATGTGCGAAATTGGGAGTCATTCCAAGAACTTTTATCATTTTCGAGCAAAATGGGTCATTCTAGGTTTTGTGCATTTATTCAAACTGCTGTAAATCATATAAAAATGGTCGGATTAGGTTGGACGTGGGGGAAATTGATGGGGTGGTATTGCTTAACCGATGTGCGAAATTGGGAGTCATTCCAAGAACTTTTATCATTTTCGAGCAAAATGGGTCATTCTAGGTTTTGTGCATTTATTCAAACTGCTGTAAATCATATAAAAATGGTCGGATTAGGTTGGACGTGGGGGAAATTGATGGGGTGGTATTGCTTAACCGATGTGCGAAATTGGGATTCATTCCAAGAACTTTTATCATTTTCGAGCAAAATGGGTCATTCTAGGTTTTGTGCATTTATTCAAACTGCTGTAAATCATATAAAAATGGTCGGATTAGGTTGGACGTGGGGGAAATTGATGGGGTGGTATTGCTTAACCGATGTGCGAAATTGGGAGTCATTCCAAGAACTTTTATCATTTTCGAGCAAAATGGGTCATTCTAGGTTTTGTGCATTTATTCAAACTGCTGTAAATCCTATAAAAATGGTCGGGTTAGGTTGGACGTGGGGGAAATTGATGGGGTGGTATTGCTTAACCGATGAGCGAAATTGGGAGTCATTCCAAGAACTTTTATCATTTTCGAGCAAAATGGGTCATTAGAGGTTTTGTGCATTTATTCAAACTGCTGTAAATCATATAAAAATGGTCGGATTAGGTTGGACGTGGGGGAAATTGATGGGGTGGTATTGCTTAACGGATGTGCGAAATTGGGAGTCATTCCAAGAACTTTTATCATTTTCGAGCAAAATGGGTCATTAGAGGTTTTGTGCATTTATTCAATCTGCTGTAAATCATATAAAAATGGTCGGATTAGGTTGGACGTGGGGGAAATTGATGGGGTGGTATTGCTTAACCGATGTGCGAAATTGGGAGTCATTCCAACAACTTTTATCATTTTCGAGCAAAATGGGTCATTAGAGGTTTTGTGCATTTATTCAAACTGCTGTAAATCATTTAAAAATGGTCGGATTAGGTTGGACGTGGGGGAAATTGATGGGGTGGTATTGCTTAACCGATGTGCGAAATTGGGAGTCATTCCAAGAACTTTTATCATTTTCGAGCAAAATGGGTCATTCTAGGTTTTGTGCATTTATTCAAACTGCTGTAAATCATATAAAAATGGTCGGATTAGGTTGGACGTGGGGGAAATTGATGGGGTGGTATTGCTTAACCGATGTGCGAAATTGGGAGTCATTCCAAGAACTTTTATCATTTACGAGCAAAATGGGTCATTCTAGGTTTTGTGCATTTATTCAAACTGCTGTAAATCATATAAAAATGGTCGGATTAGATTGGACGTGGGGGAAATTGATGGGGTGGTATTGCTTAACCGATGTGCGAAATTGGGAGTCAGTCCAAGAACTTTTATCATTTTCGAGCAAAATGGGTCATTCTATGTTTTGTGCATTTATTCAAACTGCTGTAAATCATATAAAAATGGTCGGATTAGGTTGGACGTGGGGGAAATTGATGGGGTGGTATTGCTCAACCGATGTGCGAAATTGGGAGTCATTCCAAGAACTTTTATCATTTTCGAGCAAAATGGGTCATTAGAGGTTTTGTGCATTTATTCAAACTGCTGTAAATCATATAAAAATGGTCGGATTAGGTTGGACGTGGGGAAAATTGATGGGGTGGTATTGCTTAACCGATGTGCGAAATTGGGAGTCATTCCAAGAACTTTTATCATTTTCGAGCAAAATGGGTCATTCTAGGTTTTTTGCATTTATTCAAACTGCTGTAAATCATATAAAAATGGTCGGATTAGGTTGGACGTGGGGGAAATTGATAAGGTGGTATTGCTTAACCGATGTGCGAAATTGGGAGTCATTCCAAGAACTTTTATCATTTTCGAGCAAAATGGGTCATTCTAGGTTTTGTGCATTTATTCAAACTGCTGTAAATCATATAAAAATGGTCGGATTAGGTTGGACGTGGGGGAAATTGATGGGGTGGTATTGCTTAACCGATGTGCGAAATTGGGAGTCATTCCAAGAACTTTTATCATTTTCGAGCAAAATGGGTCATTCTAGGTTTTGTGCATTTATTCAAACTGCTGTAAATCATATAAAAATGGTCGGATTAGGTTGGACGTGGGGGAAATTGATGGGGTGGTATTGCTAAACCGATGTGCGAAATTGGGAGTCATTCCAAGAACTTTTATCATTTTCGAGCAAAATGGGTCATTAGAGGTTTTGTGCATTTATTCAAACTGCTGTAAATCATATAAAAATGGTCGGATTAGGTTGGACGTGGGGGAAATTGATGGGGTGGTATTGCTTAACCAATGTGCGAAATTGGGAGTCATTCCAAGAACTTTTATCATTTTCGAGCAAAATGGGTCATTAGAGGTTTTGTGCATTTATTCAAACTGCTGTAAATCATATAAAAATGGTCGGATTAGGTTGGACGTGGGGGAAATTGATGGGGTGGTATTGCTTAACCGATGTGCGAAATTGGGAGTCATTCCAAGAACTTTTATCATTTTCGAGCAAAATGGGTCATTCTAGGTTTTGTGCATTTATTCAAACTGCTGTAAATCATATAAAAATGGTCGGATTAGGTTGGACGTGGGGGAAATTGATGGGGTGGTATTGCTTAACCGATGTGCGAAATTGGGAGTCATTCCAAGAACTTTTATCATTTTCGAGCAAAATGGGTCATTCTAGGTTTTGTGCATTTATTCAAACTGCTGTAAATCATATAAAAATGGTCGGATTAGGTTGGACGTGGGGGAAATTGATGGGGTGGTATTGCTTAACCGATGTGCGAAATTGGGATTCATTCCAAGAACTTTTATCATTTTCGAGCAAAATGGGTCATTCTAGGTTTTGTGCATTTATTCAAACTGCTATAAATGATATAAAAATGGTCGGATTAGGTTGGACGTGGGGGAAATTGATGGGGTGGTATTGCTTAACCGATGTGCGAAATTGGGAGTCATTCCAAGAACTTTTATCATTTTCGAGCAAAATGGGTCATTCTAGGTTTTGTGCATTTATTCAAACTGCTGTAAATCCTATAAAAATGGTCGGGTTAGGTTGGACGTGGGGGAAATTGATGGGGTGGTATTGCTTAACCGATGAGCGAAATTGGGAGTCATTCCAAGAACTTTTATCATTTTCGAGCAAAATGGGTCATTAGAGGTTTTGTGCATTTATTCAAACTGCTGTAAATCATATAAAAATGGTCGGATTAGGTTGGACGTGGGGGAAATTGATGGGGTGGTATTGCTTAACGGATGTGCGAAATTGGGAGTCATTCCAAGAACTTTTATCATTTTCGAGCAAAATGGGTCATTCTAGGTTTTGTGCATTTATTCAAACTGCTGTAAATCATATAAAAATGGTCGGATTAGGTTGGACGTGGGGGAAATTGATGGGATGGTATTGCTCAACCGATGTGCGAAATTGGGAGTCATTCCAAGAACTTTTATTATTTTCGAGCAAAATGGGTCATTCTAGGTTTTGTGCATTTATTCAAACTGCTGTAAATCCTATAAAAATGGTCGGGTTAGGTTGGACGTGGGGAAAATTGATGGGGTGGTATTGCTTAACCGTTGTGCGAAATTGGGAGTCATTCCAAGAACTTTTATCATTTTCGAGCAAAATGGGTCTTTAGAGGTTTTGTGCATTTATTCAATCTGCTGTAAATCATATAAAAATGGTCGGATTAGGTTGGACGTGGGGGAAATTGATGGGGTGGTATTGCTTAACCGATGTGCGAAATTGGGAGTCATTCCAACAACTTTTATCATTTTCGAGCAAAATGGGTCATTAGAGGTTTTGTGCATTTATTCAAACTGCTGTAAATCATTTAAAAATGGTCGGATTAGGTTGGACGTGGGGGAAATTGATGGGGTGGTATTGCTTAACCGATGTGCTAAATTGGGAGTCATTCCAAGAACTTTTATCATTTTCGAGCAAAATGGGTCATTCTAGGTTTTGTGCATTTATTCAAACTGCTGTAAATCATATAAAAATGGTCGGATTAGGTTGGACGTGGGGGAAATTGATGGGGTGGTATTGCTTAACCGATGTGCCAAATTGGGAGTCATTCCAAGAACTTTTATCATTTTCGAGCAAAATGGGTCATTAGAGGTTTTGTGCATTTATTCAAACTGCTGTAAATCATATAAAAATGGTCGGATTAGGTTGGACGTGGGGAAAATTGATGGGGTGGTATTGCTTAACCGATGTGCGAAATTGGGAGTCATTCCAAGAACTTTTATCATTTTCGAGCAAAATGGGTCATTCTAGGTTTTTTGCATTTATTCAAACTGCTGTAAATCATATAAAAATGGTCGGATTAGGTTGGACGTGGGGGAAATTGATGGGGTGGTATTGCTTAACCGATGTGCGAAATTGGGAGTCATTCCAAGAACTTTTATCATTTTCGAGCAAAATGGGTCATTCTAGGTTTTGTGCATTTATTCAAACTGCTGTAAATCATATAAAAATGGTCGGATTAGGTTGGACGTGGGGGAAATTGATGGGGTGGTATTGCTTAACCGATGTGCGAAATTGGGAGTCATTCCAAGAACTTTTATCATTTTCGAGCAAAATGGGTCATTCTAGGTTTTGTGCATTTATTCAAACTGCTGTAAATCATATAAAAATGGTCGGATTAGGTTGGACGTGGGGGAAATTGATGGGGTGGTATTGCTAAACCGATGTGCGAAATTGGGAGTCATTCCAAGAACTTTTATCATTTTCGAGCAAAATGGGTCATTAGAGGTTTTGTGCATTTATTCAAACTGCTGTAAATCATATAAAAATGGTCGGATTAGGTTGGACGTGGGGGAAATTGATGGGGTGGTATTGCTTAACCAATGTGCGAAATTGGAAGTCATTCCAAGAACTTTTATCATTTTCGAGCAAAATGGGTCATTAGAGGTTTTGTGCATTTATTCAAACTGCTGTAAATCATATAAAAATGGTCGGATTAGGTTGGACGTGGGGGAAATTGATGGGGTGGTATTGCTTAACCGATGTGCGAAATTAGGAGTCATTCCAAGAACTTTTATCATTTTCGAGCAAAATGGGTCATTCTAGGTTTTGTGCATTTATTCAAACTGCTGTAAATCATATAAAAATGGTCGGATTAGGTTGGACGTGGGGGAAATTGATGGGGTGGTATTGCTTAACCGATGTGCGAAATTGGGAGTCATTCCAAGAACTTTTATCATTTTCGAGCAAAATGGGTCATTCTAGGTTTTGTGCATTTATTCAAACAGCTGTAAATCATATAAAAATGGTCGGATTAGGTTGGACGTGGGGGAAATTGATGGGGTGGTATTGCTTAACCGATGTGCGAAATTGGGAGTCATTCCAAGAACTTTTATCATTTTCGAGCAAAATGGGTCATTCTAGGTTTTGTGCATTTATTCAAACTGCTGTAAATCATATAAAAATGGTTGGATTAGGTTGGACGTTTGGGAAATTGATGGGGTGGTATTGCTTAACCGATGTGAGAAATTGGGAGTCATTCCAAGAACTTTTATCATTTTCGAGCAAAATGGGTCATTCTAGGTTTTGTGCATTTATTCAAACTGCTGTAAATCATATAAAAATGGTCGGATTAGGTTATACGTGGGGGAAATTGATGGGGTGGTATTGCTTAACCGATGTGCGAAATTGGGAGTCATTCCAAGAACTTTTATCATTTTCGAGCAAAATGGGTCATTCTAGGTTTTGTGCTTTTATTCAAACTGCTGTAAATCATATAAAAATGGTCGGATTAGGTTGGACGTGGGGCAAATTGATGGGGTGGTATTGCTTAACCGATGTGCGAAATTGGGAGTCATTCCAAGAACTTTTATCATTTTCGAGCAAAATGGGTCATTCTAGGTTTTGTGCATTTATTCAAACTGCTGTAAATCCTATAAAAATGGTCATGTTAGGTTGGACGTGGGGGAAATTGATGGGGTGGTATTGCTTAACCGATGAGCGAAATTGGGAGTCATTCCAAGAACTTTTATCATTTTCGAGCAAAATGGGTCATTAGAGGTTTTGTGCATTTATTCAAACTACTGTAAATCATATAAAAATGGTCGGATTAGGTTGGACGTGGGGAAAATTGATGGGGTGGTATTGCTTAACCGATGTGCGAAATTGGGAGTCATTCCAAGAACTTTTATCATTTTCGAGCAAAATGGGTCATTAGAGGTTTTGTGCATTTATTCAAACTGCTGTAAATCATATAAAAATGGTCGGATTAGGTTGGACGTGGGGGAAATTGATGGGGTGGTATTGCTTAACCAATGTGCGAAATTGGGAGTCATTCCAAGAACTTTTATCATTTTCGAGCAAAATGGGTCATTAGAGGTTTTGTGCATTTATTCAAACTGCTGTAAATCATATAAAAATGGTCGGATTAGGTTGGACGTGGGGGAAATTGATGGGGTGGTATTGCTTAACCGATGTGCGAAATTGGGAGTCATTCCAAGAACTTTTATCATTTTCGAGCAAAATGGGTCATTAGAGGTTTTGTGCATTTATTCAAACTGCTGTAAATCATATAAAAATGGTCGGATTAGGTTGGACGTGGGGGAAATTGATGGGGTGGTATTGCTTAACCGATGTGCGAAATTGGGAGTCATTCCAAGAACTTTTATCATTTTCGAGCAAAATGGGTCATTCTAGGTTTTGTGCATTTATTCAAACTGCTGTAAATCATATAAAAATGGTCGGATTAGGTTGGACGTGGGGGAAATTGATGGGGTGGTATTGCTTAACCGATGTGCGAAATTGGGAGTCATTCCAAGAACTTTTATCATTTTCGAGCAAAATGGGTCATTCTAGGTTTTGTGCATTTATTCAAACTGCTGTAAATCATATAAAAATGGTCGGATTAGGTTGGACGTGGGGGAAATTGATGGGGAGGTATTGCTTAACCGATGTGCGAAATTGGGAGTCATTTCAAGAACTTTTATCATTTTCGAGCAAAATGGGTCATTAGAGGTTTTGTGCATTTGTTCAAACTGCCGTAAATCATATAAAAATGGTCGGATAAGGTTGGACGTGGGGGAAATTGATGGGGTGGTATTGCTTAACCGATGTGCGAAATTGGGAGTCATTCCAAGAACTTTTATCATTTTCGAGCAAAATGGGTCATTAGAGGTTTTGTGCACTTATTCAAACTGCTGTAAATCATATAAAAATGGTCGGATTAGGTTGGACGTGGGGGAAATTGATGGGGTGGTATTGCTTAACCGATGTGCGAAATTGGGAGTCATTCCAAGAATTTTTATCATTTTCGAGCAAAATGGGTCATTAGAGGTTTTGTGCATTTATTCAAACTGCTGTAAATCATATAAATATGGTCGGATTAGGTTGGACGTGGGGGATATTGATGGGGTGGTATTGCTTAACCGATGTGCGAAATTGGGAGTCATTCCAAGAACTTTTATCATTTTCGAGCAAAATCATTAGAGGTTTTGTGCATTTATTCAAACTGCTGTAAATCATATAAAAATGGTCGGATTAGGTTGGACGTGGGGGAAATTGATGGGGTGGTATTGCTTAACCGATGTGCGAAATTGGGAGTCATTCCAAGAACTTTTATCATTTTCGAGCAAAATGGGTCATTCTAGGTTTTGTGCATTTATTCAAACTGCTGTAAATCATATAAAAATGGTCGGATTAGGTTGGACGTGGGGGAAATTGATGGGGTGGTATTGCCTAACCGATGTGCGAAATTGGGAGTCATTCCAAGAACTTTTATCATTTTCGAGCAAAATGGGTCATTCTAGGTTTTGTGCATTTATTCAAACTGCTGTAAATCATATAAAAATGGTCGGATTAGATTGGACGTGGGGGAAATTGATGGGGTGGTATTGCTTAACCGATGTGCGAAATTGGGAGTCAGTCCAAGAACTTTTATCATTTTCGAGCAAAATGGGTCATTCTATGTTTTGTGCATTTATTCAAACTGCTGTAAATCATATAAAAATGGTCGGATTAGGTTGGACGTGGGGGAAATTGATGGGGTGGTATTGCTCAACCGATGTGCGAAATTGGGAGTCATTCCAAGAACTTTTATCATTTTCGAGCAAAATGGGTCATTAGAGGTTTTGTGCATTTATTCAAACTGCTGTAAATCATATAAAAATGGTCGGATTAGGTTGGACGTGGGGGAAATTGATGGGGTGGTATTGCTTAACCAATGTGCGAAATTGGGAGTCATTCCAAGAACTTTTATCATTTTCGAGCAAAATGGGTCATTAGAGGTTTTGTGCATTTATTCAAACTGCTGTAAATCATATAAAAATGGTCGGATTAGGTTGGACGTGGGGGAAATTGATGGGGTGGTATTGCTTAACGGATGTGCGAAATTGGGAGTCATTCCAAGAACTTTTATCATTTTCGAGCAAAATGGGTCATTCTAGGTTTTGTGCATTTATTCAAACTGCTGTAAATCATATAAAAATGGTCGGATTAGGTTGGACGTGGGGGAAATTGATGGGATGGTATTGCTCAACCGATGTGCGAAATTGGGAGTCATTCCAAGAACTTTTATCATTTTCGAGCAAAATGGGTCATTCTAGGTTTTGTGCATTTATTCAAACTGCTGTAAATCCAATAAAAATGGTCGGGTTAGGTTGGACGTGGGGAAAATTGATGGGGTGGTATTGCTTAACCGATGTGCGAAATTGGGAGTCATTCCAAGAACTTTTATCATTTTCGAGCAAAATGGGTCATTAGAGGTTTTGTGCATTTATTCAAACTGCTGTAAATCATATAAAAATGGTCGGATTAGGTTGGACGTGGGGGAAATTGATGGGGTGGTATTGCTTAACCGATGTGCGAAATTGGGAGTCATTCCAAGAACTTTTATCATTTTCGAGCAAAATGGGTCATTCTAGGTTTTGTGCATTTATTCAAACTGCTGTAAATCATATAAAAATGGTCGGATTAGGTTGGACGTGGGGGAAATTGATGGGGTGGTATTGCTTAACCGATGTGCGAAATTGGGAGTCATTCCAAGAACTTTTATCATTTTCGAGCAAAATGGGTCATTAGAGGTTTTGTGCATTTATTCAAACTGCTGTAAATCATATAAAAATGGTCGGATTAGGTTGGACGTGGGGAAAATTGATGGGGTGGTATTGCTTAACCGATGTGCGAAATTGGGAGTCATTCCAAGAACTTTTATCATTTTCGAGCAAAATGGGTCATTCTAGGTTTTGTGCATTTATTCAAACTGCTGTAAATCATATAAAAATGGTCGGATTAGGTTGGACGTGGGGGAAATTGATGGGGTGGTATTGCTTAACCGATGTGCGAAATTGGGAGTCATTCCAAGAACTTTTATCATTTTCGAGCAAAATGGGTCATTCTAGGTTTTGTGCATTTATTCAAACTGCTGTAAATCATATAAAAATGGTCGGATTAGGTTGGAAGTGGGGGAAATTGATGGGGTGGTATTGCTTAACCGATGTGCGAAATTGGGAGTCATTCCAAGAACTTTTATCATTTTCGAGCAAAATGGGTCATTCTAGGTTTTGTGCATTTATTCAAACTGCTGTAAATCATATAAAAATGGTCGGATTAGGTTGGACGTGGGGGAAATTGATGGGGTGGTATTGCTTAACCGATGTGCGAAATTGGGAGTCATTCCAAGAATTTTTATCATTTTCGAGCAAAATGGGTCATTAGAGGTTTTGTGCATTTATTCAAACTGCTGTAAATCATATAAAAATGGTCGGATTAGGTTGGCCGTGGGGGATATTGATGGGGTGGTATTGCTTAACCGATGTGCGAAATTGGGAGTCATTCCAAGAACTTTTATCATTTTCGAGCAAAATGGGTCATTAGAGGTTTTGTGCATTTATTCAAACTGCTGTAAATCATATAAAAATGGTCGGATTAGGTTGGACGTGGGGGAAATTGATGGGGTGGTATTGCTTAACCGATGTGCGAAATTGGGAGTCATTCCAAGAACTTTTATCATTTTCGAGCAAAATGGGTCATTCTAGGTTTTGTGCATTTATTCAAACTGCTGTAAATCATATAAAAATGGTCGGATTAGGTTGGACGTGGGGGAAATTGATGGGGTGGTATTGCCTAACCGATGTGCGAAATTGGGAGTCATTCCAAGAACTTTTATCATTTTCGAGCAAAATGGGTCATTCTAGGTTTTGTGCATTTATTCAAACTGCTGTAAATCCAATAAAAATGGTCGGGTTAGGTTGTACGTGGGGAAAATTGATGGGGTGGTATTGCTTAACCGATGTGCGAAATTGGGAGTTATTCCAAGAACTTTTATCATTTTCGAGCAAAATGGGTCATTAGAGGTTTTGTGCATTTATTCAAACTGCTGTAAATCATATAAAAATGGTCGGATTAGGTTGGACGTGGGGGAAATTGATGGGGTGGTATTGCTTAACCGATGTGCGAAATTGGGAGTCATTCCAAGAACTTTTATCATTTTCGAGCAAAATGGGTCATTCTAGGTTTTGTGCATTTATTCAAACTGCTGTAAATCATATAAAAATGGTCGGATTAGGTTGGACGTGGGGGAAATTGATGGGGTGGTATTGCTTAACCGATGTGCGAAATTGGGAGTCATTCCAAGAACTTTTATCATTTTCGAGCAAAATGGGTCATTAGAGGTTTTGTGCATTTATTCAAACTGCTGTAAATCATATAAAAATGGTCGGATTAGGTTGAACGTGGGGGAAATTGATGGGGTGGTATTGCTTAACCGATGTGCGAAATTGGGAGTCATTCCAAGAACTTTTATCATTTTCGAGCAAAATGGGTCATTCTAGGTTTTGTGCATTTATTCAAACTGCTGTAAATCATATAAAAATGGTCGGATTAGGATGGACGTGGGGGAAATTGATGGGGTGGTATTGCTAAACCGATGTGCGAAATTGGGAGTCATTCCAAGAACTTTTATCATTTTCGAGCAAAATGGGTCATTAGAGGTTTTGTGCATTTATTCAAACTGCTGTAAATCATATAAAAATGGTCGGATTAGGTTGGACGTGGGGGAAATTGATGGGGTGGTATTGCTTAACCAATGTGCGAAATTGGGAGTCATTCCAAGAACTTTTATCATTTTCGAGCAAAATGGGTCATTAGAGGTTTTGTGCATTTATTCAAACTGCTGTATCATATAAAAATGGTCGGATTAGGTTGGACGTGGGGGAAATTGATGGGGTGGTATTGCTTAACCGATGTGCGAAATTGGGAGTCATTCCAAGAACTTTTATCATTTTCGAGCAAAATGGGTCATTCTAGGTTTTGCATTTATTCAAACTGCTGTAAATCCTATAAAAATGGTCGGGTTAGGTTGGACGTGGGGGAAATTGATGGGGTGGTATTGTTTAACCGATGTGCGAAATTGGGAGTCATTCCAAGAACTTTTATCATTTTCGAGCAAAATGGGTCATTAGAGGTTTTGTGCATTTATTCAAACTGCTGTAAATCATATAAAAATGGTCGGATTAGGTTGGACGTGGGGAAAATTGATGGGGTCGTATTGCTTAACCGATGTGCGAAATTGGGAGTCATTCCAAGAACTTTTATCATTTTCGAGCAAAATGGGTCATTCTAGGTTTTGTGCATTTATTCAAACTGCGGTAAATCATATAAAAATGGTCGGATTAGGTTGGACGTGGGAGAAATTGATGGGGTGGTATTGCTTAACCAATGTGCCAAATTGGGAGTCATTCCAAGAACTTTTATCATTTTCGAGCAAAATGGGTCATTAGAGGTTTTGTGCATTCATTCAAACTGCTGTAAATCATATAAAAATGGTCGGATTAGGTTGGACGTGGGGGAAATTGATGGGGTGGTATTGCTTAACCGATGTGCGAAATTGGGAGTCATTCCAAGAACTTTTATCATTTTCGAGCAAAATGGGTCATTCTAGGTTTTGTGCATTTATTCAAACTGCTGTAAATCATATAAAAATGGTCGGATTAGGTTGGACGTGGGGGAAATTGATGGGGTGGTATTGTTTAACCGATGTGCGAAATTGGGAGTCATTCCAAGAACTTTTATCATTTTCGAGCAAAATGGGTCATTCTAGGTTTTGTGCATTTATTCAAACTGCTGTAAATCCTATAAAAATGGTCGGGTTAGGTTGGACATGGGGGAAATTGATGGGGTGGTATTGTTTAACCGATGTGCGAAATTGGGAGTCATTCCAAGAACTTTTATCATTTTCGAGCAAAATGGGTCATTAGAGGTTTTGTGCATTTATTCAAACTGCTGTAAATCATATAAAAATGGTCGGATTAGGTTGGACGTGGGGAAAATATGGGGTCGTATTGCTTAACCGATGTGCGAAATTGGGAGTCATTCCAAGAACTTTTATCATTTTCGAGCAAAATGGGTCATTCTAGGTTTTGTGCATTTATTCAAACTGCTGTAAATCATATAAAAATGGTCGGATTAGGTTGGACGTGGGGGAAATTGATGGGGTGGTATTGCTTAACCGATGTGCGAAATTGGGAGTCATTCCAAGAACTTTTATCATTTTCGAGCAAAATTCTAGGTTTTGTGCATTTATTCAAACTGCGGTAAATCATATAAAAATGGTCGGATTAGGTTGGACGTGGGAGAAATTGATGGGGTGGTATTGCTTAACCAATGTGCGAAATTGGGAGTCATTCCAAGAACTTTTATCGTTTTCGAGCAAAATGGGTCATTAGAGGTTTTGTGCATTTATTCAAACTGCTGTAAATCATATAAAAATGGTCGGATTAGGTTGGACGTGGGGGAAATTGATGGGGTGGTATTGCTTAACCGATGTGCGAAATTGGGAGTCATTCCAAGAACTTTTATCATTTTCGAGCAAAATGGGTCATTAGAGGTTTTGTGCATTTATTCAAACTGCTGTAAATCATATAAAAATGGTCGGATTAGGTTGGACGTGGGGGAAATTGATGGGGTGGTATTGCTTAACCGATGTGCGAAATTGGGAGTCATTTCAAGAACTTTTATCATTTTCGAGCAAAATGTGTCATTCTAGGTTTTGTGCATTTATTCAAACTGCGGTAAATCATATAAAAATGGTCGGATTAGGTTGGACGTGGGAGAAATTGATGGGGTGGTATTGCTTAACCAATGTGCGAAATTGGGAGTCATTCCAAGAACTTTTATCATTTTCGAGCAAAATGGGTCATTAGAGGTTTTGTGCATTTATTCAAACTGCTGTAAATCATATAAAAATGGTCGGATTAGGTTGGACGTGGGGGAAATTGATGGGGTGGTATTGCTTAACCGATGTGCGAAATTGGGAGTCATTCCAAGAACTTTTATCATTTTCGAGCAAAATGGGTCATTCTAGGTTTTGTGCATTTATTCAAACTGCTGTAAATCATATAAAAATGGTCGGATTAGGTTGGACGTGGGGGAAATTGATGGGGTGGTATTGCTTAACCGATGTGCGAAATTGGGAGTCATTCCAAGAACTTTTATCATTTTCGAGCAAAATGGGTCATTAGAGGTTTTGTGCATTTATTCAAACTGCTGTAAATCATATAAAAATGGTCGGATTAGGTTGGACGTGGGGGAAATTGATGGGGTGGTATTGCTTAATCGATGTGCAAAATTGGGAGTCATTCCAAGAACTTTTATCATTTTCGAGCAAAATGGGTCATTAGAGGTTTTGTGCATTTATTCAAACTGCTGTAAATCATATAAAAATGGTCGGATTAGGTTGGACGTGGGGGAAATTGATGGGGTGGTATTGCTTAACCGATGTGCGAAATTGGGAGTCATTCCAAGAACTTTTATCATTTTCGAGCAAAATGGGTCATTCTAGGTTTTGTGCATTTATTCAAACTGCTGTAAATCATATAAAAATGGTCGGATTAGGTTGGACGTGGGGGAAATTGATGGGGTGGTATTGCTTAACCGATGTGCGAAATTGGGAGTCATTCCAAGAACTTTTATCATTTTCGAGCAAAATGGGTCATTCTAGGTTTTGTGCATTTATTCAAACTGCTGTAAATCATATAAAAATGGTCGGATTAGGTTGGACGTGGGGGAAATTGATGGGGTGGTATTGCTTAACCGATGTGCGAAATTGGGAGTCATTCCAAGAACTTTTATCATTTTCGAGCAAAATGGGTCTTTCTAGGTTTTGTGCATTTATTCAAACTGCTGTAAATCCTATATTAATGGTCGGGTTAGGTTGGACGTGGGGGAAATTGATGGGGTGGTATTGCTCAACCGATGTGCGAAATTGGGAGTCATTCCAAGAACATTTATCATTTTCGAGCAAAATGGGTCATTAGAGGTTTTGTGCATTTATTCAAACTGCTGTAAATCATATAAAAATGGTCGGATTAGGTTGGACGTGGGGAAAATTGATGGGGTGGTATTGCTTAACCGATGTGCGAAATTGGGAGTCATTCCAAGAACTTTAATCATTTTCGAGCAAAATGGGTCATTAGAGGTTTTGTGCATTTATTCAAACTGCTGTAAATCATATAAAAATGGTCGGATTAGGTTGGACGTGGGGGAAATTGATGGGGTGGTATTGCTTAACCGATGTGCGAAATTGGGAGTCATTCCAAGAACTTTTATCATTTTCGAGCAAAATGGGTCATTCTAGGTTTTGTGCATTTATTCAAACTGCTGTAAATCATATAAAAATGGTCGGATTAGGTTGGACGTGGGGGAAATTGATGGGGTGGTATTGCTTAACCGATGTGCGAAATTGGGAGTCATTCCAAGAACTTTTATCATTTTCGAGCAAAATGGGTCATTCTAGGTTTTGTGCATTTATTCAAACTGCTGTAAATCATATAAAAATGGTTGGATTAGGTTGGACGTTTGGGAAATTGATGGGGTAGTATTGCTTAACCGATGTGAGAAATTGGGAGTCATTCCAAGAACTTTTATCATTTTCGAGCAAAATGGGTCATTCTAGGTTTTGTGCATTTATTCAAACTGCTGTAAATCATATAAAAATGGTCGGATTAGGTTATACGTGGGGGAAATTGATGGGGTGGTATTGCTTAACCGATGTGCGAAATTGGGAGTCATTCCAAGAACTTTTATCATTTTCGAGCAAAATGGGTCATTTTAGGTTTTGTGCTTTTATTCAAACTGCTGTAAATCATATAAAAATGGTCGGATTAGGTTGGACGTGGGGCAAATTGATGGGGTGGTATTGCTTAACCGATGTGCGAAATTGGGAGTCATTCCAAGAACTTTTATCATTTTCGAGCAAAATGGGTCATTCTAGGTTTTGTGCATTTATTCAAACTGCTGTAAATCCTATAAAAATGGTCATGTTAGGTTGGACGTGGGGGAAATTGATGGGGTGGTATTGCTTAACCGATGAGCGAAATTGGGAGTCATTCCAAGAACTTTTATCATTTTCGAGCAAAATGGGTCATTAGAGGTTTTGTGCATTTATTCAAACTACTGTAAATCATATAAAAATGGTCGGATTAGGTTGGACGTGGGGAAAATTGATGGGGTGGTATTGCTTAACCGATGTGCGAAATTGGGAGTCATTCCAAGAACTTTTATCATTTTCGAGCAAAATGGGTCATTAGAGGTTTTGTGCATTTATTCAAACTGCTGTAAATCATATAAAAATGGTCGGATTAGGTTGGACGTGGGGGAAATTGATGGGGTGGTATTGCTTAACCAATGTGCGAAATTGGGAGTCATTCCAAGAACTTTTATCATTTTCGAGCAAAATGGGTCATTAGAGGTTTTGTGCATTTATTCAAACTGCTGTAAATCATATAAAAATGGTCGGATTAGGTTGGACGTGGGGGAAATTGATGGGGTGGTATTGCTTAACCGATGTGCGAAATTGGGAGTCATTCCAAGAACTTTTATCATTTTCGAGCAAAATGGGTCATTAGAGGTTTTGTGCATTTATTCAAACTGCTGTAAATCATATAAAAATGGTCGGATTAGGTTGGACGTGGGGGAAATTGATGGGGTGGTATTGCTTAACCGATGTGCGAAATTGGGAGTCATTCCAAGAACTTTTATCATTTTCGAGCAAAATGGGTCATTCTAGGTTTTGTGCATTTATTCAAACTGCTGTAAATCATATAAAAATGGTCGGATTAGGTTGGACGTGGGGGAAATTGATGGGGTGGTATTGCTTAACCGATGTGCGAAATTGGGAGTCATTCCAAGAACTTTTATCATTTTCGAGCAAAATGGGTCATTCTAGGTTTTGTGCATTTATTCAAACTGCTGTAAATCATATAAAAATGGTCGGATTAGGTTGGACGTGGGGGAAATTGATGGGGAGGTATTGCTTAACCGATGTGCGAAATTGGGAGTCATTTCAAGAACTTTTATCATTTTCGAGCAAAATGGGTCATTAGAGGTTTTGTGCATTTGTTCAAACTGCCGTAAATCATATAAAAATGGTCGGATAAGGTTGGACGTGGGGGAAATTGATGGGGTGGTATTGCTTAACCGATGTGCGAAATTGGGAGTCATTCCAAGAACTTTTATCATTTTCGAGCAAAATGGGTCATTAGAGGTTTTGTGCACTTATTCAAACTGCTGTAAATCATATAAAAATGGTCGGATTAGGTTGGACGTGGGGGAAATTGATGGGGTGGTATTGCTTAACCGATGTGCGAAATTGGGAGTCATTCCAAGAATTTTTATCATTTTCGAGCAAAATGGGTCATTAGAGGTTTTGTGCATTTATTCAAACTGCTGTAAATCATATAAATATGGTCGGATTAGGTTGGACGTGGGGGATATTGATGGGGTGGTATTGCTTAACCGATGTGCGAAATTGGGAGTCATTCCAAGAACTTTTATCATTTTCGAGCAAAATCATTAGAGGTTTTGTGCATTTATTCAAACTGCTGTAAATCATATAAAAATGGTCGGATTAGGTTGGACGTGGGGGAAATTGATGGGGTGGTATTGCTTAACCGATGTGCGAAATTGGGAGTCATTCCAAGAACTTTTATCATTTTCGAGCAAAATGGGTCATTCTAGGTTTTGTGCATTTATTCAAACTGCTGTAAATCATATAAAAATGGTCGGATTAGGTTGGACGTGGGGGAAATTGATGGGGTGGTATTGCCTAACCGATGTGCGAAATTGGGAGTCATTCCAAGAACTTTTATCATTTTCGAGCAAAATGGGTCATTCTAGGTTTTGTGCATTTATTCAAACTGCTGTAAATCATATAAAAATGGTCGGATTAGATTGGACGTGGGGGAAATTGATGGGGTGGTATTGCTTAACCGATGTGCGAAATTGGGAGTCAGTCCAAGAACTTTTATCATTTTCGAGCAAAATGGGTCATTCTATGTTTTGTGCATTTATTCAAACTGCTGTAAATCATATAAAAATGGTCGGATTAGGTTGGACGTGGGGGAAATTGATGGGGTGGTATTGCTCAACCGATGTGCGAAATTGGGAGTCATTCCAAGAACTTTTATCATTTTCGAGCAAAATGGGTCATTAGAGGTTTTGTGCATTTATTCAAACTGCTGTAAATCATATAAAAATGGTCGGATTAGGTTGGACGTGGGGGAAATTGATGGGGTGGTATTGCTTAACCAATGTGCGAAATTGGGAGTCATTCCAAGAACTTTTATCATTTTCGAGCAAAATGGGTCATTAGAGGTTTTGTGCATTTATTCAAACTGCTGTAAATCATATAAAAATGGTCGGATTAGGTTGGACGTGGGGGAAATTGATGGGGTGGTATTGCTTAACGGATGTGCGAAATTGGGAGTCATTCCAAGAACTTTTATCATTTTCGAGCAAAATGGGTCATTCTAGGTTTTGTGCATTTATTCAAACTGCTGTAAATCATATAAAAATGGTCGGATTAGGTTGGACGTGGGGGAAATTGATGGGATGGTATTGCTCAACCGATGTGCGAAATTGGGAGTCATTCCAAGAACTTTTATCATTTTCGAGCAAAATGGGTCATTCTAGGTTTTGTGCATTTATTCAAACTGCTGTAAATCCAATAAAAATGGTCGGGTTAGGTTGGACGTGGGGAAAATTGATGGGGTGGTATTGCTTAACCGATGTGCGAAATTGGGAGTCATTCCAAGAACTTTTATCATTTTCGAGCAAAATGGGTCATTAGAGGTTTTGTGCATTTATTCAAACTGCTGTAAATCATATAAAAATGGTCGGATTAGGTTGGACGTGGGGGAAATTGATGGGGTGGTATTGCTTAACCGATGTGCGAAATTGGGAGTCATTCCAAGAACTTTTATCATTTTCGAGCAAAATGGGTCATTCTAGGTTTTGTGCATTTATTCAAACTGCTGTAAATCATATAAAAATGGTCGGATTAGGTTGGACGTGGGGGAAATTGATGGGGTGGTATTGCTTAACCGATGTGCGAAATTGGGAGTCATTCCAAGAACTTTTATCATTTTCGAGCAAAATGGGTCATTAGAGGTTTTGTGCATTTATTCAAACTGCTGTAAATCATATAAAAATGGTCGGATTAGGTTGGACGTGGGGAAAATTGATGGGGTGGTATTGCTTAACCGATGTGCGAAATTGGGAGTCATTCCAAGAACTTTTATCATTTTCGAGCAAAATGGGTCATTCTAAGTTTTGTGCATTTATTCAAACTGCTGTAAATCATATAAAAATGGTCGGATTAGGTTGGACGTGGGGGAAATTGATGGGGTGGTATTGCTTAACCGATGTGCGAAATTGGGAGTCATTCCAAGAACTTTTATCATTTTCGAGCAAAATGGGTCATTCTAGGTTTTGTGCATTTATTCAAACTGCTGTAAATCATATAAAAATGGTCGGATTAGGTTGGAAGTGGGGGAAATTGATGGGGTGGTATTGCTTAACCGATGTGCGAAATTGGGAGTCATTCCAAGAACTTTTATCATTTTCGAGCAAAATGGGTCATTCTAGGTTTTGTGCATTTATTCAAACTGCTGTAAATCATATAAAAATGGTCGGATTAGGTTGGACGTGGGGGAAATTGATGGGGTGGTATTGCTTAACCGATGTGCGAAATTGGGAGTCATTCCAAGAATTTTTATCATTTTCGTGCAAAATGGGTCATTAGAGGTTTTGTGCATTTATTCAAACTGCTGTAAATCATATAAAAATGGTCGGATTAGGTTGGCCGTGGGGGATATTGATGGGGTGGTATTGCTTAACCGATGTGCGAAATTGGGAGTCATTCCAAGAACTTTTATCATTTTCGAGCAAAATGGGTCATTAGAGGTTTTGTGCATTTATTCAAACTGCTGTAAATCATATAAAAATGGTCGGATTAGGTTGGACGTGGGGGAAATTGATGGGGTGGTATTGCTTAACCGATGTGCGAAATTGGGAGTCATTCCAAGAACTTTTATCATTTTCGAGCAAAATGGGTCATTCTAGGTTTTGTGCATTTATTCAAACTGCTGTAAATCATATAAAAATGGTCGGATTAGGTTGGACGTGGGGGAAATTGATGGGGTGGTATTGCCTAACCGATGTGCGAAATTGGGAGTCATTCCAAGAACTTTTATCATTTTCGAGCAAAATGGGTCATTCTAGGTTTTGTGCATTTATTCAAACTGCTGTAAATCCAATAAAAATGGTCGGGTTAGGTTGTACGTGGGGAAAATTGATGGGGTGGTATTGCTTAACCGATGTGCGAAATTGGGAGTTATTCCAAGAACTTTTATCATTTTCGAGCAAAATGGGTCATTAGAGGTTTTGTGCATTTATTCAAACTGCTGTAAATCATATAAAAATGGTCGGATTAGGTTGGACGTGGGGGAAATTGATGGGGTGGTATTGCTTAACCGATGTGCGAAATTGGGAGTCATTCCAAGAACTTTTATCATTTTCGAGCAAAATGGGTCATTCTAGGTTTTGTGCATTTATTCAAACTGCTGTAAATCATATAAAAATGGTCGGATTAGGTTGGACGTGGGGGAAATTGATGGGGTGGTATTGCTTAACCGATGTGCGAAATTGGGAGTCATTCCAAGAACTTTTATCATTTTCGAGCAAAATGGGTCATTAGAGGTTTTGTGCATTTATTCAAACTGCTGTAAATCATATAAAAATGGTCGGATTAGGTTGAACGTGGGGGAAATTGATGGGGTGGTATTGCTTAACCGATGTGCGAAATTGGGAGTCATTCCAAGAACTTTTATCATTTTCGAGCAAAATGGGTCATTCTAGGTTTTGTGCATTTATTCAAACTGCTGTAAATCATATAAAAATGGTCGGATTAGGATGGACGTGGGGGAAATTGATGGGGTGGTATTGCTAAACCGATGTGCGAAATTGGGAGTCATTCCAAGAACTTTTATCATTTTCGAGCAAAATGGGTCATTAGAGGTTTTGTGCATTTATTCAAACTGCTGTAAATCATATAAAAATGGTCGGATTAGGTTGGACGTGGGGGAAATTGATGGGGTGGTATTGCTTAACCAATGTGCGAAATTGGGAGTCATTCCAAGAACTTTTATCATTTTCGAGCAAAATGGGTCATTAGAGGTTTTGTGCATTTATTCAAACTGCTGTATCATATAAAAATGGTCGGATTAGGTTGGACGTGGGGGAAATTGATGGGGTGGTATTGCTTAACCGATGTGCGAAATTGGGAGTCATTCCAAGAACTTTTATCATTTTCGAGCAAAATGGGTCATTCTAGGTTTTGCATTTATTCAAACTGCTGTAAATCCTATAAAAATGGTCGGGTTAGGTTGGACGTGGGGGAAATTGATGGGGTGGTATTGTTTAACCGATGTGCGAAATTGGGAGTCATTCCAAGAACTTTTATCATTTTCGAGCAAAATGGGTCATTAGAGGTTTTGTGCATTTATTCAAACTGCTGTAAATCATATAAAAATGGTCGGATTAGGTTGGACGTGGGGAAAATTGATGGGGTCGTATTGCTTAACCGATGTGCGAAATTGGGAGTCATTCCAAGAACTTTTATCATTTTCGAGCAAAATGGGTCATTCTAGGTTTTGTGCATTTATTCAAACTGCGGTAAATCATATAAAAATGGTCGGATTAGGTTGGACGTGGGAGAAATTGATGGGGTGGTATTGCTTAACCAATGTGCCAAATTGGGAGTCATTCCAAGAACTTTTATCATTTTCGAGCAAAATGGGTCATTAGAGGTTTTGTGCATTCATTCAAACTGCTGTAAATCATATAAAAATGGTCGGATTAGGTTGGACGTGGGGGAAATTGATGGGGTGGTATTGCTTAACCGATGTGCGAAATTGGGAGTCATTCCAAGAACTTTTATCATTTTCGAGCAAAATGGGTCATTCTAGGTTTTGTGCATTTATTCAAACTGCTGTAAATCATATAAAAATGGTCGGATTAGGTTGGACGTGGGGGAAATTGATGGGGTGGTATTGTTTAACCGATGTGCGAAATTGGGAGTCATTCCAAGAACTTTTATCATTTTCGAGCAAAATGGGTCATTCTAGGTTTTGTGCATTTATTCAAACTGCTGTAAATCCTATAAAAATGGTCGGGTTAGGTTGGACATGGGGGAAATTGATGGGGTGGTATTGTTTAACCGATGTGCGAAATTGGGAGTCATTCCAAGAACTTTTATCATTTTCGAGCAAAATGGGTCATTAGAGGTTTTGTGCATTTATTCAAACTGCTGTAAATCATATAAAAATGGTCGGATTAGGTTGGACGTGGGGAAAATATGGGGTCGTATTGCTTAACCGATGTGCGAAATTGGGAGTCATTCCAAGAACTTTTATCATTTTCGAGCAAAATGGGTCATTCTAGGTTTTGTGCATTTATTCAAACTGCTGTAAATCATATAAAAATGGTCGGATTAGGTTGGACGTGGGGGAAATTGATGGGGTGGTATTGCTTAACCGATGTGCGAAATTGGGAGTCATTCCAAGAACTTTTATCATTTTCGAGCAAAATGGGTCATTCTAGGTTTTGTGCATTTATTCAAACTGCGGTAAATCATATAAAAATGGTCGGATTAGGTTGGACGTGGGAGAAATTGATGGGGTGGTATTGCTTAACCAATGTGCGAAATTGGGAGTCATTCCAAGAACTTTTATCGTTTTCGAGCAAAATGGGTCATTAGAGGTTTTGTGCATTTATTCAAACTGCTGTAAATCATATAAAAATGGTCGGATTAGGTTGGACGTGGGGGAAATTGATGGGGTGGTATTGCTTAACCGATGTGCGAAATTGGGAGTCATTCCAAGAACTTTTATCATTTTCGAGCAAAATGGGTCATTAGAGGTTTTGTGCATTTATTCAAACTGCTGTAAATCATATAAAAATGGTCGGATTAGGTTGGACGTGGGGGAAATTGATGGGGTGGTATTGCTTAACCGATGTGCGAAATTGGGAGTCATTTCAAGAACTTTTATCATTTTCGAGCAAAATGTGTCATTCTAGGTTTTGTGCATTTATTCAAACTGCGGTAAATCATATAAAAATGGTCGGATTAGGTTGGACGTGGGAGAAATTGATGGGGTGGTATTGCTTAACCAATGTGCGAAATTGGGAGTCATTCCAAGAACTTTTATCATTTTCGAGCAAAATGGGTCATTAGAGGTTTTGTGCATTTATTCAAACTGCTGTAAATCATATAAAAATGGTCGGATTAGGTTGGACGTGGGGGAAATTGATGGGGTGGTATTGCTTAACCGATGTGCGAAATTGGGAGTCATTCCAAGAACTTTTATCATTTTCGAGCAAAATGGGTCATTCTAGGTTTTGTGCATTTATTCAAACTGCTGTAAATCATATAAAAATGGTCGGAATAGGTTGGACGTGGGGGAAATTGATGGGGTGGTATTGCTTAACCGATGTGCGAAATTGGGAGTCATTCCAAGAACTTTTATCATTTTCGAGCAAAATGGGTCATTAGAGGTTTTGTGCATTTATTCAAACTGCTGTAAATCATATAAAAATGGTCGGATTAGGTTGGACGTGGGGGAAATTGATGGGGTGGTATTGCTTAATCGATGTGCAAAATTGGGAGTCATTCCAAGAACTTTTATCATTTTCGAGCAAAATGGGTCATTAGAGGTTTTGTGCATTTATTCAAACTGCTGTAAATCATATAAAAATGGTCGGATTAGGTTGGACGTGGGGGAAATTGATGGGGTGGTATTGCTTAACCGATGTGCGAAATTGGGAGTCATTCCAAGAACTTTTATCATTTTCGAGCAAAATGGGTCATTCTAGGTTTTGTGCATTTATTCAAACTGCTGTAAATCATATAAAAATGGTCGGATTAGGTTGGACGTGGGGGAAATTGATGGGGTGGTATTGCTTAACCGATGTGCGAAATTGGGAGTCATTCCAAGAACTTTTATCATTTTCGAGCAAAATGGGTCATTCTAGGTTTTGTGCATTTATTCAAACTGCTGTAAATCATATAAAAATGGTCGGATTAGGTTGGACGTGGGGGAAATTGATGGGGTGGTATTGCTTAACCGATGTGCGAAATTGGGAGTCATTCCAAGAACTTTTATCATTTTCGAGCAAAATGGGTCTTTCTAGGTTTTGTGCATTTATTCAAACTGCTGTAAATCCTATATTAATGGTCGGGTTAGGTTGGACGTGGGGGAAATTGATGGGGTGGTATTGCTCAACCGATGTGCGAAATTGGGAGTCATTCCAAGAACATTTATCATTTTCGAGCAAAATGGGTCATTAGAGGTTTTGTGCATTTATTCAAACTGCTGTAAATCATATAAAAATGGTCGGATTAGGTTGGACGTGGGGAAAATTGATGGGGTGGTATTGCTTAACCGATGTGCGAAATTGGGAGTCATTCCAAGAACTTTAATCATTTTCGAGCAAAATGGGTCATTAGAGGTTTTGTGCATTTATTCAAACTGCTGTAAATCATATAAAAATGGTCGGATTAGGTTGGACGTGGGGGAAATTGATGGGGTGGTATTGCTTAACCGATGTGCGAAATTGGGAGTCATTCCAAGAACTTTTATCATTTTCGAGCAAAATGGGTCATTCTAGGTTTTGTGCATTTATTCAAACTGCGGTAAATCATATAAAAATGGTCGGATTAGGTTGGACGTGGGAGAAATTGATGGGGTGGTATTGCTTAACCAATGTGCGAAATTGGGAGTCATTCCAAGAACTTTTATCATTTTCGAGCAAAATGGGTCATTAGAGGTTTTGTGCATTTATTCAAACTGCTGTACATCATATAAAAATGGTCGGATTAGGTTGGACGTGGGGGAAATTGATGGGGTGGTATTGCTTAACCGATGTGCGAAATTGGGAGTCATTCCAAGAACTTTTATCATTTTCGAGCAAAATGGGTCATTCTAGGTTTTGTGCATTTATTCAAACTGCTGTAAATCATATAAAAATGGTCGGATTAGGTTGGACGTGGGGGAAATTGATGGGGTGGTATTGCTTAACAGATGTGCGAAATTGAGAGTCATTCCAAGAACTTTTATCATTTTCGAGCAAAATCATTCTAGGTTTTGGGCATTTATTCAAACTGCTGTAAATCATATAAAAATGGTCGGATTAGGTTGGACGTGGGGAAAATTGATGGGGTGGTATTGCTTAACCGATGTGCGAAATTGGGAGTCATTCCAAGAACTTTTATCATTTTCGAGCAAAATGGGTCATTAGAGGTTTTGTGCATTTATTCAAACTGCTGTAAATCATATAAAAATGGTCGGATTAGGTTGGACGTGGGGGAAATTGATGGGGTGGTATTGCTTAATCGATGTGCAAAATTGGGAGTCATTCCAAGAACTTTTATCATTTTCGAGCAAAATGGGTCATTAGAGGTTTTGTGCATTTATTCAAACTGCTGTAAATCATATAAAAATGGTCGGATTAGGTTGGACGTGGGGGAAATTGATGGGGTGGTATTGCTTAACCGATGAGCGAAATTGGGAGTCATTCCAAGAACTTTTATCATTTTCGAGCAAAATGGGTCATTCTAGGTTTTGTGCATTTATTCAAACTGCTGTAAATCATATAAAAATGGTCGGATTAGGTTGGACGTGGGGGAAATTGATGGGGTGGTATTGCTTAACCGATGTGCGAAATTGGGAGTCATTCCAAGAACTTTTATCATTTTCGAGCAAAATGGGTCATTCTAGGTTTTGTGCATTTATTCAAACTGCTGTAAATCATATAAAAATGTCCGGATTAGGTTGCACGTGGGGGAAATTGATGGGGTGGTATTGCTCAACCGATGTGCGAAATTGGGAGACATTCCAAGAACTTTTATCAATTTCGAGCAAAATGGGTCATTAGAGGTTTTGTGCATTTATTCAAACTGCTGTAAATCATATAAAAATGGTCGGATTAGGTTGGACGTGGGGGAAATTGATGGGGTGGTATTGCTTAACCAATGTGCGAAATTGGGAGTCATTCCAAGAACTTTTATCATTTTCGAGCAAAATGGGTCATTAGAGGTTTTGTGCATTTATTCAAACTGCTGTAAATCATATAAAAATGGTCGGATTAGGTTGGACGGGGGGGAAATTGATGGGGTGGTATTGCTTAACGGATGTGCGAAATTGGGAGTCATTCCAAGAACTTTTATCATTTTCGAGCAAAATGGGTCATTCTAGGTTTTGTGCATTTATTCAAACTGCTGTAAATCATATAAAAATGGTCGGATTAGGTTGGACGTGGGGGAAATTGATGGGGTGGTATTGCTTAACCGATGTGCGAAATTGGGAGTCATTCCAAGAACTTTTATCATTTTCGAGCAAAATGGGTCATTCTAGGTTTTGTGCATTTATTCAAACTGCTGTAAATCATATAAAAATGGTCGGATTAGGTTGGACGTGGGGGAAATTGATGGGGTGGTATTGCTTAACCGATGTGCGAAATTGGGAGTCATTCCAAGAACTTTTATCATTTTCGAGCAAAATGGGTCATTCTAGGTTTTGTGCATTTATTCAAACTGCTGTAAATCCTATAAAAATGGTCGAGTTAGGTTGGACGTGGGGGAAATTGATGGGGTGGTATTGCTTAACCGATGTGCGAAATTGGGAGTCATTCCAAGAACTTTTATCATTTTCGAGCAAAATGGGTCATTAGAGGTTTTGTGCATTTATTCAAACTGCTGTAAATCATATAAAAATGGTCGGATTAGGTTGGACGTGGGGGAAATTGATGGGGTGGTATTGCTTAACCGATGTGCGAAATTGGGAGTCATTCCAAGAACTTTTATCATTTTCGAGCAAAATGGGTCATTCTAGGTTTTGTGCATTTATTCAAACTGCTGTAAATCATATAAAAATGGTCGGATTAGGTTGGACGTGGGGGAAATTGATGGGGTGGTATTGCTTAACCGATGTGCGAAATTGGGAGTCATTCCAAGAACTTTTATCATTTTCGAGCAAAATGGGTCATTAGAGGTTTTGTGCATTTATTCAAACTGCTGTAAATCATATAAAAATGGTCGGATTAGGTTGGACATGGGGAAAATTGATGGGGTGGTATTGCTCAACCGATGTGCGAAATTGGGAGTCATTCCAAGAATTTTTATCATTTTCGAGCAAAATGGGTCATTAGAGGTTTTGTGCATTTATTCAAACTGCTGTAAATCATATAAAAATGGTCAGATTAGGTTGGACGTGGGGGAAATTGATGGGGTGGTATTGCTTAACCGATGTGCGAAATTGGGAGTCATTCCAAGAACTTTTATCATTTTCGAGCAAAATGGGTCATTAGAGGTTTTGTGCATTTATTCAAACTGCTGTAAATCATATAAAAATGGTCGGATTAGGTTGGACGTGGGGGAAATTGATGGGGTGGTATTGCTTAACCGATGTGCGAAATTGGGAGTCATTCCAAGAACTTTTATCATTTTCGAGCAAAATGGGTCATTAGAGGTTTTGTGCATTTATTCAAACTGCTGTAAATCATATAAAAATGGTCGGATTAGGTTGGACGTGGGGGAAATTGATGGGGTGGTATTGCTTAACCGATGTGCGAAATTGGGAGTCATTCCAAGAACTTTTATCATTTTCGAGCAAAATGGGTCATTAGAGGTTTTGTGCATTTATTCAAACTGCTGTAAATCATATAAAAATGGTCGGATTAGGTTGGACGTGGGGGAAATTGATGGGGTGGTATTGCTTAACCGATGTGCGAAATTGGGAGTCATTCCAAGAACTTTTATCATTTTCGAGCAAAATGGGTCATTAGAGGTTTTGTGCATTTATTCAAACTGCTGTAAATCATATAAAAATTGGTTCAAGCACTGACGTGAAGTCAGAAGCTTTTGCGCGTATGTTCTATTGTCCATACTTCTGTATTGGACACCCTTAATCGAATTTACCATGGTAAATTATGTTGTCCATTCTCCTGTATTGGACACTTAATTCGAATTTACCATGGTAAATTCGAATTGAGAGTGTCCAATACAGGAGAATGGACAACATAATTTACCATGGTAAATTCGATTAAGGGTGTCCAATACAGAAGTATGGACAATAGAACATACGCGCAAAAGCTTCTGACTTCACGTCAGTGCTTGAACCAATTTTTTTTCATTGTCAAATAAAGATATTTTGTTAACTTACAAGAATTTCTCTATTCAATGGTATTTCAAAGAACTAATTACAGTTTTAAATATTTAATAAAAAAATTTTAAACACGTCTTTATGCTGATTTTCCACTACTAGTTACCAAGCTTCAATTCGATCGAATATTTATTTTTTGAGTTATCAAGGAAATAATATTCCAGGTGGGTATAACTCGGAAACCCTTAGACCGATTATGCCCAAAATTGAACCCAACTCTCCCTTTCGGATACGCAACCTACCCTGAAAATTGCAAGTTTCTATCTCCTTTTGTTCGAAAGTTATCGAGGCAACGGTTACCCATCTACTGAACTCACACAAGAATGCTCGAATCTCCAACAATATTTAACCGATCGTATTAAAACTTGAAAATTGGCAGTAGAGTTAGGTTATGAAGGCTCTCGCAAAATTTCAGCAATTTCAAACGAATAGTTACTGATATATAAAATTTTTTTTTTTTATTTTCAATGATTTATTAAAAATTTTCTACAAATGCTATCCTCACCAAATTTTGCAAACATTTTTGCGTTGGCATTCTACAACTAATGACCATGTTTGAATTCAATCGGTTCAGTATTTTTCGAGTTAATGAGGTACAAAAACCACCAAATTTCAGAAAATTTCAGATGGCTATAACTCTAAAACCGTTAGGCCGATTATGCTCATAATCAAACTGAAATGTCGCGTTCTAGTGCACATCCTAACCTGAACATTTCAAGCCGCTATCTCATTCCGTTCTCAAGTTATCGTGACAACAAAAATATTTTTTAATAATTTTTTTAAAATTTTCTAGCTGTACGATTCGCACAAAATTTCACAAACGTGCTTAGGTTCATATTCTACAACTACCCACCAAGTTTTAAATTGATCGGATTTATAATGGTTGAAAACAAAATTATTACTCGGAAACCACTGGGCCGATTATGCCCATTAACGAACTTGTCCGTCGTATTGAGATGCGCCACCTACCCTGAAAATTTCAAGTCGCTAGCTCTTTTCGTTCTCAAGTTATCGTGGCAACGGCCGGACGGACGGACGGCCGGACGGCCGTACGGCCGGACGGACAGAATCAAATTTGACCTCGAATTCTTCATTGGGGAGTCGAACTTAATCGTTTGAGACCATTTTCGTCAAAAAATTCGAAAGTTACAGACATTTGGGCAAAACTATAACGCGATGTTCCCCAGAACATACGCGCAAAAATGGTCGGATTAGGTTGGACATGGGGAAAATTGATGGGGTGGTATTGCTCAACCGATGTGCGAAATTGGGAGTCATTCCAAGAATTTTTATCATTTTCGAGCAAAATGGGTCATCGGTCTCGGTCTCGGTCACGGTCTTGGTCTCGTTCTCAGTCTGGGCCTTGATCTCGGTCTATGTCTCGGTCTCGGTCTCGAGTCGTTTCGGAGTTTAGACATCTGAATGTTTGTTCTCCCAATATCTAGAAAAATACTGATGTGATCGCATTGAATCTCAGTAGTTAGTGGAAAAATATCGACATTAGAAGACAAAAATAATTTCGTAAGGATAATGTACGGCTAGGCAATTTTTAAAAAACCATTAAAAAATTTCCTTATCTCAAAAATTATCCGACCCTCCAAAACCTAATTTTACTGCTAACTTCCAGGCTTTAACGCGATGGGATCTTTATTGTTGGAAATATTGGGAAAATGTAATTTTTTTTCTTGGAAGCCAAACAGGCTTAGGTGAGTTTAATACCTGGATTGGCCTATATGACAAGCGTGCTAAAGCAGACTGACGCATCTCAGTGCTGGGTCAATTATTTATTTAAATGTTTGTTTAACGATTGTATAGAGGTGCATTTTCATGCTGACGCTCAACGCTAGCGTCAAGCGATAAATGCGATCACGTGATACCTTTTCAGAGTTTTTTGGTTAGAATCCCCTCTGAAATAAATGTAGCGTCAAATTTCACATTCAAAAAGTGACAAGCGTTAAAGCCAAATATTGTTTAGCTTTATCGCTGAGTTCTAGCGTTGAATCAGTTTGAATCATCGATTAATTGTTCTCAAATCTATACAAAGTAAAAAGAAAAAGTTTTAAAAGTACAATGAGCGATGAGGTAAGTAAATATTATTAAAAACTTAAATGGCATAATAGTATATTGATGAATTAAAATAATGTATCCATTAAAACTAAGAATTTAAGTAAGCGATTGCTTATTCAATAAAAGAGCAGCTTAAATTCTTTTTCTCCTGATTTTTTCCATTTCAGCTTGCCGGATTAATTTTTGCCCCTGATACAACCACAATTTATCAGATCCAGCCATTGCTCTTCAGTAATTATAACTTAAATCTATAATTATTTTTACTATGTATCGCCTTAAGAATAATGAATAAATGATTCGAATTTATTAAACGCTAGAACTCAGCGATAAAGCTAAACAATAGGCGATTGCAAACACTTGCTAACTGTTTGCGTCTGTTTGACACAACATGGTTTATCTGTCAAACTATAGCAAACGACAGCAAACACTTACAAACAGTTAGTTGAACGAAAGTGAAGATAATATTCAGCTTCGACGCTTGTCACTTTTTGAATGTGAAATTTGACGCTACATTTATTTCAGAGGGCATTCTAGCTAACCTAAAAACTTTAAAATGGTATCACGTGACCGCATTCATCACTTGACGCACAAGCACAAGCGTCAGCATGATTTGTAGTCTAAAGAATTTTCGTATGTTATAATTTTGTTGGATGATATCAGCCGTTAAAATAATTCAATCGTACCGAAAGGCTGATAGGACCATATGTGGGTAAATTTTGTGAAGGACCTACAAAATAAAATATACAGGGTGTCAATTTGAAAACTTGCCAGACCAATTATGTGACACGACAGGGATGTTTTGAGAGAAATAGTTTATTCGGAGGGGGACAAAATTTTCTCAAGCCTAGGTGTAGGGGTTGGCACAATTGAAAGACAATTTTTCCCTCTACATGAATACTACAGTTTGCAAGTTTTTATTGAGTCCTTGAAATAGTTACAGGGTGTTCATACTTAATGTACTAATCAAATGAGATGCTCGAAATGATTTCCATTTACTAGCCAAACAATAATACAGTCTGTTCTCAAATGTTTATATGCCCCACTTCGGATAAAAATTGACCTGTTCCGGCATTTTCTCTCAAAACATCCCTGTCGTGACATAATTGGCCTGGCAAGTTTGCAAATTGACACCTGGTATAGGTAATTCATTACAAAAACCAATAACTATTCCAGGGGGTAATTTGTATAGAGATATTTTTCAAACAGCTCAATTTAGCTTGACCTGTTTGTTGGATCAATTTCAATAATTTGGTACACACCTTTAACTCTGATGACAATACCTACAATTGAATGTGTTCAGTATTATTGCAAATCCGAGAGGTCCGCGGTCACAAAATGGTGGATCACATATTCTTTCACAACCCCCTCGATATGGGTATCAGCGGATAGGGCTTGACTCGTAGAATACAGTACATCATGAAAAAAAATCCAAATTCAATATGGCAGCCAACATAATGGTCCATTACATATTTTTTCACAACTCCCTCTATAGGGGTAACAAAAGAAAGGGCTTAACGATTAGAATACAGTGTATACTATGAAAAAAAATCCAAATAAAAACTTGAAAATAGCTGAAAAATACGAATTACGAATCCGTCAACTCAGGGCAAGCTCTTAGAGCTTATGAGGGGTCTCCTTCTGGAAGACCCATGAGGATCAGTATAATAATAATAATAATAATAATAATAATAAGCTACATATATATGCCCAGATGGACTTTGATTTATATTTTTCAAATCCCATATTATTTTTGGCGCTCTTGTTCCTCGGAACAGAGTGCTTATCAATTTGCCCAAATGTCAGTTATTTTCGAATTTTTGACTGAAAATGGTCTCAAACGTTTTGGTTCGACTTACTGATCAAGAATCCGTGGTCATAATCGATTCTGCCCGTCCGTTAATACGATAACTCTCGAACGGAATGAGTTAGACAGTTGAAATTTTCAGAGGATGTTTGGGACAAACATTCTTGGATGGTTCTTTATTGGACAAAATCGGTCTGATGGTTTTTTCACTTCACAAATCCCAAATTCAATTTTTGTTTAAGATGCAGTTTCATCATAAGAATCCATTGATATCATTCTCAACTCATACAACCAAATACTTTCGGACATATGGTTTTTCAAAATTTCAATAATTAATCGTAATTTTATGATTTCATAGAATGCTCTAATTATAATTTGCTGATGTATGCATATCCAACATATGAGGTGAGTCAAAGACCTATGTTTTTTATGATGAAGTTCTATCATAAGGATCCATTGATATCTGAGGAACCGATATGTACTTTCGGAGATCTGATTTGTCAAAGTTTGAATAATTACTCGCTAGCAGTTTGACAAGAGTGCCAAATCTCCTGTCCACAGGGCTTTCCGAAATTTGTTAATATAAAGTTACAAACATTTCGAAAGAACTGCCGGAGACAAAGACACTTCATCTCGAAGACAATATCGTTTCTAACCTACTGAAGTCGCACATTTCCTTGGAAATACCGGTTAAATATCCTGCGATGGATTTGCTATAATAAACACGCTGCTACACAGAAAAACGTTGTCTTGTCGGCCCAAGAATTCCATACGCCACTTTTTATCCGCTCACTGTATGGCCAAATTGATAGTTGGAACTACGTATGTAGGTTACCAGTTTGGTCATCTAACAGTCACAATGGAATAAGCTCGTATATGGCTCCAGCCAGTGCAGCAAGGACAGTGGAAGGAATTTTTGTTCATTCATATAATCGGGAATCCGTTTCTTGAGAATCAGTGACATATGTATTCATCAATAGGTACACGGTTGAACATTCTATACAGGGTGACCGACACGAAGAGACACAAATTCAAAACGCTACAATTTCTTTTTACACGATGAAATATATTGAACCCGAGCAAGAAGTGTTCACAAGTATATTTTTCTTGGAACTGTATCAGCGGCATTTGATTTGGGCACCTTCAGCCTGAATTAAAGCTTTGAGATGGTCATCAGTAAATTAATCATACGCTGTACGAAAATGACTGCGATATTTTGACCCCTACAGCTATCATCAACGCTTTGGTATTTTTTAGCGCCAACCTTACTCTTAAAAATGTGGGAAAGACGTGTGGACAGGGGCTTTGGCGCTCTTGTCAAACTATATTGGTGAGTAATTATTCAAACTTTGACAAATCATATCTCCGAAAGTATTAGTTTCTCTTGGTAGGTTTCACGAAGCTACGACTAGCTTAATTGTAGATTTAATTTGGTGGTAGCATCAAAAATGAACTGGAAATTGACATAGAATCACACTGATTTGACAATTAAGAGCTGTCGAAACTTTGTGAAACACACCGATGAGGCTGGTTTATGCTGGCTGGTAACTTTAACTTAGCCCTTAAATTAAAAATTGAAACATAGATTTCTAAGACTATTGTTTATACTGAGACTAAAGGATCCGTTAACTGATTAATAATAATAAGAATTAATAAGTTAACGGAATCTTTAGTCTGTTTATAAGCCATAACAATAAAAATCTATGTCTATATATATATATATATATATATATAAATATTGGTTCAAGCCCTGTGGAGAGGAGCTTTCTGGCGCTCTTGTTCAAACAAACAGATTATATCTCCGAAAGTATTGGTTTCTCAGAGTTGGGAATTACATCAATGGATTCTTGTGAAAGAACTTCATCTTAGCATAAATTGAATTCAAACATCATAGAAGAATTTAAATTCAACAAGAGTGAAAAAACTTATTAATCCAAAACCAATAGACAAATTCCACCCAACAACGAACTCATCCGAGTTATTCATTCCTCAATTATATGATGAACGATAATATATATATTCTTTCCTCAAATCCCCTCCAATACTCCAATACAACAATATCCAGTTTTGTGTTTACTGGAGATATTCTGAACACAATATTATTAACTTACCATTACCATTCCCATCATCAGATGGATTGACCATCGGCATGAAAATATCAACCAACAAAAAGTATGATATCATATTATAATTCTCATAATTCTACGATTGTTGAAATGAATTAGACAATGTCATATCTCAGGAAAATAAGTTGATATTATATCAATTTATAAATAGAATAATTATATCATTCTGTGAAAACGTAGAAATACGATTAATTATTGAAATTTTGAAAAATCATATCTCCGAAAGTATTAGCTTATTAGAGTTGAAAATGATATCAATGGATTCTTATGGTAAAACTGCAATTGAAAAAATTTAATTTGGAATTTGTTATGTAAAAAAAAAATTTTTTTTGGTTACTCTGAAACCGTCTGTCTGATTTTGCCCAATAACGAACTAAGCCGAGATATTTATCTCCCAAACCTACTCTGAAAATCTCAACTGTCTAGCTCAAATTAAAATGGGAAACCCGGCACAACCGTTAGAACCTGGCGATAATATTTTAAGATTAAATTTCTCATATTATTATTATTATTTATTATTATACTGATCCTCCTAGCTCTTCCTCAAGGAGACTGATCAGTATAATAATTAATAATATCCCTCATTCGACTGAAGATTTGGGATTTTATTGAATTATCCGATATTTAGAAGAAAGTTGACAAATTTCATGAAGCTACTCAAAACTTCCGTTTCCATTTCAATAAAATGAAGCAACCGAAATTATTTATGCAATCGGTTTCTGCTCAAAACTGTGATTCCTAAGCTTTCCACTTGATTTAATATGCTAAGATTCATTCTACACCATTCGTTTGATTAAGTAACTGGAATTCGGATGAATTATTAAAAACAAGAGCTCGCAACATATAACAGATGTTCATTAAATCGGTGAAGAATCCTAAACGGAATTGTGTTTTCTGAATAACTGTCAAGTTTTCCAATTCCGTTCTATTACGATTAACTGAGCAAAATGAACAATTATTATTTTATTGTGTATTTCATTTACATCTAGAACACTTACTTACTTCCTCGAGAATGATTAAGTTTCTGCTTAGTTTATCTTCAAATTCGCTCGCAGGAATTGGGTAATTGTTATAATGAGAGTCTAGGGTTTATAATTATTCTAGGGAGTTCGAAATGACATTAAAATTCCCTAGAATTGGATTTATATACCTAATTTTCCTCAATATGGCTACGTATGCCTGTGAATATAATTGATTTGATACATATGAGAGCTTATTACATACAGTGTGGAAAAGCCAAATGGAATAAATTCATTACCTTGGTTACTGTACAATGTACATATTTATGGAAAATCCCGAAAAGCGTCAAATATAAATTTTAAATTGTCATTATTCTTCGTAAAAATGCGAACCCTACCTTCAACCCCCTTCGAAGGACAGGTATAACCCCCAGTTTTTCAAATAAGAAGTATGGGCTTGTGATACATCGTTTGAAAGGTCTCGTCATTCTCTATTCAGAAATGTTATCACTTTAATGTTTATTGCAAAACTCGAGATAGAAAAAAATAAATAATATGATTACCGAAATCCATTATATTATTCCCTCGAATATTCCCAAATCTTATTACATTAATACAAAACTTATTGGCATTCAAGATATGTTAGAAAAAGTTGGTTCAAGCCCAGTGGACAGGAGCTTTCTGGCTACCTTGTTCAAACAGACAAATTATATCTCCGAAAGTATTGGTTTCTCAGAGTTGAGAATTATATCAATGTATTCTTATGATAGAACTGCATCATAAAGGAAATTCAATTCAAAAAATAGTTTATTTATCAAGATTAAATGAGCAATCTGAGAATGAGAACTGCACCATGGAAAAAATCAAATTAAAATAGCTGAAATGAATTTGACTCTCTCTTATAGAACAGAATGACATATACGAGTATGAACACAGATCATATAATAAATCATAGATAGAATAATTATAGCATTCTGTGAAAACATATAAGTACGATTCATTATTGAAATTTCGAAAAGTCATATCTCCGAAAATATTAGCTTGTTGGAGTTGAAAATGATATCAATGGATTTTTATGGTGAAACTGCATCTTAAAAAAAAATTATTTTGAAATTTGTAAGTTAAAAAGCAAATTTTTTTTCGTGACTCCGAAACCATCTGGCCTATTTTGCCCAATAGCGAACTCAACCAATTTATCTCCCGAACCTACTCTGAAAATTTCAACTGCCTAGCTCATTCCGTTCGAGAGTTATTGTAGAAACAAAGTTTACAAATTTTCTAATTTTTTTTTGACACTTTACGGTAACCTGATCAATACAAAACTTCACATGCGTCTAAAGGTCATGATTCTACAATTTGATGCTAAATTTCAGATAGATCGAGTGATCGGTTGCGGAAATATTCATAAAAAATGATTTTACTAAAAACGGCCATAACTCCGAAACTGCTCGATGGATTTCGCCCGTTAACGAACTCGTCCGAGATATTTACGATCCAAACCTACCCTGTCATATGTGACTGTCCAGCCCACACACGATGTAGACTTCACTATGGGGTCGAAGACACGACCCTGAGTGCCAGAAACCGTGCTAGAAAAATGGACCTTCTGCAGGTAATACACCGACAAGGCAGTGGAGATGTTACATGAGACCCATATAATGTCAGCGGTGCAGGACTTAGCTCGGTTAAGTACACCTGAGGTGCAGGGGATGGACTAAGAGACCCTATGGAAGCTAGCAAGCCGAGCTGAGGGGGATCAACCATGAGACCCTGTCAGCTAATAGAAGACCGACCAAGATGCAATAAGCTTCTCTAGGCTGCAACACGGGCTACTCGCTCGATCTGAATCGGTTTAACACAAACAAACAAACAAACAGCGCAAATATTGATCTGTTCTGATTTGATACATCCAAGAATCGCCGATGAAAAGTACCTAACCAGATCGAAGTACATGTATTGGTAACTACGGAAATTTCCTTGGCTGCTATCACATTCATAACAATCGTTCCACATATCTGTAGGTAGGAATAATTACATAGATAATTGCAACGCAAGAACTCGTGCTATGTGATCTATCCGCTATAACTGGAGTGGTGTTATATAATTCGATATGTTCCTACCGAGTGACCGATAAAAGTTGGCCGAACTCGAAGACGTGATTGGACCCCATAAGGCTCTAGACTAACTTATTGCAGCAGCGTCGATGAGGTTCCGCGTCTTCTACGTCGGTTCTTCGGTTGAGACGATAACTATGTTATTGGATCTTCAGGCGACCTTGCGAATGGACGGTGGTGTAGCGCACGCTTAGTTGTGATAAGAGAGGTAATTAGTGCGGTGTGTTTACGTAAAGTTTTGGGTTCGCTCGCTCCTTTCATCAAGTTTTCAGTGGTTTTTGCGCGTATGTTTTTTGGTTTTTTTTGGGAATTTGATGGTGAGCTTTTTTTAAAGTTTGTGTTTTCTCATATTACGGGATGTAACTTCCGCTTACCCAGTATTCAATATTGTTTTCTTTGTGCCTAGTTATTATCCTGGATCAACTTACATTTGAGGTGATTATAACAATATCTGTAGCCGAATAAACTGCAGTTTGAGAAAATATATAAACAAATATTTCCCCAAATCTTTTCGAACAATTCAAGATTCCATTAATTGTTGTTATGGGACTGGCAAGATCCATAACAACAATTGTCGGGTGTAATAAAGTTAATTAGATGATATTTTGTAATATTGCGCTATTGTAATTCTGTAACTGACGTTTTGATAAAATGGTTGTCTTCCATTTCTACGGCAATTCTAATTTCTTACTCCCCTGAGAATTGCAAAAAAATTCAAAAATAATTCTTACATATTTATTTTATTGGAGTTGAAGTAAGAAAAAACTTACCTACGCCTCAAGTAACTCCAGAATACGTAATTCCGCGAAAATTAGCGGGTTGGTATTCTACAAGTAATCACCGAGTTTTAACTGGATCAGATTTGTATAATTTGAGTTATAGAGCGAGTAACAACAAAATTTCAGTTAAGTATAACTCCAAAACAATTTAGCCGATCATGCAAATTAACGAACTTAAATGTCGCATTCGGATGCGCAATCTAGCCTCAAAAAAGCAAGTCGCTATCTGTTTCCGTTCTCAAGTTATCGAGAGATACATAATATTTTTTCGTAATTCTTTTAAAATTTTCTAGTGCTACTCCTCACAAAATTTCACACAACTCTTTATGATATTCTAAAACCAGTTAACAAGTTTCCATATGATTGGATCTATATTTTTTGAGTTATCGAGAGAATAATATTCCAGACGGGTATAACTCCGAAACCGGTGTGCCGATTATGCCCAACAACGAAGTTAACTCTTCCATTCGGTTGAGCAACCTACACTGGAAATTCCCTATCTCTTTTCGATCGAAAGATATCGAGGCAACGGTCAGCCATCCAGCTACTGAACACACCCAAGGATGCTAAAAAATATGGATCCGATCGGGTTCAAACTTCGAACTTGGCAGTAGAGTTAGGTATTGAATGCCCTCGCAAAATTTCAGCGAAGTCGGACGAATGGTTTCTGATATATAGATTATTCTTCAATGATTTTTTTAACATTTTCTATTTCTAGTGATACGATTCTCACAAAATTTCACAAACGTCTTTAAGTTTGGATTCTACAACTACTCACAAAGTTTCAATTCGATCGGATATGTACTGGTTGAAAACAAAAAATATTACACGGAAGCCATTAGGCTGATTATGCACATTAACGAACTTGTCCGTCGTATTGGGATGTGCCACCTTCCCAGAAACTTTCAACTCGCTATCTCGTTCCGTTCTCAAGTTATCATGGCAACGGACGGCCGGCCCGGCGACAGGACAGAATCAAATTCGACCTCGAATTCTTCATCACGGAGTCGAACCCAATTGTTTGAGACTATTTTCTGCAAAAAAATTGAAAATTACATATATTCGGACAAAATGAAAATCATTAAATAATATTGTGAATGTATCTCAAAAACTGTTTGTCCATATCGCTGAAATTTTGCAGCCAAGTTCTAAACTTCAATACGATCAGGTCTATATTGTTGGAGATTTTGCAAAAATATTGGAAGCCGAGCAGCCTTTGAGCTGGCTGGGTCACCGTTGCCTCGATAACTTTCGAACGAAAAAAGATAACAACTTGCCATTTTCAGGGTAGGATGAGCATCCGAATGCGACAGTTATATCGTAATGGGCATAATTAGCCGAACGGTTTTGGAGTTATACCCATCTGAAATTTGGTTGTTATTTCATCAAAAACTAAAAATTTACAAATCTAATACAATTTTAACTTGGTCAATACTTGTAGAGTGGCGACGCTTTAAATTTCTCTGAATTTTGTGACGATCGTATAAATAAAAAAAAAATTGAAATACGCATATTTCTTATAAAAAGATCAAAAATTTCAATTCAAGAATTCTATATTTCACAAACTATTTGCCAGATTCAGCTGAAATTGTGCACAAACCTTCAAGCCAAATTTAATTCTACATATATTTTCAAAAATACAGATGCTATCGAATTAAAATCTAATAGTCGGTTGAGAAATTTGAGAAAAGCACTGACGTGAATTCAGGAGCTTTTGCACGCATGTTACATTGTCTATTCAAGCTTCATACGAAGTTGATTGAGCTGAAATTCAGCACTCGATTCTAAAATGGTGGCTCGAAGTTATGTGCGAAATTTCAGCTGACCCATAGTTTCTGAAATATAAAATTTTCAAAGAAAACATTTTTTTTAGTGATATGGATATTCGCAAAACTCACGAAATTTAGCGCGTCGGCATTCTACAACTAATTACCATTTCTGAATTTGATCGGATTCGTATTATTTGAGTTATAGAGAAAATAACAACAAAATTCAGATGGGTATAACTCCAAAACCGTTTGGCCGATTATGTCCATTAACAAACTCAAATGTTGCATTCGAATGCGCAACCTACCCAAAAAAGTGTAATTCGCTATCTCTTTCCTTGCTCAAGTTAACTCATAATTATAGAAAATATTTTTAATAATTTTTTTTAAATTTTCTAGTGATACGATCCTTCAAACCGTACGTCTTTGTGTCGGTATTCTACAACTAGTTACCAAATTTCAACTCAATCGGATCAGTATTGGTTGAAAACATAATTAGTACTCGGAAGCCGTTGGGCCGATTAAACCCATTAACGAACTAGTCCGTTGCATTTGGACGCACCACCTTCCCTGAAAATTTCAAGTCTCTATCTCTTTTCGTTTGAAAGTTATCGAGGCAACGGCCTGCCGGACAGAATCGAATTTGACCTCGAATTCTTCATCAGTGGGTCGAACCTAATCGTTGTGCAAAAAATTCGGAAATTGCAGACATTTGGGCAAAATGATCATCAGACCATGTGCGCAAAAAATACGGCTTGAAGGTTGATGCAGTATTTCGTGAGGATGTGTAAGGTGTGACTCAAAAGAACATGCACGCAAAAGCTCCTGACTTCACGTCAGTGCTTTTTGGCGCTCTTGTTCCTCGGAATAGACCACGACCACGACCACGCTTACAGGGCCATAACCAAATCGCAAAGTGGCTGCCCTATGTCCTCGATAGCCTCACGAATTCCATCTTTGAGGTCTTGAATCGACGCTGGACTATTGGCGTAGACCTTGTGTGGCACGTAGCGCCGTCTTGTTGGAAGTAAACGTTGTCCAGATCAATACCATCCAATTCCGGCCATAAAAAATCATTAATCATCTCTCGATAGCGCAATCCATTCACGTAACTGTTGCTCCAGCCTCATTTTCGAAAAAGTAAGGTCCAATGACTCCGCCGGACAATAAACCGCACTAAACAGTCACACGTTGAGGATAGAGAGGCTTTTCAACAATAACTCTTGGGTTTTCCGAGCCCCAGATGCGACAATTTTGCTTGTTGACGAAGCCACCGAGGTGGAAATGGGCTTCATCACTCAAGATGATTTTTCGATGGAATTCCGGATCATTTTCATGCATTTCAACGACCCAATCAGCAAAGGCACGACGTTGTTGAAGATCAGCCGGCTTGAGTTCTTGTGTTAACTGATCTTTATAAGCCTTAAGACCCAAATCTTTATGCAAAATACGGTGTAATGACGTTTGTGGAATGCCTAATTCCAAAGAACGACGAGGAATGGACAAACCTGGGTTTTCTTCAGCACTCTCGGCTGCAGCAGCAATATTCTCAGCTGTTCTTGAGCGACGTCCACGGGTTTTATTCTTTACATAACTAACTTGTCCCAACAGCTCGAATTTTTCCACCAATTTCTTTATTGCGGTCTGACAAGGTGCTTCACGACGACCCAAAAATGTTCGAGTTTTACGAACCGTCTCTGCCAAATTTTCACCATTTTTATAGTGAATTTTAATAATTTCAATGCGTTCTTGAAGCGTGTATCGTTCCATTTTTATTAATGACGTAGTTTCTACTTGCCAAATGTCAAAAAATGAAAGCTTTAAAAGTGACATCTACCGAAATAGCGGGCTATTCAAAATAACACCTCTTATTGGAAGACCCTTTAAATCGTACTTTTGTGTTTTCACAGAATGCGATAATTATTCTATCTATGAATTATTATAATATGATCTGTGTTGATACATGTCAACCTGAGACATGATATGTCAAGTTTTGATATTTAATGCCCATGGTTAATCCATATGATGATGGGAATTGTAATGGTAAGTTAATGATATTGAGTTAGGAATATCTCCAGTAAAAACAAAACTGTAATATTGCCTAAAGTTTCGATTGATATAATATAATTTTCAGAGTGGATTTAAGGAAAAAATATATCGTTCATCATAGAATTGAGAGACGAATATCTCGGATGAGTTCGTTGTTGGGTAGAATTGGTCAATTGGTTTTGGACTAATAATTTTTGGCACTCATGTTGCATTTAAATTCTTTTATGATGTTCGAATTTAAATTATGCTATTATGGAGTTCTATCATAAGAATCCATTGATATAATTCCCAACTCTTACCAATACTTTCGAAGATATGATTTGTCAAAGTTTGAACAAGAGCGCCAAAGCTCCTGTCCACAGGGCTTGAACCAATTTTTATGGATTTTCATGATAGGTACGTCCGGAAATTTCCGTGTCAATCAAACGGGATTGCAACGAATCGAATCTGTAGGAACCTGATTCTGTTACGTTAAGTAATAAACTTGACGTGACACAGTCTGAGTCAACAAGGTACTCTTACGTTCTAATTAATTATGTCATCACAAGAAGAGTCGCATTGAATACTAGTTCTTCCGCAGTTCCAAACAATAACTGATAACGGCTAGTCGAACAGTCTGGGTCTTTATTCTGAGATAAATTCATTGATCTGAATGATACTTCGACATTTCACATTTCCGAGGAAAGGACAAATCGAATGTTTTTCCAACTGCTCGAATCAATATTGAATGACCATAACTCTTTCATGATGGCTCTGTACCAGCTCCTCCTGCAACTGGTGAAAACATATTGTGGTGAGGCCAGAAGATATTGGGGTATGTTTATGAACAATATTCTCAAGTATAATTTCCGTTTTTGCGCGTATGTTCTGGGGAACATCGCGTTATCATTTTGACAAAATGTCTGTAATTTTCGCATTTTTTACCGAAAATTATCACAAACGATTGGGTGCGGCTACTTGATGAAGAATTTGAGGTCAAATTTGATTCCGTCCGGCAATTTAACTGCAATTTGCAGGGTAAGGTTGAGCATTCTAATACAACAGTTGAGTTCGTTAATAGGGATAATCGGCCAAACAGTTCTGGAGTTATACCTATCTGAAATTTCGTTTTTATTTCATCCTTAGCTCAAAACATATGAAACCAATCTAATTCAAACATGGTTGTTAGTTGTAGAATGCCGACGCGCAAATTTTCTAGATTTCTAGATTTCCAACACGAACGGAGATATATTGTTGGAGATCTGAGCAGCATTGAGTGAGTTCAGTAGCTGGATGGGTGAACGTTGCCACTATAACTTTCAAGCGGAAAGATATAGCGACTTGCAATTTTCAGGATAGGTTGCGTATCCAAATCGAACAATTATGTTCATTGTTGGGTATAATCGGCCAAACTATTTCAGAGTTATTCCCATCTGGAATATTATTTTCTCGATAACTCAAAAAATATAAATCTGATCAAATTGAAACTTGATAAGTAGTTGTAGAATGCCGACGCAAATAAGTTTGTGCAATTTCTTGAGGATCGTAAACCTAGAAAATTTGAAAAATATTATTTATCTCACGATTACTTGAGAACGGGCAGACATAGCGATTTGTAATTTCGGGTGTAGTTTGTACATCCTATTGCGACATATGAGTTATTTTCAAGGGCATAATCGGTTTTGGAGTTATATCAATCTGAAATTTGGTTGTTATTTCCTCAATAACTCAAAAAATAAGATGCCGATTCAATTCAAACATGGCAATTAGTTCTAGAATCTCGACGCAAACATTTTTGCAAAATTTTGTGAAGGTCGTATTACTAGAAAAATTTAAAAAAATCATTCAAAAGATTGATATGTATATGTATATCAGAAAGTATTCGTCCGCCGCCGCTGACATTTTGCGAGAACCTTCAAAACCTAACTCTACAACTAAGTATAGCAAGTTTGAACACGATGGAATCTCTATTGTTGAAGATCCGAGCAGACTTGGTTGAGTTCCGATATTTTAAATTTTAAAGGAATTCAAATGTAATAGGTACTCAGTTGAATAAATACGGCAAGAGGATTTATGCAGTATTTTTTTTCCATATACAAATACAATTTATTAGATATTATTTAATGAATTTCAATTCCGATAGAGTACATCGATGGTAAATTCGTAGTGTCCAATGGAGAATGCAGGTGAATGGACAATATAACATGCGCGCAAAAGCTCCTGCCATCACGACAGTGCTTGAACCATTTCCTTCAGATTAAATGCTTCAAAGCAGCTTACAATTATTAATTTTGAAATAACTTATTTCCGCTAACATAAGTTGTTCTACCTGAAACATTAATTTACGTTAAGTGAGAACGGAGACAATGGAGCAAACAATAAGATCAGAAATTCATTTGTTCCAGAGAGACGGAATAATTGGCTAGAAATATGCGCGTAGAAAATAACTACAGCGAAGCATATTTTCGAGTAGAATAACTTTCCAAGCCTCCGTATTCCCCAAATTATTTCTGAAATTTATTGAATTTCAGAAAATTCTGTATACTACGTCATATCATAAAATCAAAATTTCAGATGAATCTATTCAGAAAACCCTTTGTAATAAGCAAATAATTAATACGCAAATAGATACATTACACATTTAGAAAACGTTACTTTTTGAAGCAAAAGTATAGATTTTCATTCGAATGTTGCGAATCTATCAATGTCTGTTGACATTACAAAAGTAACTACACTCTTGTCCACTACAGTTTTTATCTTCTGACAGTGTAGTTACTTTTGTGGTGTTCATAATAAGTCCACAGTAAATTCAAAATAGAATTAAGCGTGTTGAAAATTTTATGAAACCCGAGACAATAATAACAACGAATAAATGGTTAAATTAGATAACTTGGTATATGATGATATGCTTGTCATGCAATCTATACTTGGTATATGATATGCAATTTCCAGAAAAACCTCTCACTTAAAAATACGTATTAAGCTCCCAAATATCTTGTTCCTTTGTATACAGGTTATGATAGATAATGTCAATTTGTTCAAAAAAGTACTTTTCTCTGAATTTCATAAAACGATAGTTTGTATTTAAATTTCATTCGCATCATCTATACCGTTATATGAAATAGAAATTTTCTATTAAATAACATTAATATACGAGATTTCGAATGTTCAACAGTGAATACATAATTCCATTCAAGTTTATTTATACTGATATACTGAATTATGCAAAATCTCAACTTTTTTAAATACGGGTACATAATGGGAAGCTTCTGAAATATTGACGGCCAGAAAGGCTTCCTCTTTATTTTGCTAAAGAGCTATAGAGGAAATATTAACAAAATTTGAGATAAGTATAACTCCAAAATTATAAGGCCGATTATGCCAATTAACGAACTCAAATGCCGCATTCAGACGCGCCACCTACCCTGAAAATTTTTAGTCCTTGTCTCTTTCCGTTCTCAAGTTATCGTGCCAACGGACCGAATCAAATTTGACCTCGAATTCTGCCAATCGTTTGAGATCATTTTCGGCAAAAAAATCGAAAATTTTCGATGTTTTCCAGAACGGGCGCGCAAAAATATAATTAATAATAAAAGCAACTATATGTTCAACTATGTATGTGTATATACCGAATAATCGTTGAATTCCATGCTATCATTTCTTTTGATTTATATATATCTCTTAATTATGGCGCGCACTGCGGGTGTAATTATAAGCAACTGAGAAGTGTAGTAACATATTTCCCATTGTTATACGACTGTATTGATATACAGATTTCTTTCGCGAATAATTTCTACGTACCTATCTACTTACCTACTGAATTAACATTGTTATCGGTCGGGCTAGTAGGTAAGTGGAGCAATGTCCATATCTATTATTTCACTTTGAATAATTCATATATGGGTTATATGATAGAATCCAATCGAAAAGAAATGATTTAATAGAAATTACCTTTGTCACGGTTAACGATGATGGTGGAGTACCTCTATCAAACGATCCCGATAAGTTCAATTTGTACCACTACAATTATAGGAGAATCTCGAGAAAACTTTAATCAACGTGGATATCGTGAAATGAGATTTGAAATATCCTATCAATATCGAATTCTTCATCGTGGAGTCGAACCAAATCGTTTGAGACCATTTTCGTCAAAACATTCTAAAATTACATTTGGGCATAATGATATCGCGATGTTCCCCAGAACATACGCGATCTATAGCTCAATTAAATATGTAAAGTGTACAATTCTGGGCGATTAAATCCTCATTCAAGCCAAATAATGTTTGCGGCGAGAATATTTTTGGCTCTGCGAACGGGTTGAAGTCGCTGGGAGTCAAATCAGTGAAATAGAGTGACCTTGTGACACGGTGGATTGTCCTGGCGAATGAATACGAAAATCAGCTTCCTAGATAAATTATTAGGAGGTATGCTAAATAAAGCCAATACGGTACTTTAATAGTAATAGTCATATTTATTGTTTCCAAATTTTATCACAGATACATTGTAACAAAACAGAAACCATATCAACAAAGAAATATTAATTTATCCATAAAGGAAATCACAAAACGATCTGGATGTTCCTCTCCTGGTTACAGCAATCCAGAAATTCCTCCATTTTCACTCCTCTATTATATATTTAGAGTGCTAGCTTTTTTTCACTTTTCCGGTATAACCTCTTCTTTCGAACAACCAGACCGTGGTGCATCGTCGATGTTTGTTCGACCACGTTTAAATTCAATAAACCAGTCAATAAAGATCGATTTCCCAGGTGTGGAATCCGGAGAATTAATATCAAGCCAAGCTCTCATTTCGGCAGTGTTTTTCCTTCATAATGCGGACGAAATTCTTATTTTCCCATCGTTCAAAACAAAATAAAGTTGTTTTACCAAATCCACTGTATTTTTGCGATTTCCTATGATCTGGGAAACATCGCGTTATCATTAGAAATTTTGTGAGAATCGTGTCGCTAGAAAATTAAAAAAATTTTTTAAAAAATATGATTCATGTCACGATAACCTGAGAAGAGATAGCGACTTGCAATTCTAAGGGGTACGTTATACATCTGAATGAGATATTTAAGTTTGTTAATACACATAATTTGCCGAACGGTTTTGGAGTCTGAAATCTGAAATTTGGTTGTTATTTCCTAGAAAAATACGAAACTGGTCCAATTCAAGCATTTCGATTAGTTGTAGAATGCTGACGAGAAAACTCTTGTGAAATTTCGTGAAGAAAATCATTGAAAAAATTCTATATATCAAAAACTATTCGCCCAGCATCGCTGAAATTTGGCTAGAGCCTTCAGAATCTAACTGCCATGTTCCAAGGTTGAACACGATCGGATATATATTGTTGGAGATCCGAGCAGCCTTGGGGGAGTTCAGTAGCTGGATGGATGACCGATGCTTCGATAACTTTCGAACGGAAAGAGATAGGGACTTGCAATTTTAGGGTAGGTTACACATCCGAATGGGAGAGTTAAGTTCGTTGTTGGGCATAATCGACCTAACGGTTTTGGAGTTATATCCATCTGGAATATTAATTTCTCGATAACTCAAAATATATAGACCCGATCGAATTTAAGCTTGTTAACTGGTTGGAGAATATCGCCATAAAGACGTGTGTGAAATTTTGTGAGGGCCGTACTAAATTTTAAAATATTACGAAAAAATATCATGTATCTCCCGATAATTTGAGAACGGAAAGATAGTGCGACTTGCAATTTTCAGGGTAGGTTGCGCATCCAAATACGACATTTAAGTTCGTCAATTAGCATAATCGGCCAAATTGTTTTGTTGTTATATTCATCAGGAATATCGTTGTTATTTCCTCTATCTATAACTAAAATGGGTTCAAGCCCTGTGGACAGGAGCTTTCTGGCGCTCTAGTTCAAACAGACAAATTATATCTCCGAAAGTATTGGTTTCTCAGAGTTGGGAATTATATCAATGTATTCATATAATAGAACTGCATCCTAAAGGAAATTCAATTCAGATAATAGTTTATTTATCAAGATTAAATGAGCAATCATGAGAATGAGAAAAGCACTATGGAAGAAATCAAATTAAATCTGGCCAATTTTGCCCAATAACGAACATAACCGAGATATTCATCTCCCTAAACTACTCTGAAAATTTCAAGTACCTACCTCATTCCGTTCGAGAGTTATATCTATGTCTATGGATGAAAAGCAGTCTCACTACTCTCAGATCTCTTACTTCATGTTCAGTTCCGAAATGTAAGAATTTTCTGAGAAAAACTAATATCGGAGCAAACAACTGAGATTTAACTCACTTCGCTCACAATTCTTCGATTGATTACTTCAGGAACATCATTTGACATTATGACAATTCATATTCATACATAGAATAATATCATTCTGTGACAACCATAGATTAAAGGTCTTTAATCTATGGTGACAACGTTGAAATACGATTTATTATTGAAATTTTGAAAAATCATATCTGAGATTTTTCTCACTTCGCTCACAATTCTTCGATTGATTAGTCTCAGGAACATCATTTGACATTATGACAATTCATATTCATACATAGAATAATATTATTCTGTGACAACGTTGAAATACGATTTATTATTGAAATTTTGAAAAATCATATCTCCGAAAGTATTAGCTTGTTAGAGTTAAAAATGATATGATTGGATTCTCATGATAAAACTTCTTATTAAAAAAAATTTAATTTGGAATTTGTTTCGTAAAAAAAAAATTTTTTTTTTGTTACTCCGAAACCGTTTGTCCGATTTTGCCCAATAACGAACTTAGCCGAGATATTTATCCCCCAAACCTACTCTGAAAATTTCAACTCTCTAGCTCATTCCGTTCGAGAGTTATCGTGCCTACGGCCGGCCGGACCGGCCGGACAGAATGAATTTCGACCACGTATTCTTGATCAGTGAGTCGAACCAAATCGTTTAAGACCATTTTCATCGAAATATTCGAAAATTACAGACATTTGGGCAAATTGATAAGCACTCAGTTCCGAGGAACTAGAGCGCCAAAAATATAAAAATCTGATTCAATTAAAACTCGCTGATTACTTGTATAATGCCGACCCACTAATTTTCGCGGAATTTCGTGAATATCGTATACCGGAGTTACTAGAGGCGTAAGTTTTTTCGTATTTCATTTCTAATAGAATACATATGTGAGAATTAAAAATTCTGTGATAGTAGACGATTCTCTGGTTACATTGAAGTCCGTCAAATGGTATGAAATGTATTCATATATTATAAAAGCTGGACAAACGGTGTATATCGATGCTAAATTCGTAGTAGAGTGTCCAATAGGGGTGAGTAGATAATAGAACATGCACGCAAAAGCTCCTGACTTCACTTCAGTGCTTGAACCAATTTTTTTCATTTCTATTGATATTTAACCTCGAGGAAACGATTATCGAAGGAATTTTCTTAAAATTACGTGAAACGTTGTTATTTTTATATATTAATAGATATTAAAATTACTTCTATACAGAATATTTTTTGTGGATTGTCTACTCGTAATTTCTCATGGCACAACCGTACGATTTTGTTTCATAGAAATTACTCTCGGAAAACACTGAAAATCTCATGGCGCAATTCTATGATTGAACTGATTTACGTCCTTACGTCACCACAAACAAAGCACTGTTTATTTTCGACTCAACACTGAAAGTATGTATTTGAACAGATACCTTACGCTTCCACAAACACAGCACTATTCATTTTCAAACCAACAGTGAATGTATGTATTCGAATAGGACCTTACGCTAGGAGCTAAGCAGCTTTGAGCGAGTTCAGTACCGGGATAGGTGACCGCTCTGGCTATAAACCTGAAAAATTATTTCAACAAGACCACTACAACTATAGATCGTTCTGTTTGGGGGATCAGGGTAGATAACATTTATAAAGGGAAACAATTAAACAGTTAATTTGTCAACATTTGATCGTTAGATTTCATTCAAAGATCAGATATATTTTATTGCACTATTATTGTAATAGACTGAAAGTCCATTTTGGCGCTCTAGTTCCTCGGAACTGAGTGCTTATCAATTTGCCCAAATGTCTGTAATTTTCGAATTTTTCGATGAAAATGGTCTTAAACGATTTGGTTCGACTCACTGATCAAGAATCCGTGGTCGAAATTCATTCTGTCCGGCCGGTCCGGCCGTCCGGCCGTAGGCACGATAACTCTCGAACGGAATGAGCTAGACAGCTGAAATTTTCAGAGTAGGTTTGGGGGATAAATATCTCGGCTGAGTTCGTTATTGGGCAAAATCGGACAGATGGTTTCGGAGTAACAAAAAAAAAATTTTTTTTTCCGGAAAAAATTCCAAATTAAATTTTTTTTCAATAAGGAGTTTTACCATAAGAATCCATTCATATCATTTTTAACTCTAACAAACTAATACTTTCGGAGATATGATTTTTCAAAATTTCAATGATAGAATTATTCTGTGGCTATTCTATGAATTGTTATAACGTCAACTTTGACGTTGTCTCATTGTCATTCATTCCAGTAATTTGTTGGTTGATATTTTCATGCCGATGGTCAATCCATATGATGATGGGAATATGGTAATGGTAAGTTAATAACATTGTCATTCATTCCAGCAAACGTATAAATATGAGAATTATAATATATAATATCATAGTTTTTGTTGGTTGATATTTTCATGCCGATGGTCAATCCATATGATGATGGGAACGGTAATGGTAAGTTAATAATATTGAGTTAAGAATATCTCCACTAAAAACAAAACTGGAATTGAGGAATGAATATCTCGGATGAGTTCATTGTTGGGTAGAATTCGTCTATTGGTTTTGGATTGATAATTTTTGGCACTCTTGTTGAATTTAAATTCTTCTATGATGTTTGAATTCAATTTCTGCTAAGATGAAGTTCTAAATTTCAATAATGAATCGTACTTCTATGTTTTCATAGAATGCTATAATTATTCTATCTAAGCTTTATTATATGATCTGTGTTTATACTCGTACATTTCATCCTGTTCTATAAGAGAGAGTCAAATTCATTTCAGCTATTTTAATTTGGTTTCTTCCATGGTGCAGTTCTCAGTCTCAGATTGCTCATTTAATCTTGATAAAAAAACTATTATTTGAATTGAATTTCCTTTAGGATGCAGTTCTATTATATGAATACATTGATATAATTCCCAACTCTGAGAAACCAATACTTTCGGAGATATAATTTGTCTGTTTGAACTATTTAACATAATAACTTTTAAATTGTTCGACAAGCTTAGAGATTTTCATTTTGTTTGAACAATTCTTCAATTAGCTTCAAGCGCTTCTGAATTTTTTCTTTATTTTGAACAAAAACATATTTTTTTCTCTGGCATATATTTCTGATATTTGCCTCTATAAAAGATTCGCCCTTGTGAAAGGAAAATTTTTTACAAATCTTAGAAGATGAAAAAAGAAAAGAAACAAATTAATCTCACTAAAAATGACATTCATTGGATTTCATAATCACAGTAGTGATATAATTGGCAATCCTCGTTTTTTACTCTCAATAAGTTAACTAATTGCAGATTTATGATCAATCAATGCATGCGGAACAAGAGGTTCATTGCTCTTTTTGACCCGCTGCATAAAATGAAGCATCTCAAGAGCAAGAAGTCTTACTCACACGTGACCTATTTATTAGTGAGTGGTTTTACAATCATCCGTACCCTTCGTGCAAATTCTTGAGGTTTTATATTATAATCGTGTTTATTTCGTCCTCCGGCGATAATTATAGAGACTAAAATATAATGTTTCATATTTATTCATCTTCATTGTTATTCGATCTAGGACGAACAATTGCGGGTATTCTAATATCGCGAAATAATCAGTATTTCTGAAATGGATATAAAAATGGGTTCAAGCCCTGTGGACATGAGCTTTCTGGTGCTCTAGTTCAAACAGACAAATTATATCTCCGAAAGTATTCGTTTCTCAGAGTCGGGAATTATATCAATGTATTTTTATGATAGAACTGCATCATCCAGGAAATTCAAATCAAATAATAGTTTATTTATCAAGATTAAATGAGCAATCTGAGAATGAGAACTGCACCATGAAAGAAACCAAATTAAAATAGCTGAAATGAATTTGACTCTCTCTTATAGAACAGGATGAAATGTACGAGTATGATCACAGATCATATGATAAAGCTTAGATAGAATAATTATAGTATTCTGTGAAAACATAGAAGTATGATTCATTATTGAAATTTAGAACTTCATCTTAGCAGAAATTTAATTCAAACATCATAGAAGAATTTAAATTCAACAAGAGTGCACAAAATTATAAATCCAAAACCAATCGACGAATTCTACCCAACAACGAACTCATCCGAGATATTCATTCCTCAATTATAATAATATAATATAATATAATATAATATAATATAATATATATAATATAATATATAATTCTATGATGAACGATAATATATATCTTTCCTCAAATCTACTCCAATACACCAATATTCCAGCTTTGTTTTTAGTGGAGATATTCTGAACTCAGTATTATTAACTTACCATTACCATTCCCATCATCATATGGATTGACCATCGGCATGAAAATATCAACCAATAAAAAGTATGATATTATATTATAATTCTCATATTTATACGATTGCTGGAATGAATGACAATGAGACAACGTCATGTCTCAGGAAAATGAGTTGACACACCCTACTCCGATTTTTTTGGGCGGTGTAAACTTTCAAAATTGGCCTATTTTCGTCCATTTTTTCACTCTAAGTAAAAATTTTCCCAAAGTACGCCACTTAGGGAAAAACTAATTGCATATTCGTGATCAGCGACCTCGACTTAATTAGACACGAGCTCCGTATCGATATACCATGAAAACATTTTTTTGGGTTGGCACTTTTTGACCCGGAATCGAAGGAAAATTCTTCTTTCCCGTCCGAAATCTATGATTTTCACATATCGATAAACGAATTTTCTACGATTATTGGTTGGTGGACGACGTTTAGATTTATGTATCTATTCCCTATGTATCTCTATCCGTTCGGAAAATATCAGGAAATAAGTGAATCCGTCGAACGGCAAAAAGTTTTCTCTAGTATCTAACCCATACGAAAATCTACAATTTTCCGATTAGATCGCCACGGATTTGGCTATTCACTAAATCGAGGGCGTAGATTCCGAATCTGTAATTAGTTTTTCCGTATCTCGTTTAGTTTTGGTAATATGGCGAAAAATACGACTAATTAGTCCATTTTCCGGAGGTAGGGCCAGAAATTGCAACTTTTTTCGTCATTCCTCCGAAACTAATCGAGATACGGAAAATCTAATTGCAGATTCGTGATCTGCGTGCCCGATTTAGTGAATAACCAACGCCGCGTCGATCTAATCGGAAAATTGTAGATTTACGTATGTGTTGGATACTAGAGAAGACTTTTTGGCGTTTGACGGATTCGCTCATTTCCTAATATTTTCCGAACGGATAGAGATACAGAAAATATTGATACATAAATCTAAACGTCGTCCACCGACCAATAATCGGGGAAAATTCGTTTATTAAGATGTGAAAATCATAGATTTAGGAAGGGAAAGAAGAATTTTCCTCCGATTCTGGGTCAAAAATATTTCTAAGTGCCGACCCAAAATATTTTTTTCATGGTATATCAGTACGGGGCTCGTGTATAATTAAATCGAGGTCGCTGATCACGAATATGTAATTAGTTTCTCCCTAAGTGGCGTAAATTGGGAAAATTTTCACTTAAAGTGAAAAAATTGACGAAAATAGGTCAATTTTGGAATTTTCCACCGCCCAAAAAAATCGGAGTAAAGTGTTCCTGATTTTGTACGTCATATTTGGATCCTTTATCTATCGAATAATCTGAACAATAAATGTCCAGGTCGTACGCTTCGGAAATTATGGTTTTTTTCCCGAGGGTCTATTTTTCGGAAAATTCTTTCCGCGATATTTCCTCGGGGAATTTTTGTAATAAATATCTGATCGTAGATTCAGAATCTATGGCTCCGAATCTATAAGAATGAGTACCTGCTTCATAGTTTTGCGTAAAAAATTTTTTCTCGAAAAATGGGATTTTTTTAAGGCTAATGTATTAAAAAATGGCCAAAATTCGACCGGTCTCCGATTTCGATGCAAGTTATGTCATTTACTAATTCGGGGTTGTAGATTACGAATATATGATCGGATTTTTCATTAGAGAATTTTCCGCGGAAATACCGCGGAATGAATTTTCCGAAAACCAGACCCTCGGGAAAAAAATCATAATTTCCGAATAGTACGGCCTGGACATTTTCTGTTTGGCTTATTCAGTAGATAAAGGATCCATATATGACGGCAAAAATCAACAACACCCTACTCCGATTTTTTTGGGTGGTGTAAGCTTTCAAAATTGGCCTATTTTCGTCCATTTTTTCACTCTAAGTGAAAATTTTCCCAAAGTACGCCACTTAGGGAAAAACTAATTGCATATTCGTAATCAGCGACCTCGATTTAATTAGACACGAGCTCCGTATCGATATACCATGAAAAAAATTTTTTGGGTTGGCACTTTTTGACCCGGAATCGAAGGAAAATTCTTCATTCCCGTCCGAAATCTATGATTTTCACATCTCGATAAACGAATTTTCTACGATTATTGGTCGGTGGTCGACGTTTAGATTTATGTATCTATTTCCTATGTATCTCTATCCGTTCGGAAAATATTAGGAAATGAGTGAATCCGTCGAACGGCAAAAAGTTTTCTCTAGTATCTAACCCATACGAAAATCTAAAGTTTTCCGATTAGATCGCCACGGCCTTGGCTATTCACTAAATCGAGGGCGTAGATTCCGAATCTGTAATTAGTTTTTCCGTATCTCGATTAATTTTGGAAATATGGCGAAAAATACGACTAATTAATCCATTTTCCGGAGGTAGGGCCAGAAATTGCGACTTTTTTCGTCATTGCTGCGAAACTAATCGAGATACGGAAAATCTAATTGCAGATTCGTGATCTGCGTGCCCGATTTAGTGAATAACCAAAGCCGCGTCGATCAAATCGAAAAATTGTAGATTTTCGTATAGGTTAGATACTAGAGAAAACTTTTTGCCGTTTGACGGATTCGCTCTCACATCTCATATCTCCGAAAGTATTATTTTGTTAGAGTTAAAAATGATATGAATGGATTCTTATGGTAAAACTGCTTATTGAAAAAATTTAATTTGGAATTTGTTTTGTAAAAAAAAAATTTTTTTTTGTTACCCCGAGACCATCTGTCCGATTTAGCCCAATAACGAACTTAGCCGAGATATTCATCCCCCAAACCTACTCTGAAAATTTCAACTGTCTAGCTCATTCCGTTCGAGAGTTATCGTGCCTACGGCCGGACGGCCGGACCGGCCGGATGGCCGGACCGGCCGGACAGAATGAATTTCGACCACGGATTCTTGATCAGTGAGTCGAACCAAATCGTTTAAGACCATTTTCATCGAAATATTCGAAAATTACAGACATTTGGGCAAATTGATAAGCACTCAGTTCCGAGGAACTAGAACGCCAAAAATGCTCAATCTCATTCATTAGATTTTGTAATTGTAAATAATTCAAGATGAAAATTTAACCTTAAACGTACTAAATTACTATTAATAATGTAATAATCATCTGTATTGGACACTCTTATTCGAATTTACCTTCGATATGGACCGTTTTCTCAGCTTTTATAAGATATGAATACATTTCGTACCATTTTAAGGACAGACTTGAGATTTGAGAAAATCGTCTATAATCACAGAATTTTTAATTCTGACATAGGTATGTATTCTATTGGAATTGAAATTCCTTAAATATCTAATGATATACTTTAAAAATATTATAATGAATTTCGGTAATCACATGATTTTATTTTTTTCTATTTTGAGTCTTTTAATAAATATGAAAGTGATAACATTTCTGAATAGAGAATGATGAGACCTTTCAAACGATGTATCACACGCCCATACTTCCTATTTGAAAAATTGGGGGTTGTACCTGTATTTCGAAGGGGGTTGAAGGCAGGGATCACATTTTTACGAAGAAGAATGACAATTTTAAATTTGAATTTGACGTGTTTCGGGATTTTCCATAAATATGTACAGTAACTAAGGTAATGAATTTATTCCATTCGACTCTTCTACACTGTATATCCAATCGTGTTCAAATTTGGAGCTTAGCTGTGAAGTTAGGTTTCGAAGGCTCTCGCAAAATTATATACTGTTCACATTCGCGATTCCATCCACGTAAATTATTTTCTGACAATACAATTATCAGGACGGACAATTTCAAAAACCTGTAAAATAATCAGGATTCTTAGGGAATAGCGGCAAAGAATTATTCAAAGCCAACTGCGATGTTACAATTATTTATTAAGACCCTGTCGTTCAAGCAACGTTTCTCAAAGTTACCCATTCGGTTACTCAATAATTGCAATTTTTATAGTTGAAAATTATATCGACGGATTCTTATGTTGAAACTGCATTTTAAAAAAATTTTATTCTAAAGTTGTAATGTAAAAAAAAAAAAATTTTTTTCGTTACTCCGAAACCATCAGGCTGATTTTGCGCAGTAACGAACTTAACCGAGATATTTGTCTCCCAAACCTACTTCGAAAATTTACACTTTCTAGCTCATTCCGTTCGAGAGTTATCGTGTTTACGGCCGGACCGGCCGGACATAATTGATTCTGACCATGTATTCTTGATCAGTCAGTCGAACCAAATCGATTAAGACCATTTTAATCAGAAAATTCGAAAATATCAGACATTTGGGCAAATTGATAAGCACTCTGTTCCGAGGAACAAGAGCTCCAAAAATGAAACAATTTCCTGCGAAGTATATAATTTTTATAGTTTCGTCAGTATGTAAATCTAAAATAAAATAGCAAGCACTTCCAGTTGGATTGGAAATATTCGCTTATTCCATATACCTAGTCGTTCATTCTCATGCACCAGTAACGATTTCTCGGAGTTAGAACAAAAGAGGTAGTTTTCTAGGTTCTTCATCACAAATAGTGAGATAATCATTATTATTACTCGTAGAAATTGATGTATACATGAATATAAATCGACGCCGGAATTCATCGACACCAAATTAAACAGAAATTTTGAATAACGATTCTTATCGCTTTTTGTTCGGTACATTAAGAATATAGAAATTTAATTGATATAATGCCTTGTTCTTTGAAATCTTAAAATGTGAACTTTCAATATTGCTCCGTGCAAATCATTCCCAAATACATATCTAATTTCACCATATTTCGCATACAAATACAAACTACATTGTTGTACTTTTTAGCGCTCTTGTTCCTCGGAACAGAGTGCTTATTAATTTGCCCAAATGTCTGTAATTTTCGAATATTTGGCCGAGAATGGTCTCAAATAGTTAGTTTCCACTTACTGATGATGAAGAATTCAAGGTCATACGATTCCCCTGGAACGCAAAAAGTTGGAAAGATGAAATTTTCAGGGTAGGTTGTAGTCCAAATGCCGGTCATGTTCATTAATGGGCAAAATCCGAAGAGTGGTTTCGGACTTTTATAGCCACCTAAAATCTTGTTTTCCCAATAACTCGAAAATTAATCCGACCGAATGAATGCTCGGTAGTTAGTTGGACTGACACGAAGTAAAAAAAGGGAAATTTTGTGAAGGGCGCACGAATGACAAATTTTAAAAAAATATATATTATATTATTATTATACTTAGTCTTCCTCAAGCAGACCCCCTCATAAGCTCTCGAGAGCTTGAGCGATTAAGGATAATCAGTTGTGTTCTGTGTGGGCTTTGTTACTGTGTTTTTACACCACCCTAGGCACAGCATTGTTAATTTTCGACCTAACAGCGAATGGTGGCGATATATTTCAAAAGATTCTGTACCTCAGAAACTATCTGTCAGATATCGTTGATATTTTGCGGGAGCCATCAAAACCTAATTCTTCAGCAAAGATCTAGATTTGAACTCGAACGGAACCAACTTGTCAAAAGTGTTTGGCGCTCTTGTTCCTCGGAACAGAGTGCTCATCAATTTACCCAACTGTCTGTAATTTTCAGATTTTTGGATGAAAATGGTTCGACTCACTGATCTAAAATCGGTGGACAAAGTCATCTTATCTACCGATAAGAGACATGTCATATTTATTACTGGTTCTATTCAAAATTCCTTACTCATGATATGAAATACCTCCTGTTCTAGAAAACAAAGTATGATTGAATGCAAAATGACCAAAGAAATAACCTCAGCCATCGTAGAATTATTATGAGAAATATAGGATATTATAATTTTTGGGTGATAATATAATATCCTTGGATAATCCATAAATGATCACAGAAAATATTTACTTTGATAAGTTAATCAAATTGTGTTCAGAATATATCCAGTAAACAAAAGTAAACAAAACTGGAATGTTGCCTAAGATTCAATTGATAAAATATAATTGTTAGAGTAGTTTTCAGGAATGAATATCTTGGGTAAGTTCGTTATTGGGTAGAATCGATCTGGTGGTTTCGGTTTAATATTTTTTTGGCATCATTCCCAACTCTGAGAAACCAATGCTTTCGGATATATGATTTGTCAAGGTTTGAACAAGAGCGCCATAGTCCCTGTCCACACAGCTTTCCCAATTTTGATATTTGAAGTGAAGTCGAACAAGTGTCATTTTGCAGTTGATAGAAATAGGAATGTATATCTGTTGTCATATCATTTTAGTAAGGGAAGCTCAATTTGTTGGGGTTTCGAGATTATCACAGTTTTTTACCGGTAAAAAACTGTGTCAGTTATTTAGATGCATTTATATCGATATTTAAAGCGATTCGTTGGTCAAAGATAATCAAATATATTGAACGTATTTTGATCAATTGAAACAGATACTTGAGCGAGTTCAGTACCTGGATGCGTGACCGCTCCAGCTATACATTTCAAGGAACGCACCAAAGCTCCTGACCTCAGTGCTTTTCCAACTAGTTTTTACCCGAATTGAAAAAAAAATCCAGTCAATAGAAACATTAGAAATGTTCAGGCAACCCACCTGGTGACTTGTTTATGAAAATGCAACAGTAAAAGTCTTATTAACATTGGACGTCATAGTATTGTTATCTATTATTTATGTGTTTAATTTAGGAGTAGATATAAGTTGTTAGAAAAATTTAAATATTTGACTATTGAGAGTAATGACTTATAGGTTATCGATTATTGGACTATTCGAATATACTATATACGCAAATATAAATATTTGATCAAAGTGAACCAAAAAGCGCAAAACGCACTAAAATGTGATAAATTGTGACAATCATATCTTATTAATGAATTCGAATGGTGGTAATTTTTTTTATATTCCCAATTCTCCATTAATTGCAGTGGCGGTGTACATGAAATATGGGCATCAGAGCTAGCAGTAACCTCTATTCCTCGGGCATAGGAGATGAAAACATGAAGAACAGAGTATGGTTGTATCTCTATCGGACTTGGGAAGTCATAGTTTCCTCGGACAGATGGACGAAAAGTAGGACAACTTCAAGGTCTAGGAAGAGCGAACTTAGTGAAATCACGACAGAATATGAATCACAGTATTCTGTATGCAGCTGCTCTCAATGTCAAAAAGATGATGGCTTCAGTAGTGGTGATTACAGGTCAGTCATCTGCTCTCAGATCCTCGTATTGTTGTATGCTACATACAAAGTTTCTTTAGTTCCCACTGACAACTTAAAGGCACCTCACACTGGCAAAAATATCGCTGGAAATGTTGTGTACAAGTATTGAGCTTATTTTTGTTCAAAATATTGAATGGTTGCGTACCATTATTTTGCATAAAATTTGTTCTCGTACTATCAATAGTTTTGCTCAAAAATGACATCTTCAAATTTTTGTGCAAAGTTTTTGCCAGTGTGAGGTGCATGTTAGGGAATATTCTGACATAACACTTATAATTCCTGCCGAATGAAATTTCATGAAAGAAATACAGAACAATATTTCACGATTTCTGTATACAGTATGGAAAATCCAAACGGAATGATTTCATTATCTTGGTAACTTCACATATTTATGGACAATGTCGAAATACGCCGAATTCAAATTTTAAGTTGTCATTCTTTTTCGTAAAAATGCGAACCCTTCTTCTACTTTCGTAGCAGGAGTTTAATGTTATAATTTCGATCGGTGACGTTGAGTATTGAAATAATGGTTCAAATTTTAAATTTACACAAACTTCTTTAGTCAAGAAAGGCAATTGCTTGGCCACACTGTGGCTTCTTCAGGTTCTACATTTGGAAGTTTGAATTTGAAGTTCAAATGTCGGACCCGAAAAAGGCACATTGCGGCCAAACAATTCTCGTTCTTTAATAAATGACTTTGTGGAAATTTAAAATATTTATTTAATAAAATTCCTGCAAATTAGGGTACCTATATAATATAGCTAGTCTAATGAATATATCACTAATTTTCGGGCCATTCACTTCAACTAGATTCTGAGATATTTCGATTTTTTTGAATTTGACTGGTAGGAAACTGATGAGGGTGATATACTACTGACAAATAACACAACTTCATAAGATATGTATGAAATCTTTAAATTGGTAGAACATTATCTTTTGTAATATTTGGCACACGTAATTTCTTTTCTTGATCCATCGGAACATAATTGGTTTTTTTCTAGACTTTCTCTGTGTTTCGCTTCTCATTTTTGCCTTTTTTTGCTATATGGTCTACATTAATAATAGGTCTCATTTCTTCATCGTCAGTAATCGGAGGAATATTCTGGCATATAAAATTATCAGTAGAACGTTTGAATTTTTGTTTTTTTTTGCCTGTATTTCGATGAATAGTTTTTTAATTTTTTTCTAGTTAATCGTTGCTTCCGTAGTGCTATCTCTTAAACATGTTTCGTTTTGCCTTTCCCTTTTTTTTAAGTACTGCTACCTTTGTTTCTCTTTGTATTCGGCTAATTTAATAGGGACGCTTTTGATTATAGTCAAGCGACCCTTTTCGGCTTCTCTTTTGTTTTTCAATATATGTATCTTCTCTATCCTTGGACATATTTTGCTTTTTTTAGGGTGCGGCATAATGTTTTAAACTAAAATAAGTGAAAAAAATGCCTGAACACACGTTAAATGTCAGTACCTTGAAAACACGTCAATCCTGTGCGCCAACGGACTGACGAAAAAGACATTAATTTGAGGTTATCATTAGTACCAACGTTTATTTGGATATTTTCGAATAGCAACAAGCTACATTCAAGAAAATTAAAGGTAACTATGTATACAATAAAATATAACACAGACTACTAGGAAATTTCGACTTACCACTGGCACAGTAATGGCGGCCATAAAATGGCGCTGTCCTCAGCTAACTTTACCAACTACGTTGACATTTAACATGGATTTTAAATCGAGTTGATAATATTTATCGGGAAATTCAATTTAGAACAACACATATCGGACTGACGAATAAAACTGAACACAAAGATTTTTACTATTTTCACAACAACTGTAAGAATGTTATTTTTAATGAGAGGGGTGAAAATGTCTATAACCAACAGTTCTTTGTTTTAATCTTTATTAGATCATTGGGACCGGTTTCGGAATACTCGTTTCCATCTTCAGCCAAAGAACTTAAAATACATGTAAGACACCAAAACAATCAATCAAACATTACAGTAAATTCAAATCAAAGAACTTTTGGTTAAAGACATTTTCACCCCTCTCATTAATAATAAAAAATCAACATGGATAATCTGACAGATTATAAGAATGTTATTCTATAAAAGTTCTGATATACATTGTCAACTACGTCATAGATTGTAGTGAAACAATAAGTTCGCTTAAATTAAAGGAAATATTTAATACAGTCATTTGATTGCGCATTTTTGGGATTGTGACATGCCAAAGTATTGACGTTTTGAGAATATATTGTGAAAATTTACAAACTTGTATTTAAAATGAATAGCTAAAATTGGGTGACCAAATACGGCATTTAATTGTTTCAAAATAAAATTAAAAATATACACAAAATATAATAACACATCGTTTTCGTTTCATTGTTAATGGCATTGAGTTACCCAATTTTTTTATAATCAAGGAAAGACCGAATCAGTCAGATATTTTCATGGAGTTTGTGTTGAGAACTGTGGAAATATCGATAAATTATGATATATTCTACTTAATGGCATATGTGATCGGTAGATTTGTTTCGTAAGATATTGCTATGAATATGGAAATACATATACAAACAGCGTGAAACGATGTGAAACACGAGTCTATGGTTTATATGATAAGATTGAAAATATTCGATTGAATCCTTACTTTCTCTCAGAAAATATATTCTTGATGATTTTTCTTGATATAATTGAATAATTTGAGATTCGCGGTTATTAGTTTCGATCTAATTAATGATAATTATTCAATTTCTCAATAATCATTTTTCATGTATGTATAATTTCGTGTAGGCGACAACTCGAAGCTATTGCTATAAAGCGGAAGATGATCATTAATGAACCGATGGTATTTACTTTGCGAAACTGAACACATTTAACCTAATTAATAAAGTGATTTGAAATAATGATGCATTGCACTTTCCCGAGTGTTCACACTGCATGCTTCGACATGGGGTAACATCTGATAGGAACCCCTATTCGCAAGGGAAAATGTTATAGATAAAGTTAAAGCGCAGAGACGTGGAGTCGAGAATGAGCTTTTGCGCGCATGTTTCATTGTCTATTCACGCCTCGTCCTCATACGAAGTCGATCAGCTGAAATTCGATGCTCGAAATTTTTTTTATGAAAAACCAATTTTTATATTTTTATCTAGTGATATAATACTCACGAAATTTCGCAAAAATTAGTGCGTCGACATGCTACAACTAATAACCACGTTTTAAATGGATCGGATGTGTATTTTTTGAGTTATTGAGGAAATATCAACTACATTTCAGACGGTTAAACTCCAAAACAGTTTGGTGGATTATGCCTATTAACGAACTTAAATGTCGCATTCGGATGTGCAACGTACCCTGAAAATTGCAAAGCGCTATATCTTTCCACTTATTCAGATACTGAACCCCCCCAACTCTGCAGGGTTTCTAATATTTTTTCAGTATATCCCACAATTTTTCTTTAGAATCAAGTTTTGAAGTTTTCTTGTGATACGATCCTCACGAAATTTCTCAGGAATCTTTGTGTCGACACTGCAACTAGTTACCAAGTTTCAATTCGATCGGATCCGTATTGTTAGAAAACATTAGAAAAAATTCGAAAATTACAGACATTTGTGCAAAATGATAGCCCGCTCTTCCCAAGAACATGCGCGCAAAAATGTACTCAATTAAGCAAGCAATCTGATACCGATGAAATAAATAGATATGTAGTTTTATTTGGAATTTGAAAGTGATGGCCACATTAGTTAAATATCCCAATAGGAAAAATAGTCAGCATTGAAAAACGGTTGTGCGCCAAATTTCGAAACAATTTTTTTGTGGCGCTCTTGTTCCGCGAAGCAAAGTGCTTATCAATCTGCCCAAATGGCTGTAATTTTCGAATTATTGGATGAAAATGGTTATTGGGCAAAATCGGCCAAACAGTTTCGGAATAACGAAAAAATATTGACATTTTGACATTACAAATTCGATTTTTTTTTAAGATGCAGTTTCATCATAAGAATCCATTGATATCATTTTCAAATCTTTCAAGGTAATACTTTCGGAGATATGATTTTTCAAAATTTTTACATTACAAATTTAAAATTAAATTTTTTGAAGATGCAGTTTCATTATAAGAATCCACTCTAACAAGCTCACACTTTCGGAGATATGGTGTAACAATCGTCATGATCATCGCTGTTTCAAATGGAATGGGACGTGTCTGATACATGTCGAAAACATAATATTTAGTAGGAATATACGACGAGGCTTTGTTGAATAATAACTCCTAGATCTAGGGGGTATTATGTCTCGGTCACAGTTCCTCGGCGCATCCGCCAAAGTTTCATATTTGAATTAAGAAAGCCCTGGACAAAAACGATTTTATTTCATTTCAGGGAATTATTATCTATTAAAGTAATATATAAAGGTAATCGTTGTTATTCTTAAATCACAGCTGGGAATGGGTAAATTCTCTTTTAAATATTTATAAAAAATTATTACAATATCCTATGGTTCACAGTAAGTTGCAACATGTTATAACAAAAAAAAAATCCGAACGAAAATACTTTTAATATTCATACATTGTTAACATGCTAGAGAAAATATGGTTGAAATCTGCAGTTAGAGTATTCTAGTTTGAGTTCCCTGTGGACTGATTATGAACACTACACCAGTAACTTCGCCCTTTAAAGTAATAAGTAATATGTAATTAACATATTAACACTCTCAATTGCTTATATGTATTTCAACCTAGTCAAAACTGACTTTTCAAAGCAAAAGATACTTTTACATGAACTTTTTTCATTCGATTCCATATGTGAGTATTGTATATTTTTTGAAAATCGTTAAAATTCATTATTAAGAATTCAAATGAAGAAAATCGATTTTTAATATAAAATTTTTAATAATTATCAATATTTGGACGTCTTTGACCTCGGATTCTTCATCAGTGAGTCGAAACTAATCGTTTGAGACCATTTGCGGCCAAAAATTCGAAAAATACAGACAATTTGGGCAAATTGATAGTCACTCTCATCATATAATTTCGAGACTTCATAAATATTATCTTATATACACTTTCTCTTATCGATCTTTTGGTGGATGCGGTGAGGAAAATTAATCCATAATCTATGACACTGAATGTGAAAATCACCAATTTCTATTAAAACTATGTAATTTTAATAGCTCGGAAACGAATATTGATGGTGAATTGGAAGCGTAGATAGAGAAAGGGGAAGATATACAACAAAGAAAAACGTGATAAACGCCTGTGTGAAAATCATCACATGCGATGTTGGTTGCAAACATTGAAGGCGAAGCGAATTGCGGTATCTTCTCTTCCTCTATCTACGATCAAATGTGTATGACGTGTTGCAGCAACCATTGGCTAAAGTTACGGAAAGGTGCTGAAGTGGATTGGTTTCATAATAATGGTGAAAGCTCCTAATAAAATAAATTTATACACCATAATTACCTGTAAATATTCGATGGCCTGAACATGAAATGAGTCAAATGAGCTACAAATCGAAATAATTATCACACAAAAATTTATTGAAGACAAGACAAGAAAGTCTAGGATGAAATGTTCTCTGTTCATTATTCACCTAATTTCAAATAGCTGCAGCCCGCGTGATTACCATCAACGGAATATTCTTCGCGCGCATGTTCCAGGGGACGGGGACGTTTTACCAAATGTCTATTATAAACATTGGGTAAATCGTCCCCGATAATTAAAATAATTATAATAATATAATAATAATTATAATAATTATCGAATTTTTTGCCGAAAATCAGCCATTTTTGGATGAGAATGGTCTCAAATGATTGGGTTCGACTACCTGATCGAGGTAAAAATTCGATTCTGTCCGGCTGACTGTTGTCACGATAACTTTCAAATGGAAAGAGATAGCAAGTTGAAATTTTCAGGGTTATTAGTCCTTTATAGCCGAGTTGTTGGCGTCCTTGGCTGCCCCGCAGTGAATCCGGCTTCGAATTTTATTTGGTGTAAAAGTTCTGCATCAGTGAATGCGAGATGTGAATAGACATTAGAACATGCCCACAAAAGCTCCTAACTTCACGTCAGTGCTTTTTAAGAATTTTAAATAAATAAATATGTATATTTCTTGATCATGAATTTTTTACGTCAGTGGTTGAAACATTTTTTTTTGTAAGATGCAATTTCATCATAAGAAGCCATTGATAGCGTTCTCAACTCTAACTAATACTTTCGGAGATATCATTTTTCAAAATATTTACATTACAAATTTCAAACATTCAGAACAATAAATAGCACCACACTTTCACCACCGATTTCATACCTGATTCAACAACTGATTCTAGAACATTGATATTTATATATTACGAATTTCTTGTCAACACGTTCATTGATTCTCCATAAATATTTTTGCGCGCATGTTCTGGGGAACATCGCGTTATCATTTTGCCCAAATATCTGTAATTTTAGAGTGTTTTGCCGAAAATGGTCTCATACGATTGGGTTCGACTCCCCGATGAAGAATTCGAGGTCAAATTTGATTATGTCCGGCCGTCCGGATTTTGCTACGATAACTTGAGAACGGAAGAAGATAGCAACTTGGAATTTTCAGGGTAGCTGGGTAGAGGCGGGTATAATCGGCCCAATGGTTTCCGAGTAATAATTTTGTTTTCAACCAATACAGATCCGATCGAATTGAAACTTGGTGAGTAGTTGAAGAATACATATATAAAGACGTATGTGCCATTGTGTGAATATCATATTACTAGAAAATTTTGAAAAAATAATAAAAAATATTTTTCATCTCACGATAACTTGAGAACGGAAAGAGATAGCGACTTGCAATTTTTAGGGTTGGTTTTGCTTACTACTGCCACATTTTAGTTCGTTAAAAGGTACAATCAGCAAAACGGTTCTGGTGTTTGGTTGTTATTTCCTCCATAACTAAAAAAATACGATGCCGATTCAATTCAAACATGGTAATTAGTTCTTGAATGCCGACGCAAAAATTTTTGCAAAATTATTGAAGATCGTATCACTAGAAATTTTTTTTAAACATTATTGACATCATTTCTATATGTCAGAAATCGCTGAAATTTTGCGAGAACCTTCAAAACCTTACTCAACAACCAAGTTGAGAAAACGGACCTAACGGTCTATATCGATGATAAATTCGATTAAGAGTTTCCAATAGAGGTGAATGGACAACAGAATATGTGCGCAAAAGCTTCTCAATTCACGTTAGCGCTTGATGCAATTTTCCATATCCAACCACAATGTAAACGTATTGTAAGTTAAACTATCTATACCAATTAGCCGGAGCGTCTGTTGCAATTATGATAGATCCTCTAATTGGAGTAGGACCTATTAAGGTATTGAATGAACATATTTGGGAGGCCATTGTTTCCTGTAACGATCGAAGATATAGCAGTTAAAAAATTGAGAAAAGCACTGACGTGAAGTCAGTGAAGTCTGCAGTGGAAACTGACGGATAGTTTCTGAATTATACAATTTTTGAAGATACATTTTAATTTTTGTTTGAAAAGAAAATGTATTTATTTTTTTCCTAATTCTAGGAAAATTTTGCGGCTCGGCATTCAACTAATTACCAAGGTTCAATTCGATCGGGTCTGTATTTTCTGAGTTACTGAGGAAACAATATTTCAGATTGTTATAACTCTGAAACCGTTTGACCGATTATCTCCATTAATGAACTTAACCGTCGCATTCGAATGCACAACCTACCCTGAATATTGTAAGTCGCTATTTCCTTCCATTCAAAAGTTATCGTGACAACGAATGGTCGGATAGAATCGAATATGATGAATGCATCACACCAAAATATAAACTAGCGAGTAATTATTCAAGCTTTGACAAATCATATCTCCGAAAATATTGGTTTCTCAGAGTTGAGAATGATATCAATGAAAAAATAAAAAAAAATAAAATTCAAAACGTAGGTCCATGAGTCAACTCATATGTTGGATTTACATACATCAGCAAATTATATCTGACATCAATCTTGCCATAATTCCGGACCATCAATCCATCAGTCTACGCGTATGGAATCGGTTTCCCATCAATCTGACATCAATCCATGATTGATGTCAAACTGAACTCAAAAACTAATTATGGTAGAATACATTGCGGAAAAAATGTGCATTGCATTACAACAGTTGACACATATCCCGACTCACAAGCGAATCTTATTATAAGGGATTTTCAACCCGTTAAACTTCTGTAGCATGTTTCATGAATTCCCCTATAGTATACTATTATTGAACTCTATACACACTTCAAAACGAAAATTGGGAAAATGTAGGCAGAGTTGAATTTTTTTTTCTTCGATCACTAAGGTAGGGGATATGAGAAATAATAATAAAAAAAAAGTTTGGACATTCTGCTTCTCCGTCATTTAAATATGCAACTACAACCTACATAACTATAATACCATTAATTTTATTGATTTTCCCCCTTTCTCTACCATATAATGAAAAGCTTGATTTCGTTTAAAAATTCGATATCCATTTCAGTAATAAGATAGCATGCTTGTATTCCATATCATTCATTATACAGAGCAACACTTGCATACAATCAAAATACAATTAACCCGTCTACTCCATCAAAGTAGGCCTATAATTTTCAATTTACAATACAACCATAGTATCGAGAGATCGCAATTTCTACAATCTGCAAAAATACCTATCCATAATTGTTATCAAACATGAAATCTTTCATTAGAAATCGAACATCAAGCCACTGTTTCCTGTGCTTAGTTTCTGGAAATTGAGATGATAGAGCACAGTGGTGGCGTACAGGAGATTCTCCTCCAGAATTTATAATATTTTATATATAATATAATATTTATTATTAAATTTCAAGGATTTGGTGGAACTGGAAACCTGTCTCAAGTCATTAGGTCTTTAGATCTTTCCTACCAGATTTTGACGAAGCTGGCATCATTAAACGCCTCTTTCACTCCATTTTGGGCGCGCTTAGTCTCCTAAACAGAGAGCCTATTAATTTGTCCAAACGTCTGTTCTTTCCGAATTTTTGGCCCGAAATGTTCGAATTTACCATGGTAAATTCGAATTAAGAGTGTCCAATACAGGAGAATGAACAACATAATTTACCATGGTCAATTCGATTAAGGGTGTCCAATACAGAAGAATGGACAATAGAACATACGCGCAAAAGCTTCTGACTTCACGTCAGTGCTTGAACCAATTTTTTAATTTTCTAGCGATACGGTTCACAAAAAATTCTACACACGTCTTCAAATCGATATTCTACAACTAATTGGCAAGCGTCAATTCGATCGAGTCTATATTTTTTGAGTTATCGAGGAAATAATATTCCAGGTGGGTATAACTCGGAATCCGTTAAACCGATTATTCCCAAAAACGAACTAAACTCTCCCATTCGGATACGCAACCTACCCTGAAAATTGCAATTCCCTATCTCCTTTCGTTCGAAACTTATCGAGGCAACGGTGTCCCATCTACTGAACTCGCACAAGAATGCTCGAATCTCCAACAGTATTTAACCGATCGTATTAAAACTTGAAACTTGGCAGTAGAGTTAGGTTATGAAGGCTCTAGCAAAATTTCAGCAATTTCAAACGAATAGTTACTGATATATAGATTTTTTGTTTCCAATTTTCAATGATTTTTTAAAATTTTCTACAAATACTATCCTCACGAAATTTTGCAAGAATTTTCGCGTTGGCATTCTACAACTAATTACCTTGTTTGAATTCAATCGGTTCAGTATTTTTCGAGTTAATGAGGAACAAAAAACAACCAAATTCCAGATGGCTATAACTCTAAAACCGTTTGACCGATTATGCTCATAAACAAACTGAAATGTCGCGTTCTGGTGCACATCCTAACCTGAAAACTTGAAGCCGCTATCTCTTTCTGTTCTCAAGTTATCGTGACAAAAAAATTATATTTTTTAATATTTTTTTAATAATTTTCTGGCCATACGATTCGAACAAAATTTCACAAACGTGCTTAGGTTCATATTCTACAACTACTCACCAAGTTTCAATTCGATCGGATTTATATTGGTTGAAAACAAAATTATTACTCGGAATCCACTGGGCCGATTATGCTCATTAACGAACTTGTCCGTCGTATTGGGATGTGCCACCCACCCTGAAAATTTCAAGTCGCTAGCTCTTTTCGTTCTCAAGTTATCGTGGCAACGGCCGGACGGACAGAATCAAATTTGACCTCGAATTCTTCATTGGGGAGTCGAACTTAATCGTTTGAGACCATTTTCGTCAAAAAATTCGAAAGTTACAGACATTTGGGCAAAATGATAACGCGATGTTCCCCAGAACATACGCGCAAAAAATGTTTTAAATATTATCATTTAAACAAGAGCGCCAAAACAAAGAGCAATCTACAATGCTTCAAAAATTGTCATTAAATTTATTTATCAAAATTAAATGAGCAATCTGCAATGATTCAACCTCGTGGAATGGGTTGTTGCAACTTACACTCGGTGCATAGTTTTCACAACTCGAAATACCTAAGGAAAGTATCATCGAAATGTCTAGAGCAAGGCTGGAGACAATCATAGCAGATTGTCCATTTATTCTTGATATTTGAAATTTTTTTATAGTTCAAAATATATTAACTAGCAACATTATGAAAATACTGTATATAGGAACATGTCATAAACTACATCATTAAAATGATCCAATTCTAAATCTTCTGAAACATCATCCCGAATTTATACGTAAATTATTCAATATGCAACCAGTCACTATTATATTATTTTCGGTTTCAAAACAGTCTTGTATATATTCACAAATTCAAGAACCGAAAAGAAATATTTCTTTTCGAACTACGAATTGACATGACTCTAATAGCTAGATAAGATGAAGTTTATGAAGAGTGAACACAGACAGTGAATACATAGAACTAAGATGTATTATTGAAATTTTGAAAAATCATATCTTCAAAAGTATTAGCTTGTTAAAGTTGAAAATGATATCATTGGATTCTTATGATAAAAAATCTTAAAAAAAATTGAATTCAAAAGTTGTAATGTACAAAAAAATTGTTTTCATTACTCCGAAACTATCAGGCCGATTTTGCCCAATAACGAACTTAACCGAGATATTTATCCCTCGAACCTACTCTGGAAATTTGAATAGTCTAGCTCATTCCGTTCGAGAGTTATCGTGTTAACGGCCGGACAGAATCGATTTTGACCATGGATTCTTGATCAGTGAGTCGAACCAAATCGTTTAAGACCATTTTCAGCCAAAAATTCGTAAATTACAGACATTTGGGCTAATTGATAAGCACTCTGTTCCGAGGAACAAGAGCGCCAAAAAGTGTATTTACTTTGCGGTGTGAAATTTGCCATATGCTCATAGAAATCACAACATTTTACAGGATTTCCGTGAAATTTCTAGTGGACGACTGTGATCTTATATTTCTATTGCTCGCCGTAATCAAATTTTAGAAGTCTAGATGACATTAAACGTTTAAATTTGCAATTCGTTCACAATAATCATATGTTCTCGTATATCTTCAAAATAATCGATTAAAATAAGGTTAATCCAGCATTTGATATTCACTACCCTAGTAGTTTAATAAAATGAGATTTAATTTAACAAAAATTTGCAATCTTGGGTGAGTGCAGTACCTGGCTGGGTGCTCTGGCTATAAATTCGAACAAGCGCGCAGAAGCAGACTGACTTCTCGTCAGTGCTATCCCAACGTTTTGGACTAATACTGTACATATTTTGTCAGTTCGATTGAAAACCAAGGACACTTCAAAATGAACTTTTAGTGTGGTAATATTAATGAATTGAATCACCAGAAAATTGCCCTCGCTTCAAATTCTCAAATGTACAGATATAATATGTACTCCTATGAATATAAAATCATCACCCTGCGAATAGAAAAGTAACTTCTGTGGCGCCTCTGCAGAGAATCGTTTTTGCGCTGATGAGAAAATGAAAATTAGCTTTATTTGAAATATCGAGTAGGTACAACTTGCCGTAGAAAGTGGAAAATTATTAGAATACATTCAGATTGTCAATACAAAAAGTTGAGTTGTTTACGTTAAATGGTACATCATTAGAAAGTAAACTACATGCTTCAATTGAGTCCGAAGTAGGTATTCAATGATCTCGTATCGATATTTAGATTATTAATTTTTGGCGCTCTTGTTTCTCGGAAAAGAGTGCTTATCAATTTGCCCAAATGTCTATTTTTCGCTGAAAATGGTCTTTAACTATTTGGTTCGACTCACTGTTCAAGAATACGATTCTGTCCGACCGTCCGATCGTTAACACGATAACTCTCGAATGGAATGAGCTAGACAGTTGAAATTTTCAGAATAGGTTTGGGAGATAAATATCTCGGCTAAGTTCGTTATTGGGCAAAATCAGCCGGATGGTTTCGGAATAACAAAAAAAAAATATTTTTTACATTACAAATTTCAAAATAAGTGTTTCTCAAGATGCAGTTTCATCATAGGAATCCATTGATGTAATTTTCAACTCTAACAAGCTAATACTTTCGGAGATAATTTTTTTCAATTTCAATAATAAATCGTACTTCTGTGTTTTCCCAGAATGCGATCATTATTCTATCTATATTATTATAATATGACCTGTGTTGATACATGTCAACTTATTTTCCTGAGACATGATATGTCAAATTTTGATATTTAATGCCCACGGTTAATCCATATGATGATGGGAATGGTAATAGTAAGTTAATAATATTGAGCTCAGAATATCTCCAGTAAAAACAAAACTGAGATATTGACTAAAGTTTCAATTGACATAATATAATTTACAGAGTGGATTTGAGGAAAACATATATCGTTCATCATAGAAATGAGGAACGAATATCTCGGATGAGTTCGTTGTTGGGTAGAATTGGTCTATTGGTTTTGGATTAATGATCTTTGGCACTCTTGTTGAATTTGAATTCTTTTATGATGTTTGAATTTTATTTCTGCTATTATGTAGTTCTATCATAAGAAGCCATTGATATAATCCCCAACTCTTACCAATACTTTCGAAGATAATTGATTTGTCAAAGTTTGAACAAGAGTGCCAAAGCTCCTGTCCACAGGGTTTAAAACAATTTTTTTGTATTCTAAACTTGCTTGCTGTGTAAAATATCCTGTGTTTGGTCAGAGTGAAATTGGAGGAATTCGGTTATCTGGAACAATCTGGAATCATATCCGCAAAATTTATTGTTCGAAGTTCAAAGAATATAATATATGTATACAGGGTGTTCTGATGCTGATCCTTAAGGTGATTTCAAGAAAAAAAACTTCCGATTAACCTATGTCCTAAACCTCTTAACTTTTGAGTTACAGGGTGTTAAAGTTACAAGAAAAAAGAGTTTTTTGATCATAACTTCAATAACTGCATCGATATTTATGACATCTTATGAATCTTAGGGTGCAGCGAAATCTTACTGAGGTCCATGTATTTTTTGGATCTGACAGTGTCAAAGTTACGAAGAAATTTATTGGAGTGATACATTCCGGGGAGAGATCTGTAGGTGTATCTACCAACCCCACAGTAGGGTTCCGGGCCAATAAAAGGGGTTTGTTCTCCTTTCTTGGCAAGTGTGTTGGCCTCCTTATTTCCTTAAATTCCCGCGTGACCAGGAACCCAGACCAAGGATACCCTGTTGTTGTTGCCTACTTCATTGAGTTTTCTTCGGTACTTCCATATTAGCTTGGACTCGATAACATGGCAGCTCAGAGCTTTAATAGCAGCTTGACTGTCAGAGTGGATTGCTATTTCACATCTCTGATACTTTCTTTCTATGTCCATTTCCACGGATCTTCCTATTGCAAGTACTTCTGCCTGAAAGACGCTCGGATAGGAGCATAGCGATAGTGAGCCAGCTTCTGTAGTGGTTTTTGAACCGTCTGCTTACCATTTAATGGCATTGTTTTTTTAATTGGGTGGTGGATTCCCCGTCTAAGTCTTTTTTCCTACCGAGTATCGTAGTGGAGTTCTTTTTGATGCTTACATTCTTAATCATTACGTTACTAGGAAGATTGGCTGATGAAATGTACCTGGTAATAGAGCACCAGGCTTCCTGATTTTTAATATTCTTATTACCTGTTCCTTTCCTAGATATTCTGAGAAGGGCTTCATAGGCCATTTACTCTATCACTTGATGAAGTGGTGTGAGATTTGTTATAATCTCAAGTGCCCTGGTAGGACAGGTTCCTACTAGCAGTGATTTCAACATGCCTATTCCACAGAAGTTTACTATCTAGTGTTACCCCTAGATACTTAACTCAAGACTTTCATTCTATAATATCTCCGTTCAAAAAGAGGGCTGGAAAGCTGGAAATTTCCTTCTCCGGGTAAACAGAATCACTGTGGTCTTGTTCGGATTATGCTCAGTCCCACTGACAAGCACCACTGCTCGATAATTCCAAGGCCCTCCTGTACTGAGCAACACAAATTGGCCGCTCGTTCCTGTTGAGGTGTCACTTATTTTCATTTTTATTTCCACCTTTTCTAGGTTGCCCTCTGTCCTGAAGAAACCATCTATCAGAAACATGTGTCGGCAGCTACCAGCAGAATGCGGAAAACCCATTAAAATTTTCCATTTACATATAATAAATTTGAATGTAATATGAAATTGATGAGAACTCCATTACCAAGTATCTATATATTTTTTTTTCCAAATTATTTCCGTCGGTAAAATTCATGAATATTTGACGAAATGAAAACAATGGCAGAGGATTTCATCGTTCCAATAGAATTATTCAGAAGGAAGTTCTTAAATCAACTCAAATCTCGCAGAAGGCATTTAAACTCGATCTCGTAGTCGCACCTAACGCCAATGGTCACACCAAGAATAGCGGTCGTACCATTAGAATCCCCGGTCGAGCGACCATCCAAGTAACGTGCCAAGAGGAAAGAAGTACCGGCTGCTTGAATGGCGAATATTTAGTCTTTAGTCTTTCTACATCCTTCGACACGTCCGGTTACAGACTGAACCGCGTGTTACTCTGTTATAGCAATTGGTATACGCGGTATCGTGTGTTGACCTCAACGTTGTGCTTTGAAGTTTGGCCGATGTCCGAATTCTCGGCCTCTTGCTGCGCTCCTATGGAGATATTATCACAATGGTATATACCTCTGTGATCTTCAGGAGTTACCTGCGTTCGAATAAGGTAGTTCAATAATCTGACTTGGTAGAGGGACTGGGAAATGTTATGTACCTATCCGACGAAATTATGCAAATTCAATTTAATAATAACGTCAACAGCAATAAAATGGATTGCCTGTCTACAATTTTATGTCACACAGAAAGATGCTTTGGGAACCACTACGTCTTGTGGAATTTTAAGCTTCCATAATATCGTTAAAATTCAACATTAACGGAAACTTTTCTTTCGAGTTGAAATACCAAGACTGTAATAGTTTCCCCTGAATAGGGGGTAAGTAGATTTGATTATTTAGGTGTCTAGTATTTTGAAATATTATTGTTCATTGTACTGAGTAAATGTTTTCAAAACATGAGATTATGATATGATCATCATAAATCTTCTGGCACCTCTCATAACTAAAATAAAAGCCTGTAGTGAAAAGTGCACTGAGGTCAGGAGCTTTGGCACTCTTATTCTTCCGAGCTTTCCGGAAAAAATGATATTATTACAATTCAACAATAAAAATCCCATCGAGTTTGAATCTAGCAGTAAAAATAATGTTTCGAAGGATCTTTAAAAATTTCAGCAATATCTGAACTGTGATACAGGTAACTCAAATAATATCAAGAAAATTCTATGAAATCATTGAAATCGTGAATCTTCTATGAATGGTGCAGGTTATTTTTCATTTCAATCTCAGAACATAGAGCTGTTCTAAGGATTCAACTAATAAGTTATCATATTCCATATACTGAATTACGAAAATTCTACATTTCATTAGAATACGTCCAATATACCCTATTTTACGCATTTCGTACCAGTATTTTCAAATCTATTTTGCTTATAAAACCTTAATTCAGTTGAGAAAAAAAAACATGTACTTCAGCATCTCTGATCTGAAAATATGTGTTTCAATTCATCGAAATACATCCAATATACCATATTTGATTCTCGTTGACTAGAGAATGGTTTTAAGTATTGTTATAAATGCATCTAAATAACTGTTTTCCAACCTCCTCTGGAACTGAAATTTTAGAATTTTCAAAATGATTTTTTCGCATTGAAAAAATATAATCTGGAAAATACTTGAAAATTTTAAGTTAATCACCTACGCTTTTTCATTGTTTGTTGTTTTATATTAGATATATAAAAATATCCTATATCGGTATAAAAATATCGTTGATCTTTCAATCAAACCTAAACAAATGTGTCACAATTATTTAAAATAAAAAGTTTTGGATGGCTCTTGTAAAATTTCGGTGATATTAGATGGATAATTTCTTTTATTGATTTAATAATCATACGATCCTCATGGAATGTTAAATAAGTCTTCGTGCCGGTATTTTTCTACTAAATATCGAGATTTCATTCGATCAGATCAGTATTTTTCGAGTTATTGCGAAAACAAAATTTCAGATGGCTATAACTCCGAAAGTAATCGGCGGATAATGCCAATTAACAAATTCAACCGGTGCATTTGGACTCCAAACTTACCCTGCAAATTCCACAGACATTTGGGCAATTTGATAGATACTATCAATTATACAGGGAAATGCGCCTTAAAGATATACTTGTCATAATTTCTCGGTACAATGCACCATTTTCAAGAAAAAGCTATCGAACGAATCAAACGACAGTTTATGAGATTCAAGTTCTACAAATATTCATGAACTATTCTCTTCAGATTTTAATTAATTGAAGATATATATCTCTAGAAATATAGCCTCATTCTATGCTATAAGATGCATGAGTTTCGATTTTTTTTTATAACTTATGCCGGGTTTATTTATGCAGGCAGAATTTAGCTCTTAGTACTTGGTACTTGAACTAAAGTCAAGTTCCAAGTACTAAGAGCTAAGTTCTCTCTGCTTAAGCCCGGCTCTACTTTGTTTCGCTCGCTTTGATCGAACGAATCAGTCCTCCTTCAATGAAAGGTGATTTACTGTAATTCGAATTCGAATATGTACTTCTGAAGTTCTCAAAAATACTACTGATCACATAGTTAATATATAATTGTACAAAAATCGCATTTGGAACATATTATCGCCATCATTTCATCCGATGACTTTTACTTTATGTGAATATGGTCTGGTACGAATAACGAAGTATTATTAATCGAATAATGTCCTATTCTCAATTATTCTGCAGGTCTTTATTATACTAGGGAGTCCACAAAGTGAGTGTTAATGAATGTTTGAAAAAATAGCGTTATTCCCAGTGGATCTAAGCTACAAAAAATTACTGTTTATTATTCGTCGTGAGGGCACAAGATATACCAATTCTGTTAGCACCATAAGTACCTACTGAATATGAGAACCTATAACTAGAGGACTCGATTAAACGGCACCAAAATATCCGTGAAAGTTCACAATGAAAACTTTGTATTTGAGTCTACTTATCCAATATTCAAGAATGGCTTATATTTTGCTTGATGCAAATAAGAAATTCCAAACAGACGAGCTCTTAAAAAATATTTCGGTTTTATCAAATGCGATTTTCTTCTTCATGGTTGATGAATAAATTGAGTGAAGTTGTCATCCGAAAGACTTCATTGTGAATTATATCACGTTTTGAGTTGGTCTCGGTCGAATTATATCTTTTTATTCAACTCGACGGCTTGGTAGTTGCTCACAACTGAACCAGGATTATGAGAAATTTATCTTCGGTGGAGATCTCAACCGTGACATATATTCTGAACATACTGATCCAAGATTCATGATGATGGATATTAGGGGACAAAAAAAAACTTACGCCTCAAGTAACTCCAGGATACGATATATATAACTCCAAAATCATTTGTCTGATTATGCCAATTAAGGAACTCAAATGTTGCATTCGGATGCGCAACCTACGATAAGAATTGCAAGTCGTTATCTCTTTCTGTTCTCAAGATATCGTGAGGTACATAATATTTTTTCGTAATTTTTCCAGAATTTTCTAGTGTTACGGTCCTCACAAAATTTTACACACGTTTTTACAACTAGTTACCAAGTTTCAATTCGATCGGGTCTGTATCTTTGAGTCATCGAGAAAATAATATTCCAGATGGGTATAATTCCGAAAGCGTTGAGCCGATTATACCTAACAATGATCTTAACTCTTCCATTCGGATGTGCAACCTACCCTGAAAATTGCAAGTCCTTATCTCTTTTCGTTCGAAAGTTATCGAGGCAACGGTCACCCATCCAGTTACTGAACTCGCCCAAGGCTCCTCGGACCTCCAACAATATACATCCGATCGTGTTCAAACTTGAACCTTGGCAGTAGAGTGAGTCGGACGAATAGTTTCATGATGTATATGATCTTGTTCAATGTTTTTCAATGATTTTTTAAAAGTTTTCTAGGGATAGGATCCTCACAAAATTTCGCAAGAATTTTTGGGTCGGCATTCTACAACTAATTACCATGTTTGAATTTGATCGGATTCGTATTTTTCGAGTTATTGAGGAAGTAACAACCAAATTTCAGATGGTTATAACTCCCAAACCGTTTGGCCGAATTCAAGTATCGCATTTATATTCACAACCTACCCTTAAAATTTCGAGCCGCTATATCTTTCCGTTCTCAGGATATCGTGACTCTATTTCAGTATCGTAATGAGTCCATTCCAGCACTGAAAACAGTGATACTGATACTATATCCAAAATTTGCATTCGTGTACCAAAAGCTCTATTATTAAATACGTCATATTACATAAGATGATTATACTGACCGCACTAGGTCTTCTGAGTTCTGAGGAGACCCCTCACAAGGCCTTAAGAGCTTGGGCGAGTTAAGAGAATTCTGTGTTGGCGGTCTGTGTATTTCTTCTGAAGAAGAACATTATGTATTTGAATTATGATCATCCTAGTAATCTTTATTTCTCGATTATCCGGCTCAATAATATTTTCACACAAAAACAATCATTATAGTAAATGTGGGAACTATCAAATATCATATCCTCGTAAAACAGAATCATGTTAGTTTATAACTGATTCGATTGTTCCACTAATTGTTCAATGTGTTATGCCGAGTGTGTTGGTAATTATTCCGATGGAATAATAGCCAATAAAGTATTTTAAGTCGAGAAAACGCCTTTTATGGCTTTTATGGGAAAGGTCGTCGAATGTTCATTTGTTGAATCTTATTTTGTCTCATAGCAACTACATAGATATTCGATCTTCTCTATGATAAAAACTATTGTCTTCAAATTATTCAGAAAATTTCATCTATATTTCTAGATGTTTGTTATAGTAGCGTTGTTTTACTTCATCTGGAAATATACATATTCATACTTTGTCATACTCTTTTGTGAAGATATTATAAAGAAAGGATGGCATATGAAACAAAACCTACTGAAGTAGATGAATTACATAATACCATTGCTTATTGGCGCTCTTGTTCCTCGGAATAGATTTGCCCAAATATCTGTAATTCTTGAATGTTTGGCTGCATAAGGTCTTGAAGGATTTGGTTCGACTCACTGATCAAGAATCCGTGATCAAATTGTCAGATTGAGGGGAATCATACGCGTAGAGCATGGACTGGTGGTCCGGATTGATGGGAAAATTGATGCCAGATTGATACCAGATTGACCGTGTAACCTCCACCTAATTATAATTTGCTGATGTATGTAAATCCAACAAATGAGATGAGTCAACGACCTACATTTGAATTTAATTTTTTATGATGCATTTTTATCATAAGAATCGATTGATATAATTCCCAACTCTGAGAAACCAATATGTATGTACTTTTGGAGATATGATTTGTCGAATTTCAAATAACTACTCGCTAGTAGTTTGCTAAGAGCGCCAAAAGCCATGTCCACATAGCTTTCCCACCTTTTACTCCTTCGATGCCGACTGGCGTTCCAATAAATTATTATTTACGAATGTGATCGTTCGAAGGGGATTGGGGAAATCTTAGCGTCCCTGGAAACCTTTGTGTTTTCTTGTATTTATGAATATTCGTCGCCTGCTCATCCTATCAAGGAATTAGCCACAATCGACGTTTAATTAAGAATTATTATATTAGTGACATAATATGTTATTCAGCATTGATAAATCTTCTTAAATTCTAGTTAACATTCATACGAATCGAGTTCATTGTCTAAATTAAAATCCTATAGATAAAAAAATATTCTCTATAGTAGAGGATTTCTAAAATGGTATACGAAGAGAGTTTTCCAGTCAATTGGAGACCACATAATTGGAGCAATTGAGGTGTGACAGACGCAGGATAAAATATTTGAAACGACAACAAGGATTCGTCATTTTCACAGGTAGTGAAAATTTCGCTTGTGGTTACTTTCAACATCTTGAAAGTTTCCAAGCGAAATTTTCTGCGCAAATCTCCTTCCTTCAAAAAAATTCTCCTCTAATTTTCCCAGTTACATGGCATCAGAAGCTTTACTGCGCTCGTTCTTCACCGATTTGTAACACCATACACCAGTACAGTTGTCGGAGATCCGTCATAAATCAGGAATTCAATTGTTGAGAATATTCATTCGGATAAATACCCAAATCCATTGAACCGTTTGAAACAAATTGGTTCAAGCACTGACGTCAAGTCAGGAGCTTTTGCGCGCCTGTTCTATTGTCTACTCACCTCTATTGGACGAATGTCACATCGATATACAGGGTGTCCCAAAAATAACACGCGAAAGTGACACTGGAGATAGATTGGCATTAGGTCTATCAGATAGCATCAACATGACCTCAGTAAAAGTCCGCTGGTTTTAGAGATATCACCACTTTTGTGTATTTTTTAAAAATCTCCACTTTTCGGTCTCTTATCGCCTAGCATTGCTAGAAATTACTTCAAAATCATGTTTTTTTTTACCTAGGCTATCCTGAATAGTTGCTTTAAAGAATGAAGTAATAACTTCACCGACAACTAGAACAAAATCCTTCAAAAAATGTCTAACTTGTTGTATTTTATGCCGAAGTTAAAACGTTAACTTAAGTTTGACTGACTGCTGTGAAAAAAAATTATATCAGACTGAATTGACAAATAATCGCAAAAACTGGTCCATTTCATGCCCTTTTCAAAATGATACAACACTACCAATTTTTTTTAATCAGAACCAGAATTGCTACTTATTAAAAAAAACCAAAATCCTTATCGGCTATCTCGCTCCCACATTCATTGTTTTGTAACATGGAAACCGGTCCGACTTTCACAGACTAGGGGTCTTCGAATAGTCTAGACCAGGGGTCACCAAATGGCGGACCGCGGTCCGGATGCGGAACGCGAACCTTTTTTTTGCGGACCATTTTTCCAGAAAACATGTATTCTTGATTAAAAAAATTCAGATAACTTTTCGTTTTATTTACTAATTATAGATATTGGATTTAGATTAACTGCAAGTCAAATTCTTATGCCATCATAATGCTATCAACGACCCGCGACAGATATACAGATTTTGTGAACGGACCTCCAATGAAACTAATTGGTGACCCCTGGGTTAGATACTAGAGAAAACTTTTTGGCGTTTCACGGATTTACTCATTTCCTAATATTTTCCGAACGGATAGAGATACAGAGGAAATAGATACATAAACGTCGTCTACCGACCAATCATCGGGGAAAATTTGGATATCGAGATGTGAAAATCATAGATTTCGGACGGGAAAGAAGAATTTTCCTTCGATTCCGGGTCAAAAATATTTCTAAGTGCCGACCCAAAAAATTTTTTTCATGGTATATCGATACGGAGCTCGTGTCTAGTTAAATCGAGGTCACTGATCACGAATATGCAATTAGTTTTTCCCTAAGTGGCGTACTAAGGGAAAATTTTCACTTAGAGTGAAAAAATGGACGAAAATAGGTCAATTTTGGAAGTTCACACCGCCCAAAAAAATCGGTTTAAGGGGTTGTTGATTTTTGCCCTCATATATGGATCCTTTATCTACTGAATAATCCAAACAGAAAATGTCCAGGCCGTTTTATTCGGAAATTATGATTTTTTTCCCAAGGGTCTGTTTTTCGGAAAATTCATTTCGCGGTATTTCCGCGGAAAATTCTCTACTGAAAAATCCGATCATAAATTCGTAATCTACGGCCCCGAATTAGTAAATGACGTAATTTGCATCGAAATCGGAGACCGGTCGAATTTTGACAATTTTTTAATACATTAGCCTTAAAAAAATCCCATTTTTCGAGAAAAATTTTTTGACGCAAAACTATGAAACGGGTACTTATTCTTATAGATTCGGGGCCGTAGATTCCGAATCTACCATCAGATATTTATTACAAAAATTTTCCGAGGAAATATCGCGGAAAGAATTTTCCGAAAAATAGACCCTCGGGAAAAAATATCATAATTTCCGAAGCGTACGACCTGGACATTTATTGTTCGGATGATTCAAAAGATAAAGGATCCAAATATGACGTAAAAAATCAGCAACACCCTACTCCGATTTTTTTGGGCGGTGGAAAGTTCCAAAATTGACCTATTTTCGTCAATTTTTTCACTTTAAGTGAAAAGTACGCCACTTAGGGAAAAACTAATTACATATTCGTGATCAGCGACCTCGATTTAATTAGACACGAGCTCCGTATCGATATACCATGAAAAAAATTTTTTGGGTCGGCACTTAGAAATATTTTTGACCCGGAATCGAAGGAACATTATTCTTTCCCGTCCGAAATCTAGTATTTTCACATCTCGATATCCAAATTTTCCCCGATGATTGGTCGGTGGACGACGTTTAGATTTATGTATCTATTTCCTCTGTATCTCTATCCGTTCGCAAAATATTAGGTAATGAGCGAATCCGTCAAACGCCAAAGAGTTTTCTCTAGTATCCAACACATACAAAAATCTACAATTTTCCGATTAGGTCGACGTGGCTTTGGTTATTCACTAAATCGGGTACGCAGATCACGAATCTGTAATTAGATTTTCCGTATCTCGATTAGTTTCGGAGCAATGACGAAGAAAGTCGCAATTTCTGGCTCTACCTCCGGAAAATGTACTTATCAGTCGGATTTTTCGCCATATTAGCAAAATTAATCGAGATACGGAAAAACTAATTACAGATTCGGAATACGCCCTCGATTTAGAGAATAGCCAAAGCCGTGGCGATCTAATCGGAAAATTCTAGTTTTTTTTGGTTTTGGTTTTTTTTAATAAGTAGCAATTCTGGTTCTGATTAAAAAAAATTGGTAGTGTTGTATCATTTTGAAAAGGGTATGAAATGGACCAGTTTTTGCGATTATTTGTCAATTCAGTCTGATATAATTTTTTTTCACAGCAGTCAGTCAAACTTAAGTTAACGTTTTAACTTCGGCATAAAATACAACAAGTTAGACATTTTTTGAAGGATTTTGTTCTAGTTGTCGGTGAAGTTATTACTTCATTCTTTAAAGCAACTATTCAGGATAGCCTAGGTAAAAAAAAAACATGAGTTTGAAGTAATTTCTAGCAATGCTAGGCGATAAAAGACCGAAAAGTGGAGATATTTAAAAAATACACAAAAGTGGTGATATCTCGAAAACCAGTGGACTTTTACTGAGGTCATGTCGATGCTATCTGATAGACCTAATGCCAATCTATCTCCAGTGTCACTTTCGCGTGGTATTTTTGGGACACCCTATATACCGTTTTCTCAGCTTTTATAATCTATTATGAATACATTTCATATCATTTTAATGACATACTTCAGTAACGAGGGAATCGTCTATGATCACAGAATTTTTAATTCTGTCATATGTACTCTATTGGATTTTTATTGAAATACGAAAAGCTTAAGCCACGAAATTCGAAAGTTCGAGGGTTATCGTGTTAACGGCCGGACATAATCGATTTAGACAATGGATTCTTTATCAGTGAGTCGAGCCAAATCGTTTGAGACCATTTTCAGCCAAAAATTGATAAGCACTCTGTTCCGAGGAACAAGAGCGCCAAAAATAACTAACCTTTTAAAACACCCCGTATAGAGAGTTGGTAGATATATTGGTTCAAAAATGTAGCGAACGTTTGGTTCGTATAGCGCAGGGCTTCCCAAACCCTGCGTCGCGACGCACTGGGACTGAACTGGGACGCACTTGGACTTTAAATGTCCAAATAGTGTTTTTCTGATAACCTATTACTGGACTAGAACTAAAATTGGTAAATATTTTTTGGACTTGAGTTAGGGGGGTGTCGTAAAAAAATGGCATAGTCCCTAGGGCGGCAGAATAAAATAAGTTTTGTGAAGCCCTCGTATAGTGAATGAATTCCAATAATTATATCACAGTTCATATATATCGTAAATATTAGTTATAATAAATATCATATGAAGAATACAGAGGAAATAACTCGCAATTTTTATGATTAGAGTAAAATGAATTTTTCGGCTCAAAACCCAATTCATACTGCTGTGGTACAGTGGTAAACATTTTGAAAAATATCTACGATTGCTCATGAAGTATGGATGAATGTGGGCAAATCATTAAACGCCGGAAAAAAATATTTTTATTGAGTATTTTTTTAATCTGAATCAACAAACTCCTAAATCTTCATTAATTAATCTTTGGGAGATTGTCATTAAAGATCTGTGCGTTGAACGGGGTAGTAGGCAAGGCGGGTTAAGTGGGAGAAGGAGGAGCGAATTTTAACCAGTTTGTTTTTTCCTGGAAACGCTCGAAGGCCCTACTACCGAATGTTCATTCGATGTTTTGAGACATTTGGACTAGTGTTTTCCCTGTTCTAGCTATCTCACCGAATCCAGCACCCTTCAACACATAGGAATCCGACGTTAACTCACTTTCGATAAAACATAGAGTTACCTGGTTTTTCCCCTGTACTCTTTATATATTATCATTATGGATATAATAAGTAATGAATCAGACGCTGTCGTGGAGTTCGATCTGGTCATACTCACATCAAAAAAGTACTCTCTGCACGATTACAGATATTCATTATTCGAAAATAATTAACTTCACCGGTGATGTAATGTTTATTTGATTTACTTAATAGGAGGTCTGTGAACTGAATGCCGCCATTTAAATCACCTCCATATTTCATTATTAAATAAAAGCTTCTGTACATAACAGGTAAATCACTGTAGCAATTATCATATTGACCTTAGACTTATATGGGCAAACGAAAAGTACTTTTGCGCTTATGTTCTGGGAAACATCGCGTTATCATTTTGCCCAAATGTCAGTAATTTTCGAATTTTTTGCCGAAAATGGTCTCAAGCGACTAAGTCCAACTCACTGATGAAGAATTTGAGGTCAAATGTGATTCTGTCCGGCCGGTCGTTGCCACGATAACTTGAGAACGGAAAGAAATAGCGACTTGAAATATTCAGGGTACATGGCGCATCCCAATACGACGGACGATTTCGTTAAAGGGCATAATCGGCCCAAGTATTAGCTTGTTGGAGTTGAAAATGATATCGATGGATTTTAATGATGAAACTGCTTATTGAAAAAAATTTAATTTGAAATTTGTTCTGTAAAAACAAATTTTTTTTTTCGTTACTCCGAAACCATCTGTCCGATTTTGCCCAATAACGTACTTAGCCGAGATATTTATCTGCCAAACCTATTCTGAAAATTTCAACTCTCTAGCTCATTCTGTTCGAGAGTTATCGTGCCTACGGTCGGCCGGCCGGACCGGCCGAACAGAATGAATTTCGACCACGGATTCTTGATCAGTGAGCCGATCCAAATCGCGTAGGACCATTTTCATCGAAAAATTCGAAAATTACTGACATTTGGGTAAATTGATAAGCACTCAGTTCCGAGGAACTAGTGCGCTAAATATTAATAAAGAAAAAAAGCAGTATCATGTTGAATACCTTAATATTATTCTGGAACACAAATTTTCCATTACAATAATCTTCATCTAGCTTCTATTTAGTATCAATTCCTGTAGAACGTGATCATAATAAGTGTTTTCCATATAATAAAATGTGTTTGAACTTGGTATGTAGGAAATCTGACATCAATCATTGGAATTAATTGATTTGACAAACAGCCGTCAAATGAGGTAAATAGATTTTTGTGACGATTTTCTGTGACCATAAAAAAAATTAAGCATTTCATTATTGCATTTCTTGAAATAGGTACCTTTTCAAGTCGATCAACATCGTCCTTCTTTCGACGTCTAAACTATGACTTGATTCTTTATGTTTATGTCTTTGAATTTGTTTTCGGTGGAATTCAAAGAGTTCATAGAATAATCGATGAAAATACTGAGAGAGACCCAGGAAATTTGACACATTTTGTCTTATATCTCCAGAAATTGAAATCGTATAGAGCCAAAATTTTGCACAATGTTGCAAAATACTACAATTGACGTTAGTACAAGTTTTTGTTGCAATCTGATGAATAGTTCACGAAAAAAAAATTTTTTTTTCGAAAAAATTAAAAGAAATATTTTTTTAAAAATTACCAACATTTCGATCATAACAGAATTTTGCCAAAAGTTGCGCGTTTATATCCTCGAACTGACTACAAAGTTTCGATTCAACATCTTCTTTAGTTCCTGAAATATCAGGGAAATAACCTCAAAATTTTAAATGTCTATAACTCCTAAACCGTCCGGCCGATTTTGCCCGTTAACGAACTTAACCGTCGCATTTTGATCAGAAACCTACCCTGAAAGTTTGAAGTCGATAGGACCTTCGGTGCTCCTGTTATCGTGCACACGGCCGGACAACCGGCCGGCCTGCCGGCCGGCCGGACGGCACCCTAAGATCTGACACCGGATTCGTGATCAGGGAGTCCGAATTAGTCTATTAGCCAATTTTCAGCTCGAAATTCGAAAATTACAGACATTTGGACGAAATGATAGGACGATGTTCCCCTAGAACATACGCCCAATAAAAAATATTATTCATGTCACGATAACCTGAGAACGGAAAGAGATAGTGACTTGAAATTTTCAGATAAGGTTGTGCATCCGAATGCGACATTTAAGTTTGTTTATAGGCATACTCGGCTAAACGGTTTTGGAGTTATACCCTTTTAAAATTTCGTTGTTATTTCAACGTTTCGTTGTTAATTCAAAACCGATCCAATTCAAACATGGTTATCAGTCTGTAGAATGCCAACACAAAAATTCTCGCAAAATTTTGAGAGAATCATATCACTAGAAAATTTTTTAAAAATCATTGAAAATCATTGAAACAAATTCTATATATCAGAAACTATTAGCTTGACATCATTGAAATTTTTCGAGAGCTTTCAGTACCTAACTCTACTACCAAGTTCCAAGTTTGAACACAATCGGATCTATATTTTTGGAGATCCGAGCAGCCTTGTGTGAGTTCATTATCTGGATGGGTGACCGTTGCCTCGATAACTTTAGATCGAAATGAGATAGGGACTTGGAAGTTTCAGGGTAGGTTGCGCATCCGAATGGGAGGGTTAAGTTCGTTTTTGAGCATAATCGGTCTAACCGTTTCGGAGTTGTACCCACCTGGAATATTATTTCCTCGATAACTAAAAAAAAAATAGACTCGATCGAATTGAAGCTTGGTAAAAAGATGAAAATTTTGAGAAAATCACGAAAAAAAATTGGGTCAAGATCTGACGTGAAGTCAGGAGCTTTTTGCGCGTATGTTCTATTGTCCATTCTCTTGTATTGGACACTCTTAATCGAATTTACCATGGTAAATTCGATTAGGTAAGCTTACTATTTTATTTATATTAATACATACTTGAATTCAGTTGAGGTACAATGCTTCTTTTCACGTGTTATCGGCTTGAATGTTCATGCAGTATTACTCGAGGGTGTGTGAGGCATGAATGGAAAATAGAACATGCTCGCAAAAGCTCCTGAGTTCACGTCATTGCTTTTCCCAATTGCTTAAATTTCTGGCTATGCTATAAATTCAAGAGATCGATATACCTACTCACATAATTCATTGAAAGACGATTTATATCCTTCAATTGGAACAGAAGTGATCATTATGAATAGTGATGTTTCTTGAAAATCCTATACCTACATCCTGTATATTGAAATTGTATTCAGCTTTTGAAATCTGAAAAATCACACATCTATTTGAATAGGCGATCTTTGCATCTCTGAAAAATATCAACTCAATGAGTTTTGTACCAAAAGCGATTAAGTAATCGCTGTTGACTGATCGAAAACTCTTATGGTGAAGCTATAGTAAGCAATAGAAAAGAAATCTGTCAAATCAACATTATCACCATAATTGTCGGAATAAATCATTCTGATCATTAACCCAATTCAAATTGCACAGAAATTTCTCAAAATCATTAATGGAGTACAAATATGGAAGCAGCATTACTGTCTTACGAATCCGCTGCGCCAATTACTCTCGAAGAGATCGGAGAAACTGTTTTTCATTGTGATTCTGCCGTCAGATTCCAGAAATCAAAACAATATCTTCATAATTGTTATCGAAGTAGTCGCGTTTGTTGTTGAGTCAATCAAAGATAAAGTTTCCTCAACACAAAATTTTTGACAGAGAGCCACAATCCAAGTTCTCGAAAGAATTAAATCATTCAATGCATATTAGAAAATTCTACGTGTAAGTGGAATTAACAAATTTATTATACAATTCGACTTCTCACTCTGAATTGAGAAAATTTTTCTATCAAGCAAATAAATGATTCTTTTAAATTTACCATGAATTTAATGCTTGTGGCTTTTACTTGATGCAAATCCATATTAACTCAATGAAAAATTATATACGATTTACACTTATTTATTCAATATTGTGACGCGTTTCGTCGACACAGTATGATGTAGTCTGATGAAGTCGCTGTGTCGACGAAACGCGTCACAATATTGAATAAATAAGTGTAAATCGTATATAATTTTTCATTGAGTTAAATTTACCATAAACCGACCAAGAGCGAGGAGAAAATTTCTGTTTAACAAAATACTCCGAATACCCGAATGGTTCATTATAAATTGGAAAATAACTTAGGTCAGTCTGCATTGACGCGCTTGTTCAGATTCAAGGACACAGCGATCAACCATTCAGGTACTAAACTCGACCAGGGCTGGGTGGTTTCCAGGAAAAAAATATTTTCCCAATATTACCAACAATATAGATCCGATCCAGTTTAAATCTAGTACAAGGCAGTAAAAGAACTGTAGAAGAATGTTTTTTCTTTCAATTTTGCAGGCTTGTTCTTCTTTTTCTAGATCCTCTATGATCCTCTGATTCTTCCGCATAAGTCTTCGTGTCTGTATTTTTCAACTACTGAGGTTGAATTCGATCAGATCAGTATAGATTTCAAGTCAATGGGAAATAAAAATTTCAGATGGCTATAACACTTGCTGGATTTAGCCAATTAACGAAATTAACTGACATATTCTTATGCCCGAAATCTACCCTGCTGATTTCAATTATAATTTATTTCGTTTTAGAGTTATCCTGCCTGTGGCCGGCCGGTAGGACATAATTAAGTTTGACGTCGGATTATTCATCAGTTAGTCGAAACTAGACTATTGAAGCCAATTTCAGCCAAAATTTCTAAAATTACAAACATTTGGGAAATAAAATGGTTGCATATATTTGGTCTATCATATACCACATGTAATACGATCATTTATGAACTTGACAAATACATATTTTAGTAGTATACAGGGTGAGTCAGTTGTTTGTAGCAGGACTTCAATATCAGATAGCTATTTTTCATCACTAAATGTTCCCTTTAACATATATCCTAAGACGCCCCCTTAATGAGATACATGGTGTTAAATTTGGAGAAAATAATCATTTTTTTTGCAATAACTCCAAAGCGGTTGAAGATATTCCGATAAAACTCAGAACAGCCATAGTTCTCGTTAATAGTTAATTTCAAATATTTTCAGAGGCGTATATACGCATTCGATATTACGACTCCCCCAACATGAACGCCACTGACATTTTTGAAAATATTTTGACTGGTTTGGAGTTCTTGAAGAATTTTCTTCAAAATGTGTGGTCTTGATCGAAGGCCCTAAACCTGACCGTTTTCGAGAAAATCGGTTTCAAACATTTCAACATTTTTTTTTGAGCCATAGTTCCATAGCAAAATGCTTGGAAGATTCTTCTTGTAGAACAATCATGCAAAAAATGAAATTAAAAAAATTCGTGGTGTGTTTGACTATGTTGCCTCACAACAAATCTTAAAATTTTTGGGGCCGATTTTCTCGGAAGTGGTGTAGTTTAGACCTCGCACCAGGGGTACAATTTTTGAATAAAAATGTTCAAGAATTTCAACCCCGTCAAAAAATTTTCAAAAATGTCAGTGGCGCTCAAGTTGGGGGATTTGTAATATCGAATAAACTCTTATCTACGCCGTTGAAAATGTTTGGAACAAGTGAGAAATATTTGAAGTTAACTTCCACCGAGAAATATGGCTGTTCTGACTTTTATCGGAATATCTTCAGCCACTTTGGAGTTATTGCAAAAAAACGAATTATTTCCCCTAAATTCAAGTTCTTGTATCCTTTGTATGGGGCATCTTAGGATATATATACATATATATATTTATAGGAACTTTCAGTGATGAAAAAAAGCCTTTAATCTGATGGTGAAGTCCTGTTACAAACAACTGACTCATCCTGTATAAAGGACCTGGAAAATCCTTTCGAAGTTTTATTTATAAAGGGTTCTTCAACACATTCACGTTTAGCTACTTATGAAATTCATGTTGAAATATTCGGCGATGTAAAACCTGTATGAATAATAATATTCGATGCTTGTGTCCGCGTATTTGTATTGAATATTGCAAAACAAAGTTTAATCAAATACTTGTCGACATGTTACCTTTCATGAAATGGAAGATACATAATGAAACCAAATAAAAGGCAGACACTTATCCTTGTAATGCGTCTCAATTTGTGTAGGTATTTATTTTGTATCCGCATTTGTGTACTTATGAGGTCTGGATGTGCCTTCAACAAGAGACCAATTTGAATATTACCAGAAGAGTTTCTGTAAATATATAAGGTTAATCGAATGGCAATATCCACTTTGCTGGGCAGATCAAGTAGGTATATTTTGGGCGTTGAATTCATGTGAAAAGATGGGAATTGAATTAGTTGTGAACATTCGAACATTAAACGTGGATACTCTTGGACAAAAATGTTTACGTATATTGTAAAATAGTTATTCATGTACCAAGGACGAAAAACTATCAATTATAGTCGAGTCTGCAAATTGCTATCTGAGGCGGTGCCGAGGATAGCAAGCAGGCGAGAAAATAATTTCGTGCATATTACATTTTTTCGTCAACCTCCATATATTTTTATGAATTTTGGATCTCTTAAATAATTTCACAATAGCAAAAGACACATACACTTATGTTTGTATTGAACCTTATCTTGCCATATTCATAGTGACCACAGCGGACGATAAAGTAATTGCCTTCAGTAATCGTCGATTCTACGACCACAAAATAGTACGTAAAATGTCACTTTTCGAAGAGGTCGACGAAAAAAATGTCTACTGAAACAAAAAATCGAGGAAGTTCCGACGTGAAGTCAGGAACTTTTGCGCGCGTGTTCTATTTTCTAATCACCTCTATTGGATACTCTAAATTGAATTTACAATCGATATAAACGGTTTCCTTAGCTTTTATAAGATATGAGATGAATATAGATTTAAATGGCAGACTTGCGTAATGAGATCACAGAACTCTGACATATTATTATGTATTCTATCGGAATTGGAATTAATAAGTATCCAATAATATACGAAAAAACTTACGTCTCAAATGAGTTCAGGATACGATATTCACGAAATTCCGCTAAAATTAGCGCGTCGGAATTCTACAACTAATTACCATGTTCGAATAGGATTGGTTTCATATTTTTTGAGTTGAGGAGAAAATAATAACAAAATTTCACATAGGTATAACTCCAGAACTGTTTGGCCGATTATGCGGATGCTCTACTTACCCTGAAAATTGCAAGTCGCTACTCTTTCCGTTCTCAAGTTATCGTGAGATGAATTATATTCTTTTATAATTTTTTGAAATTTTCTCGTTATACGATTCTCACAAAATTGCACATACGTCCTTAAGTGTCTGTATTCTACAACTACTCATCAAGTTTTAATTCGATCGGATCTGTATGGGTTGAAAATAAAATTATTTTTCGGAAACCTGTTTGGCCGATTATGCCCATTAACGAACTTGACAGTTGGGCAAAATGATAAAGCGATGTTCCCCAGAACATGAGCGCAAAAATGACACTAAAACAAAAATCGAGAATAGGACCGACGTGAAGTCAGGAGTTTTTGCGCGCATGTACTATTGTCTATTCACACCTCACAGTCGCTCAAGAAATACTGCATGAAACTTGAAGCAGTGTTGCCCAATAAATGTCTGTAATTTTCTAATTTTTTGCCAAAAGTGGTCTCGAACGATTAGGTTTTACTCATCGATGAAGAATTCGAGGTCAAATTTTAATCTGCCACGATAACTTGAGAACGGAACGAGATAGCGACTTGAAACTTTCTTATCGTTACCACGTGAAAAATGCATCAACTTAATTCAAATTCTAAAATAAATAAAATAGTGAACTTACTCGATGGGGATTCGAAACCGGATCTCCTACACGGCAGCTGAGCACGCTTACATCTCGGTCATCGAGGTATACTCACAATTCTGAATCATCGACAATTAATCCACATATATGTATATTTTGAAAGTTGCTCATTTTTGCCGCTCTTGTTCCTCGGAACAGAGTGCTTATCAATTTGCCCAAATGTCTGTAATTTTCGAATTTTTGGATGAAAATGGTCTTAAACGATTTGGTTCGACTCACCGATCAAGAATCCGTGGTTGAAATCAATTCTGTCCGGCCGGTACGGTCCGGTCCGGTCCGGCTGGCCGGCCGTAGGCACGATAACTCTCGAACGAAAGGAGTTTGAGGATTGAAACTTGAAGACTAGGTTTGGAGCGTAAATACCTCGGACGAGTTTGTTTCCGGGTGAAATCCACCTAGCGGTTTCGGAGTTACGACCGTTTTTAGTAAACACATTTCTTATGAATATTTCAGGAACTGATCTCTCGATCTATCTGAAACTCAGCATCAAATTGTAGAATCATGACCTTCATATACGTGCGAAGTTTTGTATTGATCGGATTGTCGTAAAGTGGCAAAACAATTAAATTTTGTTTCTATAATAACTCTCGAACAGAATCAGCTAGGCAGTTGAAATTTTCGGAGTAGGTTTGGGAGATAAATATCTCGGTTAAGTTCGTTATTGGGCAAAATTGGCCAGATGGTTTCAGAGTAACAAAAAAAAATTTTCTTTACATAACTAATTTCAAATTAAATTTTTGGCGCTCTAGTTCCTCGGAACTGAGTGCTTATCAATTTGCCCAAATGTCTGTAATTTTGGAATATTTCGATGAAAATGGTCTTAAACGATTTGGTTCGACTCACTGATCAAGAATCCGTGGTCGGAATTCATTCTGTCCGGCCGGTCCGGCCGGCTGGCCGTAAGCACGATAACTCTCGAACGGAATGAGCTAGAGAGTTGAAATTTTCAGAGTAGGTTTGGGGGATGAATATCTCGGCTAAGTTCGTTATTGGGCAAAATCGGACAGATGGTTTCGGAGTAACAAAAAAAAAATTTTTTTTTACGAAACAAATTCCAAATCAAATTTTTTTTAATAAGCAGTTTTATCATAAGAATCCATTCATATCATTTTCAACTCTAACAAGCTAATACTTTCGGAGATATGATTTTTCAAAATTTCAATAATAAATCGTATTTCAACGTTGTCACAGAATGATATTATTCTATGTATGAATATGAATTGTCATAATGTCAAATGATGTTCCTGAGACATTATCTAATCAGTCGAAGAATTGTGAGCGAAGTGACAAAAATCTCAGTTGTTTGCTCCCAAATTAGTTTTTCTCAGAAAATTCTTACATTTCGGAACTGAACATGAAGTAAGAGATCTGAGAGTAGTGAGACTGCTTTTCATCCATAGACATAGATATAACTCTCGAACGGAATGAGGTAGGTAGTTGAAATTTTCAGAGTAGTTTAGGGAGATGAATATCTCGGTTAAGTTCGTTATTGGGCAAAATTGGCCAGATTTAATTTGATTTCTTCCATGGTGCTTTTCTCATTCTCATGATTGCTCATTTAATCTTGATAAATAAACTATTATTTGAATTGAATTTCCTTTAGGATGCAGTTCTATTATATGAATACATTGATATAATTCCCAACTCTGAGAAACCAATACTTTCGGAGATATATTTTAAGATGCAGTTTCACCATAAAAATTCATTGAAAGCAATTTCAACTCTAACAAGCTAATACTTTCGGAGAAATGATTTTTCAAAATTTCAATAATAAATCGTACTTATATGTTCACACAAAATACTATAATTATTCTATCTATGAATTATTAGGTATATGATCTGTGTTCAACAGGTATTTGAACGAGAGTGCCAAAGCTCCTGTCCACAGGGCTTTCCCACTTTTTGCGCGTATGTTCTGGGGAACATCGCGTTATAGTTTTGCCCAAATGTCTGTAACTTTCGAATTTTTTGACGAAAATGGTCTCAAACGATTAAGTTCGACTCCCCAATGAAGAATTCGAGGTCAAATTTGATTCTGTCCGTCCGGCCGTCCGGCCGGCCGGTGCCACGATAACTTGAGAACGAAAAGAGCTAGCGACTTGAAATTTTCAGGGTAGGTGGCGCATCCCAATACGACGGACAAGTTCGTTAATGGGCATAATCGGCCCAGCGGTTTCCGAGTAATAATTTTGTTTTCAACCAATATGAATCCGATCGAATTGAAACTTGGTGAGTAGTTGTAGAATATGAACCTTAGCACGTTCGTGAAATTTTGTGCGAATCGTATGGCTAGAAAATTTTAAAAAAATTATTAAAAAATATTTTTGTTGTCACGATAACTTGAGAACGGAATGAGATAGCGGCTTGAAATTTTCAGGTTAGGATGTGCACCAGAACGCGACATTTCAGTTTGTTTATGAGCATAATCGGCCAAACGGTTTTAGAGTTATAGCCATTTGAAATTTTCTGAAATTTGGTGGTTTTTTGTTCCTCATTAACTCGAAAAATACTGAACCGATGGAATTCAAACATGGTTATTAGTTGTAAAATGCCAACGCGAAAATGTTTGCAAAATTTGGTGAGGATAGCATTTGTAGAAAATTTTTAATAAATCATTAAAAATAAAAAAAAAAAATTCTATATATCAGTAACTATTCGTTTGAAATTGATGAAATTTTGCAAGAGCCTTCATAACCTAACTCCACTGCCAAGTTTCAAGTTTTAATACGATCGGTTAAATATTGTTGGAGATTCGAGCATTCTTGTGCGAGTTCAGTAGATGGGTGACCGTTACCTCGATAACTTTCGAACGAAAGGAGATAGGGACTTGCAATTTTCAGGGTAGGTTGCTTACCCGAAAGGGAGAGTTGAGTTCGTTTTTGGGCATAATCGGTCTAACGGTTTCCGAGTTATACCCACCTGGAATATTATTTCCTTGATAACTCAAAAAATAAATATTCGATCGAATTTGAAATTGATGAAATTTTGCAAGAGCCTTCATAACCTAACTCCACTGCCAAGTTTCAAGTTTTAATACGATCGGTTAAATATTGTTGGAGATTCGAGCATTCTTGTGCGAGTTCAGTAGATGGGTGACCGTTACCTCGATAACTTTCGAACGAAAGGAGATAGGGACTTGCAATTTTCAGGGTAGGTTGCTTACCCGAAAGGGAGAGTTGAGTTCGTTTTTGGGCATAATCGGTCTAACGGTTTCCGAGTTATACCCACCTGGAATATTATTTCCTTGATAACTCAAAAAATAAATATTCGATCGAATTGAAGCTTGGTATCTAGTAGTAGAAAATCAACATAAAGACGTTTTTAAAATTTTGTAAGAACCGTACCCCTAGAAAATTTGAAAAAAATGACGAAAAAAAAAATTTTAAGAACCGTACCCCTAGAAAATTTTAACAAAATCACGAAAAAAAAAATTGGTTCAAGCACTGACGTGAAGTTAGAAGCTTTTGCGCGCATGTTCTATTGTCCATTCTTCTGTATTGGACACCCTTAATCGAATTTACCATGGTAAATTATGTTGTCCATTCTCCTGTATTGGACACTTAATTCGAATTTACCATGGTAAATTCGAATTAAGAGGGTCCAATACAGGAGAATGGACAACATAATTTACCATGGTAAATTCGATTAAGGGTGTCCAATACAGAAGAATGGACAATAGAACATACGCGCAAAAGCTTCTGACTTCACGTCAGTGCTTGAACCAATTTTTAAACATTAATGTGTTCACCAGAATGAGTAAATATGATGTGAAATTTGTTTCGATATGTTACCAGTGTGGGACCATCAATATACAGTGCGCGTCAAAATTATGGAACAAATTCATTTTCTCAGAAGAAAAATATTTGGCAACAAAATCCTGAAATAGGTCAATTTTTGTTTCACTTTTACCAAATTTGTATGCATTTTTGAAGGATTTTTGTTGCACCCTGTGCCATCCCCATCAACCCTCTTAATTTTTGGAATAGGGAAAGTGGGTCATGTGGTACTTTTTTGGCAAGGTCTTTGTATCTTCTTTGCAGGCGTGCAGAAATTTTCAAGAAAAATTTTTCTCTTTTGAAAAATAGTTAGTTCAAAGATGTTTTCAGTATGTGAACTTCGTCATGGCTCATTTACTTTGAGACGATGGTACCTGATGAAATTTGTCACCGAATGATAGTCGACCATTACACTTTTGTTCATGCACAACTTTCAACCCCTCACGCCCCCCATTTTTTTCTCCATTAATGGGTTCCTAGGGGTTGAAAGTTGTGCATGAACAAAACTGTAATGGTCGACTTTTATTCGGTGACAAATTTCATCAGGTACCATCGTCTCAAAGTAAATGAGCCATGACGAAGTTCACATACTGAAAACATCTTTGAACTAACTATTTTTCAAAAAATAAAAATGTTTTCTTGAAAATTTCTGCACGCCTGTAAAGAAGATACAAAGACCTTGCCAAAAAAGTACTTTCCCTATTCAAAAAATTTAGAGGGTTGAAGGGGATGGCACAGGGTGTAACAAAAATCCTTCAAAATGCATAAAAATTTGGTAAAAGTGAAACGAAAATTGACCTGTCTCAGGAATTTGTTTTTCTTTTTTTTTTTCTTCTGAGAAAATTAATTTGTTTCATAATTTTGACGCGCACTGTATAGTTCATTTAAGACTGAAATTATTCTTCAAGCAACTACTGTCTTTTTCAATGATGTCGATCACGTGAGATAGCTTCAACTTCTAGCGGAAGGATATTCAACAACTGCGTACGTTATAAAATGGTAATTCTAGTGTCTTTGACCTTGACTTTACTCAAGTGACTATTTGTATCATCTGATGTAAATGCTTTCCAGTCCATCATTGTAATCCATACGGAATAAAAAAAAAAAAAGCACTGACGTGAAGTCAGTACTCTTTGGCGCGCGTGTTCACGGTGGCTAATTTGAATTGAATTATTCAAAATTTAACAGTGCTGTATCTAAGCTGCCATCAGGATAGAGTAACAAAGTTGGAAAAGAACACAAGTGACTCTCCTTAGTCGCACAAGCTCCTAGAAGATTTGGGAGGGTCAGTATAATCCTAATCATGTTTATAGCACGCGCGCCAAAGCAGATTGACTTTTTACACTTTTTCTTTCATTGTTAAGTCAATCTGCTTTTGCGCGCGTGCTATAAACATGATTAGGATTATACTGACCCTCCCAAATCTTCTAGGAGCTTGTGCGACTAAGGAGAGTCACTTGTGTTCTTTTCCAACTTTGTTACTCTATCCTGATGGCAGCTTAGATACAGCACTGTTAAATTTTGAATAATTCAATTCAAATTAGCCACCGTGAACACGCGCGCCAAAGAGTACTGACTTCACGTCAGTGCTTTTTTTTTTTTTTTCAAGTTCCTTTAACAAATATAGCTATCAATACAGTTTGGCTGTTAGTTTTACCGTAGATCAGAAAAAAATTCGGTTGTGGGTCCTCCGTTAGGGACAAAATTGCATCTTCTCCAAATCCGAACGCATTTTAATATAGATCTACCGAATATAGTTATTTATAAATTCGCTTCAGGGCCACCATACAGACATTTCAAATCGGAAACAACGCTATTTCCCCCAAACTGACTTGTGTCCGTGCACTGAATTGACATGAATATTCTTTTAAAACCTCACAATATCGGCTCATTACTCCCAACATAACCCAAACAACCCAAAACCATTCACTTCTCGTCTGCGCAAGCGCAGTATACTCGTGGCTGCAAGTCCTCCCAAAATTACACACCTCACAAAAAACTCCGATTCTCCAACACTAGTGGTTCAGGAGATATCGCTTCTTGAATCCACGCATGCGCAGACCCTCACCAGGGGATTCTATAGCGGAAAAGCATCCGCCACCCCAAAACCCCAATCCTCTCTGACGAAAGCACCACCAGTTAAATCACTGATGGTCTGCTCATGCGCATAACGAAAAATGCCCGTAAGGGGTTGCATCCATTTCGAAATTAGCCCCAGGGCCAAGGTAAGGACACTTTAACTCTGAAGCAACGCTACAGCCCCCAAACTGACTTGTCCTTGCACTGAATTGCTATGAATATTCTTTTAAAACCTCATAATATCGTCTCAGCACTCCCAACATAACCCATCCAACCCAAAAACAGTCACTTCTCTTCTGCGCATGCGCAATCTACTCGCGGCTAAAAGTCCTTTTCAAAATAACACACCTTACAAAAAACTCCGATTCTCCAACACTAGTGGTTCAGGAGATATCACATCTTTAATCCACGCATGCGCAGACCCTCAACAGGGGATTCTATAGAGGAATAGCATCCGCCACCCCAAAACCCTAATCCTCTCTGACGAAAACACCACCAGTTAAATTACTGATGGTCTGCTCATGCGCATAACGAAAAATGCCTGTAAGGGGTAACATCAATTTCAAAATTAGCCCCAGGGCCACGGTACGGACACTTTAACTCGGAAACAACGCTACATCCCCCAAACTGACTTGTCCTTGCACTGAATTGCTATGAATATTCTATTAAAACCTCATAATATCGACGCAGCACTCCCAACATAACCCATCCAACCCAAAAACAGTCACTTCTCTTCTGCGCATGCGCAATCTACTGGCGGCTAAAAGTCCTCTCAAAATAACACACCTTACAAAAAACTCCGATTCTCCAACACTAGTGGTTCGGAAGATATCGCATCTTTAATCTACGCATGCGCAGACCCTCATCAGGGATCTGAATTCTATGGAGGAATAGCATCCGCCACCCCAAAACCCCAATCCTCTCTGACGAAAACTACAGCAGTTAAAGGACTTCTCATCTGCGCATGCGCAATACGGAAAATGCCCGGAAAGGGCAGCATGAACCTCAAAAACATATGTTTCGGCATTAAAAGCAAAGTATTCCGCAAAATAGTAGTAATTTTTTTATTTTTTTCATGTCACGTGATCTTCACGAAATTTTGCAAAAGTGTTTGCTTTGGTCTTTTGCATCTAACTACTGAGTTTCAATTTAATCAGATCAGTATTTTTCGAGTTATCGTGAAAACAAAATTTTCAAATTTTCAAAATTTTTTTTTGCCACTTTAGGGCCGTCCGTTCAACACAAAACTTCGCAGGTATATAAAGGTCATGATTCTACAATCTGATGCCAAATTTCAAAAAGATTGAGTGATCGGTTCCGGAAATATTCATAAAAAACGTTTTTATTAAAAACGGCCTTAACTCCGAAACCGCTCGGTCGATTTCGCCCGTTAACGAACTTGTCCGAGATATTTACGCTACGAAACTACCCTGCAAATTTCAACGCTCTAAGTCGTTCCGTTCGAGAGTTATCGTGCTAACGGCCGGACCGGCCGGCCGGACCGGCCGGCCGGACCGGCCGGACGGACAGAATTGAATTTGACCTCGAATTCTTCATCAGGGAGTCGAACCCAATCGTTTGAGACCATTTTCGAAAAAAAATTCGAAAAATACAGACATTGTGACGAAATGATAGCACGCTGTTCCTTGCGGAACACGCGCGCAAAAACGGACAATTGTTTTTCTCAAGTTACCCATCGTGGCCAACGTTGAACTGAAATGATCTCAAATAGAAAAAAATTCAAACTTCAACAAAATTTCATTCAACATACAACACGTAGGAGATTTTGCGGTTCCCGAACGAGTTCAATCTTTGAGCCTATATTATTTACCGTGGACATTTTTCTGGTAAATTCATTTCATTCCACCAGATTTTCACTATTGGGGATTTAATTCATGTTACAAATTTCTTTGTATAGATGCTGATGGTCAAATAGAGAAATTGATGAAATGATTCTATTCTTATTTTTGGCGTAATGTTATTCTGTTCGACTTTTAGACCGAAAAAGGTGACAAACGCGTCATTGATGAAGAATCCAAGGTCAAAATTGATTATGTCCGTCCGTGAGTAGGAGAGATTACTTTCGAAAAAAATGAGTTAGAGAGGTGAAAACTGCAGGGTAGGTTTGGATACTAAATACGCCGGTAAAGTTCGTTAATGGGCAAAATCCCCCTCTAGTGGTTTCGGAGTTGTAGCGATCCGACATTCTGTTAATATTTCCTCAATAACTCAAAAAGTACAGATCCAATTCAATTGAAACTTGGCAAATTTTTTAAAAATTTCGTGAGTATATTGTACCTATCACTAGAAAAACAAATCAATATTTCTTCAATTTATATATGTATTTCAGAAACTGTTTGTCAGATTTCGCTTAAATTCCGCACAAACCTTCAAGCTGAATTTTATTTTCCAATATTTTCGAAAATGCAGATCTGATCAATTGAAATTCAGCACTCGGTTGACGTGAAGTCATTAGCTCTTGCGCGTATGTTCTACTATCTACTCACTTCTATTGAACACTTTTTATTGAATGTAGCATCGATTTACCGTTTTCCCAGCTTTTGTAATATTGTAATACATTTGACACCATTTTAATGAGATACTTCAGTAAAGACAGAATCTATGATCACATAATATCCAATTCGGTCATACAGTGTGCGTCAAAATTATGGAACAAATTCATTTTCTCAGAAGAAAAATATTTGGCAACAAAATCCTGAAACAGCTAGGTCAATTTTTGTTTCACTTTCACCAAATTTTTATGCATTTTTGAAGGATTTTTGTTGCACCCTGTGCCATCCCCATCAACCCTCCAAATTTTTTGAATAGGGAAAGTGGGTCATGAGGTACTTTTTTGGCAAGGTCTTTATATCTTCTTTACAGGCGTGCAGAAATTTTCAAGAAAAAATTTTCTTTTTTGAAAAATAGTTAGTTCAAAGAGATTTTCAGTATGTGCACTTTGTCATGGCTCATTTACTTTGAGGCGATGGTACCTGATGAAATTGGTCACCGAATGAAAGTCGACCTTTACAGTTTTCTTCATGCGCAACTTTGAACCCCTTTCAACCCCCTCATATTCTAATTTTTCACGTGAGGGGTTAAAAGGGGTTGAAAGTTGTCCGTGAACAAAACTGTAATGGTCGACTTTCGTTCGTTGACAAATTTCATTAGGTACCTGAGGTACCATCGTCTCAAAGTAAATGAGCCATGACGAAGTTCACATACTGAAAACATCTTTGAACTAACTATTTTTCAAAAAAGAAAAATGTGTTCTTGAAAATTTCTCCACACCTGTCAAGAAGATACAAAGACCTTGCCAAAAAAGTACCACAGGACCCACTTTCCTATTCAAAAAATTTAGAGGGTTGATGGGGATGGCATAGGGTGCAACAAAAATGCATAAAACTTTAGTGAAAGTGAAACAAAAATTGACCTGTTTCAGGATTTTGTTGCCATAATTTTGATGCGCACTGTTAATATTCTATTGAAATCGTAATACCAACATACGATACAATACATATCATATAAACGAACATAAAAGTCGAATTCGGTTGCGCAACCTACCCTGAAAATTGCAAATCGTGATCTTTATCTGTTCTCAAGTTATCTTGAGATACATAATCCTCACAAAATTCACCGAACGTTTTTATGTCGATATTATACAACTAGATACCAAATTTCAATTCGATCGGGTCTCTATATTTTGAGTTATCGAGAAAATAATATTCCGTGGGTATAACTCCGAAACCGTTGGGCCGATTATGCCAAACAACGAACTTAAGATCTCCCATTCGGGTGAGCAACCAACTCTGAAAATTTCAACTCCCTACCTCTTTTCGTTCGAAAGTTATCGAGGCAACGGTCACCCATCCAGCTACTGAACTTATCCAAGGCTGCTCGGATCTTCAAAAATATACATCCGATCGCGTTCAAACTTGGAAATTGGCTGTAGGGTTAGGATTCGAAGGCTCTCGCAAAATTTCAGCGATGTCGGACGAATAGTTTCTGATATATAGATTTTTTTTCAATGATTTTTTTTTTAATTTCTGGTGATACGATCCACACGAAATTTCGTAAGAATTTTCACGTTGGCATTCTATAACTAATAAACATGTTTGAATTGGATCGGTTTTGTACTATTCGAATTATTGAGAAAAGAATAACCAAATTTCAGATGGGTATTTTTCAACTAATAACCATATTTAAATTGGATCAGTTTAGTATTTTTCGAGTTATCAAGGAAATAACAATCACATTTCAGATGGAGATAACTCCAAAACCGTTTAGCCGATTATGCCTATTAACCAACACAAATGTCGCATTCAGTGTACAACCTACCCTGAAAATTACAAGTCGCTATCTCTTTCCGTTCTCAGGTTATCGTGACGTAAATAATATGCTTTAGTAATTTTTTTTTGTTATTTTCTATAGCGATAATATGTAAACCGGCGTTCGGAAATTCCAACATTAAACAATTCATATTAAAGTATTGTCGTTCGAATCTTGAAATGATGTAAATTATGTAATTGAAATACGAAAGTAGATATACTGAACATTAAAATAAGCAGGAAAATGAAACTAGTATCACGAGTTGTTTCACGCGGTATAGCTCAAACTTCGTTGACAACACTAGAATGAATGTGTGGCTGATTGATTCCATGACTGCCAGTATTTCCAAGTCAAAGGCTTTGCCTTGAGAGGAAATTTCAATAGTTTTATTGCAAGGAAGGAGTAACGCACTGTAGAATTCATTCGAGGTACTGCTCTTTATGTCCATACTGCTCTCCGCACGTGAGTAAACAAGATAATGTTTTTATTCGATAACGGTTCCTGAATGTCTTCGGCATTGTATTGCGAATACTTCATGGGTCTATCTAGAGTCGATATGCCCTCTTCCCGATTCATAATATGCCCTATTATTATTATTATTGACTGTTTAACCCTTTATAGGTCATTGGGATACTATTGTCCCACCCATGCTACAGTGAACGTTCTTTGGGATTAATGTGTCCCTATCTCATTACCACACGCGTAGGTTGCTGTAACATCATTACAGAATACCCGGTCTCTAGAATTCGGCTATTGTTCGCTAGAGGTCGTTGAAATTGAGCAAGGTGGGACATATTTGTCCCAATGCCCACGGGGAATCCCCGATTTATTAATTTTACATGCAGTGAATAGTTTATGTTCGTGAATATCATCCTCCTCTGATTGTTTTTTGTTATTCAGTGTTTCTGTGCAGAATTAAGGGTAAGTAGGATGATTTACAATTAAAAAGTACAGGAAAATAAGCAGCATTTTGAAATTTCGTTCAGAATAACTAGCTAAATCAATAATAACGATTTTTTATCAAGATTGGAATTATTTTTTTTTTGCAAAATACTACATTTTTTTTTAATGATTCAACTTGTTATTGTTTGTACACAATCTACCCTAATACCATCTAGGAATTTTTAAGAGATATTCATTTCGGCTAGGAAGATTTTTCATGAATTTGAGCAAAATCTACCTAATACCCAATTAGTAAAAATTCAAATTTATTAAAACTTGGTTATGTGATTATAATTAATTTCTGTCTTCTGAGCAATATGAAATTTTCTTTTGTGCATTTCATCAGATTAATGATTAATTCAGTTTCGACGCTGTAGTAGCGAAAAATCCAGTGGCGTAGGTGAAAAAGGTAAGTAATTGCTTTTCATTTCAGATTATGGCGGGTTTGTCTCAGAAGGAGCTTGAGAGGTTAGTTAACCAAATCGCATTAGAACTTGAAGGAATCACAGATGAGCAGGCTGAAAATTTCGATATTGATGGTGACAGCGACGCAGATGATGAGTTTCCGTTGGAGTCACTGAGAAGTTCTGCTTCCACGAGTAGAGGGAACAGCGTAGACACAACAAAGAAGCGTAAGGAATTTTCAAAAGCTGATAGTGGGACAGACGAAGAAGAAGAAAAGGAAGAAGAGCGAAGATGTAGAAAAGAGCAGATACGTAATAGTGAAGATACTTTCAGATTGAGTGAATCGGAAGACGAGGAGGAGGAAGACGAAAGAGAGGAGGACTTTTTTGACTGGAAATCACATGGAATAAATCCAAAGTTATTCAACTTTTCAGATTTTTTGTAATAAATAATATATTCAACGAAATAGATGTGTTTGGATTCTTTTTTAAATGGTGGGACAATATTATCCCAATGAACATAGGAGAAAAATATCGCGCGCAACGAACATTGGGACGATAATGTCCCACCAAAAATTTTAGGTTTAGACCTAATTTAGAAAAAAATTGAAAACGTTCTTAACATTATAGATCTTATAGTAATCAGTAAACAAAATTTCATAGCAGTAGTTCAATTGCCACTCTTTTGCCCTATAAAGGGTTAAGTTTCGGAACTCTAATTGCTCCTAATAAAATGAGCAATGTGGCATTGCCTTTGATGCAACTTCTCCATAGAGATCATAACATGGAGATTTTATTGTAAGGAAATTTTGTAATAGCAACATTCACATGACACTATTTGAAGTAAAATTTTATTGTTGTAATTTACTATGAAATGTATTTTGAGGAAGGAGACATTCAATCAGCATCGATTTATGACTTAGGGTGTTGTGTCATCTTATTTTCACTTTTGAAACATCATAAACTTCTTCTGGAATGTCTCATGATAATGCAAACTTATAGGTAGCGTAGCACCGTGTAGTTGGATTCTAGTCAGGTATATGACTGTGATATTTTGTATCAAATAAATCATTGAATAATTCATTTGTAAAAAGAAACGATAAGATTATGTGAATTCATAACTCTGCAAGGAATTGCTGTAACGGTATCAGAAAAAGTTTATTTCCTCCAGTAGAGGCATCGTTGATTTCTTAATTCTTTGATAACAGATAGATTTTAGACGTACCTTGAACATTTTCAATACTGTTTGAATATTTCTAATATAATTTCCGAATGACAGAAGGGGTTTAAGAAGCAGAAATATGGGGTGTATTCTAAGCTGCATGAGACATTTCGGTAGGGATCACTTTTGAATAACATTTGTGTTCAGGAAGGTTGTCCAGTTTAATCATATACACTGCGCGTCAAAATTATGGAACAAATTCATTTTCTCAGAAGAAAAATATTTGGCGACAAAATCCTGAAACAGGTCAATTTTTGTTTCACTTTTTTATTGCATTTTTGAAGGATTTTGGTTGCACCCTATGCCATCCCCATCAACCCTCTAAATTTTTGGAATAAGGAAAGTGGGTCATGTGGTATTTTTTTGGACAGTTCTTTGTATCTTCTTTACAGGCGTGCAGAAATTCTCAAGAAACAAATATTCTTTTTTAAAAAATAGTTAGTTCAAAGAGGTTTTCAGTATGTCGACTTTGTCATGGCTCATTTACTTTGAGACGATGGTACCTGATGAAATTTATCACCGAATGAAAGTCGACCTTTACAGTTTTGTTCATGTACAACTTTCAACCCCCTCACATTCTAATTTTTCATGTGAATTTTCATGAAATATGACCAAAATTATTATTGGAAAAATGGGTTCAAGCCCTGTGGACAGGAGCTTTCTGGCGCTCTAGTTCAAACAGACAAATTATATCTCCGAAAGTATTGGTTTCTCAGAGTTGGGAATTATATCAATGTATTCATATAATAGAACTGCATCCTAAAGGAAATTCAATTCAAATAATAGTTTATTTATCAAGATTAAATGAGCAATCATGAGAATGAGAAAAGCACCATGGAAGAAATCAAATTAAATCTGGCCAATTTTGCCCAATAACGAACTTAACCGAGATATTCATCTCCCTAAACTACTCTGAAAATTTCAACTACCTACCTCATTCCGTTCGAGAGTTATATCTATGTCTATGGATGAAAAGCAGTCTCACTACTCTCAGATCTCTTACTTCATGTTCAGTTCCGAAATGTAAGAATTTTCTGAGAAAAACTAATTTGGGAGCAAACAACTGAGACTTTTGTCACTTCGCTCACAATTCTTCGACTGATTAGATAATGTCTCAGGAACATCATTTGACATTATGACAATTCATATTCATACATAGAATAATATCATTCTGTGACAACGTTGAAATACGATTCATTATTGAAATTTTGAAAAATCATATCTCCGAAAGTATTAGCTTGTTAGAGTTGAAAATGATATGAATGGATTCTTATGATAAAACTGCTTATTAAAAAAAATTTGGTTTGGAATTTGTTTCGTAAAAAAAAATTTTTTTTTTGTTACTCCGAAACCATCTGTCCGATTTTGCCCAATAACGAACTTAGCCGAGATATTCATCCCCCAAACCTACTCTGAAAATTTCAACTCTCTAGCTCATTCCGTTCGAGAGTTATCGTGCTTACGGCCGGCCGGCCGGCCGGCCAGATGGCCGGACCGGCCGGACAGAATGAATTCCGACCACGGATTCTTGATCAGTGAGTCGAACCAAATCGTTTAAGACCATTTTCATCGAAATATTCCAAAATTACAGACATTTGGGCAAATTGATAAGCACTCAGTTCCGAGGAACTAGAGCGCCAAAAAGTGGTCAAAAATTGGACAGCTCGAATGCGCTTCGTAAAGATTAGTTGCGTTGGCATAAATCTACTTGACAACATTTTTGTCATGGAAATACGTTATGAAAAGAAAACATTTTTGTCTAATTTCCACTGAAAACTTTGATAAAAGGACCGGTTTTCAAGAGACACAGACGGTCTCAGGTTATAGTTAGTTTTATGCTACGAAACTGGTCGTGTTAATAAAATTTGCAGCGGAAATTAGACAAAATTCTTTCCATTCGAGTCGAAATTAATCCTACAATCTTCAGTGTCGGTAATTCTGCTACTACCACACCTCATAATTTCATCGGTGGATCAGTAATAGGAAATAATTCGAGAAAAGCACTGACGCGAAGTCGGGTGCTTTTGCGCTTACTCTATTCATACATCATACGGAGTCGATCGAGCTGAAAACCTATACTCGATTGTCAAATGGCGCACAAATCTTCAAGCGATTTGTGCGTAATATCAGCGTAAATTGACAGATAGTTACTTATTGAAATATGAAATTTGTTAAGAGTCAAAATCCTCACGAAATTTTACAGAAATTTGCGCGATGGCACTCCACAACTAATGAGCAAGTTTCAATTCAGTCGGATTTTTTTTTGAGTTATTGTCGCTATCTCTTTCCGTTCGAAAGTTATCGTAGCAACGGACGACTGCCCCGATAGAATCGAACCTAATCGTTTGAGACCATTTTTGGCAAAAAAATTCGAAATTTGTAGACTCTTGTCTTCAGCAGTCTTTAACATATTCCACTGAACACATGAATTATTTGTCGCTTCTGTAAATCAGGTCGGGTATATTAATCGTGTCATTTGTGGTTCATAAGAAATGTATTCGGTCCGAATCGAAGAATGACCCGAGGAATGATGATTATGATAATAAAACTCTTCGGAATCATTTAAATGGTATAACGCTTCAAGTACGGGAGCTACCGCACGAATGGTTTGTTTGTTTTAGACCGATACCTTTTGAGCGAGTAGGGTGTGCCGTAGTTTTATTGCTCTTTGGTCAGTCTCCTATTAGCTGACAGGGTCTCATGGTTGATCCCCCTCAGCTCGGCTTGCTAGCCTCCATAGCAGTGTTGCCAGAAATGCAGAATTTTCTTCAATATGCAGAATTTTAGCCTCAAAAAAGAGCTGATGAAGAAAAGAAGAATATTTCAGGGAAACCATTAAAATATGAAGAATTTTTGAAATTCACATATTTTTGGAACAATTTTACTCATTTCGTATGCGTTCTGACATTTTCGATAAAATTGTTTAGCTACAACTTGAAATTATCGGCCTCGAGATGGTGCTTGCAGTAGTAAAATAAAAATATTGCAGTGTGAAACAGGTCAAACTGGGGATTGGCCCGATTGAGGAAGTTTTTAACTTTACTAACAGTGGGTAGGTAGGTACTCCAAAATGACGTTACACACCACTGCAGAAATATGAAGAATTTTTGAGGATAAATTGAAGAAATTTGATAAAAAGAATCTGGCAACACTGCTCCATAGGGTCATTAGTCGATCCCCTGCATCGCTGACAATTATATGGGTCTCAGGTAACATCTCCACTGCCTTGTCGGTGTATTACCTACATAAGGTCCATTAAGTAATCATTAAAGGATACTGTGGGAGGTATACTCATTATTCAACGGTTTTTTTCTGGGTTTTCTCTACCAAACTCTGAAAAATATCTATAAAATAAAAATTAATTATTTGGTGATTTGCTTCTGCGTAAGAAACACAGGATATTTGTCAGAAGCAATCAATTGAACAATGTTGCCTAACAAACAACAACGAAACAACATCAACGAAGAAACAACTATAGCGTAACGTTTCGGAGTCTATATCAGACCCCTTCTTCAGACGCTCAACGAAAATCGAGAGAATTATTTTGTTGATAGTTATTTGGTGAAATTCAAGAATTTATAGATATTTATAGATATTTTTCAGAGTTTGGGAGAGAAAACCCAGAAAAAAACCGTTGAATAATAAGGTCCATTCTCCTAGCAAGTAGGATTAGGCCCTTTACTAAGTTCCTCGCACGGTTTCTGGCACTCAGGGTCGTGTCGTCGCTCCCATAGTCTCCATCGTTTGTGGGCTGGACAGTTAATTATGACATATGAGGCAGTTTCGTCTGCCTCTCCACATTTCCTAGAAACATGGTTTTCTCTGAGGATCCTCATGTTGTTCAAGTGCTTTCTCAGGATACAGTGTCCAGTTAATAGGCCAGTTGCTATCCTGAGCTTACACCTACTCAGTAGTAAGACTTCTTTAGTTAGTGAGGGACAGGGCTGCCCCATCATTAACTTACCATACCGCTGGCCCCAAGTTTTGTTCCAGTGCCAAGTGCGCTGTGCAAGGATCCATTTCTCAGTGACGCCTCTCACAGCCGATTTGGTCACCCCTCCTTCCGGCTATGGTCCGAAGAGGGGAATAGCCGAGCCCTCTGTAGCAAGTGCGTCTGCTCTTTCGTTCTCTTCAACCCATGTTTGCCCCGACAACCACCTGAGCCCAACTAGGTTTCTGGCAGCCAACGTTTCCAGGTACTGTTGGCATTCCAGCACAAGCCTGGAGTTAATTCTCCAGCTGGCTATTGCCTTAAGTGCTGCCCGGCTGTCCGAGATAATTCGTATGTTCCTATTGGAATAGTCAATACGAATATTCTCCACGACACATGTTATGGCGGCTACCACTTCCATCTGGAATATAGTGGTGCATTGCCCAAGCGACATCGAAATGCTCACATTGGGTGCAGCCCCATACACTCCAGATCCAGAGCGTCCGCCCATCAATGAACCATCCGTGAACCATGTCAGTTCACTGTGTGCTCTTTTCTCCCCCTCCGTGGAGGGCTTTAGCCCCATGTTTTGCCAATTGAACGAATGTTACTTTTCGGCTGTATTATCTGAGAATGTCATTTAGCATATAACCATGTCGACTGGTGTATTTAGATGGTAATATACTTTTAAACCAGCCTCGAACTTATGCCTATGAGAAAAATAAATAAATTCATCTTGTAAGGATAAAAAGTATATTCTTCTCAGTACTTCTTGAAGCCTCTAGCACTCATTGCGGTTACTGCCATGCGTAACTGTCACCAGTTTTGCCATCCTTACTACATATGGGCAAAATTATATTATTTTTGTACGAGTGAGCAGAAACTGTGAAGTTGTACGATATCATAGTAAACAAAGAATAAATTTCGTAAAACTAGTTTAAATTCTGGTACATTGTGGAGGTAGATCTCGTACCGAATGCAAACCTCGAAATCGTGTAAATGGAATAACACTATCTCTCTTGCTCGGTAGAAACTAAACGGTTCTCTTTACTGAGTCGACGACGACAGATGGCAAGCGAAGAAGATTTCACTGCCTTCCGATATTTCCAGCAGTTTCAGCTTTATCACTGGAAATTGTCTGTCATATCATGCCCTGATAATTCTCAAGTAAATCAGGTAATTATTTATAATCAAATTTAAGCCTCCAGGCAATTTGTAAAAATAGAAAATAATTTGAATAATGTGTAGCCGTTATAAGAAATGGTGAAAATGTTTATATGGAAAGTCGGATGTTATATTTTTCGTTTCAGATTCGCTTTCCCTCTCTTAAACGAGTACAATCACTGGATTTGTAAGAGTATTCAATTTCTGAAGCTTAAATTGAAATAATTGTGCTGGGTATCAGAGCTAGATTAGGTTTGATCCAGTGACTGTTATGCAGAGGCATATTATATTATATTAGGCATACATAGTTTTTGGGCCTTTCTAAAAAGTCTAATTGGTAGTGAAAATACAATGAATATGGAGCTCTATTTTTTTTGGGCTGTTGTTCCTCGGAACAAAGTGCTTATCAATTTGCCAAATGTCTGTAATTTTCGAAGTTTTGGCTGAAAATGGTCTCAAACGTTTTGGTTCGACTAACTGATTAAGAACCTGTGGTCAAAATCGGTCCGGTCGTCCGTCCGTTAACACGAACTCTCGAACGGAATAAGCTAGACAATAGAAATTTTTAGGGTAGGTTTGGGAGATAAATATCTAGGTTAAATTCATTATTGGGCAGAATAATAAAAATGTTCAATATAAAATAAAGTCGTGAATGACATGCGACGGCAAAAAACTCAGTTTTTGTCATTTTCGGAGTAACGAAAAAAAATTTTTTTTACATTACAAATTTTAAGTAAAATTTTTTTAAAATGCAGTTTCATCATAAGAACCCATTGACATCATTCTCAACTTTAGCAAACTAATACTTTCAGAGATATGATTTTTCAAACATTCAATAATTAATTTTATGAGTTCCTAGAATGCTCTAATTATAATAAGCTGATGTAAGTAAGTATGTTAATTGACCATATGAGGTGAGTCATAGACTTACCTTTTGAATTTAATTTCTTATGATGCAGTTCTATCATAAGAATCCATTTATATCATTCCCAATTCTGGGAAACCAATACTTTCGGAGATATGATTTGTCAAAGTTTGAACAAGAGCGGCAAAGTTCCTGTCCACAGGGCTTTCCCACTTTTTCATAATATTGCTTGTCAAACATTTCATATTTATCACAAACGCAAGTTGGAACTGAATGGTTGACTTCAAATTGTGTTCACATCACGTACCCAATTGTTGACTGGTCTTTAGTGAATTTCAAATCAATCCAAACATTTCTTCAACATAGGTAGGTATATGTATTATGTTTCTTCTGACATAAATCATAATGAAGATGTTTAATATAAATTAAAGACGTGCATGAGAAGCTACGCGGAACGACTCAGTTTTTATCATTTTCAACATCCTTATTCGATATGTGAATATATAATATTTTTTCCATTCTTTAATTTGTCAATATTTCCTAAAATTTTTGAAAATTTCAAAGGTGAATAAAGACTAATATAGGAACCTCGAGGACAATATAGCAACTAGTACTATTTTGTGAACGGACCAAACAATTCTGGAATTAAGGAACAAATAACTGAACAAGCACTGACATGAAGTGAGGAACCTTTGCGCGCATGTTCTATTGTGCACTCACCACTATTGGACACTCTTAATCGAATGTAGCATCGATATATACCGTTTTCTCATCTTTAATAATATATGGATTAATGTCATACCATTTTAATGACTGACTTCAGTAACATGAGAATATAAGATAACAGAATTTTCAATTCTGACATAATATATTTTCTATTGTAATTGAAATACAAAAAAACTTACGCCCCAAGTAACTCCAGAATATGATATTCACGAAATTCGCTAAAATTAATGGATCGGCATTCTACAAATAATCACCGAGTTTTAATTGGATCAGATTTGCACATTCTGAGTTATTGACAAAATAACCACAACATTTCAGATGAGTATAACTCCAAAACTATTTGACCGATTATGCCCTTCTAGCTACTGAATTCAATCAAGGCTGCTCGGGTTTCCAACAATATAGATCCGATCGTGGAGCTTGGCAGTAGATTTAGCTTTTGAAGGCTCTCGCAAAATTTCAGCGAATCCGGACGAATGCTTCCTGCTTAGTAGAATTTTTTTAATTCTTTTTTAAATTTTTTATCTATCGTCATGAAATTTTGCATGAATCTCGCTGGCGTTCTATAACTAATTGCCATGTTTGAATTAGATCGGATACGTATTTTTCGGGTTAACAACCAAATTTTAGATGGGTATAACTCCAAAACCGTTCATCCGATCATGCCTATTATTAAACTCAAATGTCGCAATCAGATGCACAACCTAATCTAAAAATTGCAAGTCGCTATCTCTTTCCGTTCTCAAGTTATCGTGACAGAATCAAATTTGAGCTCGACTTCATCATCAGGGAGTCGAACCCAATCGTTCGAGATCATTTTCGTAAAAAAATTCGAAAATTACGGACATTTGGGCAAGATGATAGCTCGATGTTCCCCAGAACATGCGCGCAAAAACGACAGAACTGTGAAATCGATGTGTACCTCTGATATCGCCACTGAAAAATATTGGGTTCAGAAGAATCGAGTTTATCTGAATCTTGCTCTCCGGACCGTTTCAAACAATTCAGTTCCCTCATTATGTTGGAATCGATTAAGGTACGCAATTCTCATAAATGGCGAATGATGATGGAAAAGCAGATACCGAAGAAGAGAAAAAGATTAGCGAGCCGCCGTTGATCGTGGAAAGTACTGATTATCTGTCGCCAATAAAGCAGCATCCCCATTAGATCATCAATTTGCAACTGAATAACCTTTTTCGAATTTTACATAAAATCTCGTTCAAGACTAATTTCTGCCCGTATCGGCTCGACGATATTAACAACGTCTTTAGTGCCTGAGAAATCACACTCAATTTGCGTTCGAATCTCTGCCGCTGCTGATCTTTATCTAGATTGTAATAAGAACGTACGTAAAATTGATATTCACTTTTATGTTTAGCGGTTAATAAAATACATCCTACAAAGTGACGAACTGGGAGCCACCATGGAAAATTTATTATCTTCTCGATTAAATCAAGGCACGAAACGATGATTGAGAAATATAATATTACTTCAAGGGCATCGAATATGGTTTATTCGAAACTACGAGTAGCCCGCCCCGACTTCGCACGGTTGAAATGCTGATACTAAATATACTACAGAATTTCTTTTTATGCAACGTTCACGGCATTTTGTCTTTAGACAATACAAACATGTTTTCTTTAGAGGTTACTCTTGAAAGAGCGACATATAATTGGCCATGTGAATAACACTCAACGCTCAAATCCAAGCCTGTAGCGTTGAAAGTTGGACCCTGCGATTTATCAATGGTCATTGCAGAATATATCTTTACCGGAAATTGAAGGCGTTTAAATTGGATCAGTAAATCCGATGGTATCAGAGGAATTCGGGTAATCAGCCAGGATAGATCCTGGCTGAGGCAAGCCTCACGCTCTACAGATGATTCTCTGGCTCGCTGTATTTGATTTCTATCCCTATCCTGGCTGTGGTGATCCTCAAGCTGTACGAGCGATTCTGTGGCTCTCAGAACTCTATGTCTATCCCGAACGTGGCTGCGGTGAGCCTCACGCTCTACTGAGGATTCTCTTTCTCTCGCAGCTCTTTATCTATCCCGCAGCTGGCTGAGGCGAGCCTCACGTTCCATTGACGATTCTTCATCTGTTGCTGAAAGTGCTCTTCTGGCATTCACTGTATAGTACTACGAACAACGACGTCTTTCAAACATGACTTTATAATTTAGAGCTCCGATAAACGCGTGCGATCGCTGCTAATCCATAAGGTGCAATAGGGCAAAGCATGGATCATACTTATATGCGGAATTACCCGTTAAACTTTTCCACTTATATATATATATATATATATATATTCCTTGTCCATGTCTATGTCTCTTCAATCTAAGCAGATCAAAGATACTACTATTTAATCTTTGGGGCAAAGCGCGGCCTTCGATGCGCTATTCATAGCGCATGCAGCCGGCCCCCTGTCAGTACCACCGCAACCGCTATGTCCCTGCATTTTAAATCAGCAATATCCTCGAAACTATTCATTTAAATTACATGCTGTAACAGGCCATATTGATCAATATTAAATGCACAATTCATTTAAGGTAGTTAATTGGATAAGGATCAATGCTGTATTGCTTAAAATAGCTTCGTAGTTAAGCCATTATTTCTCGTAGAATGTAAAGGATAAAAAATGGTTATTGTGGCTTATCCTTAAGAGATAGACTTTTCTGTAGACCTTTTTAAGGTGCACCATACTGTACTACATTATTTTGATCTACCTCGTAGGGTTCAGCCAGCGTTTGCAGTGTAAGCGCAAAAAAATGTGTTTATTTACGACATCACATTAGAAACCTGTTAAATTATCAGTGTTTCTCTAATATATTATGCATGTATTATACATATAAACCTTCCTATTGAATCACTCTATCTACTGAAAAGGACTTCATTGAAATCCTTAGCGTAGTTTTAAAGATCTAAGCATACATAGGGACAAACAGACAGCGGGAAGCGACTTTGTTTTATACTATGTAGTGATGATTAACTCGTATAACATTCAATGAGGTGAACTGTGGCTAATTGTCAATAACTAAAGAAGACACACGGTGAAATATTCATTGACTTCAACCATCAACAAATATTTTGCGTGGGTCGTGCTAGGTCAGCTCAGTGTTACTCAAAGGGCAGACACGAAACGTGGTTTCATGGTTGTTACCAATCATCAGCGTGACTTAGCACCCCTAGGAAACTTAATTCCATCAGTTGCGAAGTCGGGAAAGACTCCCACCAGTGGCACCTATGGAAATCCTTACGATCTCCGACCCTCTGCGATGAAGAAACCATGAGCGATGTTATCGGCGACGTTCATTCGTTTGCTGTAAGAGGGTCAGGGACTGCAAGGCCGTCAACCTATATAAGACCCTTACGGAAAACGCCCGGTTCAGTGTGATTAGATAATTAAACCATGAAACCGCGGTTCGTGTCTGCCCTTGAATGACGCATTCTTCTTTGGGGAACACTGAGCGATGAGGTGTCTAGTTCGGCCACGCGGAATATTTGTTGATGGTTTAAATCAATCACCATTTATGTCTTATTTAGCTCATATAACCCGGAATAATAAGTTGGCCAAGAGTAAGTCCAGATCGTAACAAAACTTGAAGATGGAATAGTTGAATCAGAATGGACATATCGATAGGGTCACTTACATTTAGTGCGGAATTCGAAAACAAAGGCAGAAATTGGTTCAAGCACTGACGTGGAGTCAGGAGCTTTTGCGCGTATGTTTTATTGTCCATTCACCTCTTTTGAACTCTCTTCAAGACCATTTTCGGCCTAAAAATTCGAAAATTACATACATTTGGGCAACATTATAACGCGATCATTCGGCACAAAAACTGCTTTTAAGTATATCCGATTTTAACATTTGTTTAAAATACATACAAAAGAAAGTATTGAAATCGAAGTGGGGCATGATTTTGACCCTAACTGAAATTCATCAATTGAGTTGTCGTGCATCGTGCATCGAAGTTATAAGACGAAGATAAAGAGGCTATTAATAACCAGATTAAACAGTCTGTCGTGAAAGCACCCAAAATGACCACGCATAAAACGAATTTAGAGACAATAGAAATTTCTTTGTGCACAACAATATTTCTCCAGGGATTAATGTGGGCAAACAATATCACAATTGTTAAATTCTACCATCATCAGACTAGGACCAGCAATTAAACTTATCAGATATTCTCATAGCACTATGAATATAATCTAATGGAACTTTCTAAAAATTATGGTATGAAATTATCTGTTAGGAAGCTGCCAATTCTCTTCGTTTTTTGTTATGAGAAGTGAGGTGAATTTGATATCATTGAAATCATATTTCATTTCTCTCCTTTATCTGAAAATATTCAAGTTCGCAGTGACTGAGTTGATGATGAAAATATCACAGGGGTACAATTTATATTAACACCATCAGACCCGTATGAGAAAAAGTAGAAATATATAGATAAAACAAAGTTATTTTCATGTCGAAAATGTTGATCGTGGATTGGTAATATAGTAATAGTAAGTACTATTTATTTATCCTTTCCGACATAATGTACAACGATGTAGGTATCGGACATTACGTTAATAAGGAAGATAGCAAAATATTAATAAAGAAGATAACAAACATTAATCCTGGATGGTTGGTCGGTCTACTTGAATCTCTTCAGATCGAATTTTACTGGGAATATTATATCATACGTTGGGAATGACTCAAAAACTGGTCGTATGCTACACAGAGTAGAAGCTATTTCTAATTGAGTGTTGCTCTATTTTTAGATGCACAAAATAGAATACTCGAAGTTCAAAAGAATATAATATACAGTGTGGAACAGCCGAATGGAATAAATTCAATATTTTGATTTCTGTACATATTTATGGAAAATCCCGAAGCACGTCAAATTCCAATTTCAAATTGATTGTTAGAGTTGAGAATGATATCAATGGATTCTTATGATGAAACTGCATCTTGAAAAAATTGAATTTGTAATGTAAAAATTTCGAAAAGTGATATATCCGAAAGTACTAGTTTCTTAGAGTTGAGAAGGATATCAATGGATTCTTAGGATGAAACTGCATCTTAAAAACTATTGAATTTGAAATTTGTAATGTTAAATGTGATATATATCTTGAACGGAAACCATAAGATATATTTTGAAAAATAGAGGTCGAAAAGATTATTTAAGCGATATATGGTAGCAATATCTATATATATATATATATATATATACAGTGCGTTTCAAAAAGTACGTACCAAGAGGAAATTTTCTTGCCTGTATAGTTTTTTCAAATTTTGGTATTCGGGAAAGTTGGTGCTCAAGAAATGATGATTTTCGACATGTATGTCATTGATCCTGTTACTCTGCAAACCTATCCAAATTGACATTTTTTAGAAAAATGACTTTGTTCTAGATGAGGTCTGTATTGCGTTTTTAGTGGTATTTGAGTTAATAAATTCACAAGTGATTTCAGAGGATTGGAGTATTCTTCTTCAGATGTGAAATCAAAGAATTCAATTTCTTATGATGCTCCAAGAATAATTAGCAAGATATTAGCCCTTTGCGCATTTCATGTCTCAAGATTGTGAGGTTTTCACGATAGTAATCATATTGTATGAAGAACATTGAATTAATATATTCATTGGAATTACATCCCGAATAATTTTTCAAATTTCCGCAGATCCCGAAGCTCCCTCTAGCGTGCTGTCATCAAAATATTAATATCAAAACCTTTCGGAATTTAACCATGAAATTTGGCATTTTGGTATAAAATGAAATTCTGAGCAACATTTCTTTCAGAAACTTTTTGATATTGTTCTGATTTCTACGTCTTTCGGTTATTTTTCTAAAAAAATGTAAATTTTGACAGGGTTGCAGAGTAACAGGATCAATGACATACATGTCAAAAATCATCATTTCTTGAGCACGAACTTTCTCGAAAACCAAAATTTCAAAAAACCATACAAGCGAGAAAATTTCCACTTGGTGCGTACTTTTTGAAACGCACTGTATATATACATATATACATATATAACATAGGATAATGCGGAATTACCCGTTAAACTTTTTCATTTATGTATTGAACAAATAATTTGCGTAATGGCTAAAACATTTTAATGAGTTGAAGGAATATCGAGACTGTAACTTGCTATTGTTATCTGATGTAAATAATTCACATATATATTTAATAGTAATTCACCCATTCACGTATCCATTGTTTCAGTAAAAATTACTAGCATTTGGTATGTACCACATTTTCCATCAATGTTATTTCCACTTCACATCAATTATCTGTGAAAACTATTAACGATTAAATTAACTGCTCTATAGTAATATAGTTGCAGTATGCCCAGTTATTCTCTTGAGTAGTTATTGGTGTGGTTTTTTTCACATTTCCAAAACTACTTTTTTATTGTAGGCGAACACCTGATTGAAATATTGCGATAAGAAAATCTGCCATACCAAAATTTTTCTATTCTCCGAATTTCATTTCCTCTCGTCTCTACATTGATAAATCGATTTGAAATCATCTTTTAAATTAATTGCTCTTCCCGTATAAAATTCCATGGCCTTATATATGACATTTCTGATTATATCACCATGAAATTCGTTTGCCAATATCTCTAACAATATAGATCCGTAGTTTAAATCTAGTTATCTAATTTTGCCCAATAACGAAGTTAGCCGAGATATTTATCTCCCAAACTTATTCAGAGAACTTCAACTGTCTAGCTCATTTCGTTCGAGAGTTATCGTGCCTACGGCCGGACCGGCCGGATAGAATGAATTCCGACCATGGATTCTTGATCAGTGAGTCAAACCGAATCGTTTAAGACCATTTTCATAAAAAAATTCGAAAATTACAGACATTTGGGCAAATTGATAAGCACTCTGTTCCGAGGAACAAGAGCGCCAAAAATAGGGCAGTTATACAAAAACCAAAGGCGTAGCCAGGAATTGATTAGGGTTTTAAATAGGAGTTAATTTCGGGGGGGGTTTGAAATTTTTGTAATTGACTTCATAAGGTCAGGCGCTTTCTGTAGCAAGTATTTTTTCGTTTTTAAGAAAAAAAAATGACATTTCGAGGGGGGTTTGAACCCCCACCCCTCCCCCTGGCTATGCCCTTGCAAAAAACATGTATGCTATTTGAGTTAAATGTGATTTTATTTTGTTCCTGAAATTGTTCAATTCGCTCCGCTTATTTCACAAACTTTTTCACTTACAAAATAAAATGTCACTTTTAACACTGACATCATAAATAACTATTAACACATGAACTTGGAAAATTTTAGCAGCTGCTTAATCCGATAGATCAATTATTTACAGAGAAAATACCATTATACGTCGTTCAGATATTTCTTCCGTAAATATTAGATTCCTCATTCCTCAATTTCGTTCAATAGCATAAGTTAGTAGGCACTGCCCACCTATAATATTTTAACCTAGTTTGATCATTGGAGTTAAAATTCTCAATTCGTTCTCCATATGCCATGAAGATAAAACTGTAAGTGGATTATGATCTGGATCTCTGCAAGAATAAGTTACACCTGGTCACTGGCTTCCTCACAGGACACTGTCGCCTCAGGAAGCATTTGATGAGAATAGGTTTATCAGATACTGACGAGTGCAGATTCTGTGGGGAGGAGGAAGAAACTCCTCTTCACCTTGTTACAGAATGCCTCGCCATTGCAAGTCAGCGAAAGGAATGCTTTGGACAGGAAACTTGTAGGAGTGAAGACATAATATCCTTGAAGCCTTCCCAGATATTGAGGTTCATTTATACTCTGGAACTGGAGGGCGAGCTGTAGATGGCGTAATGGTGAGAACAGCTCTGTTGGGGGGCACAATAGATCTCAAGGTCGCGGTGCAACGTAACCCCCTTATCAATAATAATAATAATAATAGTAGGCACTGCCCACCTATAATATTTTAACCTAGTTTGATCATTGGAGTTAAAATTCTCAATTCGTTCTCCATATGCCATGAAGATAAAACTGTAAGTGGATTATGATTTGTCGTTTTCTTAATCTTGAGTGGGAATTTTTTTGGAACATTCTTTGGGTCCATTAGAAACCCATAATTCAGTGAGATTGCAAGTAATTTAGTGTCCGAGTTACCGATAAATGTAATGGTATTACGACTTCGGGGAGCTGCCTTGGTATGATAGGTACCTGTTACGTACAGTTAGGTTTGAAGTTCTTATAACTGAAATGCAGGATCGGGTCTATTGGTCGAAAAGGATTGTTCGTTCATTTCTTCCGATATATTCTTAATCGACGTTAAATATCGGGGACTGCTTTCTACTGATATTTGCTCGAATTTACTCTTCACGATTAGGATATTGGACAAGCTCTCTGTACCTTAGTTTAATTTTGTTTCAAAAATCAAATTTCTCATTGTCTCATCGATGCCAATTATTTCTCATCTTGTTGGCGCTCTTGTTCCTCGGAACAGAGTGCTTATCAATTTGCCCAAATGTCTGTAATTTTCGAATTTTTGGCCGAAAATGGTCTCAAACGATTTGGTTCAAATCATTGATCAAGAATCCGTGGTAGAATTCGATTCTGTCCGGCCGTCCGTTAACACGATAACTCGAACGGAATGAGCTATAGACTGTTGAAATTTTCAAAGTAGGTTTGGGAGACAAATATCTCCGTTAAGTTCGTTATTGGGCAAAATCGGCCGGATGGTTTCGGATTAACAATTCGTTTCGAATTCAATTTTTTTTTAAGATGCAGTTTCTGAAGCATATGATATTATTCCCAACTCTAAAAAGCTGATACTTTTGGAGATATCATTATTCAAGAATACATCGTACTTCTATGTTTTCACAGAATGCGAATTATATCTGTCTGTGGTAGCTGTCGTTTGATCCAGTTTGAAAGATAAACGTCATTAATGTCAAACGAAACTGAAAGTGTATTTCTGGAGCGTTTGGTTGATGAAAGCATGTAAACAATTTGAAATTTGGATTCGCTAAGTTCATAGGCAGAGTGTTTTGGTTAGTAAGTCGAAAATGAATTATGCAAGGAAGTCGAGCATAATTTATGAGTCAGTCTGGCTATTTCATTTACTCAATTTTTCAGTGACTCCTGATAGTTCTGAAACACTTGTGGCCAAAATTGGATCATCATAAATAGATAAGATGCATTGGGATTTTAATTCCTTTCATGATGTAGTTCTATCATAATAATCCATTGATATCATTCCCAACTCTGAGAAACCAATACTTTCGGAGATATGATTTGTCTAAAATTGAACAAGAGCGGCAAAGTGGCTTTCCCACTATTTGCAACTATAGTCGAATTTAAGCGAATAACCGGAACAGTGTGGTTTAGACCAATCCCTTGCTATTATAACCGATCGGTTATGTTTAGCAAGGGATTGGTCTTAACCGCACTGTTTCGGTTATTCGCTTAAATTCGACTTATATTCAGTATAATAATATACTATATTTCTATGAACACGTACTCCTTATGTAGATTCCTTAACTATATCTCATAGTTGTATTGTTTGAGCGCCTCGGAAGTGATTAAATCAAAAAAATTTCGAAATTTACATACTATCATTATAGAAGAATAAATACACCTTCATGTTTAAGATACAGTGGAACTTTTCTTGTCCGGCTCTGTTTCGATGAGTAGCATAGTAATGCTGTGTTCTATCAAATCAGGTTGAAAAACTGCATTCAAGACATCAATAATAATGCAGAGTCCCCTGACTTACAAACGCAGATAAATTTATCATCATATTTCGTTCCCATTATTACTGTGATGGCTTGTATAAACTCCTGCTCACCATAGAGGCTCCATAGAAGAGTACATATGTCATTGTACTTAATAATACTAATAATTAATTTTCCTCGATCCACTTGGTCTGACCCCGTAACTTTGTTTTTGCATGCATGTTCGGGGAACAGCGTGCTACTATTTAGACCAAAAATTCAAATTTCGAATTTTTAAAAGTTCAAATTTTTCGCCGAAAATGGTCTCTAACGATTAGGTTCTATTCACCGATGAAGAATTCTAGGTCAAATTTGATTCTGTCCGGCATGGAAAAGCGATAAACTTCCAAACAATAGAAGCAAAATGATACAATAACCGACACTGCACGTAATATGGTTGTGTTAGTTAGAAACATAATATCCGATTTCTATGCTATCTTTACTTAAGGAGATGTCAAAATGTTGTCGCTGAAAAATCATGTTGTTGCTTTTGCCGGGATACATATTTTACCGCTGTAAAACGAATCTAGCTATGGGAACTTCCTTACTAAATATCAAACGAGTGGAATAGTCAAGAGTAAACTGAAAACCAAATAGTTTTTTTTTTATCGAATAAATGCCTCTCTGTAATGAAACAGTTTTGGCAATCAAGTATTTCAAGAGAAAAACAGAACTGATAAAATCGCGATAACGAAGGTCGAGCAATTTTATCAATTGTCACTTTTTCGATTAAAATACTGGGCGAAACTTTGAGTTTAAAAGAGAAATTTATCTGATAAAAAGAAAGTGTTTCTTGGCAAGATAAATTAACGAAAGAATATAATAATAAATAACAATAATTATCTGTATTGATACTGAATCCAATTATTCGAATGAACACTAATCGTAACTGACAGAATAGTTATTTATGTACCAAGGACGAAAAACTGTCTATTATAGTAGAGTCTGCAAATTGCTATCCGAGGCGATGCCGAGGATAGCAAGCAGGCGAGACAATAGACAGAATTTTGTCGTCGAACTCCACATATTTCTATGAATTTCAGAGCTCTTAAATATGTAATTTCACAATAGCAAATGAAACATACACTTATGTTTGTATTGAAGTGATGACCACAGCACTGACAGTTATTCTTACAAATACTTAGTTTTGTATTGAACCATATCATGCCGTATTCATAGTGACCACAGCGGACGATAAAGTATTTTCTCGTCCGTAAAGTACTTGCCTTCAATTATAGTCGTTTTTACGCCTTGATGACCAATTCAATTTTGGTTCAAACATTACTTAATTATGTTAATAATACATCCCTTATATTTCGCGAATTTAAACTACTCGAATTATGATTCGAAAGTAATTAAGTGATTACCTACTACAAAGCCACGAATATTAGATATAAATTTGAGATTTCATTTGAATCTTTTGTTTTAGTGATCTATTTGATTCAATCAGTACGATGGCACCTAATTCGGAAGGTTCTGTACGAGTGGACAGATATAATTTGCCTGAAGAAACTACATCAAAGGTGAGTATCTAATTTTATACATACGAGTAGAAACATGATGTAACGTACAATTTCAGAATGTAACTAGATAGAAAAAGCCCTTTTGAGAAAATGTATTTTGGTGTATTATTATACTGATTCTCCTAGGTCTTCGACAAGGAAACCTATTAACCTATCAGAAGATCATTTTGTGGGAAGATACATATTTTTTCCCGCTTGAGAGGAAAAACCTTTTACAGGCCCGCCCTGGGCCGCTTATCTCAGGAGTGTGATAATCCAGTTGTTGATTGGTTACTTACTGCAAAAACTTTTGCTCGTTCCTTGGAGTAGTTCTTCGTCCTGCCCTTACAGCGTCCCTTATCGAAAGAGATGAGCTGCAAGCGGCCTTCACAGTTGATGGAACCTGATGACTCGAAGTGATCCGAGCAACACCGCTTTCTGCATTCCGTGCGCTAAATCGTCGGCCACAGATTTGCAGGCCGGAATAGTCACGTTCCTAGTTCGCTGTCATTCCGCCTAGGCGTCCAGTGTTCGAACATTAATTCCTTGTATTTTCCCTCTTCTGTTCTTCTTTGTTCGCCACATTATTTTCTTCGGAGGAGGAAAATTCGACGACAAACAATTCTTCGATTTCTTTATCCAGTAGGAGTATATCTGGCTTTATGGCCTGGACCTGCAGAGTTGTTAGAATCGCATAGTTCCAGTGGATGCGAGCTCTGTCATTTTCAACAACTCCTTCAATCTCTAGAGGCACTTATGTTAGCACTGGTTCGTTGTCTATACCATAAACCTCTCTCAGATGGAAGTAGAGAATTCAGAGTGCCGCATTGTGTCTTTACACATATATCATGATGGAGCATTACATAATGTGAATAACAGTTTCCTGCTAACTGTGGCATGCTCTGCAAATTGTTTAGGTGTTCACTTTCATTATGTTATTTTTGTACCATCTGGTATCTTGACAAGCCGTAATAAATCCTTACTTTTCAGACACATTATTATTATTATTATAATTGCAGTAGAGTTGAGCTACTTATAAACTAAAACCAATCAAACTCAACGAAAAATAACGGCAGACCTGCAATATGTTCTGACCAAGACAGGTCCTAGGTCATAGTTACTCGCAGTAAGATGAAACTGACTCAATAATGTGATGGGACAAGTGGTAGATGTGCCTTGGATGTTTTACCACGGTGAAGTACTTTGCAGTTGTCCAGATTAAGGTGAATCATCCAGGTATCGGATCATCTCAGTATAACATCGAGGACATCGTAAATCTTAGCATCATCAGCAAACAACGAACAAATTGATTTCACTGTAGAAGGAAGATCCGATGTGAATAGTGAGAAGATAATATGGCCCAGTAAGGAACCCTGGGGGATACCACAAACCACGCCTCTTGAAGAAGATAGACAGTCACCAACACGAACACGGAAACTTCTCCACAGAAGGTGGTCACTACGAATTCCAAGATTCTCGCGTCTCATGAGGAGACATCTGTGGGGCACTTGATCGAATGCCCTTGAAAAATCGAGATAGAGAACATTGACACACCTAATTTTCGTAACATATATTCTATCAAGGATGAATTATTAAACTCAATTTTTCGATATTCTCAATATTCAATGTGAAATCCTCTATTTTAATTTTATTACAGGAAAAACAGAGACCGCCAATTTACAATCCTGAAGACTACGCCTTATCGCTGAAGAAATGGGGTAAAAAATCGTTGAATGGCTGTGGAGTGTCCCTGTATTCGAGCCCGCCCATCGTGGATCCTGATGGAACGAGAACAGTGGGTCATTCGTTTAGAGATTATAGAAACCCCATGTTGATATCTTCAGGATCAGAAATGACACTTAGACAGTTCGGGACAGTGTCGGAACTATTGAATAAACTCAAATCAGATCTACGTTTAGCGTATCCCAGGTGAGTGAACCGTTTCAAAACCGAAAAGTTGTGTATATTTTACTCTACGACTGTCGTTCGAAAACATCCGTGTATTCGACTCCGAGTTAACTATCGTAACTCTACAAAACAGCTGGGTTTATTTTACTCCACTCACAATTGACATAACTCATGGGACGGAAAATCTCTTATCTTTGTCTCACTGTTTTATGAAGAGTATAATTCAAGTTCTGTGAGTACTCAATTTGAGGTAAATCACAATTAATACTGCTCACAATAATATTTATTATTAGAGTTGCATATATGTGAAGAAAACAATACTAATAATAATAGGTTATTTCTTATTACCAACATAAGCTATTCCGATATTGGCACCTTCTGTCACTCGAAATCTAAACCGGAATCGTTCGAATATTACATGAAGAGTAGTCAACTCCGGAGTAAATTCATCAAACTTTCAAAAATTCTACTCTACTCGGTGTAGTTAATGTTCGAACGCAACCTAGAAAAGCAGAATCGAAATATGGATAATGATGTACTTCCATCAATTCCACCATGTTGTCTAATAATGCATAGAAGCTCTTCAGTAAGTATCTCTGCCCTCTGCCAATCGTGGCAGGATGCAAAAGCGGCAATCAAACTTGTCTAAAAAATGTTTAGGATAATATCTCAATATATCCGCGATCTGGAAGTTATATTTCCGATATGAAACCCCTTCAGTAAGAAAAGAATCAGTTAGTTGATGCTAATTTATTCAAACGACCATCTCCACGTTTCAGACATACCATAATTAACTACTTCATTCATTCCGAAAACAGGAAATGCTGTCAGTCGACGTTTAATCCTGAGTAATATAAGTACAGGTTCATAATCAGATCGAGAATTTCGGGGAATCTGAATTTAATTTTCTCACTGAGGCAATAACCTCACTTTCGTACCTAAGTCGAGGTAACTGTTTGTTTTTATCACCGAGAGTATCCGAGATCAGGTTCTTCTAAATGGTTCGCGAGCTATTTTCGCTCGAAAAATATCTATGGTTCACGAAAGGTGATACAATGGTTTAAATTTCAGTGTTACTTATTTTCTCAGTCTTGTTTCTACTTCAATTCGCGAAGTTGAAGAGTTGACGACAAAATAGCTGAAAGATTAATTAATTAGATCTTAAGTAATCATTGAAGGATACTGTGGGAGGTACACTCATTATTGAAAGGTTATTTTCTGGGTTTTCTCTCCCAAACTCTGAAAAATATCTATAAAATAATAATCAATTATTTTGTGAGTAATGTTGCCTTACAACGAACAACATCAACGAAGAAACAACTATATCGCAACATTAATCACAAAATAATTGATTTTTATTTTATAGATATTTTTCAGAGTTTGGGAGAGAAAACCCAGAAAATAACCTTTCAATAATTAGATCTTGTTTTCGCGTATATTTGACAGATGGGCCTCATTAGAAGTTAACCAACCCCTATTTCTGCTTGTGCATGACGAGTTGAACATGTCGACCTATTTTTTCAGATACTAATTCAGTTGAAGTAAATGAAAATGTCTTCATCTACCTACTGTCGTGAAATAAAAAATTAAATATTTTTCTAGTTATACGATTATTCACGAAATGTCACGAAAAGTAGTGAGTCAGCATTCTAATAATAATAATAATAACCAAGATTCAATTGAATATGCTATGTATATTTTGAGTTATTGAGGAAATAACAAAAAATATAAAAGATGTGTGTATATCTCCGAAACTGTTTGGTTGATTCTGCCCAACAACGAACTTTAGCATCCGGATGCGCAATCTACCCAGCAAATAGCAAGTCGCTATCCCTTTCCGTTCGAAAGTAATCATGCCAACGGTCACCGCTATACTGCTACTGAACTCACCCAAGCCTCGGATCTCGAATATCGATCCCCACTAAATTTCGCAAGAATTGGCGAGTCGGCATTCAACAACTAATTACCATGTCTGAATTGGATCAGATTCGTATTTTTTTAGTTATTAAGGAAATAACAACCACATTTCAGATGTGCATAACTCCAAAACCGTTCGACCGATTATATAAGTATTAACGAACTTAAATATCGCATTCGGATGCACCACCCACCAAGATATCACTTTCCGTTCGAAAGTTTTCGTGGCAAAAGCCGGACCTCGAATTCTTGATCAGCGAGTCGAACCTAAACCTAATCGTTTGAGACCATTTTCGGCCAAAAATTCCAGAAATTTGGGCAAAATGATAGCACGCTGTTCCACAGAACATACGCGCAAAAAAGAAATCTATCCACTGAAGGAGCAGATCGCGTATATAGGTGTGACGTTAACCTTAATACAGATTAATAATTCTACTACCTGTCTAAATCATAATGGGCTAATATTGGAATATTGCTAATAAGACAAAATCTATCGCTATTGACAGTTACAATATCATTGCTTCTTGTTGAAATGTTTCATTTAATTACAATCGCACATCTGCTGCTCACATTTTTTCACCTACTGCACTGATGCAGTGATTTTAACCAGGTAAAATGTAGTACTACTTCCTTGTCGAAAGCTTTTCCATGTTTCTTGAAGATTAACTGAAGTACAAGCACACATCACATTGTTGTTTCATAATTCATACTGACTCATTTTCTCTTTGAATAGTAAGAAATTACTCATGGGGAGAAGACATAACATATAACATCAAAATCTCATCCAGCCTATCGCTTAATACTGATCCGTGTTCTGATCCCGGTTTCTAATTGTATTTATTATCAGTTATGGACCATTTATACGAGAACAATTAGCGGAGACAATCCACAATCCAATATTGGCCTCGTGTAAGTGGAGATAATTCACTGCATTGGTTTGTCCCATCAACTGTCCGCAAGCCATTCTAATGAAATGGAATTATTTGAAATTTTGCGGTTATGTCTTGGCTTAGTGGATTGTCTCGACTATTGGCCCCGTGTAAATGGTCCATAACGCTCGATATTTCAGCATTGGATTTTTTATCGGAAATTGTGCGTCCACAAAGTTATCGAGTATCAGTTTGGAAATTTCAATACGTTCGGTGCTTTTCTCCTAAAGTATTGCAGATACATGTAGTCAACTTGCTGGAAAAAAATTTAAAAAAATTGGTTCAAGCACTGACGTGAAGAATTTATCTTGGTAAATTCGAATTAAGAATGTCCAATACAGGAGAACAGACAATAGAATTCACTATGGTAAATTCGATTAAGAGTAACCTATACAGGAGAATGGACAATAGAAAATACGCGCAAAAGCTTCTGACTTCACGTCATTGTTTGAACCAATTTTTGGTGCTTTTGTTCCTCGGAACAGAGTGCTTATCAATTTGCCCAAATGTCTGAAATTTTCGAATTTTTGGCTGAAAATGGTCCTGAATGATTTGGTTTGACTCACTGATCAAGATTCCATGGTCGAAATCGATTCTGTCCGGCTGGCCGCCCGGCCGTTAACACGATAACTCTCGAACGGAATGAGCTAGACAGTTGAAATTTTCAGAGTAGGTTTGAGGAATAAATATCTCGGTTAAGTTCGATATTGGGCAAAATCGGTCTAATAGTTTCGGAGTAACGAAAAAAAAAATATTTCTTTTTAGATTGCAACTTTTGAATTCAAAATTTTTTAAGATGCAGTTTCATCATAAGAATCCAGTGTTATCATTTTCAACCCTAACAAGCTAATAATTTCGGAGATACGATGTTTCAAAGTTCCAATAATACATCGTAAGTTCTATGTATTCACAGAATGTGAACACAGAATATGTCATTGTTCACTATTCATAAATGTCATATTTTCTGGCTACTAGAGATTGTCAATTCGTAATTTGAAAATATTTTCCTTGGAAGGCAAGTATTCGATTCTTGAATTTGTGAATATATACAAGAATGTTTTGATGGGCAATGGGAAAGAACAACATAATGGAATCATCAAAAGAAATTATTGTTCGATCACCACTGAGGTTAATATTACCTTTTCCTTTTACTTCCTTAAATAGTGAGACATGTTCCTATATACAGTATTTTCATGATGTTGCTAGCAAAAAAAGACTGAAATATGGATTTACATTTGTGTATCAAACATTTTTTTTTAGTCAAGGTTCATAATACAGAAACGAAGAATGTGTTAGTGGTATGAACTATTAAATTTCAAATTATGAAAAGAGGATAGTATTTTACTAATATATTTTGAACTATTAACATAATTTGTTCGTAATCCACTGCCTACTCAAAAATCAGGAATAAATGGATAATCTGCTATGATTGTCTCCAGCCTTGCTCTAGACATTTCGATGATACTTTCCTTAGGTATTTCGAGTTGTGAAAACTATGCACCGAGTGTAAGTTGCAACAACCCGCTCCACGAGGTTGAATCATTGCAGATTGCTCATTTAATCTTGATAAATAAATTTAATGACAAATTCTTAAGCATTAAAGCATTGTAGATTGTTTTTTTTAAAGATAATTTTTGAAGCATTTTTTTTAAACGACACTTTTTTAAATTTAATTTCTTTCTTGATGCAGTTCTATCATAGGAGTCCATTGATATAATTTCCAACTCTGAGATACCAATACTTTCGGAGTTATAATTTGTCTGTTTGAACAAGGGCACCAAAACGCTCCTGTTCACAGGGCTTGAACCAATTATTTTTCATAGATATATCGCTTCATCCTAATGGATAGAAAATTTGGAGCTGACATTTAAAAGAAAATTCAAACGCCTGTCAATCTATTCACATGAAAATCGGAATGTGTATTACTATTGTAATACCGAATCTCGAATTGTTGCCTTGTCTTGCTTGAAAATGAGGAAATGAATAAATAATACTAAATAATATGTAGATGTATTCGTAGAAAAAATCGCCATCAAAATACAATCCGACATTTTCTACAAATAAGCCTGTATAGAAAGAACAAGTAAAACGGCATATTTCTTCCCAGCGGATAAAAAATTTGGTAGTAGTCTCAACATGCTGCTCTAGGACAGCAACATGCCGCCCTACAGCTGGGGTCTTTCCTGAAATGATTAGGATCCTGCTCGTTGCAAGGGTCTGGGCATTCAACACAATCTGGATCATCTGGGGCACATTCTATGTACTGCCCTGGAGGAACGTAACTCATTCTGTTCACGGTATTGTCTTCCATTCTCTGAACTGGGGGTTGGTATGAGGCCTTAAGAGCCCATGGTGTTGGTATCGGTTCTGGTGGTTGCCACGGTTGGAAAGACATGTTGTGAACTGTTTTGTCGCTCATCCTTCCACTGGGTTTTTCCAAGCCGTCAATGGGATAAATGGGTGACACCTTCACCTTACAGGGGTCGACGGGCATGTAGGATAAACGATTAACAGTTTTATCGCTCAATGGACAATCGCTTCCGTATAAACTCAAAGGGGGAATTATCAAGCATGGCTTCGAAAATGGTTTCCGAACATAGTCGTGCTTCTGGGTCGTCAAGTCCTGCATTGGACCTTCTCCGAGTAATTTATGGGAACATGGTATAATTGGAGTGGGCGGTTTCTGACAATGAGGCAAGAAAGACATTTTATGTACTGTATTGTCTGATATCTTTCCTTCGCCAACACACAGGTTATTCTCGGGTAAAATGGCGCAGGGTCTGTATCCCTCGTTTGGCAGATAAGATTTTCTGTAGATGGTGTTGTCTTCCATTTTAGATAAGGGAGGAATGTAAGTTCTTTCTGGTGCGTATGATTTTGGTCTCGGTGGCTGAATGTATTTGCATGTCTTTCGTACTCTTGGAGGAATAGGTAGGGACGGTGTAACCATTGGAACACACACATTACAACAATCTGGTCCATTACATTGATGAGGTTGACATGGGTTGATCACCGTCTTGGGCATGGTGTCTGCCACCACTGGAATGCAGGGCGGAGCTACGCCACAAGGTGCACAAGCCATTTTGATCTAGAACAATCAATGATTAGGTCACAAGGTATATTGTGACCATATTTCATACCTATTCGATCGCTCAGACTTGTGTTACTTCTATTTGGCTGTTTGATTTGTTTGTATATATCCGCAATCAATAGACCGCTGAAGATCGTATTCTTCGTTTTACATCAAAATAAAAGTTCCGAAGAAAAACTGACATGATGTTTTGACATTCGAAAATATGAAATGTGCAAACTACGTTTTTCAAATTCATTATAGGAACGCATAAATGTATCTTGATTTCTTCGAATGAAACTTTGGATTTGATCATTTCAAATTGTCATAATATATCGCATATTGAACAGTGTTGTCGCTCTTAATTACGAATATTATTTTCATTACTTATTGCGATGCTATTTCACACGCTGGAAAACTAGATTCTGAATTCCATTATTGAAAACTAGATTCTAAATTTCATCATTGGGTATATGTTGTGGATTGCGTCATATCCCTCAGATTCCTGTGCTAATTTCGTTCGTGGTATTTACCCCTTCTGACAGTCAGGTAGTTTATGGTGAAATCAGTCTTATTAATCCCGAATAACTACCACTATTCAATTTATTTCCGGTTTAAGACGATTTCTTCAGATTGCTTTTGCTTATTATCTGAACAAATGTTTGAGTTCCAGGAAATACTCGACACATATTCTGGAACTGACTATCTTTGGTTTTCAAGTTTGTTAAAACTTCATATTCTGCCTATATTATCTAGAAGTAGTACCTTTAACCTTTAATCGATATTCAGGTAAGGTAATTCTAAAGGTTCCATGGTACACATTGAATTTCGAAAGTTGGATCAAGTTCAGGGAGTATCAATTTCGGAATACGTTCGCCATTTTTTAGGTTTATACGATGATCCTATAAAGTTTGTAGCACAGTAAATACTATTTAAACGTTAAAATACATCTCTGCCTAATTGAACTAGATATTGAGGCAACTTAATCGTTAAATATACGTCTGGGAAATGAACTAAGTAACAAGAATCCTTAATATTATCTCCACAGCACGTATTCGAGTTAGTTAAGTTTATTTTTTCAGCTTCACGCAAGAGTTTGTCTCAGAACCTTTAGACGGTATCAATCTTCTTCTCGATCTATTGCGAGCAGTACAACTGAGCCAATCCACGAATCCTCAAGCTTTTCCCGGTTCAAACCACACAACTGGCAAAGTTCCTCCGGCTATTCAGAGACGAGCCTTATTAGATGAATTATCATGTCTTCAATGTCTATCAAGTTGCTGTGGTAGATATTCGGACGCGACAAGAAGACTAACAGTATCATCGTCAGGATTGTTCACTTTAGCCATCTGTATCATGAGTAATGTGAACAAGTCGAGGATTCTGGCACTGCAGGTGAGTTTGATCATTTTGATACATTTTTGTTACCTCCCTTGAAATATTCGCAGTACAGATTTTGTTATATGTACTTACATTACAAAATACGACGTTTTTATACTGGAAAATTGAAGGGAAATTCATAAAATAGGGATAAAAATTCATGAAAAGCATTAACGTAAAGTTTTTGCCTTTTGCTTTTGCACGCATGTTCTATTTTCTATTCAGAAATCGCATCATCACATATCTTCACAACATACAGCCCTCCTTCAAGCTCTCTTTTAGCGTTGAAACACGTGAGAAAATGAATTAAGCATCAACTACATTCGAATTTTAGAATAAATGATATTCCACCGTATTTACAAAGCATTAAATCTCCGTTAAGTCCTAACTGAGGTCCTCAGTTAAGGATAAATATGAATGGCAACCTCAGTTTACTTCTCGTTTTTGGCTGAAAATGGTCTTAAACGATTTGGTCAAAATTGATTCTGTCCGGCCGACCGTCCGTCTGTCCGTCCGTTAACACGATCACTCTCGAACCGGAATGAGCTAAACAGTTGAAATTTTCAGAGTAGGTTGAGGAGGTAAATATCTCGGTTGAGTTCGTTGGCAAAATAAGCTAGGTGGTTTCGGAGTAACAAAAAAAAATTTTTTATATTACAAATTTTGAAATCCATTCTTTTCAAGAGGAAGTTTCATCATAAGAATCCATAAATGTCATTCTTAACTCTAAAAAACTAATACTTTCCGAGATATGATTTTTTTAAATTTCAATAATTATTCTCAGTTTGAACAAGAGCGCCAAATCTCCTGTCCACAGGGCTTGAACCAAGTTTTCTTTATCAGCTCTACTTTCTTAGATAAATCAACTTATCGAAAGTGAGGCTATGATATAAAATACCCCTCTTGTTCTGAAAAGCAAAGTATGATTGAGACTAAATGACAGATTATTGAACTCATTTTAATTCTGTTCAATAACACAAAAATAGGTTCAAGCACTGACGTGAAGTCAGGAGCTTTTGCGCGTATGTTCTATTGCCCATTCTCCTGTATTGGACACCCTTAATCGAATTTACCATGGTAAATTCGATCAAAGGTGACCAATACAGCTAGAAGAATGGATAATAGAAAATACGCGCAAAAGCTCCTGACTTCACGTCAATGCTTGAACCAATTTTTGTGTTATCGAACAGAATTAAAATGAGTTCAGGTCCCAGTTCAAGAGGAAATTGTGTAAATCAACCTGATGTGTTTGGCTATATATGCGGAGAATATAATTATGTTTCAACGAAACAGACAAACCTTTACTGATTTTGCAGAGCGAGTGTATCTTGGATACTTTGGAGTTAAGCTTGATGATCATCTGAAATTGTATATCTTAAAAATTTGAGCTCCTAGGTAAAAATGAATACGTTATTTGTTATTTGAATTCAGAACATCAAATTGATATAGAATCAGCTCAAAAAACCTCGAAACCAAAACAGCTGGTCCCCTGTGTAATCAATAAATTTTTCAATTTCAGTTATTGGCAAAAGTTTGTGAGGAGTCTCTCAACGGACACTCCGCTGTTTCTGAGGCTCTATCGACATTGAGATTGAGATTTGGTGAACCAGTGAGGTTTCGTTTCTTGGTCGGCATACTAAATTCAACTGGAGCCCAAGGAGAATTGTTGGTTGCCGGAATGAAATTCATAAATACCTTCTTGGCTTCAGCATCTACATTTCAGAAAAGACTGTATATCCAGGCAGAATTGGAGCAAGCTGGATTTGATATAGCAAACATAAAAAAGGTAAATGATTAATTAATATTATGTATTTGTACAATATGAAACTCCTCTGAAACTCCCTGAATGGAAACTCCGGCCGTTTTAAGATACATGAGGATGCGATTTTGGCATTTAATTGGTCAATTGGCCTAATGCTTGTTTTAGCCCTCACTAGAGACGGTTACGAATCGGTTCTAAAGATGTTTCATATGATAGATAATGTATATTATCTGTTTCACATATGCCAGTGACTTTTCACATTTTGTGACACGCTTTTATAAGCTTCATCTGTATGTTTACTCGCTTGCTTGTTTGTAGCTGACTTCTTTGAACGCGATCAAATGTCATATTTTACTGTCTAGCCCACACACAATGGAGACTTCACTATGGGGGTGACGACATGACCCTGAGTGACAGCAACCATGCGAGGTACCTAGTCAAGGGACTAATTCTACTTGCTAGAAAAATGGACCTTATGTAGGTAATACACGGACAACGCAGTGCGGATGTTACATGAGATCCATGTGATACTGGTGGTGCAGGAAGGTGCAGCTCTGTTAAGTAAACCTTAGATGCAGGGGATCGACGATAAGAGACCCTATAGATCAGGGGTGGCCAACAGGTCGACCGTAACTATAGGTCTAGTCGATCGTGGCGAGGCGGACAGCATCGAATTTCATTTTAAATTTCTACAATGATAGATCTAGATATCTATATAGGTAGATCGCGCAGAGTTTTGTCAGTATATAGTAGATCTTGGGTCTCTTCAAGTTGGCCACCCCTGCTACAGATAGAGGCTAGCAACCTGAGCTGAGGAGGATCAATCATGCTAATAGGTGACCGACCGTGGTGCAATAAGCCCCTCCAGGCTGCATCATGGGCTACTCCCTCGATCAGTAGCGGTCTAACACAAACAAACAAAGAAACAAACCCCGAATATGATGGTTAGTTACACTAAATCTGTTATTTCGACAGGAAAATAATAATCGAAAGAGAAAGCATCTGTAAATATGTGCTTTTTATCCGATCCACTGATAAAAGGTCGTTACCGTGTTCTAGGTAGCATCGTTGTCTCATCCATCTAGAGTTCATGGTTTATATTGTAAAATAGTTCAACCGGTCATATTTCATGAGTACATTTTTTAATTGTTATATTGCTTGTGTATCTTTAAGCCCATCAAAATAATTATATGTGAGATGATATAAGAGTGTAACATGATTTAACTGCTAGATCTACGAATATTTCACAGATTTCAAGTAGATTCACTTACACTTTAATTCCTAGAATAAACGGAATTTGTCTCGTCCTCCTTATGTATGGGTAATATTTATTTATTTATGCGCCCAATTTTATTTATTGATTTCAATATTACATCAGAAAGAGGAGAAGAGAGAGAGAGATTTTCCGTAGGATAAATGATTCAAAATTAAAATAGTTAAATCTAAGCAACTCCCTAATCTATAAGTTCATTCTTCACAGACAATTGTTGGCAACTCAGATATAACGGACAAAATATTTGAAGAGCTCCAAAGCTGGGAAAGGAACTTCATTGATGTTGAGACCCTTAGTATTAGGGCAGAATCTGCAGAAAAAGAAAATGATTCCCTAAGGGATAAAATTCTTTTGCTGGAAAGAAGAGTACAAGTGAGTATTTATAATTATATATTTCTATACAAGCGGGCTGTTCTGGGGAACAGCGTGCTATCATTTTGCCCAAATGTTTGTTATTACCGAATATTTCGACTCCTGACTTCACGTCAGTGCTTGAACCAATTTTTTAAAAATTTTTTAGGGGTACGATTCTTACAAAATTTTAAACACATATTTATGTCGATATTCTACAACTATTTACCAAGCTTCAATTCGATCGAGTCTATATTTTTTGACTTATCGAGGAAATAATATTCCAGATGAGTATAACTCCGGAACCGTTGGACCGATTATGCCCGTAAACGAACTGAACACTCCAAGTTATCCACTGAACTCACACAAGGCTGCTCGAATTTCCAACAATATAGATCCGATCGTGTTCAAACTTGGAATTTTGCAGTAGAGTTAGGTTCTAAAGGTCCTCGCAAAATTTCAGCGATGTCGGACGAATAGGTACTGATATGTAGAATTTTTTTCAAGGTGTCGAACCCAATCGTTTGAGACCATTTTTGGCAAGAAATTCGAAAATTTGGGCAAAATTATAACGCGATGTTCCGCAGAACATACGCGCAAACATGGTTTCAAACAATTAAGTTCGACTCACTGATGAAGAATTCGAGGTTACAAAAGTAACTACAATCTATGTTTGTTGATAATTTTGATTTGAACTAGTTGATGACTATACCCGTTTCTATCGGCAATTTGGAAAATATTTTTTCTTTCTTTCTTGAAGTTTACATTGCTTAGCGGAATATTAAATAACCGGTTAACGAGGAAATTTAAGCTGGCTGTTTTATGTGACCAGGGAGCTACCGATTCAGACGAAATGTAAATATCAGAATAAGTAGGTTTTCTAAAAATGTCAAAACTAATTAAATTTGAGTCATCTCTAGATAATTTTAAATCTAAGAATGGTAAGTAACCGTTTCCATTTTTAAGTTGAACTTAATAGATGGATATTAACTGTTTTAGACCATGGTATATTCGTTAATATCAAAATTTTCATCAACAATTGCAAATATGTCATCTATGTATCTAGTCCAAAATTTTGGTAAATATTTTGATATTTACATTTCGTCTGATTCGGTAGCTCCCTGGTCACATAAAACAGCCAGCTTACATTTCCTCGTTAACCGGTTATTTCATATTCCGCTAAGCAATGTAAATTTCAAGAAAGGAAGAAAAATGATATTCCAAATTGCCGAAAGGAACGGGTAGAGTCATCAACTAGTTCAGAAAAGAAAATTATCAACAAACATAAAGATAAAAATCTCTTCAGTAACATAACTTTGTTTCCGAAACATATGTCAGACGACCAAAACTGTAGCGGACAAGAGTGCAGTTACTTTTGTAATGATGTTATAAACTATAAACTAAATTTATCTTTAACCCTGGATGTTTCAACGGATGTGTTGTTAGACACGAAAAATTGCCAATTTAAATAAATGAATATCGAACATCTCCAATTTCGAGTATTACCTGAGGGCCTGAGAAAATCCTAAATACTTGTCGGAGTTTTTGTATGAGATTTGGAAATTTGTGCATATACATAGAGCATAGGCACATAAATAGAGAGTATCAGGATATTGTGAATAGGTACCCGAGTATTTCATACTTTCTTACGCTCGTACCATTTGGTCCAAATGCCTGTATTTTCTAATCTTAAATCGAAGTTGGTCTTGAACGATTACAATAGAATTATTACATTTTGGTCCGTCCACTAAAACTTGCAGACAAATCAGTTAGGTATTTCATCATTATTAAAAGGTGTCTTTCTGGGTTTTCTCACCCAAACTCCGAAAAATATCTATAAAATAAAAATTAATTATTTTGCGATTTGCTTCTGCGTAAGAAACAAAGAAATTCGAGAATTGTCACATTGTAATGGAATGAGACAGTTCTCGAATTTCAGAATAACTATCAACAAAATAATTCTGAAGATTTTCGTTAAGTGTCTAACGAAGGAGTCCGATATAGACTCCGAAACGTAACGATACAGTTGTTTCTTCGTTGATGTTGTTTCGTTGTTGTTTGTTAGGCAACATTGTCCGATTGATTGCTTCTGACAAATATCTTGTGTTTCTTACGGAGAAGCAAATCAGAAAATAATTAATTTTTATTTTATAGATATTTTTCAGAGTTTGGGAGAGAAAACCCAGAAAGAAACTTTTTAATAATGAGTATACCTTCCACAGTATCCTTTAATGATTACCGAGGTATTTCATCACCCTTGAATATATTTATGCAGGTATATTTTAATATTATATCATTTCAGATACTCCAAGAAGAGAAGACGATTCTGACCTCCCTAGAAAAATGTTTGAAAGATCGTTACAACGAGTTACAGTCTGAGATGAGTACCTTCAGATCGACTAATGATTTTAACAAAGATTTCTTCGTCCGTAACCGTAAAGGTAAGAAAAATATGATAGATATGAGGAAGAAATAATGTAAGCTTGATTAATTTATTTATTGGATTATGTAAGTTGCATAATATATACAGGGAAAGTCTTTAAGCTGCGCACCAATTTCAATCATAGGTATTCCTCTCAGCAAATTTGACACTTCTCTTTCTGCATCATTCCAGATTCAGTACAGGTGAGAAGTTGAAACTAACCTGGACTTTGTTTAGACGTTCAACACGGACATCTGTTACTCTAATCTGTTTTGTAAATTAAACAAAAGCTGTATCATCTAGTCCTTGAAATCCAATCAAAAATGATTTAGAAAACTTATTCACAGTAGGTAATGTCCACACAAACTCTATGTGAAATTAAATTCAGTGGGATCATTGCGTAATCCACGTCTTTATGTCTAGGCCTCCGAGCTCGGTCTTCATGAGGCATTGTCAGGTTGTGTGACAAGGCTACGGCATATCTTCACTCGACGACAATGAATTATCCATGACTTTGAACGCGAAAGAGAAATAACCGATTAAATTCAAACATGGCTATTAGTTGTATAGTGCCAACGCGTAAATTCTTCCAAATTTTGGTGAGGATCGTGTTACTAGAAAATTTTTAAAAAATAATTAAAAAAAAATCTTTATATCAGTAACTATTCGTCCGACAAGGCAGAAATTTTGCGAGAGCCTTCAAAACCTAACTTTACTCTTTCCGTTCGAAAGTTCTCCATGCAATGGCTGGACGGATTGAATCAATTTTGATTTTGAATTCTTCATCTGTGAGTCAGACCTGATCGTTTGAGACCATTTTCGGCAAAAATCCGAAAATTCCAAAATTTGGGCAAAGTACAAAGTACAAAAAGAGTGCTTCATTTGATGAGAGGAATCTGTGGTTAAAATTACTGTACAACTCAAAGACTCACGCTATATATACTGCCAACCCAGCATTGACGTGAAGTCAAAAGCTTTAGCGCGTATGTTCTTTGGTCTATTCAAGCCTCGCACACCCCCATAAAATACTTTCCTGAACCTTCACCGAGATCTAGAATTCCATTCGATCGGATCAGTATTCTTGAAAATATTGGTAAAATAAAATTCGGGTCTGTGCCGAATTTCAGCGGAATCTGAAAATAGTTTCTGAAATATACGGACATAATTTAATTTGACCTCGAATTCTTCATCTGTGAGTCGATCCAATTTTGGCAAAAAATTCGTAAATTACCGACATTTGGGCAAAAGTATAGCACATGTAAAACAGCGCATGTTCTGGAGAACAGCCTGCTATCATTTCGTCCAAATGTATATTATTTTCGAATGTTTGGACGAAAATCGTCTCTAACGACTAACTGATAAATAATGCGAGGTCAAATTTGATTTTATCCGGTCGTTGTCACGATAACTTGAGAACGGAAAGAGATAACGACTTGCAATTTTCAGGGTAGAATGCGCATTCGAATGCGACATGTGAGTTCTTTAATAGGCATAGTCGGCCAAACGATTTTGGAGTTGAACCTATCTGAAAATTTGTTGTCATTTCCACTATAACTCAAAATATACAAATCGGAACCAATTAAATTCGGTAATTATTTGTAGAATGCCGACGCGCAAATTTACTCGGAATTTATATTCATTCATAATTTATAAAATCTGGGAAAACTGTCTGTATCGATGTTAAATAGGGTGCCCAATAAAGGTGAATTAGACAACAGAACATACGCGCAAAAGTTCCCGACTTCGTCAGTGCCTCATCCAATTTTTTTTTTATAACAACCAAAAAAATAAACAACTGGAAAATACCCACTAAGCAAGAAAATATCTTTTTGTTTTTTTTAACCAAATCAAGACTATCACAGCAGTTACAAATCACGTCTAGAGGTGAATCATGCTAAGGATGCTAATGTTTTCTTCTCCTTGGTCACATCTGGAAGTTGACTATACCATAGAGCTTCATATTGTTTGTGTTTGAGTTAATAGGTAGAACTTTCACACCCTAGAACATAACGCAATATCCTACAAACAGCTGCTCGCAACGAGCTATTAGAAAAAATAATTGGTTCAAGCACTGGCGTGAAGTCAGGAGCTTTTGCGCGTGTTCTATTGTCCATTCTCCTGTATTGGACACTCTCAATTCGATTAAGTGTGTCCAACAATAGAATTCACCATGGTAAATTCGTTTAAGACTGTTCAATATAGGAGAATGGACAATATAGAACATACGTGGATAAAATCCTGCCTTCACGTCAGTGCTTGAACCAATTTTTTTCCTAACTAACAAAACATTTTTTAGGGGTACGGTTCTCAGAAAATTTTACACACGCCTTTATGTGGATATTCAACAATTAGTTACCAAGCTTCAATGCGATCGAGTCCATATTTTTTGAGTTATCGAGAAAATGATATTAGAATATTATTTTCTCGATGAGTAAACTCCGAAACCGATGGACCGATTATGTCGAAAAACGAACTTATCTCTCCCATTGGGATGTGCAACCTACCCTGAAAATCTCAAGTCCCTATCTCCTTTCGTTCGAAAGTTATCGAGGCAACGCTCACCCATCCACCTACTGAACTCACACAAGGCTCGTTGTGATGCTGGATTAATCTAACTGACCTGAAGTAAGGAGCTTTTGCGCGCATTTTCTATTGTACATTAATCTCTATATTGGACACTCTCGAATTTACCATCGATATAGACCGTTTTCTCTGCTCAAAGAATTTTTAGTTCTGATATACCTATGTATCTATTACCTGATTAACTCGTCGGGTAAATTTCCTAGCGTCCTGAAGACTGCTGAAGTTATCCCCTTACACAAGAAGAATTCTACTGACCACATTGTAAACTAACTTCCGTGTTAAGCACTCTGTCGAAAGTAATGGAAAAATTGATTCTCAATAGAATGTTGGATTACTTGAAGAAGTTTTCGTTGATTACAGAAAGCCAACATGGCTTTCGACTCAACCGATCAACCAATACAGCTGCTTGCGACTTGATCAATTTTGTTTACGACTGTCTTGATGGCCAGTCGTACCTTGCAGGGCTCTTTTTTGATGAGTCGAGAGCATTCGACTGCTTGAATTTCGTGCCTATATCCCTTCAAAGTGTCAACATTTTCATAAGTATTTCATATATTATTTGTTTCAGAAGACCTGTGCAAAACCGATGATGAAGGAATATCTTCCTCGGAAAGAAGCTCTTCACCTGAAGGTGACACTATAGATCAAAAACAAGCAAGCTACGAACTCTATAGAACTCAATGTTGCACCTTACAGTATAATTCTCCTAAACAGCCCAAAGAAGAGGCCAAAGCAAGTTATGATGAAGAAGAAACGACCATAGAAGAAGTGATGGAAGAATTCGAAAATATCATTAACGACGCGGAATCACAAGATTGCACGAAGAACCAGAAAAATAGGGCACACAAATGGAAAAGAATCGAAGAGGCGCAAGTTGCTGGAAAGATCCAACTAGAAATTAATCCTCCGACATTAGATGATTTTTCTATCGTCGATGAGAAGAAAGAGCACAAGGTTGATCAGTCTAGAAAAACGAAAAGTCTTGTACATTTGTACTTACCATCAAATGAGGAGTACGAATATGAGAATATAAATAAAAAAGGATTATTCTTCGGGAACGTTTATACTAGTGACGATGATACAAATTCTTCCTTAAGTAATTACAGATGGCGAATCAATAATATTGACAGACAACCACCTGTAATAATCTCGGAAGATGAAAAAAATCATCATGTGACGAAAGATCAGTTGTTGTCCAACTCATATCAGAAGATGAAAATGAAAGGAACGGAATCATCAAGCAGTCTTAAGAGAGGAAGATCATCGAGGCGCATGCCAAGTTTCGATATTGCGAGTAATAATGTCAGCACTGCCGTATTATCTGGGACGCACGTCACTGTCAGTTGCCAAAAAAATAGTTTTAACTATGATGACTTTGAAAAACAGAGAATGAAATCGAAAAGCTTGGATCGTATAGATGACGGACTGGAAAGCATGGTAGATATTGTGGTTGCAGATCCGAGGACAGCCAAATATGCATCATCGAGAACAAAGAGTGATTCTGGTAACGCTACGTCAATTTCTAGAAGTATTTCACACGTTTTCATCAATCCACCGAAACAATTCAGGAGTAGAGTAAACAGCTACTCCGAGGAAAAACAAAAAATGTTCCTTCCTTCCCTCAAAGATAAATTAGAGGTGCCTTATTACTTTCCTAGAGTGCAGGAGAAACTGAGTAATAGCTCCAATTCAGCTTTTCTGATAAATAGAGGCCACAATAATGCAGGCCTCTATTCAGGTCGAACTTACAACAACGTTAATAGCAAAGACAGCAGATCTACAAGGGACAGCCTGCCGATATTCAATTCAGTCAGTAACAGTAGCAGTGGTAGAGTTACCGATTTACCATCTGGCTTATACTGAATTTATATATTGTCTCATTTCAGATCTTGTAGATAAAATTATAGAATATTCTTTTTTTTAAGAATTCCCAATATGTATGTATTTTTAGGATGTATGTGGTTTCCCATTACATGTTTGCATCAAGGAATTTTGAATCCTCCAAATCTTACAAGACAGATTCTGTAACACGAAGATGAAGCTTATTGTAGAACGAATTCGATACAGATACACATGTAAATATGAATTATTATTTCTGTTATCATTTTGTGGGATGTGTCTTCAAGTTGTGGTTCAATTTAAACCATAGATTCTCTTTTCGAATAAATATATTTTATTCTCTTGTCATTTTTCCAGATTCGGCTCTGTTAAAAAGATACAGGTTGTTTGAAATTGCAAAAATATATTTTGCTATTGTAGCTTAGACATAGTTAATAGGAATGAAATAAATTTTGGGGTGATGTATTCTAAAATTGTGACACAATATGATCCCCTATTAACAGTTTTTTTGAGCTGGTTTCCCAGTTATGTCTGGCGAATTCATAATACTATGAGAGATTTATAGACTCGGCGTAAAGAAGTAGATAAAGTTTAGGTTTAAAGTCATTATAAGAATCTTCATTCATTTTATTAGAAAATAAAATTATTCTTCATCATTTCTCCTAATTCGTATCGTTTTCGAAAAATTCTTCATTGAATAATATACATTCTGAACACAATTCCAGAAATTTAACTGCTTCTATGAATCCGGCCCTAAACTTAAGACACAGAACATCTGTACTAAAACCCCGGAATAAAAGTGAAAACCAGTTTGCCGTCGTTCATAAATCAATTACGCTCACAACACTGACGCAAGAATTTGTCGAACGGAGTTAAACATAAAGACTATATAATTATCTGAAGTTGACCACTTCTTGGTCGTCCATATAATAGATCACCTCTAGAAAGGTTGAAAGAGGTGCAGCTAGTAACCCCCATTATCTCACACATGATTTTTGTGCTCTTGAATCTTGCTCGTTTCGAAATTGCTTATATCATCATCTTAAATTGGGATAAGTTAATATGGTATAACTTAACATTATCTAATAATAAAATTTTAATTTCTTGATAAATATGATATGTTCCAAGTTTCTACTTATATGTGAATCACGCAAATTCACCTGCAATTCAAACAACTTGAATCGTAGAGTATTAATCTTTTGGGAAATAGATGAATAGGCATTACATCACCAATAGGTATTATTTATCTCGATTTATCCCCAATAGTGAATAAAACTTTTAAATGATCTGTTATCCATATCATCAATACGTTTATTTTTCATACTAAGTACTTTGATTCTGCACAATATTTCTAAGGATATAATTTAATCTGGTAACACATCATTCAATTAATAATTATTATCAGTAATTTACAGTAAGAGGTTCGGTGTTTAACAGGTTTATCAGCACATTGTGAAATCTTTGAACGCTCATAACTTTTTACCTGAGCGGAATCTGGAAAAATGGTCAATGAAAAAAGATTTTCATTTGATGACAGGAATCTATGGTTAAAATTGATGATCTTGCTACATACAGACTAACCCCCGGTTTCTGAAAGGCTGATCAACACAAATGTTAACTAATCAGTGATCAATCTCTTGTTAACCCTCATCTGAGTTGCGCAAAGCGCAAAAACTCGGACTGATTTGACATTAACAGTTCTGTTAACTTTGACCAGCCTTTCAGAAACCGGGGGTCAGTCTGTATATTCATATGATAGCTAATTCTCTCCTTCTCTTCTTCTGTCCGGAGTACAAAAACCGGAAGGCAATTTATTCATTGATTTTTTTCGACGACGGATGTGAATCGATTATAAATCTCTGATTCATCTCTGATCTACCTTCACGGACTAATTTTGTGTTTTGTGATCATTAGGTTGTGTTGACTAAATGCCCTAAAGGCTAGGCCAGACCAACGAGTTCAGCTCGCGTCCGCGGTGGCGATAGCTGCGCGTGCAAAAGTTGTGCACACCGCGGCGTCTCCTCAGGCGTTCACTGCTGGTCTCACTACAATGTTTTCTGTTACTGATGATGAAATTGAAGAGGTTTTACTTCTAACAACTGATCGCCACCGCGGACGCGAGCTGTATGCGTTGGTCTGGCTTAGCCTCTATATATATATTTGTCGAATAGGTATTATGTTCACTTTCGATCTATGAATTTTCACTCCATTTGTTTCACAGGAAATGACGTTACCATATGTTCATTCAGTGACAACATAAATATATCGAAATATGAAAAAGATTGTATTCCTTATGAAATTTTCTTCGAGAATGTTTCCAGGATTCCATATTGAAAAGAGAACCGCGGACTGGAAAAATAAGGTCAATAAATAAATAAATACATGTATTTTAATAATTTCGAAAGTGATTATGTGTGCAATATTAATTCTTTCAAACTTTTTCATTTATAATTACATCATGTGAGATTCACGAATGTTGGAGTGTTGTACTATAACTAGTAAATATCGGTAGGGCTATGGGGAACTCATTATTGAGCTCTTCTTTATTCAAAGATCAGTTTTATTCAAATTATTCAGTTTTATATTTCATGTAGAAAATAATTTGAATTATTTAAAGGAAGGTGAGCATTCATTATCTATTAAAAAAATAACATTTACTATATTTATTGTTTAATCTGTGACGAGCAGAAGACATCTCTGCAGATAGTTAAAGAAACCCTGTGTTCTATGTAGAGATAAGATGAAAAAACGAAAAGACATGACGTCGAAAGGATTCTCACGCTCCTAGCTGTGTGGTTGGTGCATTGTAATAGACATTCGAATCGAACTTTTCTTTTCTATTAATATTTTGGAATTTTAAGGATTACAAAAAGTGGGAGCATCAAAAACCATAAAAAATTATATAAAAGTCGGCCAACTCAGACTTCCGGTCTGAGCGTAAATCGCCATTTTCATACAAAAATGTACATTATCTCGTAAAATTCGAACTTTTTCTGTGTAGCGCTTTAAGTAAACTTGTTTGGAATTACAATTAAGATTCATGTGCCAAATTACAGGTCGGAAAACCATGAAAAATATATTTTCTTTTTTTGCTCATAACACTTTTAAAAATTGAATAATTACCTAACGGATTTTTTTTTTGGGTGACTAGACGACATGAGTGTCAGCATAAATATGATTATAACTAGTAAATTTTGTTTGAACTTGGAATTTCGACATTTGTTCGAATTTTCCCTGAAATGAAAAGAAGTTTCATTCTGGTAAAAAGTTGCTCCTGTTCATATTTTTGCCATTGAAATCTTTCAATTTCACATTAATTTCACATCCGGAGATCTGAAAGAATGCAAACTTTGCTGAAAATTGCCAATTTATAGCTACATCCTTTATTGAAATAGAATTTAGTCATAAATAGGTATCCATCGTTCAATTTCAACGCCAGATAATTATTTTCTATGATCACAGATTTGTGAAAATTCGAACAAATGTCGAAACACTGAGTTCGAACAAAATTGTCTATGCCTTTCATGCCGTCATTAATATTGTCTAGTCACCAGAAAGAATTCCGTCGGGTAATTATTCAATTTTTAAAAGAGTAATAAGCAAAACAGGAAAATTAATTTTACATGTTTTTCCAACCTGAACTTTTGCACGTTCATATAAATTTGTTATTTCGAGTTTATTTAGAGCGTTTCAACAATAAGTTCGAAAATTCCGAAATACATAACATTTTTGTTCAAAAATGGCAATTTCCGTTCTAACTGGAAGTCACACCGCCGTATTCACAAAGCATTCAATCTCCATTAAGTCCTAACTGAGGTTCTCAGTTAAGGATAAATTGGGGATAATAAGGGGCAATAAGTGGTAAAGGTGGTAAAACAGGCCTGTTTCACCACCGTTAAATACGTTAGCTGAGGTTGCGATTCATATTTATCCTTAACTGAGGACCTCAGTTAGGACTTAACGGAGATTCAAACACTTAACAATGCTTTGTGAATACGGCGGACAGTTTGCCAAGTTTTATATCATTTTTTTTTAATTCAGGTTAGGTTAGATTAGAAGTTCAACTTATCAACTCATCTTAAATGAAGAGAAAACAAATCTTGTCTTCTTCAGAACGCAGAAGTCTAACTTAATGGTCCCAGATGCTGTGCAAGTCGACCGCACTAGCTTGAAGAGGCAGGAATCGACAAAATTTTTGAGTCTCAAGTTAGATGAAAATCTCAGATGGAATTTGCACATGGAATCAGTAAGAAAAAAATTATATGTTACCCTTCATCAACTGCGAGTGTTAAAACCCTATGTCATCATGCTTTGAGTCGATACTGCGTTATGGCATAATATTTTGGGGTCAGAGTACAGATGTAAAGGATGTGTTTATAATTCAGAAGAAAGCACTACGTACAATTCTGGGTTTGGATTATTATGAAAGCTGTCGTGGACACTTCAAACAGAATAATTTGTTAACAGTTGTGGGGCTGTATATCTATGAATTGCTAAGATTTATGTATAAGAACAAAAAAAATATGACAGCTCCAAAACGGTGAGTAATAGACAAACAAACTTGAATCTACCTCTTCATCGACTAACTATTTATGAAAAAAGTTGTTTTTATGCATCAATAAAGGTTTTTAAAAGGTTACCAGTAAATATTAAAAAATTAGATATCTCAGAGAGATCTTTCAGAAAGATCACTAGACAATTTTTGATTGATCTTGCACCATATAGGTACTTTGGCAGATTATTTTATCGAGTAGATGTGAGTCATCCTGTGTGCTCTGGCGTCTTCTTGAATGTGGCTACGGTGTTGGAGAATTGCATTATTTCATTTTGGTTGTTTTTTTTTGTTTACGTAATTTCATATTTAACAAATTGATACTGTCGAAGTGGCATTGTCGCCTGTAATTTATGAAATAAATTGAATCATTATTATTATTATTAAGTTTTATGCATATTCAAACTGCTGTAAATCAGATAAAAATGGTCAGATTGGGTTGGACATGCGGGAAGATGATGATATGGTATTGTTTTACCGATTTGCAAAATTGGGAGTCATTCCAAAAACTTTTATTATTTTCAATTAAAATGGACCTTAGAAGGTTTGTGCATTTATTCAAACTGCTGTAAATCAGATCAGAATGGTCGGATTGTGTTGGACATGCGGGAAGATGATGGTATGGTATTGTTTTTCCAATGTGCGAAATTGGGAGTCATTCCAAAAACTTTTATTATTTGCAATACAAATGGACCTTAGAAGTTTTGTGCATTTATTCAAACTGCTGTAAATCATATAAAAATGGTTGATGGGGTGGTATTGCTTTTCCGATGTGCGAAATTGGGAGTCATTCCAAGAACTTATATAATTTTCGAGCAAAATGGGTCATTAGAAGTTTTGTGCATTCATTCAAACTGCTGTAAAAAAAAATTGGTTCAAGCACCGTGAAGTCAGGAGCTTTTGTGCATATGTTCTATTGTCCATTCTCCTGTATTGGACACTTTTAATCGAATTTACCATGGTGAATTCTATTGTCTATTATCCTGTATTGGACTGCCTTAATCGAATTCACCATGGTAAATTCGATTAAGAGTGTTCAATACAGGAGAATAGACAATAGAACATACGCGCAAAAGCTCCAGAATTCACGAAAAAAAAATTGCTTCAAGCACTGACGTGAAGTCAGAAGCTTTTGCGCGTATGTTCTATTGTCTATTCTCCTGTATTGAACACTCTTAATCGAATTTACCATGGTGAATTCTATTGTCTGTTCTCCCGTATTGGACACTCTTAATCGAATTTACCATGGTGAATTCGATCAAGGCTGTCCAATACAGGAGAATAGACAATAGAATTCACCATGGTAAATTCGATTAAAAGTGTCCAATACAGGAGAATGAACAATAGAACATACGCGCAAAAGCTCCTGATTTCACGTCAGTGCTTGAACCAATTTATTCAGTGATCAATTCGATGAAGGAGTTGCAACCTTGCAAAACCCATTGCAACTGGCGCTCGAGTAAGTTGTGGAACTAAGGCTATTATACTGCTCAGGAGAAAAGGTCGTCACAACATCGATGAAGAAGATATTCAAAGATCTACAACAGATATAATTTGTGAAACCCCTAATTTGGAGTAGGTATCAATTCGGCTATTGTGAAGAGAGGTAGTCCAGTAAGTGCACTTATTTTTTTTTGTTCGAAATTTAATATTTCTGATTTTTCATTGGTAAGAAATTCCTTTCGAATATTCAGTACTGAATCATATGGATGACTCAGGTTAAATACGCATAAATTATATAACATCCAAAACAATTTCAGTTTGGACAGTGGAATATTTATTCAGTTCAGTGAGATACTTGAAGGTGGTCAGATATATTCAATAATTTAAGTGATGAAGAAAATATTCAAAAATCTACAACTGATGAAACCCCTCATTTGGACTGTCGAGTAGGCCATTGTGAAGAGTAGTCCAGTAAGTGCACTTAATTCTGTTGTTCAATATTGAATATTTCTGATTTTCCATTGGGAACAAAAGTGAAACTAACTGAATGCCTGTATCGTTCAGATCAAAAACCAAACAAAAATATAGAAAAAACACTCAAAATGAGAAAACTCTATCAAGGGATTCAAAAATTACCTAACATTTTCGGATATCACGGACTAAGAAATTATATGAGTGTTATTGAATTGGTAATTTGATGTCAGTTTTCATTTGCACAGAAGCGTAAATTGTACCTTCGATCGATGATATTTTGATATTAGTATATCAGCATTTGTACAGGCTGTTCCTAAAGTAGTGTCGCAACGGGAAACTGTAGACTCCTCGTTATTAATGATACATTTTTTCGACCTCCATTTTCCCTCCGGGCTTTCATTCTAGAGATACAGGGTGTCAATTTTTTTTTTATTTTTTGCCCATATCCAAGGAACCTTTGAGCTATAGGACTGAACTTTTGTTCACAGATTACCACTGTTAATACTACCATTTAATTGATTGATACATTGATGAAGAAGATGGTCAAATATCTACATGTGATATAATTCATTAAACCCCTGAATTGAAGTATCAAGTGGGCCAAGTTGAAGACAGGCAGTACAGAAAGTGCACATATTTTTGTATGTTCAAAATATAAAATTTCTGATTTGTCATTTTTAAATTGGCCTTAACTCCAAAGCCGTTCGGCCGATTTTGCCCGTTAACGAACTTGACCAAGATATTTATTCCCCAAACCTACCATGGAAATTCAACACATTCTCTCCTACAAAAAACAAAACATTTTTTTGCGCTAGTTTTCTATGGATCATTTTGCCTAAATGTCTATAATTTCCGAATTTTTCACCGCACTGATGAAGAATACGAGGATAAATTCGATTATGACAGCCGTTGCCACGATAACTTTCGACCGGGAACAGACAGCAATTTGAAATATCCAGGGTGGGTGGCGCATACAAATGCGATGAACAGGTTCGTTAATGGGCATGATCGGCCAAACGGTTTCAGCGTACAAATTGTGTTATCAAATAATACAGATTCGATCGAATTGAAACTTGTGAATTATGTTTTGCGCGTATGTTCCGGGGAACATCGCGTTATCATTTTGCCCAAATGTCTGTAACTTTCGAATTTTTTGACGAAAATGGTCTCGAAACGATTAAGTTCGACTCCCCAATGAAGAATTCGAGGTCATATTTGATTCTGTCCGGCCGGCCGTCCGTCCGGCGTTGCCACGATAACTTGAGAACGAAAAGAGCTAGCGACTTGAAATTTTCAGGGTGGGTGGCGAATCCCAATACGACGGACAAGTTCGTTAATGGGCATAATCGGCCCAGTGGTTTCCGAGTAATAATTTTGTCTTCAACCGATATAAATCCGATCGAATTGAAACTTGGTGAGTAGTTGTAGAATATGAACCTAAGCACGTTCTTGAAATTTTGTCCGAATTGTACGGCTAGAAATTTTTAAAAAAATTATTAAAAAATATTTTTGTTGTCACGATAACTTGAGAACGGAAAGAGATAGCGGCTTCAAGTTCTCAGGTTAGGATGTGCACCAGAACGCGACATCTCAGTTTATTTATGAGCATAATTGGCCAAACGGTTTTAGAGTTATAGCCATCTGAAATTTTCTGAAATTTGGTGGTATTTTGTTCCTCATTAACTCGAAAAATACTGAACCGATTGAATTCAAACATGGTTATTAGTTGTAGAATGCCAACGCAAAAATGTTTGCGAAATTTGGTGAGGAAAGCATTTGTAGAAAATTTTTAATAAATAATTGAAAAAAAAATTCTATATATCAGTAACTATTCGTTTGAAATCGCTGAAATTTTGCATAGGCCTTCATAACCTAACTCTACTGCCAAGTTTCAAGTTTTAATACGATCGGTTAAATATTGTTGGAGATTCGAGCATTCTTGTGTGAGTTCAGTAGATGGGTTACCGTTGCCTCGATAACTTTCGAACGAAAGGAGATAGGGACTTGCAATTTTCAGGGTAGGTTGCGTATCCGAAAGGGAGAGTTGAGTTCGTTTTTGGGCATAATCGGTCTAACGGTTTCCGAGTTATACCCACCTGGAATATTATTTCCTTGATAACTCAAAAAATAAATATTCGATCGAATTCTACATGTGATATAATTCATGAAACCCCTGAATTGAAGTATCAAGTGGGCCAAGTTGAAGACAGGCAGTACAGTAAGTGCACTTATTTTTGTATGTTCAAAATATAATATTTCTGATTTGTCATTTTTAAATTGGCCTTAACTCCAAAGCCGTTCGGCCGATTTTGCCCGTTAACGAACTTGACCAAGATATTTATTCCCCAAAATTGTATTTTGTTTGAATTAGAATTTTGAAGATAGAGAGGAATTAATTTTTGAGGGGGCGTGTTGGTTTATTGAAAGCTAGCATTCCTGAAATGCATGTTTGTTTAGTCTGAGTTCCAAAAATTAATTTAACGAAGTTATATATCGATAAGTGGTTTTCACTTATCAGCAAGTTGGGCCTACGAATGCCGCCTAAATGGAATATTTGGAAGGTCCCTGAAACTGTCAACAGCTCTGTTTATATTGAGCAATGGGCATAGTGAAATGCAACCGCAGTGATTTCTCACGCTTAAGACGTAAATTCCAGAGCTTTCGATATGCCGATTCTGCCTCGTTTCGTTTTAGTTAGTTGTTATGTTAGGGAACAGTTCTCGAGAAACCTTCTAAGGCCGAATTTCATTAAACGCATTAGATAAGTAATTTGACCGTTATTTAGTTAGGTATTTTCGTAGTTATTCATACCGATGTGCATTATCGTCTCACTTTCATAGGCACTGTTTTGTATATCATATTTTGATACATTTCAATCGCGTTGATATACAGGGTGAACCATATATTCGTAGTCATTCATACCAGTGTGCATTATCGTATCACTATTATAGGCATACAGGCTGGCCTATTTTTGAATTTCATTCTTGGACACAGCTTTGTATGTCAAGGTTAAACCTACTGAATGAACGTATAGTTAAGTCAAAATCAGAACAAATATGTAGAATAAAACACTCAAAATGAAAAATCACTCGCGAAGGATTAAAAAATTACCCAACATTCACATATATCACGGATTAAGAAATTATGTGGGAGTTATTTACATTCTCCCTCCGGGCTATGGTTTTAGAGTTACAGGGTGTCAAAAATTTTTTTGCCAATATCCTAGGAACTGTTTGAACTATAGAATTGAACTTTTGTTCACAGACTACCAATTAATGCTACAGGGTGTCAAAAAAAAAATAATTCTAAATTTTTTGCCAATATCCTAGGAAATGTTTGAAATATAGAACTGAACTTTTGTTCACAGATTACTACTGATTATACCTGCCATTTAATGCTACATTGATGAAGTAGATGGTCAAAAATCTATATGTGATATAATTCATGAAATCTCTGAGTTGGAGTATCAAGACTATCAAGTGGCCCAGGGAGAAGACAGGCAGTACAGTAAGTGCACTTATTTGCTTTATATATATCATATTTTGTTACTTTTTATTCACATTGATATACAGGGTGAACATATTCGTAGTCATTCATACCAGTGTGCATTATCGTGTCACTATTATAGGCATAAAAATGGTCAGATTGGGTCGGACATGGGGGAAATTGATGAGGTGGTATTGCTTTTCCGATGTGCGAAATTGGGAGTCATTCCAAGAACTTTTATCATTTTTGAGCAAAATGGGTCATTAGAGGTTTTGTGCATTTATTCAAACTGCTGTAAATGATATAAAAATGGTCGGATTAGGTTGGACATGGGGGAAATTGATGGGGTGGTATTTCTAAACCGATGTGCGAAATTGGGAGTCATTCCAGGAACTTTTATCATTTTCGAGCAAAATGGGTCATTAGAGGTTTTGTGCATTTATTCAAACTGCTCTAAATGATATAAAAATGGTCGGATTAGGTTGGACATGGGGGAAATTGATGGGGTGGTATTGCTTTTCCGATGTGCGAAATTGGGAGTCATTCCAAGAACTTTTATCATTTTCGAGCAAAATGGGTCATTAGAGGTTTTGTGCATTTATTCAAACTGCTGTAAATGATATAAAAATGGTCGGATTAGGTTGGACATGGGGGAAATTGATGGGGTGGTATTGCTTTTCCGATGTGCGAAATTGGGAGTCATTCCAAGAACTTTTATCATTTTCGAGCAAAATGGGTCATTAGAGGTTTTGTGCATTTATTCAAACTGCTGTAAATCATATAAAAATGGTTGGATTAGGTTGGACATGGGGGAAATTGATGGGGTGGTATCGCTTAACCGATGTGCGAAATTGGGAGTCATTCCAAGAACTTTTATCATTTTCGAGCAAAATGGGTCATTAGAGGTTTTGTGCATTTATTCAAACTGCTGTAAATCATATAAAAATGGTCGGATTAGGTTGGACATGGGGGAAATTGATGGGGTGGTATTGCTTAACCGATGTGCGAAATTGGGAGTCATTCCAAGAACTTTTATCATTTTCGAGCAAAATGGGTCATTAGAGGTTTTGTGCATTTATTCAAACTGCTGTAAATCATATAAAAATGGTCGGATTAGGTTGGACATGGGGAAAATTGATGGGGTGGTATTGCTTAACCGATGTGCGAAATTGGGAGTCATTCCAAGAACTTTTATCATTTTCGAGCAAAATGGGTCATTAGAGGTTTTGTGCATTTATTCAAACTGCTGTAAATCATATAAAAATGGTCGGATTAGGTTGGACATGGGGGAAATTGATGGGGTGGTATCGCTTAACCGATGTGCGATATTGGGATTCATTCCAAGAACTTTTATCATTTTCGAGCAAAACGGGTCATTAGAGGTTTTGTACATTTATTCAAACTGCTGTAAATCATATAAAAATGGTCGGATTAGGTTGGACATGGGGGAAATTGATGGGGTGGTATCGCTTAACCGATGTGCGATGTTGGGAGTCATTCCAAGAACTTTTATCATTTTCGAGCAAAACGGGTCATTAGAGGTTTTGTGCATTTATTCATACTGCTGTAAATCATATAAAAATGGTCGGATTAGGTTGGACATGGGGGAAATTGATGGGATGGTATTGCTTAACCGATGTGCGAAATTGGGAGTCATTCCAAGAACTTTTATCATTTTCGAGCAAAATGGGTCATTAGAGGTTTTGTGCATTTATTCAAACTGCTGTAAATCATATAAAAATGGTCGGATTAGGTTGGACATGGGGGAAATTGATGGGGTGGTATTGCTTAACCGATGTGCGAAATTGGGAGTCATTCCAAGAACTTTTATCATTTTCGAGCAAAATGGGTCATTAGAGGTTTTGTGCATTTATTCAAACTGCTGTAAATCATATAAAAATGGTCGGATTAGGTTGGACATGGGGGAAATTGATGGGGTGGTATCGCTTAACCGATGTGCGATATTGGGAGTCATTCCAAGAACTTTTATCATTTTCGAGCAAAACGGGTCATTAGAGGTTTTGTACATTTATTCAAACTGCTGTAAATCATATAAAAATGGTCGGATTAGGTTGGACATGGAGGAAATTGATGGGGTGGTATTGCTTAACCGATGTGCGAAATTGGGAGTCATTCCAAGAACTTTTATCATTTTCGAGCAAAATGGGTCATTAGAGGTTTTGTGCATTTATTCATACTGCTGTAAATCATATAAAAATGGTCGGATTAGGTTGGACATGGGGGAAATTGATGGGGTGGTATTGCTTAACCGATGTGCGAAATTGGGAGTCATTCCAAGAACTTTTATCATTTTCGAGCAAAATGGGTCATTAGAGGTTTTGTGCATTTATTCAAACTGCTGTAAATCATATAAAAATGGTCGGATTAGGTTGGACATGGGGGAAATTGATGGGGTGGTATTGCTTAACCGATGTGCGAAATTGGGAGTCATTCCAAGAACTTTTATCATTTTCGAGCAAAATGGGTCATTAGAGGTTTTGTACATTTATTCAAACTGCTGTAAATCATATAAAAATGGTCGGATTAGGTTGGACATGGGGGAAATTGATGGGGTGGTATTTCTAAACCGATGTGCGAAATTGGAAGTCATTCCAAGAACTTTTATCATTTTCGAGCAAAATGGGTCATTAGAGGTTTTGTGCATTTATTCAAACTGCTGTAAATCATATAAAAATGGTCGGATTAGGTTGGACATGGGGGAAATTGATGGGGTGGTATCGCTTAACCGATGTGCGATATTGGGAGTCATTCCAAGAACTTTTATCATTTTCGAGCAAAATGGGTCATTAGAGGTTTTGTGCATTTATTCAAACTGCTGTAAATCATATAAAAATGGTCGGATTAGGTTGGACATGGGGAAAATTGATGGGGTGGTATTGCTTAACCGATGTGCGAAATTGGGAGTCATTCCAAGAACTTTTATCATTTTCGAGCAAAATGGGTCATTAGAGGTTTTGTGCATTTATTCAAACTGCTGTAAATCATATAAAAATGGTTGGATTAGGTTGGACATGGGGGAAATTGATGGGGTGGTATCGCTTAACCGATGTGCGATATTGGGAGTCATTCCAAGAACTTTTATCATTTTCGAGCAAAATGGGTCATTAGAGGTTTTGTGCATTTATTCAAACTGCTGTAAATCATATAAAAATGGTCGGATTAGGTTGGACATGGGGGAAATTGATGGGGTGGTATCGCTTAACCGATGTGCGATATTGGGAGTCATTCCAAGAACTTTTATCATTTTCGAGCAAAATGGGTCATTAGAGGTTTTGTGCATTTATTCAAACTGCTGTAAATCATATAAAAATGGTTGGATTAGGTTGGACATGGGGGAAATTGATGGGGTGGTATCGCTTAACCGATGTGCGAAATTGGGAGTCATTCCAAGAACTTTTATCATTTTCGAGCAAAATGGGTCATTAGAGGTTTTGTGCATTTATTCAAACTGCTGTAAATCATATAAAAATGGTTGGATTAGGTTGGACATGGGGGAAATTGATGGGGTGGTATCGCTTAACCGATGTGCGAAATTGGGAGTCATTCCAAGAACTTTTATCATTTTCGAGCAAAATGGGTCATTAGAGGTTTTGTGCATTTATTCAAACTGCTGTAAATCATATAAAAATGGTCGGATTAGGTTGGACATGGGGGAAATTGATGGGGTGGTATTGCTTAACCGATGTGCGAAATTGGGAGTCATTCCAAGAACTTTTATCATTTTCGAGCAAAATGGGTCATTAGAGGTTTTGTGCATTTATTCAAACTGCTGTAAATCATATAAAAATGGTCGGATTAGGTTGGACATGGGGAAAATTGATGGGGTGGTATTGCTTAACCGATGTGCGAAATTGGGAGTCATTCCAAGAACTTTTATCATTTTCGAGCAAAATGGGTCATTAGAGGTTTTGTGCATTTATTCAAACTGCTGTAAATCATATAAAAATGGTCGGATTAGGTTGGACATGGGGGAAATTGATGGGGTGGTATCGCTTAACCGATGTGCGATATTGGGATTCATTCCAAGAACTTTTATCATTTTCGAGCAAAACGGGTCATTAGAGGTTTTGTACATTTATTCAAACTGCTGTAAATCATATAAAAATGGTCGGATTAGGTTGGACATGGGGAAAATTGATGGGGTGGTATTGCTTAACCGATGTGCGAAATTGGGAGTCATTCCAAGAACTTTTATCATTTTCGAGCAAAATGGGTCATTAGAGGTTTTGTGCATTTATTCAAACTGCTGTAAATCATATAAAAATGGTTGGATTAGGTTGGACATGGGGGAAATTGATGGGGTGGTATCGCTTAACCGATGTGCGATATTGGGAGTCATTCCAAGAACTTTTATCATTTTCGAGCAAAATGGGTCATTAGAGGTTTTGTGCATTTATTCAAACTGCTGTAAATCATATAAAAATGGTCGGATTAGGTTGGACATGGGGGAAATTGATGGGGTGGTATCGCTTAACCGATGTGCGATATTGGGAGTCATTCCAAGAACTTTTATCATTTTCGAGCAAAACGGGTCATTAGAGGTTTTGTGCATTTATTCATACTGCTGTAAATCATATAAAAATGGTCGGATTAGGTTGGACATGGGGGAAATTAATGGGATGGTATTGCTTAACCGATGTGCGAAATTGGGAGTCATTCCAAGAACTTTTATCATTTTCGAGCAAAATGGGTCATTAGAGGTTTTGTGCATTTATTCAAACTGCTGTAAATCATATAAAAATGGTCGGATTAGGTTGGACATGGGGGAAATTGATGGGGTGGTATTGCTTAACCGATGTGCGAAATTGGGAGTCATTCCAAGAACTTTTATCATTTTCGAGCAAAATGGGTCCTTAGAGGTTTTGTGTATTTATTCAAACTGCTGTAAATCATATAAAAATGGTCGGATTAGGTTGGACATGGGGGAAATTGATGGGGTGGTATCGCTTAACCGATGTGCGATATTGGGAGTCATTCCAAGAACTTTTATCATTTTCGAGCAAAACGGGTCATTAGAGGTTTTGTACATTTATTCAAACTGCTGTAAATCATATAAAAATGGTCGGATTAGGTTGGACATGGAGGAAATTGATGGGGTGGTATTGCTTAACCGATGTGCGAAATTGGGAGTCATTCCAAGAACTTTTATCATTTTCGAGCAAAATGGGTCATTAGAGGTTTTGTGCATTTATTCATACTGCTGTAAATCATATAAAAATGGTCGGATTAGGTTGGACATGGGGGAAATTGATGGGGTGGTATTGCTTAACCGATGTGCGAAATTGGGAGTCATTCCAAGAACTTTTATCATTTTCGAGCAAAATGGGTCATTAGAGGTTTTGTGCATTTATTCAAACTGCTGTAAATCATATAAAAATGGTCGGATTAGGTTGGACATGGGGGAAATTGATGGGGTGGTATTGCTTAACCGATGTGCGAAATTGGGAGTCATTCCAAGAACTTTTATCATTTTCGAGCAAAATGGGTCATTAGAGGTTTTGTACATTTATTCAAACTGCTGTAAATCATATAAAAATGGTCGGATTAGGTTGGACATGGGGGAAATTGATGGGGTGGTATTTCTAAACCGATGTGCGAAATTGGAAGTCATTCCAAGAACTTTTATCATTTTCGAGCAAAATGGGTCATTAGAGGTTTTGTGCATTTATTCAAACTGCTGTAAATCATATAAAAATTGTCGGATTAGGTTGGACATGGGGGAAATTGTTGGGGTGGTATTGCTTAACCGATGTGCGAAATTGGGAGTCATTCCAAGAAGTTTTATCATTTTCGAGCAAAATGGGTCATTAGAGGTTTTGTACAGTTATTCAAACTGCTGTAAATCATATAGAAATGGTCGGATTAGGTTGGACATGGGGGAAATTGATGGGGTGGTATTGCTTAACCGATGTGCGAAATTGGGAGTCATTCCAAAAACTTTTATCATTTTCGAGCAAAATGGGTCATTAGAGGTTTTGTACATTTATTCAAACTGCTGTAAATCATATAAAAATGGTCGGATTAGGTTGGACATGGGGGAAATTGATGGGGTGGTATTGCTTAACCGATGTGCTAAATTGGGAGTCATTCCAAGAACTTTTATCATTTTCGAGCAAAATGGGTCATTAGAGGTTTTGTGCATTTATTCAAACTGCTGTAAATCATATAAAAATGGTCGGATTAGGTTGGACATGGGGGAAATTGATGGGGTGGTATCGCTTAACCGATGTGCGATATTGGGAGTCATTCCAAGAACTTTTATCATTTTCGAGCAAAATGGGTCATTAGAGGTTTTGTGCATTTATTCAAACTGCTGTAAATCATATAAAAATGGTCGGATTAGGTTGGACATGGGGAAAATTGATGGGGTGGTATTGCTTAACCGATGTGCGAAATTGGGAGTCATTCCAAGAACTTTTATCATTTTCGAGCAAAATGGGTCATTAGAGGTTTTGTGCATTTATTCAAACTGCTGTAAATCATATAAAAATGGTCGGATTAGGTTGGACATGGGGGAAATTGATGGGGTGGTATTGCTTAACCGATGTGCGAAATTGGGAGTCATTCCAAGAACTTTTATCATTTTCGAGCAAAATGGGTCATTAGAGGTTTTGTGCATTTATTCAAACTGCTGTAAATCATATAAAAATGGTCGGATTAGGTTGGACATGGGGAAAATTGATGGGGTGGTATTGCTTAACCGATGTGCGAAATTGGGAGTCATTCCAAGAACTTTTATCATTTTCGAGCAAAATGGGTCATTAGAGGTTTTGTGCATTTATTCAAACTGCTGTAAATCATATAAAAATGGTCGGATTAGGTTGGACATGGGGGAAATTGATGGGGTGGTATCGCTTAACCGATGTGCGATATTGGGAGTCATTCCAAGAACTTTTATCATTTTCGAGCAAAATGGGTCATTAGAGGTTTTGTGCATTTATTCAAACTGCTGTAAATCTTATAAAAATGGTCGGATTAGGTTGGACATGGAGAAAATTGATGGGGTGGTATCGCTTAACCGATGTGCGATATTGGGAGTCATTCCAAGAACTTTTATCATTTTCGAGCAAAATGGGTCATTAGAGGTTTTGTACATTTATTCAAACTGCTGTAAATCATATAAATATGGTCGGATTAGGTTGGACATGGAGGAAATTGATGGGGTGGTATTGCTTAACCGATGAGCGAAATTGGGAGTCATTCCAAGAACTTTTATCATTTTCGAGCAAAATGGGTCATTAGAGGTTTTGTGCATTTATTCATACTGCTGTAAATCATATAAAAATGGTCGGATTAGGTTGGACATGGGGGAAATTGATGGGGTGGTATTGCTTAACCGATGTGCGAAATTGGGAGTCATTCCAAGAACTTTTATCATTTTCGAGCAAAATGGGTCATTAGAGGTTTTGTGCATTTATTCAAACTGCTGTAAATCATATAAAAATGGTCGGATTAGGTTGGACATGGGGGAAATTGATGGGGTGGTATTGCTTAACCGATGTGCGAAATTGGGAGTCATTCCAAGAACTTTTATCATTTTCGAGCAAAATGGGTCATTAGAGGTTTTGTACATTTAATCAAACTGCTGTAAATCATATAAAAATGGTCGGATTAGGTTGGACATGGGGGAAATTGATGGGGTGGTATTTCTAAACCGATGTGCGAAATTGGAAGTCATTCCAAGAACTTTTATCATTTTCGAGCAAAATGGGTCATTAGAGGTTTTGTGCATTTATTCAAACTGCTGTAAATCATATAAAAATTGTCGGATTAGGTTGGACATGGGGGAAATTGTTGGGGTGGTATTGCTTAACCGATGTGCGAAATTGGGAGTCATTCCAAGAACTTTTATCATTTTCGAGCAAAATGGGTCATTAGAGGTTTTGTACAGTTATTCAAACTGCTGTAAATCATATAGAAATGGTCGGATTAGGTTGGACATGGGGGAAATTGATGGGGTGGTATTGCTTAACCGATGTGCGAAATTGGGAGTCATTCCAAGAACTTTTATCATTTTCGAGCAAAATGGGTCATTAGAGGTTTTGTACATTTATTCAAACTGCTGTAAATCATATAAAAATGGTCGGATTAGGTTGGACATGGGGGAAATTGATGGAGTGGTATTTCTAAACCGATGTGCGAAATTGGGAGTCATTCCAAGAACTTTTATCATTTTCGAGCAAAATGGGTCATTCTAGGTTTTGTGCATTTATTCAAACTGCTGTAAATGATATAAAAATGGTCGGATTAGGTTGGACATGGAGGAAATTGATGGGGTGGTATTGCTTTTCCGATGTGCGAAATTGGGAGTCATTCCAAGAACTTTTTGCGCGTATGTTCTGGAGAACATCGCGTTATCATTTTGCTCAAATGTCCGCAATTTTCGAATTTTTCGCCGAAAATGTTCTCAAACGATTAGGTTCGACTCCATGATCAAGAATTCGAGGTCAAATTTGATTCTGTCCGGCCGGCCGGCCGTTGCCACGATAACTTGAGAACGGAAAGGGATAACAACTAGAAATTTACATGGTAGGTGGCGCATCCCAATACGACGGACAAGTTCGTTAATGGCCATAATCGGCCCAATGGTTTCCGAGTAATAATTTTTGTCTACAACCAATACTAATCGGATCGAATTAAAACTTGGTGATTAGTTGTAGAATATAAACCTAAGGACGTTTGTGAGAATCGTATCGCTAGAAAATTAAAAAAAAAATTATTGAAAAATATTATTTACGTCACGATAACCTAAGACCGGAAAGAGGTAGCAACTTGACATTTTCAGGTTAGGTTGATAATCTGAATGCGCCATTTGAGTTTGTTCACTAGAAAATTTTTAAAAAATCATAGAAAATTATTGAAAAAAAAGGAACGGTTAGTACCTACCATAAAATTTCTTGACGATTTGAAACAAAGATTTTGATATGATATGATTGATATAGGATATCTACTTTCGAACACAACCCTGTATATGCATATTTTCTATAAAATTCAAAACCAGTCAACAAAATTACATAATGGTGAATCAGTGAAATTTTACTCATATTTGAATTTTTTAATTCAACTACGAATAACTATTCTCTGATTCACCATTATGTAATTTTGTTGACTGGTACTGGTCTTTAATTTTCGACCAGTTCCAAACAGGTTGGCGTAGCGCGCGGGTGTCGGTCCTATATACGGTTCTTTTCAGCGAGTTTAAAATAGTGATACAATTTCTAGTGACTAATTATGTGTCAACACAGTGCGGAGTGGGAGAAGGAAATATTCTGGTTTATGTAGTTTTCAAATACAATAAGTGATATAGTGCAACAACATGTGAAAAAAGTGTATAAGTGCATTTGCGGATCTTTGGAGTATATTCAGTGAACCAAGTGACATGGTATGTTCGATAGAAGTTGAAAACAACGAGGGGTGAGTGAATATTGAAGATTTATAGTGACCAGATAAATGGCAGTGATGAATTGGAATACGTTGTAAATTTTATAGGAACGTTATTTATATAATCATTAAAGGTTACTTTGGGAAGTACATTCATTATTGAATGATTTCTTTCTGGGTTTGCTGTCCAAACTCTGAAATGTATCTATAAAATAAAAATTGGTTCAAGCACTGACGTGAAGTCAGGAGCTTTCGCGCGTATGTTCTATTGTCCATATTCTCCTGTATTGAACATTCTAAATCGAATTTACCATGGTATATTCGATCTTACGTTAGTAAATTCGATTAAGAGTGTTCAATACAGGAGAATGGATAATAGAACAGACGCGCATAAGCTCCTGACTTCACGTCGGTGCTTGAACCAATTTTTTCATTTTCGAACAAAATGGGTCATTAGAGGTTTTGTACATTTATTCAAACTGCTGTAAATCATATAAAAATGGTCGGATTAGGTTGGACATGGGGGAAATTGATGGGGTGGTATCGCTTAACCGATGTGCGAAATTGGGAGTCATTCCAAGAACTTTTATCATTTTCGAGCAAAATGGGTCATTCTAGGTTTTGTGCATTTATTCAAACTGCTGTAAATCATATAAAAATGGTCGGATTAGGTTGGACATGGGGGAAATTGATGGGGTGGTATTTCTAAACCGATGTGCGAAATTGGGAGTCATTCCAAGAACTTTTATCATTTTCGAGCAAAATGGGTCATTAGAGGTTTTGTACATTTATTCAAACTGCTGTAAATCATATAAAAATGGTCGGATTAGGTTGGACATGGGGGAAATTGATGGGGTGGTATCGCTTAACCGATGTGCGAAATTGGGAGTCATTCCAAGAACTTTTATCATTTTCGAGCAAAATGGGTCATTAGAGGTTTTGTGCATTTATTCAAACTGCTGTAAATCATATAAAAATGGTCGGATTAGGTTGGACATGGGGGAAATTGATGGGGTGGTATTTCTAAACCGATGTGCGAAATTGGGAGTCATTCCAAGAACTTTTATCATTTTCGAGCAAAATGGGTCATTAGAGGTTTTGTACATTTATTCAAACTGCTGTAAATCATATAAAAATGGTCGGATTAGGTTGGACATGGGGGAAATTGATGGGGTGGTATCGCTTAACCGATGTGCGAAAGTGGGAGTCATTCCAAGAACTTTTATCATTTTCGAGCAAAATGGGTCATTAGAGGTTTTGTGCATTTATTCAAACTGCTGTAAATCATATAAAAATGGTCGGATTAGGTTGGACATGGGGGAAATTGATGGGGTGGTATTTCTAAACCGATGTGCGAAATTGGGAGTCATTCCAAGAACTTTTATCATTTTCGAGCAAAATGGGTCATTAGAGGTTTTGTACATTTATTCAAACTGCTGTAAATCATATAAAAATGGTCGGATTAGGTTGGACATGGGGGAAATTGATGGGGTGGTATCGCTTAACCGATGTGCGAAATTGGGAGTCATTCCAAGAACTTTTATCATTTTCGAGCAAAATGGGTCATTAGAGGTTTTGTGCATTTATTCAAACTGCTGTAAATCATATAAAAATGGTCGGATTAGGTTGGACATGGAGAAAATTGATGGGGCGGTATTGCTTAACCGATGTGCGAATTTGGGAGTCATTCCAGGAACTTTTATCATTTTCGAGCAAAATGGGTCATTAGAGGTTTTGTACATTTATTCAAACTGCTGTAAATCATATAAAAATGGTCGGATTAGGTTGGACATGGGGGAAATTGATGGGGTGGTATTTCTAAACCGATGTGCGAAATTGGGAGTCATTCCAAGAACTTTTATCATTTTCGAGCAAAATGGGTAATTAGAGGTTTTGTACATTTATTCAAACTGCTGTAAATCATATAAAAATGGTCGGATTAGGTTGGACATGGGGGAAATTGATGGGATGGTATCGCTTAACCGATGTGCGAAATTGGGAGTCATTCCAAGAACTTTTATCATTTTCGAGCAAAATGGGTCATTCTAGGTTTTGTGCATTTATTCAAACTGCTGTAAATCATATAAAAATGGTCGGATTAGGTTGGACATGGGGGAAATTGATGGGGTGGTATTTCTAAACCGATGTGCGAAATTGGGAGTCATTCCAAGAACTTTTATCATTTTCGAGCAAAATGGGTCATTAGAGGTTTTGTACATTTATTCAAACTGCTGTTAATCATATAAAAATGGTCGGATTAGGTTGGACATGGGGGAAATTGATGGGGTGGTATCGCTTAACCGATGTGCGAAATTGGGAGTCATTCCAAGAACTTTTATCATTTTCGAGCAAAATGGGTCATTCTAGGTTTTGTGCATTTATTCAAACTGCTGTAAATCATATAAAAATGGTCGGATTAGGTTGGACATGGGGGAAATTGATGGGGTGGTATCGCTTAACCGATGTGCGAAATTGGGAGTCATTCCAAGAACTTTTATCATTTTCGAGCAAAATGGGTCATTCTAGGTTTTGTGCATTTATTCAAACTGCTGTAAATCATATAAAAATGGTCGGATTAGGTTGGACATGGGGGAAATTGATGGGGTGGTATCGTTTAACCGATGTGCGAAATTGGGAGTCATTCCAAGAACTTTTATCATTTTCGAGCAAAATGGGTCATTCTAGGTTTTGTGCATTTATTCAAACTGCTGTAAATCATATAAAAATGGTCGGATTAGGTTGGACATGGGGGAAATTGATGGGGTGGTATTTCTAAACCGATGTGCGAAATTGGGAGTCATTCCAAGAACTTTTATCATTTTCGAGCAAAATGGGTAATTAGAGGTTTTGTACATGTATTCAAACTGCTGTAAATCATATAAAAATGGTCGGATTAGGTTGGACATGGGGGAAATTGATGGGGTGGTATTTCTAAACCGATGTGCGAAATTGGGAGTCATTCCAAGAACTTTTATCATTTTCGAGCAAAATGGGTAATTAGAGGTTTTGTACATGTATTCAAACTGCTGTAAATCATATAAAAATGGTCGGATTAGGTTGGACATGGGGGAAATTGATGGGGTGGTATTTCTAAACCGATGTGCGAAATTGGGAGTCATTCCAAGAACTTTTATCATTTTCGAGCAAAATGGGTCATTAGAGGTTTTGTGCATTTATTCAAACTGCTGTAAATCATATAAAAATGGTCGGATTAGGTTGGACATGGAGGAAATTGATGGGGTGGTATTGCTTTTCCGATGTGTGAAATTGGGAGTCATTCCAAGAACTTTTATCATTTTCGAGCAATATGGGTTGTAAGGTACTTGCCACGCATGTCATGTCTTCAACATGCGAGAGTGGGGAACATCAGTATGTAGAGGAGAGCGATGTAAGTGGATGTACCTGAAGAATATTAAATACATAAAGTCGAAGTGAATTTATTTTTATAATACCAAGAAATATGACATGGCGCAGTCGGTAGAGTGCGAGCAGAATAGACTAAAAATGACTAGTATTAAAGTGCCTTCTGAATTGGATTTGAATGGAAATCATGCGGACGATTGGAGATTCTTCAAACAGAAATTTGGACTGTACCTTAAGGCTTCGAAGAATGAAGATGAAGATGAGGACTTCAAATCGGCATTGTTGCTGAATTGCATAGGAGACAAAGGTTTAAGAATTTTTAATACCTTTGAATTTGTTAAAATTGAAGATAAAAATAATTACTCGAAAATTCTAGAAAAGTTCGACGCATATTTCCTGCCAACAAAAAATGTAACATTCGAGCGTCACATGTTTTTCATCAGAGATAAGAAACCAGGTGAAACCATCGATGAATATGTTACGAGTTTGCGTGAATTATGTGCTACTTGCGAATTCGGAAATTTGACAGACAGTCTTTTGAAAGACAGGCTAGTTCAAGGCATTAGGGAGAAAGCTGTAAAAGATAGGTTACTACGTTCAAAAGAATTGACTTTGAATAAAGCTATTGAAATCTGTAAAGCTGCAGAAACGACACAGCAACAATTGGAACACCTTAGCGGTGAAAAGCATACAAGAAGTGAAACAGTCAACGAAGTTTTCAATGTGAACAATCAACAGCAGAGATTCATTCCTTCTCAACATCGAGACAGAGGATCTAGGCACTCTGGAATAAGGACAAATAATTTCAACGATCAACATAAACAGAACGTAAATAAGAAGAAACCAGGTGAAAGAAGAGTATTTTATGGACAGGGCTCAGAACGTCAAAAGTTTAATAATGGTAATAATTATGGTAATAATTGTTCAAGATGTGGGTATCGACACAGTGCGAACAAATGCATGGCTTCAGGTAAAATGTGCAATTATTGCGGAAAACTAAATCATTTTGAGAAAATGTGTAAGTACAAAAACAATTTATCTGTTCGAACACTTGATGTCGAACAAGATAGTGAAACAAGTGAATTTTATATTGGAGTAATTAAAGACTCATCTGATTCAAGAAAAAAATCTTGGTCTGTAGATTTGTATGTAGAAGATAAAAAAATATCATTCAAAATCGATACAGGTGCACAGGCTAATTGTTTACCATTATACATTTATAAGAAACTATTTCCTCATAAAACATTAGAAAAAGTATCAAATTGTAAACTGACGACATACTCGGGGGAATCTTTAGTGATAACTGGTAGAATTGATTTAAAATGTATTTATAAAAGCAAATCATATAATTTATCATTTTATGTAACAGAATGTAGAGGACCTGCCATACTAGGATTGGATGCAATTGAGGAATTGGAAGTTGTGAAAATGGTGGCTGGTGTGGAGATGGTGGATATCATGAAAGAATATGAGGATGTTTTTAAAGGAATAGGCAAAATGCCAGGTAAATATTCTATAAAAGTTGACAAGAGCATTCAGCCAACAATTCATGCTGCTAGAAAATTCCCTCATAGTATAATGAATACATTAAAATGTAAATTAAAAAAGCTAGAACAAGAAAATATTATAAAAAGAGAAATTGGTCCTACTGAATGGGTGAATTCTTTGGTAATAGTAGCAAAAAAAGGGGGTGAAGATTTCAGAATTTGTATGGACCCTTCAGAACTAAATAAAGCAATTCTTAGGGAGCATTATCATATTCCAACTTTTGATGATATTACAACTAAACTAAAAGGTTCTAAATACTTTTCGGTATTAGATGTAGCAAATGGGTTCTGGAGCATAGAATTAGACGAACGTAGCTCAAAATTATGTACTTTTAACACACCATTTGGCCGGTATCGATATTTAAGGTTACCTTTCGGTATTAAAAGTGCCACTGAAATATATCAAAGAAAAATGAATGAAATTTTTGAAAATCTAGACGGAGTTCAAATATATGTTGATGATTTGTTAATTTTTGGACGAACTAAAGAAGAACATGATGAGAGGGTAAAAATGGTGCTACAAAAAGCCAGAGAAGTAAATTTAAAATTCAATAATAGTAAATGTAAATTGGGACTCAGTAAAATTAATTACATGGGACATCTAATAAGTTCAGATGGTATACAGCCAGATCCTGACAAAGTTCAATGTATCAAACAGTATCCTATCCCAAAAAATGTTAAAGAATTACAAAGTTTCTTAGGTATTATTAATTTCTTACATAAGTATATCCCAAACGTAGCTGAAATAACCGCTCCACTGAGGCAACTCTTAAAAAAAGAAAATATCTTCATGTGGGATTTAAAACAACAAGAAGCATTTGACAAACTGAAAGAAATGTTGAGTATTCCTCCAGTTTTAAACTTTTATAATCCTAATGAAGAACTAATTTTAACTGTAGATGCTTCTAAATTCAGTTGTGGTGCTGCTCTTATTCAAAATTTCAAACCAGTAGCGTATGCGTCAAAATCGTTAAATAATTCTCAACAAAGATACGCCCAAATTGAAAAAGAATTACTCGCAATTGTTCATGGTTGTAAAATATTTCATCAGTATATTTATGGTAGACTAGTTATAGTTGAGACAGATCACAAACCATTATTGGGAATCTTTAAAAAATCTTTACATGAATGTCCAATGCGTATGCAAAGAATGTTGCTTGATCTTCAATTATATGATTTAAAATTAGTTTTCAAACCCGGTCGTGAGATGTATATAGCAGATGCACTGTCTAGAATAGCAATTCCCATTTCTTGCGAAAGTGATATTAATCTTGAATATGAATTCCAAATTGATTTTGTAAAAAAGAATATACCTATGAGTCGTGAAATGCAGAGTCAATTCAAAATTGAAAGCTCAAATGATGAAGAGATAAAGTCTCTTATTAATTATGTGAAGAATGGATGGCCTTCTGAAAAACGTAAATGCAGTCTGTTGGCCAGACCATATTGGAATTACAGAAATGAATTGGTATCGATAGAGAATATTTTGTTTAAATCTGACGCAATAGTAGTACCCAAAAAGTTCAGAAATATAGTTCTTCAGAAGTTGCATATAAGTCACCTAGGCATAACTAAAACAAAATTAAGAGCTAAGGGATCAGTATTTTGGGCCAATATTAACAATGATATTGAGAATTTAGTTTCGTCATGTGCAGTTTGCATCAGATATTCCCGAAGTAATCCCAAACAACCACTTACTCCACACCAGGTTCCAGCATATCCATGGGAAAAAATAGGTACTGATCTGTTTGAACTGAAAGGTAAATTATTCCTTATTGTCATAGACTATTTTTCGAAATTTTTTGAAGTTTTTGAGATACCTTCTCTGAAATCAGAGGCAGTAATAAAAATAATGAAGAATTTATTCTCGAAATATGGTATTCCCAATGTTGTTTTTAGTGACAATGGTGTTCAGTATAAAAGTGAATTGTTCAAAAATTTTTCTCAATCCAAGAAATATGACATGGGTCATTAGAGGTTTTGTGCATTTATTCAAACTGCTGTAAATCATATAAAAATGGTCGGATTAGGTTGGACATGGAGGAAATTGATGGGGTGGTATTGCTTTTCCGATGTGCGAAATTGGGATTCATTCCAAGAACTTTTATCATTTTCGAGCAAAATGGGTCATTCTAGGTTTTGTGCATTTATTCAAACTGCTGTAAATCATATAAAAATGGTCGGATTAGGTTGGACATGGAGAAAATTGATGGGGTGGTATTGCTCAACCGATGTGCGAATTTGGGAGTCATTCCAGGAACTTTTATCATTTTCGAGCAAAATGGGTCATTAGAGGTTTTGTACATTTATTCAAACTGCTGTAAATCATATAAAAATGGTCGGATTAGGTTGGACATGGGGGAAACTGATGGGGTGGTATTTCTAAATCGATGTGCGAAATTGGGAGTCATTCCAAGAACTTTTATCATTTTCGAGCAAAATGGGTAATTAGAGGTTTTGTACGTTTATTCAAACTGCTGTAAATCATATAAAAATGATCGGATTAGGTTGGACATGGGGGAAATTGATGGGGTGGTATCGCTAAACCGATGTGCGAAATTGGGAGTCATTCCAAGAACTTTTATCATTTTCGAGCAAAATGGGTCATTCTAGGTTTTGTGCATTTATTCAAACTGCTGTAAATCATATAAAAATGGTCGGATTAGGTTGGACATGGGGGAAATTGATGGGGTGGTATTTCTAAACCGATGTGCGAAATTGGGAGTCATTCCAAGAACTTTTATCATTTTCGAGCAAAATGGGTAATTAGAGGTTTTGTACATGTATTCAAACTGCTGTAAATCATATAAAAATGGTCGGATTAGGTTGGACATGGGGGAAATTGATGGGGTGGTATTTCTAAACCGATGTGCGAAATTGGAAGTCATTCCAAGAACTTTTATCATTTTCGAGCAAAATGGGTCATTAGAGGTTTTGTACATTTATTCAAACTGATGTAAATCATATAAAAATGGTCGGATTAGGTTGGACATGGGGGAAATTGATGGGGTGGTATCGCTTAACCGATGTGCGAAATTGGGAGTCATTCCAAGAACTTTTATCATTTTCGAGCAAAATGGGTCATTAGAGGTTTTGTGCATTTATTCAAACTGCTGTAAATCATATAAAAATGGTCGGATTAGGTTGGACATGGGGGAAATTGATGGGATGGTATCGCTTAACCGATGTGCGAAATTGGGAGTCATTCCAAGAACTTTTATCATTTTCGAGCAAAATGGGTCATTCTAGGTTTTGTGCATTTATTCAAACTGCTGTAAATCATATAAAAATGGTCGGATTAGGTTGGACATGGGGGAAATTGATGGGGTGGTATTTCTAGACCGATGTGCGAAATTGGGAGTCATTCCAAGAACTTTTATCATTTTCGAGCAAAATGGGTCATTAGAGGTTTTGTACATTTATTCAAACTGCTGTTAATCATATAAAAATGGTCGGATTAGGTTGGACATGGGGGAAATTGATGGGGTGGTATCGCTTAACCGATGTGCGAAATTGGGAGTCATTCCAAGAACTTTTATCATTTTCGAGCAAAATGGGTCATTCTAGGTTTTGTGCATTTATTCAAACTGCTGTAAATCATATAAAAATGGTCGGATTAGGTTGGACATGGGGGAAATTGATGGGGTGGTATCGCTTAACCGATGTGCGAAATTGGGAGTCATTCCAAGAACTTTTATCATTTTCGAGCAAAATGGGTCATTCTAGGTTTTGTGCATTTATTCAAACTGCTGTAAATCATATAAAAATGGTCGGATTAGGTCGGACATGGGGGAAATTGATGGGGTGGTATCGTTTAACCGATGTGCGAAATTGGGAGTCATTCCAAGAACTTTTATCATTTTCGAGCAAAATGGGTCATTCTAGGTTTTGTGCATTTATTCAAACTGCTGTAAATCATATAAAAATGGTCGGATTAGGTTGGACATGGGGGAAATTGATGGGGTGGTATTTCTAAACCGATGTGCGAAATTGGGAGTCATTCCAAGAACTTTTATCATTTTCGAGCAAAATGGGTAATTAGAGGTTTTGTACATGTATTCAAACTGCTGTAAATCATATAAAAATGGTCGGATTAGGTTGGACATGGGGGAAATTGATGGGGTGGTATTTCTAAACCGATGTGCGAAATTGGGAGTCATTCCAAGAACTTTTATCATTTTCGAGCAAAATGGGTCATTCTAGGTTTTGTGCATTTATTCAAACTGCTGTAAATCATATAAAAATGGTCGGATTAGGTTGGACATGGAGGAAATTGATGGGTTGGTATTGCTTTTCCGATGTGCGAAATTGGGAGTCATTCCAAGAACTTTTATCATTTTCGAGCAAAATGGGTCATTCTAGGTTTTGTGCATTTATTCAAACTGCTGTAAATGATATAAAAATGGTTGGATTAGGTTGGACATGAGGGAAATTGATGGGGTGGTATTGCTTAACCGATGTGCGAAATTGGGAGTCATTCCAAGAACTTTTATCATTTTCGAGCAAAATGGGTCATTAGAGGTTTTGTGCATTTATTCAAACTGCTGTAAATCATATAAAAATGGTCGGATTAGGTTGGACATGGAGGAAATTGATGGGGTGGTATTGCTTTTCCGATGTGTGAAATTGGGAGTCATTCCAAGAACTTTTATCATTTTCGAGCAATATGGGTCATTAGAGGTTTTGTGCATTTATTCAAACTGCTGTAAATCATATAAAAATGGTCGGATTAGGTTGGACATGGAGGAAATTGATGGGGTGGTATTGCTTTTCCGATGTGCGAAATTGGGATTCATTCCAAGAACTTTTATCATTTTCGAGCAAAATGGGTCATTCTAGGTTTTGTGCATTTATTCAAACTGCTGTAAATCATATAAAAATGGTCGGATTAGGTTGGACATGGAGAAAATTGATGGGGTGGTATTGCTTAACCGATGTGCGAATTTGGGAGTCATTCCAGGAACTTTTATCATTTTCGAGCAAAATGGGTCATTAGAGGTTTTGTACATTTATTCAAACTGCTGTAAATCATATAAAAATGGTCGGATTAGGTTGGACATGGGGGAAACTGATGGGGTGGTATTTCTAAATCGATGTGCGAAATTGGGAGTCATTCCAAGAACTTTTATCATTTTCGAGCAAAATGGGTAATTAGAGGTTTTGTACGTTTATTCAAACTGCTGTAAATCATATAAAAATGATCGGATTAGGTTGGACATGGGGGAAATTGATGGGGTGGTATCGCTAAACCGATGTGCGAAATTGGGAGTCATTCCAAGAACTTTTATCATTTTCGAGCAAAATGGGTCATTCTAGGTTTTGTGCATTTATTCAAACTGCTGTAAATCATATAAAAATGGTCGGATTAGGTTGGACATGGGGGAAATTGATGGGGTGGTATTTCTAAACCGATGTGCGAAATTGGGAGTCATTCCAAGAACTTTTATCATTTTCGAGCAAAATGGGTAATTAGAGGTTTTGTACATGTATTCAAACTGCTGTAAATCATATAAAAATGGTCGGATTAGGTTGGACATGGGGGAAATTGATGGGGTGGTATTTCTAAACCGATGTGCGAAATTGGGAGTCATTCCAAGAACTTTTATCATTTTCGAGCAAAATGGGTCATTAGAGGTTTTGTACATTTATTCAAACTGCTGTAAATCATATAAAAATGGTCGGATTAGGTTGGACATGGGGGAAATTGATGGGGTGGTATCGCTTAACCGATGTGCGAAATTATTGGGAGTCATTCCAAGAACTTTTATCATTTTCGAGCAAAATGGGTCATTAGAGGTTTTGTGCATTTATTCAAACTGCTGTAAATCATATAAAAATGGTCGGATTAGGTTGGACATGGGGGAAATTGATGGGGTGGTATTGCTTAACCGATGTGCGAAATTGGGAGTCATTCCAAGAACTTTTATCATTTTCGAGCAAAATGGGTAATTAGAGGTTTTGTACATTTATTCAAACTGCTGTAAATCATATAAAAATGGTCGGATTAGGTTGGACATGGGGGAAATTGATGGGGTGGTATCGCTTAACCGATGTGCGAAATTGGGAGTCATTCCAAGAACTTTTATCATTTTCGAGCAAAATGGGTCATTAGAGGTTTTGTGCATTTATTCAAACTGCTGTAAATCATATAAAAATGGTCGGATTAGGTTGGACATGGGGGAAATTGATGGGGTGGTATCGCTTAACCGATGTGCGAAATTGGGAGTCATTCCAAGAACTTTTATCATTTTCGAGCAAAATGGGTCATTAGAGGTTTTGTGCATTTATTCAAACTGCTGTAAATCATATAAAAATGGTCGGATTAGGTTGGACATGAGGGAAATTGATGGGGTGGTATCGCTTAACCGATGTGCGAAATTGGGAGTCATTCCAAGAACTTTTATCATTTTCGAGCAAAATGGGTCATTAGAGGTTTTGTGCATTTATTCAAACTGCTGTAAATCATATAAAAATGGTCGGATTAGGTTGGACATGGGGGAAATTGATGGGGTGGTATTGCTTAACCGATGTGCGAAATTGGTAGTCATTCCAAGAACTTTTATCATTTTCGAGCAAAATGGGTCATTCTAGGTTTTGTGCATTTATTCAAACTGCTGTAAATCATATAAAAATGGTCGGATTAGGTTGGACATGGAGAAAATTGATGGGGTGGTATTGCTTAACCGATGTGCGAATTTGGGAGTCATTCCAGGAACTTTTATCATTTTCGAGCAAAATGGGTCATTAGAGGTTTTGTACATTTATTCAAACTGCTGTAAATCATATAAAAATGGTCGGATTAGGTTGGACATGGGGGAAACTGATGGGGTGGTATTTCTAAATCGATGTGCGAAATTGGGAGTCATTCCAAGAACTTTTATCATTTTCGAGCAAAATGGGTAATTAGAGGTTTTGTACGTTTATTCAAACTGCTGTAAATCATATAAAAATGATCGGATTAGGTTGGACATGGGGGAAATTGATGGGGTGGTATCGCTAAACCGATGTGCGAAATTGGGAGTCATTCCAAGAACTTTTATCATTTTCGAGCAAAATGGGTCATTCTAGGTTTTGTGCATTTATTCAAACTGCTGTAAATCATATAAAAATGGTCGGATTAGGTTGGACATGGGGGAAATTGATGGGGTGGTATTTCTAAACCGATGTGCGAAATTGGGAGTCATTCCAAGAACTTTTATCATTTTCGAGCAAAATGGGTAATTAGAGGTTTTGTACATGTATTCAAACTGCTGTAAATCATATAAAAATGGTCGGATTAGGTTGGACATGGGGGAAACTGATGGGGTGGTATTTCTAAACCGATGTGCGAAATTGGGAGTCATTCCAAGAACTTTTATCATTTTCGAGCAAAATGGGTCATTAGAGGTTTTGTACATTTATTCAAACTGCTGTAAATCATATAAAAATGGTCGGATTAGGTTGGACATGGGGGAAATTGATGGGGTGGTATCGCTTAACCGATGTGCGAAATTGGGAGTCATTCCAAGAACTTTTATCATTTTCGAGCAAAATGGGTCATTAGAGGTTTTGTGCATTTATTCAAACTGCTGTAAATCATATAAAAATGGTCGGATTAGGTTGGACATGGAGGAAATTGATGGGGTGGTATTGCTTTTCCGATGTGTGAAATTGGGAGTCATTCCAAGAACTTTTATCATTTTCGAGCAATATGGGTCATTAGAGGTTTTGTGCATTTATTCAAACTGCTGTAAATCATATAAAAATGGTCGGAATAGGTTGGACATGGAGGCAATTGATGGGGTGGTATTGCTTTTCCGATGTGCGAAATTGGGAGTCATTCCAAGAACTTTTATCATTTTCGAGCAAAATGGGTCATTCTAGGTTTTGTGCATTTATTCAAACTGCTGTAAATCATATAAAAATGGTCGGATTAGGTTGGACATGGAGAAAATTGATGGGGTGGTATTGCTTAACCGATGTGCGAATTTGGGAGTCATTCCAGGAACTTTTATCATTTTCGAGCAAAATGGGTCTTAGAGGTTTTGTACATTTATTCAAACTGCTGTAAATCATATAAAAATGGTCGGATTAGGTTGGACATGGAGGCAATTGATGGGGTGGTATTGCTTTTCCGATGTGCGAAATTGGGAGTCATTCCAAGAACTTTTATCATTTTCGAGCAAAATGGGTCATTAGAGGTTTTGTACATTTATTCAAACTGCTGTAAATCATATAAAAATGGTCGGATTAGGTTGGACATGGGGGAAATTGATGGGGTGGTATTTCTAAACCGATGTGCGAAATTGGGAGTCATTCCAAGAACTTTTATCATTTTCGAGCAAAATGGGTCATTAGAGGTTTTGTACATTTATTCAAACTGCTGTAAATCATATAAAAATGGTCGGATTAGGTTGGACATGGGGGAAATTGATGGGGTGGTATTTCTAAACCGATGTGCGAAATTGGGAGTCATTCCAAGAACTTTTATCATTTTCGAGCAAAATGGGTAATTAGAGGTTTTGTACATGTATCCAAACTGCTGTAAATCATATAAAAATGGTCGGATTAGGTTGGACATGGGGGAAATTGATGGGGTGGTATTTCTAAACCGATGTGCGAAATTGGGAGTCATTCCAAGAACTTTTATCATTTTCGAGCAAAATGGGTAATTAGAGGTTTTGTACATGTATTCAAACTGCTGTAAATCATATAAAAATGGTCGGATTAGGTTGGACATGGGGGAAATTGATGGGGTGGTATTTCTAAACCGATGTGCGAAATTGGGAGTCATTCCAAGAACTTTTATCATTTTCGAGCAAAATGGGTCATTCTAGGTTTTGTGCATTTATTCAAACTGCTGTAAATCATATAAAAATGGTTGGATTAGGTTGGACATGAGGGAAATTGATGGGGTGGTATTGCTTAACCGATGTGCGAAATTGGGAGTCATTCCAAGAACTTTTATCATTTTCGAGCAAAATGGGTCATTAGAGGTTTTGTGCATTTATTCAAACTGCTGTAAATCATATAAAAATGGTCGGATTAGGTTGGACATGGAGGAAATTGATGGGGTGGTATTGCTTTTCCGATGTGTGAAATTGGGAGTCATTCCAAGAACTTTTATCATTTTCGAGCAATATGGGTCATTAGAGGTTTTGTGCATTTATTCAAACTGCTGTAAATCATATAAAAATGGTCGGATTAGGTTGGACATGGAGGAAATTGATGGGGTGGTATTGCTTTTCCGATGTGTGAAATTGGGAGTCATTCCAAGAACTTTTATCATTTTCGAGCAATATGGGTCATTAGAGGTTTTGTGCATTTATTCAAACTGCTGTAAATCATATAAAAATGGTCGGATTAGGTTGGACATGGAGAAAATTGATGGGGTGGTATTGCTTAACCGATGTGCGAATTTGGGAGTCATTCCAGGAACTTTTATCATTTTCGAGCAAAATGGGTCATTAGAGGTTTTGTACATTTATTCAAACTGCTGTAAATCATATAAAAATGGTCGGATTAGGTTGGACATGGGGGAAACTGATGGGGTGGTATTTCTAAATCGATGTGCGAAATTGGGAGTCATTCCAAGAACTTTTATCATTTTCGAGCAAAATGGGTAATTAGAGGTTTTGTACGTTTATTCAAACTGCTGTAAATCATATAAAAATGATCGGATTAGGTTGGACATGGGGGAAATTGATGGGGTGGTATCGCTAAACCGATGTGCGAAATTGGGAGTCATTCCAAGAACTTTTATCATTTTCGAGCAAAATGGGTCATTCTAGGTTTTGTGCATTTATTCAAACTGCTGTAAATCATATAAAAATGGTCGGATTAGGTTGGACATGGGGGAAATTGATGGGGTGGTATTTCTAAACCGATGTGCGAAATTGGGAGTCATTCCAAGAACTTTTATCATTTTCGAGCAAAATGGGTAATTAGAGGTTTTGTACATGTATTCAAACTGCTGTAAATCATATAAAAATGGTCGGATTAGGTTGGACATGGGGGAAATTGATGGGGTGGTATTTCTAAACCGATGTGCGAAATTGGGAGTCATTCCAAGAACTTTTATCATTTTCGAGCAAAATGGGTCATTAGAGGTTTTGTACATTTATTCAAACTGCTGTAAATCATATAAAAATGGTCGGATTAGGTTGGACATGGGGGAAATTGATGGGGTGGTATCGCTTAACCGATGTGCGAAATTGGGAGTCATTCCAAGAACTTTTATCATTTTCGAGCAAAATGGGTCATTAGAGGTTTTGTGCATTTATTCAAACTGCTGTAAATCATATAAAAATGGTCGGATTAGGTTGGACATGGGGGAAATTGATGGGGTGGTATTGCTTAACCGATGTGCGAAATTGGGAGTCATTTCAAGAACTTTTATCATTTTCGAGCAAAATGGGTCATTAGAGGTTTTGTGCATTTATTCAAACTGCTGTAAATAATATAAAAATGGTCGGATTAGGTTGGACATGGGGGAAATTGATGGGGTGGTATTGCTTAACCGATGTGCGAAATTGGGAGTCATTCCAAGAACTTTTATCATTTTCGAGCAAAATGGGTCATTAGAGGTTTTGTGCATTTATTCAAACTGCTGTAAATCATATAAAAATGGTCGGATTAGGTTGGACATGGGGGAAATTGATGGGGTGGTATTGCGTAACCGATGTGCGAAATTGGGAGTCATTCCAAGAACTTTTATCATTTTCGAGCAAAATGGGTCATTAGAGGTTTTGTGCATTTATTCAAACTGCTGTAAATCATATAAAAATGGTCGGATTAGGTTGGACATGGAGGAAATTGATGGGGTGGTATTGCTTTTCCGATGTGTGAAATTGGGAGTCATTCCAAGAACTTTTATCATTTTCGAGCAATATGGGTCATTAGAGGTTTTGTGCATTTATTCAAACTGCTGTAAATCATATAAAAATGGTCGGAATAGGTTGGACATGGAGGCAATTGATGGGGTGGTATTGCTTTTCCGATGTGCGAAATTGGGAGTCATTCCAAGAACTTTTATCATTTTCGAGCAAAATGGGTCATTCTAGGTTTTGTGCATTTATTCAAACTGCTGTAAATCATATAAAAATGGTCGGATTAGGTTGGACATGGAGAAAATTGATGGGGTGGTATTGCTTAACCGATGTGCGAATTTGGGAGTCATTCCAGGAACTTTTATCATTTTCGAGCAAAATGGGTCTTAGAGGTTTTGTACATTTATTCAAACTGCTGTAAATCATATAAAAATGGTCGGATTAGGTTGGACATGGGGGAAATTGATGGGGTGGTATTTCTAAACCGATGTGCGAAATTGGGAGTCATTCCAAGAACTTTTATCATTTTCGAGCAAAATGGGTAATTAGAGGTTTTGTACATTTATTCAAACTGCTGTAAATCATATAAAAATGGTCGGATTAGGTTGGACATGGGGGAAATTGATGGGGTGGTATTTCTAAACTGATGTGCGAAATTGGGAGACATTCCAAGAACTTTTATCATTTTCGAGCAAAATGGGTCATTAGAGGTTTTGTACATTTATTCAAACTGCTGTAAATCATATAAAAATGGTCGGATTAGGTTGGACATGGGGGAAATTGATGGGGTGGTATCGCTTAACCGATGTGCGAAATTGGGAGTCATTCCAAGAACTTTTATCATTTTCGAGCAAAATGGGTCATTAGAGGTTTTGTACATTTATTCAAACTGCTGTAAATCATATAAAAATGGTCGGATTAGGTTGGACATGGGGGAAATTGATGGAGTGGTATCGCTTAACCGATGTGCGAAATTGGGAGTCATTCCAAGAACTTTTATCATTTTCGAGCAAAATGGGTCATTAGAGGTTTTGTGCATTTATTCAAACTGCTGTAAATCATATAAAAATGGTCGGATTAGGTTGGACATGGAGGAAATTGATGGGGTGGTATTGATTTTCCGATGTGCGAAATTGGGAGTCATTCCAAGAACTTTTATCATTTTCGAGCAAAATGGGTCATTCTAGGTTTTGTGCATTTATTCAAACTGCTGTAAATCATATAAAAATGGTCGGATTAGGTTGGACATGGGGGAAATTGATGGGGTGGTATCGCTTAACCGATGTGCGAAATTGGGAGTCATTCCAAGAACTTTTATCATTTTCGAGCAAAATGGGTCATTAGAGGTTTTGTGCATTTATTCAAACTGCTGTAAATCATATAAAAATGGTCGGATTAGGTTGGACATGGAGAAAATTGATGGGGTGGTATTGCTTAACCGATGTGCGAATTTGGGAGTCATTCCAGGAACTTTTATCATTTTCGAGCAAAATGGGTCATTAGAGGTTTTGTACATTTATTCAAACTGCTGTAAATCATATAAAAATGGTCGGATTAGGTTGGACATGGGGGAAATTGATGGGGTGGTATTTCTAAACCGATGTGCGAAATTGGGAGTCATTCCAAGAACTTTTATCATTTTCGAGCAAAATGGTTAATTAGAGGTTTTGTACATTTATTCAAACTGCTGTAAATAATATAAAAATGGTCGGATTAGGTTGGACATGGAGGAAATTGATGGGGTGGTATTGCTCTTCCGATGTGCGAAATTGGGAGTCATTCCAAGAACTTTTATCATTTTCGAGCAAAATGGGTCATTCTAGGTTTTGTGCATTTATTCAAACTGCTGTAAATCATATAAAAATGGTCGGATTAGGTTGGACATGAGGGAAATTGATGGGGTGGTATCGCTTAACCGATGTGCGAAATTGGGAGTCATTCCAAGAACTTTTATCATTTTCGAGCAAAATGGGTCATTAGAGGTTTTGTGCATTTATTCAAACTGCTGTAAATCATATAAAAATGGTCGGATTAGGTTGGACATGGGGGAAATTGATGGGGTGGTATTTCTAAACCGATGTGCGAAATTGGGAGTCATTCCAAGAACTTTTATCATTTTCGAGCAAAATGGGTAATTAGAGGTTTTGTACATTTATTCAAACTGCTGTAAATCATATAAAAATGGTCGGATTAGGTTGGACATCGGGGAAATTGATGGGGTGTTATCGCTTAACCGATGTGCGAAATTGGGAGTCATTCCAAGAACTTTTATCATTTTCGAGCAAAATGGGTCATTCTAGGTTTTGTGCATTTATTCAAACTGCTGTAAATCATATAAAAATGGTCGGATTAGGTTGGACATGGGGGAAATTGATGGGGTGGTATTTCTAAACCGATGTGCGAAATTGGGAGTCATTCCAAGAACTTTTATCATTTTCGAGCAAAATGGGTAATTAGAGGTTTTGTACATTTATTCAAACTGCTGTAAATCATATAAAAATGGTCGGATTAGGTTGGACATGGGGGAAATTGATGGGGTGGTATTTCTAAACCGATGTGCGAAATTGGGAGTCATTCCAAGAACTTTTATCATTTTCGAGCAAAATGGGTCATAAGAGGTTTTGTACATTTATTCAAACTGCTGTAAATCATATAAAAATGGTCGGATTAGGTTGGACATGGGGAAAATTGATGGGGTGGTATCGCTTAACCGATGTGCGAAATTGGGAGTCATTCCAAGAACTTTTATCATTTTCGAGCAAAATGGGTCATTAGAGGTTTTGTACATTTATTCAAACTGCTGTAAATCATATAAAAATGGTCGGATTAGGTTGGACATGGGGGAAATTGATGGGGTGGTATCGCTTAACCGATGTGCGAAATTGGGAGTCATTCCAAGAACTTTTATCATTTTCGAGCAAAATGGGTCATTAGAGGTTTTGTGCATTTATTCAAACTGCTGTAAATCATATAAAAATGGTCGGATTAGGTTGGACATGGAGGAAATTGATGGGGTGGTATTGCTTTTCCGATGTGCGAAATTGGGAGTCATTTCAAGAACTTTTATCATTTTCGAGCAAAATGGGTCATTCTAGGTTTTGTGCATTTATTCAAACTGCTGTAAATCATATAAAAATGGTCGGATTAGGTTGGACATGGGGGAAATTGATGGGGTGGTATCGCTTAACCGATGTGCGAAATTGGGAGTCATTCCAAGAACTTTTATCATTTTCGAGCAAAATGGGTCATTAGAGGTTTTGTGCATTTATTCAAACTGCTGTAAATCATATAAAAATGGTAGGATTAGGTTGGACATGGAGAAAATTGATGGGGTGGTATTGCTTAACCGATGTGCGAATTTGGGAGTCATTCCAGGAACTTTTATCATTTTCGAGCAAAATGGGTCATTAGAGGTTTTGTACATTTATTCAAACTGCTGTAAATCATATAAAAATGGTCGGATTAGGTTGGACATGGGGGAAATTGATGGGGTGGTATTTCTAAACCGATGTGCGAAATTGGGAGTCATTCCAAGAACTTTTATCATTTTCGAGCAAAATGGGTAATTAGAGGTTTTGTACATTTATTCAAACTGCTGTAAATCATATAAAAATGGTCGGATTAGGTTGGACATGGGGGAAATTGATGGGGTGGTATCGCTTAACCGATGTGCGAAATTGGGAGTCATTCCAAGAACTTTTATCATTTTCGAGCAAAATGGGTCATTCTAGGTTTTGTGCATTTATTCAAACTGCTGTAAATCATATAAAAATGGTCGGATTAGGTTGGACATGGGGGAAATTGATGGGGTGGTATTTCTAAACCGATGTGCGAAATTGGGAGTCATTCCAAGAACTTTTATCATTTTCGAGCAAAATGGGTCATTAGAGGTTTTGTACATTTATTCAAACTGCTGTAAATCATATAAAAATGGTCGGATTAGGTTGGACATGGGGGAAATTGATGGGGTGGTATCGCTTAACCGATGTGCGAAATTGGGAGTCATTCCAAGAACTTTTATCATTTTCGAGCAAAATGGGTCATTCTAGGTTTTGTGCATTTATTCAAACTGCTGTAAATGATATAAAAATGATTGGATTAGGTTGGACATGGGAGAAATTGATGGGGTGGTATTGCTTAACCGATGTGCGAAATTGGGAGTCATTCCAAGAACTTTTATCATTTTCGAGCAAAATGGGTCATTAGAGGTTTTGTGCATTTATTCAAACTGGACATGGGGGAAATTGATGGGGTGGTATTTCTAAACCGATGTGCGAAATTGGGAGTCATTCCAAGAACTTTTATCATTTTCGAGCAAAATGGGTCATTAGAGGTTTTGTGCATTTATTCAAACTGCTGTAAATCATATAAAAATGGTCGGATTAGGTTGGACATGAGGGAAATTGATGGGGTGGTATCGCTTAACCGATGTGCGAAATTGGGAGTCATTCCAAGAACTTTTATCATTTTCGAGCAAAATGGGTCATTAGAGGTTTTGTGCATTTATTCAAACTGCTGTAAATCATATAAAAATGGTCGGATTAGGTTGGACATGGGGGAAATTGATGGGGTGGTATTGCTTAACCGATGTGCGAAATTGGTAGTCATTCCAAGAACTTTTATCATTTTCGAGCAAAATGGGTCATTCTAAGTTTTGTGCATTTATTCAAACTGCTGTAAATCATATAAAAATGGTCGGATTAGGTTGGACATGGAGAAAATTGATGGGGTGGTATTGCTTAACCGATGTGCGAATTTGGGAGTCATTCCAGGAACTTTTATCATTTTCGAGCAAAATGGGTCATTAGAGGTTTTGTACATTTATTCAAACTGCTGTAAATCATATAAAAATGGTCGGATTAGGTTGGACATGGGGGAAACTGATGGGGTGGTATTTCTAAATCGATGTGCGAAATTGGGAGTCATTCCAAGAACTTTTATCATTTTCGAGCAAAATGGGTAATTAGAGGTTTTGTACGTTTATTCAAACTGCTGTAAATCATATAAAAATGATCGGATTAGGTTGGACATGGGGGAAATTGATGGGGTGGTATCGCTAAACCGATGTGCGAAATTGGGAGTCATTCCAAGAACTTTTATCATTTTCGAGCAAAATGGGTCATTCTAGGTTTTGTGCATTTATTCAAACTGCTGTAAATCATATAAAAATGGTCGGATTAGGTTGGACATGGGGGAAATTGATGGGGTGGTATTTCTAAACCGATGTGCGAAATTGGGAGTCATTCCAAGAACTTTTATCATTTTCGAGCAAAATGGGTAATTAGAGGTTTTGTACATGTATTCAAACTGCTGTAAATCATATAAAAATGGTCGGATTAGGTTGGACATGGGGGAAATTGATGGGGTGGTATTTCTAAACCGATGTGCGAAATTGGGAGTCATTCCAAGAACTTTTATCATTTTCGAGCAAAATGGGTCATTAGAGGTTTTGTACATTTATTCAAACTGCTGTAAATCATATAAAAATGGTCGGATTAGGTTGGACATGGGGGAAATTGATGGGGTGATATCGCTTAACCGATGTGCGAAATTGGGAGTCATTCCAAGAACTTTTATCATTTTCGAGCAAAATGGGTCATTAGAGGTTTTGTGCATTTATTCAAACTGCTGTAAATCATATAAAAATGGTCGGATTAGGTTGGACATGGAGGAAATTGATGGGGTGGTATTGCTTTTCCGATGTGTGAAATTGGGAGTCATTCCAAGAACTTTTATCATTTTCGAGCAATATGGGTCATTAGAGGTTTTGTGCATTTATTCAAACTGCTGTAAATCATATAAAAATGGTCGGAATAGGTTGGACATGGAGGCAATTGATGGGGTGGTATTGCTTTTCCGATGTGCGAAATTGGGAGTCATTCCAAGAACTTTTATCATTTTCGAGCAAAATGGGTCATTCTAGGTTTTGTGCATTTATTCAAACTGCTGTAAATCATATAAAAATGATCGGATTAGGTTGGACATGGAGAAAATTGATGGGGTGGTATTGCTTAACCGATGTGCGAATTTGGGAGTCATTCCAGGAACTTTTATCATTTTCGAGCAAAATGGGTCTTAGAGGTTTTGTACATTTATTCAAACTGCTGTAAATCATATAAAAATGGTCGGATTAGGTTGGACATGGGGGAAATTGATGGGGTGGTATTTCTAAACCGATGTGCGAAATTGGGAGTCATTCCAAGAACTTTTATCATTTTCGAGCAAAATGGGTAATTAGAGGTTTTGTACATTTATTCAAACTGCTGTAAATCATATAAAAATGGTCGGATTAGGTTGGACATGGGGGAAATTGATGGGGTGGTATTTCTAAACCGATGTGCGAAATTGGGAGTCATTCCAAGAACTTTTATCATTTTCGAGCAAAATGGGTCATTAGAGGTTTTGTACATTTATTCAAACTGCTGTAAATCATATAAAAATGGTCGGATTAGGTTGGACATGGGGGAAATTGATGGGGTGGTATTTCTAAACCGATGTGCGAAATTGGGAGTCATTCCAAGAACTTTTATCATTTTCGAGCAAAATGGGTAATTAGAGGTTTTGTACATGTATCCAAACTGCTGTAAATCATATAAAAATGGTCGGATTAGGTTGGACATGGGGGAAATTGATGGGGTGGTATTTCTAAACCGATGTGCGAAATTGGGAGTCATTCCAAGAACTTTTATCATTTTCGAGCAAAATGGGTAATTAGAGGTTTTGTACATGTATTCAAACTGCTGTAAATCATATAAAAATGGTCGGATTAGGTTGGACATGGGGGAAATTGATGGGGTGGTATTTCTAAACCGATGTGCGAAATTGGGAGTCATTCCAAGAACTTTTATCATTTTCGAGCAAAATGGGTCATTCTAGGTTTTGTGCATTTATTCAAACTGCTGTAAATCATATAAAAATGGTTGGATTAGGTTGGACATGAGGGAAATTGATGGGGTGGTATTGCTTAACCGATGTGCGAAATTGGGAGTCATTCCAAGAACTTTTATCATTTTCGAGCAAAATGGGTCATTAGAGGTTTTGTGCATTTATTCAAACTGCTGTAAATCATATAAAAATGGTCGGATTAGGTTGGACATGGAGGAAATTGATGGGGTGGTATTGCTTTTCCGATGTGTGAAATTGGGAGTCATTCCAAGAACTTTTATCATTTTCGAGCAATATGGGTCATTAGAGGTTTTGTGCATTTATTCAAACTGCTGTAAATCATATAAAAATGGTCGGATTAGGTTGGACATGGAGGAAATTGATGGGGTGGTATTGCTTTTCCGATGTGTGAAATTGGGAGTCATTCCAAGAACTTTTATCATTTTCGAGCAATATGGGTCATTAGAGGTTTTGTGCATTTATTCAAACTGCTGTAAATCATATAAAAATGGTCGGATTAGGTTGGACATGGAGAAAATTGATGGGGTGGTATTGCTTAACCGATGTGCGAATTTGGGAGTCATTCCAGGAACTTTTATCATTTTCGAGCAAAATGGGTCATTAGAGGTTTTGTACATTTATTCAAACTGCTGTAAATCATATAAAAATGGTCGGATTAGGTTGGACATGGGGGAAACTGATGGGGTGGTATTTCTAAATCGATGTGCGAAATTGGGAGTCATTCCAAGAACTTTTATCATTTTCGAGCAAAATGGGTAATTAGAGGTTTTGTACGTTTATTCAAACTGCTGTAAATCATATAAAAATGATCGGATTATGTTGGACATGGGGGAAATTGATGGGGTGGTATCGCTAAACCGATGTGCGAAATTGGGAGTCATTCCAAGAACTTTTATCATTTTCGAGCAAAATGGGTCATTCTAGGTTTTGTGCATTTATTCAAACTGCTGTAAATCATATAAAAATGGTCGGATTAGGTTGGACATGGGGGAAATTGATGGGGTGGTATTTCTAAACCGATGTGCGAAATTGGGAGTCATTCCAAGAACTTTTATCATTTTCGAGCAAAATGGGTAATTAGAGGTTTTGTACATGTATTCAAACTGCTGTAAATCATATAAAAATGGTCGGATTAGGTTGGACATGGGGGAAATTGATGGGGTGGTATTTCTAAACCGATGTGCGAAATTGGGAGTCATTCCAAGAACTTTTATCATTTTCGAGCAAAATGGGTCATTAGAGGTTTTGTACATTTATTCAAACTGCTGTAAATCATATAAAAATGGTCGGATTAGGTTGGACATGGGGGAAATTGATGGGGTGGTATCGCTTAACCGATGTGCGAAATTGGGAGTCATTCCAAGAACTTTTATCATTTTCGAGCAAAATGGGTCATTAGAGGTTTTGTGCATTCATTCAAACTGCTGTAAATCATATAAAAATGGTCGGATTAGGTTGGACATGGGGGAAATTGATGGGGTGGTATTGCTTAACCGATGTGCGAAATTGGGAGTCATTTCAAGAACTTTTATCATTTTCGAGCAAAATGGGTCATTAGAGGTTTTGTGCATTTATTCAAACTGCTGTAAATCATATAAAAATGGTCGGATTAGGTTGGACATGGGGGAAATTGATGGGGTGGTATTGCTTAACCGATGTGCGAAATTGGGAGTCATTCCAAGAACTTTTATCATTTTCGAGCAAAATGGGTCATTAGAGGTTTTGTGCATTTATTCAAACTGCTGTAAATCATATAAAAATGGTCGGATTAGGTTGGACATGGGGGAAATTGATGGGGTGGTATTGCTTAACCGATGTGCGAAATTGGGAGTCATTCCAAGAACTTTTATCATTTTCGAGCAAAATGGGTCATTAGAGGTTTTGTGCATTTATTCAAACTGCTGTAAATCATATAAAAATGGTCGGATTAGGTTGGACATGGAGGAAATTGATGGGGTGGTATTGCTTTTCCGATGTGTGAAATTGGGAGTCATTCCAAGAACTTTTATCATTTTCGAGCAATATGGGTCATTAGAGGTTTTGTGCATTTATTCAAACTGCTGTAAATCATATAAAAATGGTCGGAATAGGTTGGACATGGAGGCAATTGATGGGGTGGTATTGCTTTTCCGATGTGCGAAATTGGGAGTCATTCCAAGAACTTTTATCATTTTCGAGCAAAATGGGTCATTCTAGGTTTTGTGCATTTATTCAAACTGCTGTAAATCATATAAAAATGGTCGGATTAGGTTGGACATGGAGAAAATTGATGGGGTGGTATTGCTTAACCGATGTGCGAATTTGGGAGTCATTCCAGGAACTTTTATCATTTTCGAGCAAAATGGGTCTTAGAGGTTTTGTACATTTATTCAAACTGCTGTAAATCATATAAAAATGGTCGGATTAGGTTGGACATGGGGGAAATTGATGGGGTGGTATTTCTAAACCGATGTGCGAAATTGGGAGTCATTCCAAGAACTTTTATCATTTTCGAGCAAAATGGGTAATTAGAGGTTTTGTACATTTATTCAAACTGCTGTAAATCATATAAAAATGGTCGGATTAGGTTGGACATGGGGGAAATTGATGGGGTGGTATTTCTAAACCGATGTGCGAAATTGGGAGTCATTCCAAGAACTTTTATCATTTTCGAGCAAAATGGGTCATTAGAGGTTTTGTACATTTATTCAAACTGCTGTAAATCATATAAAAATGGTCGGATTAGGTTGGACATGGGGGAAATTGATGGGGTGGTATCGCTTAACCGATGTGCGAAATTGGGAGTCATTCCAAGAACTTTCATCATTTTCGAGCAAAATGGGTCATTAGAGGTTTTGTACATTTATTCAAACTGCTGTAAATCATATAAAAATGGTCGGATTAGGTTGGACATGGGGGAAATTGATGGGGTGGTATCGCTTAACCGATGTGCGAAATTGGGAGTCATTCCAAGAACTTTTATCATTTTCGAGCAAAATGGGTCATTAGAGGTTTTGTGCATTTATTCAAACTGCTGTAAATCATATAAAAATGGTCGGATTAGGTTGGACATGGAGGAAATTGATGGGGTGGTATTGCTTTTCCGATGTGCGAAATTGGGAGTCATTCCAAGAACTTTTATCATTTTCGAGCAAAATGGGTCATTCTAGGTTTTGTGCATTTATTCAAACTGCTGTAAATCATATAAAAATGGTCGGATTAGGTTGGACATGGGGGAAATTGATGGGGTGGTATCGCTTAACCGATGTGCGAAATTGGAAGTCATTCCAAGAACTTTTATCATTTTCGAGCAAAATGGGTCATTAGAGGTTTTGTGCATTTATTCAAACTGCTGTAAATCATATAAAAATGGTCGGATTAGGTTGGACATGGAGAAAATTGATGGGGTGGTATTGCTTAACCGATGTGCGAATTTGGGAGTCATTCCAGGAACTTTGATCATTTTCGAGCAAAATGGGTCATTAGAGGTTTTGTACATTTATTCAAACTGCTGTAAATCATATAAAAATGGTCGGATTAGGTTGGACATGGGGGAAATTGATGGGGTGGTATTTCTAAACCGATGTGCGAAATTGGGAGTCATTCCAAGAACTTTTATCATTTTCGAGCAAAATGGTTAATTAGAGGTTTTGTACATTTATTCAAACTGCTGTAAATAATATAAAAATGGTCGGATTAGGTTGGACATGGAGGAAATTGATGGGGTGGTATTGCTCTTCCGATGTGCGAAATTGGGAGTCATTCCAAGAACTTTTATCATTTTCGAGCAAAATGGGTCATTCTAGGTTTTGTGCATTTATTCAAACTGCTGTAAATCATATAAAAATGGTCGGATTAGGTTGGACATGAGGGAAATTGATGGGGTGGTATCGCTTAACCGATGTGCGAAATTGGGAGTCATTCCAAGAACTTTTATCATTTTCGAGCAAAATGGGTCATTAGAGGTTTTGTGCATTTATTCAAACTGCTGTAAATCATATAAAAATGGTCGGATTAGGTTGGACATGGGGGAAATTGATGGGGTGGTATTTCTAAACCGATGTGCGAAATTGGGAGTCATTCCAAGAACTTTTATCATTTTCGAGCAAAATGGGTAATTAGAGGTTTTGTACATTTATTCAAACTGCTGTAAATCATATAAAAATGGTCGGATTAGGTTGGACATGGGGGAAATTGATGGGGTGTTATCGCTTAACCGATGTGCGAAATTGGGAGTCATTCCAAGAACTTTTATCATTTTCGAGCAAAATGGGTCATTCTAGGTTTTGTGCATTTATTCAAACTGCTGTAAATCATATAAAAATGGTCGGATTAGGTTGGACATGGGGGAAATTGATGGGGTGGTATTTCTAAACCGATGTGCGAAATTGGGAGTCATTCCAAGAACTTTTATCATTTTCGAGCAAAATGGGTAATTAGAGGTTTTGTACATTTATTCAAACTGCTGTAAATCATATAAAAATGGTCGGATTAGGTTGGACATGGGGGAAATTGATGGGGTGGTATTTCTAAACCGATGTGCGAAATTGGGAGTCATTCCAAGAACTTTTATCATTTTCGAGCAAAATGGGTCATAAGAGGTTTTGTACATTTATTCAAACTGCTGTAAATCATATAAAAATGGTCGGATTAGGTTGGACATGGGGGAAATTGATGGGGTGGTATTTCTAAACCGATGTGCGAAATTGGGAGTCATTCCAAGAACTTTTATCATTTTCGAGCAAAATGGGTCATAAGAGGTTTTGTACATTTATTCAAACTGCTGTAAATCATATAAAAATGGTCGGATTAGGTTGGACATGGGGGAAATTGATGGGGTGGTATCGCTTAACCGATGTGCGAAATTGGGAGTCATTCCAAGAACTTTTATCATTTTCGAGCAAAATGGGTCATTAGAGGTTTTGTGCATTTATTCAAACTGCTGTAAATCATATAAAAATGGTCGGATTAGGTTGGACATGGAGGAAATTGATGGGGTGGTATTGCCTTTCCGATGTGCGAAATTGGGAGTCATTTCAAGAACTTTTATCATTTTCGAGCAAAATGGGTCATTCTAGGTTTTGTGCATTTATTCAAACTGCTGTAAATCATATAAAAATGGTCGGATTAGGTTGGACATGGGGGAAATTGATGGGGTGGTATCGCTTAACCGATGTGCGAAATTGGGAGTCATTCCAAGAACTTTTATCATTTTCGAGCAAAATGGGTCATTAGAGGTTTTGTGCATTTATTCAAACTGCTGTAAATCATATAAAAATGGTAGGATTAGGTTGGACATGGAGAAAATTGATGGGGTGGTATTGCTTAACCGATGTGCGAATTTGGGAGTCATTCCAGGAACTTTTATCATTTTCGAGCAAAATGGGTCATTAGAGGTTTTGTACATTTATTCAAACTGCTGTAAATCATATAAAAATGGTCGGATTAGGTTGGACATGGGGGAAATTGATGGGGTGGTATTTCTAAACCGATGTGCGAAATTGGGAGTCATTCCAAGAACTTTTATCATTTTCGAGCAAAATGGGTAATTAGAGGTTTTGTACATTTATTCAAACTGCTGTAAATCATATAAAAATGGTCGGATTAGGTTGGACATGGGGGAAATTGATGGGGTGGTATCGCTTAACCGATGTGCGAAATTGGGAGTCATTCCAAGAACTTTTATCATTTTCGAGCAAAATGGGTCATTCTAGGTTTTGTGCATTTATTCAAACTGCTGTAAATCATATAAAAATGGTCGGATTAGGTTGGACATGGGGGAAATTGATGGGGTGGTATTTCTAAACCGATGTGCGAAATTGGGAGTCATTCCAAGAACTTTTATCATTTTCGAGCAAAATGGGTCATTAGAGGTTTTGTACATTTATTCAAACTGCTGTAAATCATATAAAAATGGTCGGATTAGGTTGGACATGGGGGAAATTGATGGGGTGGTATCGCTTAACCGATGTGCGAAATTGGGAGTCATTCCAAGAACTTTTATCATTTTCGAGCAAAATGGGTCATTCTAGGTTTTGTGCATTTATTCAAACTGCTGTAAATGATATAAAAATGATTGGATTAGGTTGGACATGGGAGAAATTGATGGGGTGGTATTGCTTAACCGATGTGCGAAATTGGGAGTCATTCCAAGAACTTTTATCATTTTCGAGCAAAATGGGTCATTAGAGGTTTTGTGCATTTATTCAAACTGGACATGGGGGAAATTGATGGGGTGGTATTTCTAAACCGATGTGCGAAATTGGGAGTCATTTCAAGAACTTTTATCATTTTCGAGCAAAATGGGTAATTAGAGGTTTTGTACATTTATTCAAACTGCTGTAAATCATATAAAAATGGTCGGATTAGGTTGGACATGGGGGAAATTGATGGGGTGGTATCGCTTAACCGATGTGCGTAATTGGGAGTCATTCCAAGAACTTTTATCATTTTCGAGCAAAATGGGTCATTCTAGGTTTTGTGCATTTATTCAAACTGCTGTAAATCATATAAAAATGGTCGGATTAGGTTGGACATGGGGGAAATTGATGGGGTGGTATTTCTAAACCGATGTGCGAAATTGGGAGTCATTCCAAGAACTTTTATCATTTTCTAGCAAAATGGGTCATTAGAGGTTTTGTACATTTATTCAAACTGCTGTAAATCATATAAAAATGGTCGGATTAGGTTGGACATGGGGGAAATTGATGGGGTGGTATCGCTTAACCGATGTGCGAAATTGGGAGTCATTCCAAGAACTTTTATCATTTTCGAGCAAAATGGGTCATTAGAGGTTTTGTGCATTTATTCAAACTGCTGTAAATCATATAAAAATGGTCGGATTAGGTTGGACATGGGGGAAATTGATGGGGTGGTATTGCTTTTCCGATGTGCGAAATTGGGAGTCATTTCAAGAACTTTTATCATTTTCGAGCAAAATGGGTCATTCTAGGTTTTGTGCATTTATTCAAACTGCTGTAAATCATATAAAAATGGTTGGATTAGGTTGAACATGGGGGAAATGGATGGGGTGGTATTGCTTAACCGATGTGCGAAATTGGGAGTCATTCCAAGAACTTTTATCATTTTCGAGCAAAATGGGTCATTAGAGGTTTTGTGCATTTATTCAAACTGCTGTAAATCATATAAAAATGGTCGGATTAGGTTGGACATGGAGGAAAATGATGGGGTGGTATTGCTTTTCCGATGTGCGAAATTGGGAGTCATTCCAAGAACTTTTATCATTTTCGAGCAAAATGGGTCATTCTAGGTTTTGTGCATTTATTCAAACTGCTGTAAATGATATAAAAATGGTTGGATTAGGTTGGACATGGGGGAAATTGATGGGGTGGTATTGCTTAACCGATGTGCGAAATTGGGAGTCATTCCAAGAACTTTTATCATTTTCGAGCAAAATGGGTCATTAGAGGTTTTGTGCATTTATTCAAACTGCTGTAAATCATATAAAAATGGTCGGATTAGATTGGACATGGAGAAAATTGATGGGGTGGTATTGCTTAACCGATGTGCGAATTTGGGAGTCATTCCAGGAACTTTTATCATTTTCGAGCAAAATGGGTCATTCTAGGTTTTGTGCATTTATTCAAACTGCTGTAAATCATATAAAAATGGTCGGATTAGGTTGGACATGGGGGAAATTGATGGGGTGGTATTTCTAAACCGATGTGCGAAATTGGGAGTCATTCCAAGAACTTTTATCATTTTCGAGCAAAATGGGTCATTAGAGGTTTTGTACATTTATTCAAACTGCTGTAAATCATATAAAAATGGTCGGATTAGGTTGGACATGGGGAAAATTTATGGGGTGGTATCGCTTGACCGATGTGCGAAATTGGGAGTCATTCCAAGAACTTTTATCATTTTCGAGCAAAATGGGTCATTAGAGGTTTTGTACATTTATTCAAACTGCTGTAAATCATATAAAAATGGTCGGATTAGGTTGGACATGGGGGAAATTGATGGGGTGGTATTGCTTAACCGATGTGCGAAATTGGGAGTCATTTCAAGAACTTTTATCATTTTCGAGCAAAATGGGTCATTCTAGGTTTTGTGCATTTATTCAAACTGCTGTAAATCATATAAAAATGGTCGGATTAGGTTGGACATGGAGGAAATTGATGGGGTGGTATTGCTTTTCCGATGTGCGAAATTGGGAGTCATTCCAAGAACTTTTATCATTTTCGAGCAAAATGGGTCATTAGAGGTTTTGTGCATTTATTCAAACTGCTGTAAATCATATAAAAATGGTCGGATTAGGTTGGACATGGAGGAAATTGATGGGGTGGTATTGCTTTTCCGATGTGCGAAATTGGGAGTCATTCCAAGAACTTTTATCATTTTCGAACAACTTGACCTCTTGGTCAAGTTGTTCGAATTCCCCAAATCTACCATGGAAATTCAACTCCAACACATTCTCTCCTACAAAAAACAAAACTTTTTTTTGCGTTAGTTTTCTATGGATCAATGTCTATAATTTCCGAAACCTACTGAATGACTGTATAGTTAAGTCAAAATCAGAACAAATATGTAGAATAAAACACTCAAAATGAAAAATAACTCGCGAAGGATTAAAAAATTACCCAACATTCACATATATAACGGATATGTGGGAGTTATTTACATTTTCCCTCCGGGCTATGGTTTTAGAGTTACAGTGTAAAAATATTTTTTGCCAATATCCTAGGAACTGTTTGAACTATAGAATTGAACTTTTGTTCACAGACTACCAATTATTGCTACATTGATTAAGAACATGATCAAAAGTCTACATCGGATATAATTCATGAAACCTACGAGTTGGAGTATCAAGTGGGCCAAGATGAAGACAGGCAGTACAGTAAGTGCACCTTTATGCTTTGTATTTCATAATTTGATACTTTTCATTTACTTAGATATACAGGACCATATATTGGTAGTCATACATATAATCGTGTCTCTATCATAGGCATACATGGTGGCCTATTATTGAATTTAATTCTTGGACACCGCTTTGTATATCACATTTCCGTACATTGCATTTCATTCCGATTGATCTACAGAGTGGGCGTTGTATTTCTTGACAACTCTGATTGTATTTTTCTTGCACATTTTTACTGTTTGGAATTCCTCCTCATAGTTGTCTACTCAGACACTGTATGTAGCTGTTGATTCTCATTAGAAGAACTGTTTGAATATTGTAAATAACGTTGTACTTAAGTTGTGTGAGTGACAGTTTCAGAGTCTCTTCTGTGATAGAAACATATACTAATTAATCATTTTGCCCAAATGTCCAGAGTCCAGAGACCTGCGAACCTGCGAACCAGCGGACCAGCGGACCAGCGGACCAGCGGACATCCAGCGGGCCAGCGGCCAGCGGCCCAGCAGACCAGCGGACCAGCGGACCAGCGGACAGCGGCCCAACGGAGGGTTTGGGGGGGGGGCAGCGGCTCAGCGGCCCAGCGGCGGGTGGCGGAGGGTGCCTCGGCCCAGCCGCCCAGTGGCCCAGCGGGTGGTGGGGGGAGGTGGCCCGAGGGGGGCAGCGGCCCAGCCGCCCAGCGGCCCAGCCGCCCAGCGGGGGGTGGGGGGAGGTGGCGCAGCGGGGGGTGGGGGGAGGTGGCGCAGCGGGGGAGTGGGGGGAGCTGGGCAGTGGCCCAGCGGCCAGAGGAGGGAGGTTTAGTGGGTGAGAGCCCCACACAAACCCGCAGAATTGCACAGCCCTCTGCGGGGAAGGCTGGTAGAGCTTCCTCCCCACCTCAGGGCAAAAAAAAAAAAAAAAAAAAAAAAAAAAGTTAGTTTAGGTTAGGTGCCGCGGGGCCGCTGGGCAGCGGCCTAGCGGCCAGAGGAGGGAGGTTTAGTGGGTGAAAGCCCCACACAAACCCGCAGAATTGGGGTGGTATTGCTTTTCAGATGTGCGAAATTGGGAGTCATTCCAAGAACTTTTATCATTTTCGAGCAAAATGGGTCATTCTAGGTTTTGTGCATTTATTCAAACTGCTGTAAATCATATAAAAATGGTCGGATTAGATTGGACATGGGGGAAATTGATGGGGTGGTATTGCTTTACCGATGTGCGAAATTTGGAGTCATTCCAAGAACTTTTATCATTTTCGAGCAAAATGGGTCATTCTAGGTTTTGTGCATTTATTCAAACTGCTGTAAATCATATAAAAATGGTCGGATTAGATTGGACATGGGGGAAATTGATGGGGTGGTATTGCTTTACCGATGTGCGAAATTGGGAGTCATTCCAAGAACTTTTATCATTTTCGAGCAAAATGGGTCATTCTAGGTTTTGTGCATTTATTCAAACTGCTGTAAATCATATAAAAATGGTCGGATTAGATTGGACATGGGGGAAATTGATGGGGTGGTATTGCTTTACCGATGTGCGAAATTGGGAGTCATTCCAAGAACTTTCATCATTAGATTTTAGATGTAAGATGTCGTATGTCGTATGTCGTAAGTCATA